>JALRMC010000001.1:0-1200000 GCA_026120085.1 Cadophora luteo-olivacea
CAAAAGCAAATATGAAACAAGTTTCCCAAACAGAGCATCCGGCTAATTCAGAAGCCTTAAGTGATCTAATTTTACCAACGGATTTTTATCGTCTCAGATCCCTTCCCCTTCAGCCAATCCCCATCAAGTGAGTCTCAGAGCCGACAAAAGTCACGCCATTACGACCCTGAGCCTGGAAGATCGACAATTCCGAGAGTGAGTGAGGCAAGCGAAGAGCATCAAAGCCCCTTCCAGGGCATCCAAAGCATGACATAATTATGCTATCGCTTGACTAGGAAACTACTCCTCCTTTTCTAGCACTTTGAACATTTGAGCAAGCAAATCCCAATCCTACACCTCCCCGGATCTTCGATGTCGCGGTTCTGTGCAGTGCATCAAAAAGCAAGTCCAAGTCCCAAGTTCGGAAACCTTCGAGTTGAATACCATCCCGAGCCGAGCGCTTCCTGCAACACAACGGCTCCCAGCTCAAACGAACCACGAGCGTCGTTCTCAGCCACCAAAAATTCTAACTGGTCCCAACACCTGCAAGAGATGCGCAAGTCGCTCATCATAACCACTTGAAAGCACTTGCTTCTTTGCAGAGAAGCAAAAGATCGCAGGATGTCCCTGTCATCCCCGCATAACGTTTATCGTCGATCTCGAACAGAAGACGAAGCTTGACTCTTCGGCTCGTCCGCCTTCCAGACTCTTGACATAACGTTCGCTGAAATGGTCACAGCGCGGGTATATGTATTCACAAGAAGCTTCAAACTTCAATTTGCGTAATTGAGGTCTTGTCTTCGAACTCCTCCATCAGTCCTCTCCGTACATCATTGTTTACTGGAATCTACCTATGCTCTCGCTGAGCCCAAGCTGGTCCAAATTCAGGGGCTTCGCTTGCGCCCGCCTAGCACCACCAAAATCACGATCATCAAGCCTAGAAATCCACTTCCACAACCAACTCCACCACAAATCACTAACTTCGTAACTAGCAAATCGCTGACAGCGGCCCAGCCACACGCAAGCACCCTTCAAGCGCTACAGTGGAGAGCATTAGAGAAGCGGTGTGACATGCGTAACCAGTCAAGTTGCAGCGTCCTTTAGCTGGCTGTCCTAACACGACATTTAAGCTCAGGCCGGATCGAGGTCTGTTCGCACCCCGCAGCGCCGTTAAGCGGTACCCCTGAATCGAGTTGAGTCCAGGCTGGATGTTGAATGAAACGCTGAAGATATCGTGTGCATAGTCGACGATGTCATCGATGACATCGAAATCGTCTCTGAGAAGGCTGACGAAACTTGACAATGATGAGATGAATATAAATACACACTTACGTACGCGTCCCGTACGTCAAGACTAGATACGAGGCCTCAAGCTTTCATGGCTGTTCAGCGTGGCGGCTGTGTTTATGGAAATAGAAGGCTGCTCTCGTAACGAGGGAACACTTGCTGTAGAAATCTAGCAAGAGCCTGGAACCGCTTGATCTCACTTTTGGCTTTTTTCGGAGGCTTTCCCCTCGTACGACATCTGCAGATTCTGCAACGAGGCTTAACTCTCAAATTCCCACCCAAACGCCAACATGATATTCATACTTCCGGGTTCCAGCTTCCAGATGAACTGTATACTGTTCCCCAAAGGTGTATTTTTTCCTTCCTCGCCCTGCCCGAGCTCAAGACAAATATGTTCTAATCACCTTCCACCCACCAGCTGAAACACCACCACCAGTGCCTCCCAACCCATCCACACCAAACCCCCATCCCCAGCAACCTCACAAGCGAGACAAAACCGTCCCACCAATCAAAACACAGAAGTCCTCCCACCCCTCCGGTTCACTCAGCATGTGCTGCACGACTTGAGGCTCTTCTCCCTCCCGATTCGCACAACCAGTAGCTTTGTATGACGGGCACTTCGGCTTAACTTGCTTTTGACCTTTGCTACTCCCTCACGCTTCTCCTTTCGAGCTTACAGAATGCTTGCAAGGCAAGCTAGACTTCGTATTCTCTGTTCACATGCCTCTCCTCCCTAGGTCCGGCAAGTTGGGAGGGAGCCGCACCAGTTCGTTTCTCTCTGCTCTGCTGCTATTGAGCATCTGGGTTGCCATTTCAGGTTTTTGCCTGCGAGCTAGAACAACCCTTCTATCCAATAAAGAGTCTGTCAAGCTATCTTCCCAATCACATACCTATCACATCCAGCTTCGCATCCTCGAATCTAGGCGGAGGAATTCAAGTGCAAGCTAGAAGCATACGCATGCCGGACCCGCCGATCGATCATCTGCACAACATCCACGCATACCATGACACACCGCGGCCAATCATCCAGATGTTCGGGACTGCTCACTGCCTTGGCTCTTGCTCTGGTGGTACTGAGCTACTCTGGATGAGAGGGCCGCAGGTGAGGTTTCGGAGGATGACTTGCATAGCTGAATGCTCTGCCTACATCGTGGTGAGCTGACATCGAAGCCTTCCGGATGTCCCGAGTGGAGCTTATGAGTGCGCCTGCCCCAAAGAATGGTGACTGGATGGGGCGATGTATTTTCAGCTGTGTTAGCTAGGCTAGCTGGGCTGGCGGGGCTGATGGCTCCTAAGCTCCAAGGCGAGAGGTAGTGGTAAGCCGAAATGGTACTCGGCGTCGAAGTTGAGCGCCGAAGAAGCTCGTGAGTACTGAGAAGTAGTGATGAACATTGACTTGTAACTCAGAAGCCGTCCACTCGAATAGAGAGTTCGGTGATGACTGCGGCGACGTTGCTTTATGACGCCCTTACCTTGAGTGAAGAATTCTTGCATGAGTGCTTCTAGATAAACACTTTTAGATTAGTTGAATAAGAAGGCCTGTTTTATTCGAGCTACGCAGCTGGGGTTGAAGATTGATTTTGACTTCATCGGTGTGAGGGATGTTCTACATCTTTCTCCAATACCCTTTGAAATCGGGCAGGCGACTTCGATTTCTATCCCATACTATTAAATTATCTACTGGGGCTCCAAAATGAGACATGTGTAAAGCAGTAAAAGCTAAGTCTCAACATCGATATTTCACTTCGATAAAAACTCCGTGAACATCTTTCACCTTCTCTTTCGCATTCTTCTCAAATTCTCCTCGACGTATATAATGTCTTGACTCCTTCAGTTCCATCAGGCCATGAAGCAGCAGCATGATATCTATCACAGAGTAGACTCTGTAAATATGATTAAGTCTTCTATGTCAGCTCACTACCTGCCAGGCTGTACTCAGATTTCGGGTAGAAGCTGAGGTCCACGCCAAGCTTTAAGCGATTGTTAACACTCGTTCAACTTTATTTTCTTAACATTAAAAGAGTCTGAAGTAAGGTTGTCAATAATACTCAATACCGTGAAATAGCATCTCAGTACTTTGTACATAGTAGCGGAAGCCCGTGTTCGAGATCAAAGGCGAAAAGCCACGCTGTTAGAAAGTAAATAAAGCACAACCCCTCCCCAGCTCCCTTCCAAGTAGTCCTCACCATTGCGATAAACTTTTCAAAATGATTCATGCCACTTCTGATCACAGTTGATGTCCTTTATGTAGTCATAGTATACTTCTCTTCTACTTTCCAAATTCCTTCCCAAACCCACCATCCTGACCATCTTACTTCTCCCTACTCTTAACATGATTCTCAAAATCCGGATCCCGCAGCACAACCTCCAGCTTCACCTTCCTCGTCGGCTTAGAGAACATGTCAAACGTCTCCTTCCCAATATTCCTCGGATTCCTAACCTTCGAATCATTCGACACAGACCCTCCAATAATAACCAGTGAGCAGTGCACACCCTTCTGCTCGAACTCCTTGTGCAAAGACTGAACTAGACTATACTGTCCCGCTTTTCCAGCAGCTAGGGAGAACATGGTACTTCCATCGAATATGTTTCCGAGCCTCCGCATCGATAGGATAGCCTTTTACGTCAAAAAAGAATATCAAACCTATTTTTCTATCAGCATGTCCCTCGGTATGAGTATGTATGGCGAGCAAAAATGTGGGCATGTACAGTACTACAATCCGTCTCAAGATGGCGTTGCTGAATTTCATGGCAATCCGTCTCTCAAGAGAGCTGAGATACTTTTCCAGTCTACTGTTCCAGGTGATTGCACTATCCATTCAATTTCTACCACCTGATGCAGAGGTTCTGAAAGGATTACCCGGTCCTCAAGGTCTCCTCTCAGAAACATACATCGAGACCGGGTTGAAGCTTATAGGTAGGTCTCCTTGGAGATGATTCCACTCTTACCACTATTCAGGCGGGCCTTCTTCGAGCATCATGGCTGAAGAACATAGGCCGGGGCATAGATGCGTGGAAGATTCTGGGGACTGCAATCAGGTATTGACTATGTATAGTTACTCGACTTAGAGATGTTCTCTGATACATTTGCTAAGCATGCTCAGGATCTGGGGCTACATCGAGAGCAGAAAATGTCCCAGCACAGTTCTGATCCGGTCGACTGGACTATGAGCTTGTTCTGGTACAACGACTATAAAAAGCGAGTGTAATCTACATTCTTGGGAAAGGTATGGATCATTCTTATTGTGTTCGTCTTTGGTATTCTGGCCACATAGTCTAATCGCCATGGTTCCTGGTCGTCCGAAAATGATTAGTGACGACGATTGCGATACTCAGGCTCCGCTTGATTGTAGTATTCCAGCCGATCCGTCTAAACCAGTGCCAATGGCCGTAACCATCGACGGACAGGGAACTCAGCCTTCGTCTGTTGCGGCATCCTTGATCACGTATTCTGTGTCTACCAAGTTCCACGAGGTACGAGCTCAGAAGCTCGATCGACCCTATCCGAGGGATTTCTCCGGGCTAAGGAGAATACAAGAGGAAGCATCGTCGATATTAGACAATGTAAGTCCGATGTTACGGCACCGCAATCCGGATATTTCCAAGGGTTCGCAATATACATATCTCCCTTTACAACGCGAGGAGATTCTCACGATCGTTTCTACTTTTATCACAGCTTTGCATCGTCCTCATATCGCTGCACGTGAGGAAAGCAGAGATACAGCTTCCCAGGCTGCAAAAGTCATCCTGGATTCTCAACAGAGGCCATTCGAACAAACGAGCAAGCACCACTACAAATTGTGCCTCCTCTCATTTTATACCGTGGACGCAGCTATCATCCTCTCAATCATCACTGAGCAATGTCCGCCCCAATCTTCGGAACGCAAGCATGCGATCGATCGTGTTACAACCAATGCATTCAGAGACTCTCACTTATGGTGCCGAGTAACCCGACTGCAAAATCTGGTCTGGAAATCCTCTCATGCTGCCACGAGAACCTTCTGCAGTCTGGTCGGTTGTCACCTGTTCGTCCAGATGCGGCATTGTTGAGCCAGTCTATAATTGACTCTCAGGCTGTTGACGCTGAGAAGTCAAGGGGATCCAACGACGAAGCAATTTCGGAGCGAGATCCGCTTGATAAGCCACCAGACACTCTGGGGATTTTGACATGGGATGAAACCGAAGTATCCGCAAATTCTTTTGATGATTCGTATTGGCTACAGCTGATGGACTCTATGGACGCTGCTGACAATGGCTCAATCCCAGAATTGGTGTCGGAATCCCATTGCCTCTCCAGACTCAGGTACGACACAGATTTCAACTTTGACTCATGCCAACGCTTGAGAAGATCGTCGAAGTAGTATTGTTCCGCTATCGAGTAATGCCAATTGACATCTGAGAAGAAGATACTGACCAGTTGCTCTAGAACAGATAAAGACGGTAAGCGAGCCATCAATGACAACGTCTCTGAGCTCAGGTCAGAACAATGCGGAGGGCCATTATGTGTGATGTGAATAGAATCAAAAGTTTTCGGATTGGAAGAACTAGGCGTGAGTTAGCAGAAATATCGGCCATCAGTCATCATCCCTGGGTTACACTTACCTTTTCTAGCTGTAAAGCGTTACTGCCTGTAATGGACGAATATCCTAGCTGGCTCGGAGGCTCAGTACTGTCTACATCTCTGGTTGCATGAAAGGAAATATCATTTGCTGGTGCCGTCGAATGCCCCTTTGGAAGTCAAAAAAACCTCTAGGTTGAGCTGGAAATGTGAGGTCATACCCTGGTGAGCCTGTATACACGCATTTGCTGGCCACACCGCGTGCGACACAATTGTTGCATGGGTGCTCTCTATCACACTTCAAGATAAAGATCAGCCAGCCTGAGCCTTAGACAAGGGCTATTTTGTGATCGTCAACAATGGATTGGAGAGACAACGATCCTTCTGTTTTCTGCGGTAACTCTCGACATAGCTTGTAACAACTCGTCTTCTCTTGGTTGATGGTCGTTGACCAGTACCTGGAGCAAAATCTTTCTCCATTGATTTTTTGAGGAACCTTGGTAGCTTTGATGAACAATGATACATGATCAGCATCGAGGTCTGGGTTCGGTTATGTTTGAGATTCGCGGCACGTGAAAATGATGATTAGTGTGTGTTAGCTTATGCCCAGGCTATCCACAAGATCGATGATAATACCGACAACAATGATTCCAGCAGCAGGTTCTCTCGTCACAGCAAACCATTCTTGGTTGTGATGGGTTATGTTTTCGCTGGAAAGTCACACTGTTGAGGAACATGGACCAATGAAGCTATCGTGTGCGCCATTTCAATGGAAATCGAGATTCTTTAGCCTAGATCGAAGGCAGGGCGAGCTAGCTAGTAATAGAGATACAGTGATGCGATCCAAAACCCATCTTCAGCTACCAGCCTATCAACCTGTCCAGCCAGAGGGCAAAGATCGACTAAATCGCGAATGGAGTCTTCGCACGCAGTAGAAACGCAAAGAATCTATGGTACAGTGATGTTTTCCCTCCACCTACCCATCCAGCCATCCATCCATGTATCCATGCATCGTGCAAAGCAAAGCAGAAGAGGTAGCCAAGGAAACATCCATAGTCGCGTATAGGAAAGAAGCTGGGTATCTATCTAGGCAAAGGGGGCAGTACCTTGCGCATTGGGAGGCACATCGCGGCGCTCTGCATAGTAGTTGCTATATCGTGCTTCTCCCTTGCGGAGGGTCGCTTCATCGACAATGGGGGCGTGGCCATTCTCTAGACCTTTGCCGGATGTGATAGGTTTGGCGTAGTCTGGTTGGACAGAAAGAGGGCTGCTGATATTAGCATGAGAACAAGGAGAGGTAGATTGGAGAACATACCCATTTAGCTCTCGGTCGATCTGCAAGAACTCCTTCATGGCATCCTTGGTGCCTCGCTCTTGGAGATATGTGAAGTAGTAGTTGCTCAGCTCTTTTCTTGTCGAAAGGCTCATACCACTCTTCTTCACCAGGTCTTCGTGGATCTTCTTGACCCTCTCGTAGTGCTCGGTTTCCTTCTCAGCGCTTGTTGGCTGGGAAAGCTCAAACTCAAGGTAGCTTGCCCAGAAGTGACGACTTTGAAGGTACCATTGTTGATTCTTCTCGAACACTTGACGAGCCTCGTCGACGGATCCTTTGATCTTCCACAAAAGAATAGCCCACTCGACGACGAAGGCAGCCTTCGCAAAGAGATCTACAATAGGATTGTCGATCTGAGCCTTGTAGACCTGAATGGCAGCTTCCAAGCCATGTTGACGACGTTCCAGATTTGCCCAGGAGATGATAGTCTCAACATGACCAGGCATACGATCCAGAATGGCTTCGTGAATATCACGAGCGAGATCAGAACGATCTGACATCTCCTCAAAGTAAGCATACTGCAATCTAATGCCGGGTCTGCTGATTGGGACGTAAATAGTACTGGCTCGCTGATAAATGTTTCGGACTTCTTCTTGCTTGCCCTCTTGTGCGGACATCCATCTGAGATACCGGAACCAGAACTCATCGTAGAAGGCGCAAGTGACAAGGCAGCGCTCATATAAGAATACGGCTCTGGTGTAGTCACCCTCCGCCTCCTCGAAGTCGAGGTACTTTCTCCAGTTGGCCAGCTGAGCGTAGTCCAGCTCAGTGACATGGAAATATGGCCTCTTGATCTCAGATTCGTATGTCCATCGTTTCGTTGTTTCGGCTTGGGTGCTTGTGAAGGTTTCGAGGTAGAAGTTGTCGATTTTAGTCCGCACTTCACGTTCGATCTCCATTTCTGAAATGGCCTTGGGGCCACCTTGGTACCCAGCGCTTTCCGACTCGACCTCCGCACGGAATCGACTGAGAGTGTCGGCTGGTACGAGCTCCACTACCGGACGAGCGTGAGCAAGTTGGCGGAACTTCTCGAAGTATCGAGCATATTGATGCATGGGGATCTTGATCACACGGCTCAGGATTGAAAAGATCTTATAGTCCTTGTCGTGAGCTTCGACCCGATCCTCAAATTCGAGGTACTTATCCCAGAAGGGATGAGCAAGAAAGTCCAATCCAACACATGCAGCACCACGCTCGAAGAGTCTACCACCAAGTGTCAGCTAAGCTTCTGGGGAGAGGGGCTGGAAGTAAGGTGGCAAGGAGTGCAAATACGGGAAGGGCAGGTGTGCTTGAACTAATGATCCTCAATTCATCCATCCTCGGCGAACATTTGTGCAGGGTGGTACGATGTAAAATGCGAACGTGTGATAGCAGAAGAAAAGATCCTGATCATGTGGGTGAGAAGGATATCAAACAGGGAGCGACTCTTTTGGCAGTTCTCACCATCTGCGACCCTGTGACCTGACTCTCCAAATGTGTGTATGCTGCGTAGCATGCGTCGCTCCGCAGATGTCTGTGTTAAAGGGAAGGAAAGAGTCCAGCTATACTTACTCTCGAATGATGTCTGGATCGTGGCTAGTCTACAACAAATTAGCACAGGATGCGAAAATGGTGGGCATCTGGAGGGTAAGGTTGACTGACCTCAATCTTGAACGCTGTGTAATCAGTCCACAAGTCGACCGAGGTCGTAATACTCGCAACCCCTCGCTCAAAAACCATTTCTGCAGCCTCGGTTCCCGCGATAGAGAATTCCAGGTCTGCATATTTCTTCCAGTATCCAAAGAGAAGAGGAAACTTTGCGAGGAAACGGTCGTATGCGCTGCGAGTGGTCGCGATAGCTTGTGGGCTGGAGTTGCGATTCAATCCTCCCTCGAGAGATTCTGCGGCGCGTACCAGCTTTTCCCAGTGCTCGAAGTTGTCAGGGTCCTCAAGCTGTGATGACAGAGTCAGCGCGTTGATAGACTGCCTAAAGACTAGAGTAACATACCACCTCAGCATCGAGCTTTTTGATCTCTGCAGACTCCTCATCTGTCCCTCCATAGTTGAAGTCGCTCATTGTCGCAAAGTGTAAAGTGGGAACGATAACGAGTGGATCGGAAAGGTGCGGCTTTTGTCGAAGGTCGAGACGTGATCAATTGTGTGATACACACTATTCGACTTTTCTTGAGGTTGGAGTGAAAGGCTGTAGTCTCTCTACGAGGGATAGAAAGGTGGCAGAGGCAGCTGTCGCGACTGAATTCAGCCTCATTGGCAACTAAGGAGGGCGCCAGCGCTAAGCCGAATTGAGACTCGCGCCCAGAAAGAAAACCTTGAAATTTGAAGTGGTGTTTCCTCTTCTTTTCTTCTTCATATGGCTGCTGATGAAGATACAAATGTATCAAAATTAATAGGAAGAGAATGAATCTTCGCGATCATGATCTCAATATGACCATTTCTGAAGCCACACAGAAGGACCACTTCTTGTCCGATTCGAATACTTTGTTTGCACTATTTTCCTTCACTGCTTGGGATCCTTTGGAAAAGAACCCCATTCCCTCACACTTCATCTAAATGTCACTCGAGCAAAGTATCACATATTATCTGACTAGGTGAAGCCCGAAGACATTGAAGCGGCTTTCTCAAAGCCCTTTCAATCTCATATCGCCCTGGAGGCGGAAGGAGATTGGAATTGAACGTCCAAAATGTTCAAGAGTGACGAACGGCTCGCCAGACTTTGAACGCATGCCAGGCATCTTCTCTTCTCTTCTCCTTCAGATCTCAACCTCTTATACATGATCTTGTTATATATTTCCTTGTCGATGCTCCCCTTCTTTGACAGACTGCCTAGCGTTTCCGAATGGGTATTCCTTGCACGATGTCTCACGAGAACTATATCTGAGTCCTCGATTGCAATGCACAAAGCATCACCAGTATTCCATGACCTGCTCTCTCTACTTTTGCTACTTCTGGGTGTCTCTGAAGCACTTCTGGGGCTGGACTGGAATTTGTCGCGCCTATCAATGAGCTAGCTGAGCTGAGTTGTGGCAAGACTAGACATAGACAGATGCTTTGTCCGATGGATGGTTAGTGTTTGGAAATACGATAGCAAACAGCATTCATTTAGCAATATAAGCATATAACCACAATTGTCCCCATTCACATGTGATCTATATGCACCAGTCACAAGCAGAGTGAACTAAATGCTGATTGACATAGGGGAGGAAACATGTGATACCCATCTGCGTTCTTTGGTCCTGCCTTTTCCTTTTGATATGCTGTAGTTTCTTTGGAACATGGTCATATACATTCCGTGTGACGTTCATGTCCTCATAATTCACCAAGTGTCCAACTGGAATACTTTTCATCCTGGGCGGTTTCTATTCGATTGTTGATCTCACCACCAGCCCAAACCCCAATTCAATCCCAACCGACATCAGACTCTCCAACCCAACTCAACAACACGCCCAATCACGATTATTTCCCATCACTTAACCTCAGACTACATTGGCCAACAAGTGAGCAAGTAGTTGAATGGCCCTAACTTATATCAGCGATTATTAAAACCTGACGACCAGAGGCGTGAAAAGAAGAAGAGCGGTTAGCTTGGGGCAGTCAGGTTATGGACCGCTGAGAGAGACGATGAGAAGGATATAGAGGATGGTCTATGAATGGCGAGATGCATGTCTGGCGAGATTAAATGAACATTTTTCAATCTTGCGGATGGGTGAGTCGCATCTACGTTCAATTCCGTCTCAAACTTGTATCAGACAAAGAAATCTTTAGAGGAGGGAGAGGCTTAGGCACAGAGAGACTTGGGGTTTGCTTATTGGAGTACAATTCGAGCGGAACAGTCGTCGAGGAGCTTAGATACATTGTAGTGGAGAGGCTCCAGACACAGGAGTCTGAGGAATGAGCGAGTTAAAAGCGAGACACCATAGAGCAATGCTTGCAGAATGGGATGGACAGGGAACCTTCAAAGAGGATGGGACATGGTCGAACATATACGTTGGGCACCTATCACCAATCCCTTCATTCCCAAGATAAGCAATAACAACACACAGAGAGCAGGACTGCAACTTCTATTTCGAAGTACATGATGACCAGAAGCACGGCAGCTTAAAAGTATACAGAGTCGTTCACCAGATCAAGCTAGGTCAAACTGAAGTCACAGTAATATCATGATAGACAAAGGTTTGCAGTGTAGGTGTTCATCGATCCTAGCAAGCTACTTAGGAGGAGTATGTAAGTAACTCAACGACACACAAGGTAGGGTTTTTTGGTTTTTATGTTGTCTTTTCTCAGGCAAGAAAGAAAACAGACCGCTATGACAAAACGCAAAGACTCGGGCAAGCAAAGCAGGCAGCAGGTATTGGAAAGGAAACTAATGAGGAATTTCCGAGGGATATCTAATCGATTAGAAGCACACCTCCAGATTTGTGAGACCGGGAAAACCAACGAATAAAAAGGCCCATTGAAAGGAGATCTCCCATAGACGATATTTGTTTGTTTGCCGTTGAGGCTCTGTTGTGAAGAAATGCATTCCGGTATCAAAAGACGCCCCTGCCTAGGAAGCCCCACGTATGGTGAGGACACTCTTCGGCAAAACACGCCACGGAGACGCGAACAACAACCGCAAGGAGACTGGGGGGAAAACATCGCAAACCAGAAAGGAAAACATGATCATCAGGTTCGCAGGATGGTGTATTCGCAAATCGCAACCGAATTCGCAAAAGCCGCTCGTTCTGCTTTTCATATCAACTCCCATCCCTACACCTAATGCTGCAATCACTCCCACCAGTAGCCAGGGACACCAGCCACTCTAGCAAGATCGAAGAAGCATGTGAAAATGAGATGTGAAGATTCGAGACGGAGAAATCTAGGACTCGGTGGCAGGCGCTGCGTCGGTCTTTGGCTCAGCGGGCTTAGTCTCCTCTGTCTCAGCGGCCTTCTCGGCCTCCTTTGCTGGCTCAGCTGCTGCAGCCTCTGGCTCGCCGCTATCCGATGAGGTCCAGAGGGTGAGGTTGTCTCGGAGGAGTTGCATGATGAGGGTGCTGTCACGGTACGACTCCTCGGACAGAGAATCGAGCTCAGCAATGGCATCGTCGAAGGCTTGCTTGGCGAGATGGCATGCACGGTCTGGGGAGTTCAAGATCTCGTAGTAGAAGACGGAGAAGTTAAGGGCCAAGCCAAGACGAATGGGGTGAGTTGGGGTAAGCTCGGTTTGGGCGACATCGGTAGCGTTCTGTGCAAGATAGGTCAGCAACATCGAGGAAATTGTCTACTGAAGCGCATACCTTGTAAGCCTCGTGGGCAGCAGTGGCAGCAACCTTTCGCTTCTCACCGGAAGCAAACTCAGCCAAGTAACGGTGGTAGTCACCCTTCCTATATTGGGAACTATGTCAGCCAACGCCCATTTATAAAGTTGCAGAATGGACACGCCAGCAGCGATAAGACATACATCTTGTGGTAGAACACCTTGGACTCGCCAGACTCGGCCTTTGGGATCAAGGACTCGTCCAAAACATCGAGAACATCCTGGCAGACCTTCTCGAGTTCGGTTTCGATCTTTTGGCGGTAGTCACGGATGGTGGAGACGTGCTTGTCGGTACCCTTGGACTCTTCCTTCTGCTCGATTGAGGAGATTATGCGCCAGGAAGCACGTCTGGTTCCGACGACATTCTTGTAGGCGACCGACAGGAGGTTTCGCTCATCAACAGTAAGCTCTCCGCCCAACTGTGTCACGCGTCGTCAGTTGTAATCCTTTCCTGAAGCCTGCATCGTCGCTGAGGCCGGCGGGCGCATTGCATACCTTGGCGACCTCCTTCATGTATGTAACCATCTCATCATAACGCTCGGCCTGCTCACAGAGCCTCGCGAGGAAGGTCTTACTGTGGTAGGGGTTAGCATCAACACCGAATAGGCGCCTGGCGCAGCGAAGTTAGGTTCGTTCCGTACCTTTCACGCTAGATAGAAAGATAGAAGTCAGCAGATTGCTCTTGGGGGATGGCAGAGAGGTGGATGGATGATAGAAACGCGGTCGATAAGGGGTGTTGGGCCATGGAGGGGAAAACAACAGCGGCCTTGAATGCAAAAGGTGACGCGGATGCGGCAGAGAGGGAACTTACTTCGGTAGTCATTCTTGCGGTGGATCAGAATGTATTTGCAAAGAAAGGAGGGAAGTGGTGGATGGAGAAGATCGCAGATCGATGGAGTGTGGTTGGGTTGTTGGAGGAAAAGTTGCAATCGAAGTGTCGTGCTCCTTCAAAAGACTCTGGGGATTCCACGCCGACGGTGCTCATGCGCTAGTCTACTTCGCTAAGGGAAGGCGGGCTGAGATGGATGGTGGCAGAATCGAAGGTGAGGAGGAACACAACATCAACAGAATGGTCTCTAAACAACTCAAAATGCTTTTTCATTTATTCGAGTGAATATCTTATTGACCCAAACTCTTGCCTCGAGTTCTCTCTACTTTGGTATTCTCTACAATGAGCGTCTGCGAGGCTGAAGGGAATTTGAAAGCAGTATCACGTGGGAAGCCACGACAACAGCAAGTCGGGCGGGCGATGGAAGAGCGTCGACCACTTTCTTTATCTCACCTTGGGTAACCCACCTTGAGGCTTCAAATCAAGGAAAGCCCCAAATCATCTCCCGACATGGCAGAGGGCAGAGGGCAGATATCGGAAGTTTAGGTACTTGAGTACTTGATCATAACAACAACACTCCCCGTATGTACGACTCTATCCAAGAACCAAGACAGCGTTGCCATAGGTCACGTCATCTTACTGCACATCTTGGTTCTGCCCATCCTCCTCCATCTGCTGTTGTCTCCCTTGGCTGTTCATGCACTCTGAATGGCTGCTTTGTCTCATATAGGACGTCCCTTATCGTTTGTATATTCGACTGGTTTCTGCCTTGTGGTTCGCAGGGGTGTTCTTTGGTTGCATGTGCTGGCAGCCATGTCAACCAATGGAGCCACATGGCAACTGTGATGACCCAACAATTGGATGAAAAAGCCTCAACCTGATGATCCGATGTGATGAAAGAAAGAGGTGAGAGGTCATTCGCGTGAGTGATGTTTTCGGCATCGGAATTGAAGAGAATACATAAACTCTAGGCTTCGCAGCAAGTTGAACCAACCCATGTGACGGACGTTGGGGGAAGCTGAGAGCAGGATTTTATCCCGCTAGGTGGAGGCGGAGGTAAAAAAACTATTATGTTTTCAGGTAGACAAACCTCATATGTAGTCGAAATGCTTTCAACTTTCTTCAAGAACAACAAAGGACTTATACATACATGTCGCCGTGGAATTTACCAAGTCAAATTACTGATTGCTGATTGCTTGTATCGTTTCATGAAGAACAGAAATTTGTCCACCATACCATAGACTCCAATACATTGCTCGGTAGGAACGGCACAAATAGTAGTACTCTTCATACAGTTTATCTTTGCCGATTGCCGTTCATTACAGTCTTTCTTGTACAGGCTCAAGCCCTCTCTCAGACACGCCTGAGAGCGGTGAGGGATCAGTGAGGGGTAGTCAGAGACATCTAAAGACAAGAGAATGCTCCTGTCGCTGAGGTGAGATCTTTGGTTGGCTGGGATAAGGGCAGTCAAGCATTCCGGGTCTGGGACCGACCGATCTGGGGAAGAGTGTGCGGCTCAAAATGATGAACACAGTACCTACTACTACTAGGCACATACTAGAAACAGCACAACCGACAAAGCACTCCTGTCGGTCTCTCGAGTACTGTAATTTATTCATGACTCAAACCATGTGTCTGTCTGCCGTCCGGTACATACGGCAGTCAAGTCAAGTCAAGAAGAAACACAAAGAAACACCTTCTGTTTTTAGATAGGCCGAATACCCGCGACTCAAGCGCAGCGCAGCTCCTGCTTGCCCTGGTGGTGCTCCAGTCCAGCTCCAGCCCACGCCCACTCTGCCCAGCCCTGCCGCTTTCCCACGGCGAGGCTAAGGATCCCCAGCCGACCAATCCCATCTTGCACGAAGAGGACACTTGTAGATTTGTGGTGGCATAGACCCAGAACTTACCAAGCAGCACTTGAGGAGGAATATATTCTCTTTCCCCGCCTACGAAGTTCACTTCCTCGTCCTTCTGCGCTGCAAATTTTCACTACAATTTTGCCACTACTTTTGGTCGAAATATCTGGCCTTGCATGACAGCTCCAAGATAAAAAGAGTAGCCGCCAAACGGTACAACCCAACCCACCAACCTTCACTTCGCCAGTCTGCTACCCCACGTTCACTATGGAAAACGCATACGCCAAATCCACCTCCGGGGTGCTGAAGTTCTTCTCGGTCTCCGAAGCCCAGGGATTGTCAGAGTCTCAAGTCAAAGCTTCAAGAGAGAAGCATGGTCGCAATTGTACGCAGAGATTTCCCTTTGCGCCGCGCTGCATTGTTCAAAAGCTAACCGGTCTATAGCTATTGAAGAGGAGCCCCCGACTCCTATTTGGGAGCTTATTCTCGAGCAATTCAAAGATCAGCTTGTTATAATTCTGCTGGGTTCCGCGGCCATCTCGTTCGTTTTGGCCCTTTTGGAAGAAGGTGGGGGATGGACAGCTTTCGTAGACCCGGCAGTTGTAAGTCTAAATTGCTCCGAGGATTTCCTGCACCAACTAATGATCGCAGATCCTCACGATTTTGATCCTGAACGCAGTCGTCGGTGTATCGCAAGAAAGCAGCGCCGAGAAAGCAATTGCCGCCCTCCAAGAATATTCCGCCAACGAAGCCAAGGTTATCCGAGATGGACAAATTAGCAAGATTCGGGCAGAGGAATTGGTTCCGGGAGATATAATTTCAATTGCTGTGGGAGACAGAATCCCAGCAGATTGCAGGCTTTTGGCCATTCAGAGCAACAGTTTCAATGTCGACCAGGCAATTCTCACTGGAGAGAGTGAGAGTGTTGGAAAGGACACAGACGCAGTCACAGATTCAAGAGCTGTGAAACAGGATCAGATCAACATTTTGTTTTCTGGAACCACGGTGGTTACTGGACATGCTACTGCGGTTGTGGTGCTCACTGGCTCATCTACCGCCATCGGAGACATTCACGAGAGCATTACGGCTCAAATCTCGGAACCTACACCTTTGAAGCAGAAGCTCAACGATTTTGGAGACACTTTGGCAAAAGTCATTTCGGTCATTTGCATCGTTGTTTGGCTCATCAATATTCCTCACTTCAATGACCCATCACACGGAAGCTGGGCCAAGGGAGCTATCTACTACCTCAAAATCGCAGTTTCTCTTGGTGTTGCAGCTATTCCGGAAGGTCTGGCTGTTGTCATCACAACATGTCTCGCTCTTGGTACCAGGAAGATGGCTGCTAAGAACGCTGTTGTTCGAAGTTTGCCATCTGTTGAGACCCTTGGAAGCTGCAGTGTCATTTGTTCAGACAAGACCGGTACTTTGACCACTAACCAGATGAGCGTTAACAAGGTTGTCTTCATCAACGAAGCTGGCAATGATTTGGAAGAGCTTGATGTTCAGGGTACCACATTTGCTCCTCAAGGCAACATCACAAAGAAGGGCTCAGCTGTCTCAAACGTGGCAGCTTCATCAAGCACTGTTTTCCAAATGGCCGAAGTAGCTGCACTCTGTAACGATGCTCAGCTTGCTTTTGATGCAAAGGCTGGCACTTACTCGAATGTTGGGGAGCCAACCGAAGGTGCTCTCCGTGTTCTCGTAGAAAAGATCGGCACTCAAGACGCTGCGCAAAATCAGAAACGTGCTGGCGCAGCGGCTCAGGACTGTCTTCATCTGTCTAGCTCTTGGTATGAGGCCAGAGCCCCACGCCTTGCCACCTACGAGTTTTCCAGAGACAGAAAGAGCATGTCCGTTCTTGTTGGTAGCAAGAACCAGCAAAAGCTACTCGTCAAGGGTGCTCCAGAGAGCATCATTGATCGCTGCACTCATACTTTGGTCGGAGCAAATGGCAAGAAGGTCCCCATGACCAAAGCTCTCACTGATCTACTATTACGAGAGGTCGTAGACTATGGCAACAGAGGTCTTCGTGTCATTGCTCTTGCCAGTGTTGAAGATGTCGCTTCCAACCCACTCCTGAAAACCGCCAAATCTACTGCTCAGTATTCTCAACTCGAGCAAAAGCTTACCCTCCTTGGTCTCGTTGGAATGCTTGACCCTCCTCGCCCAGAAGTCGCCGGATCTATCAGAAAGTGCAAGGAAGCAGGAATTAGAGTCATCGTTATCACTGGAGATAACCGCAACACCGCCGAGACTATCTGTCGCCAAATTGGCGTCTTTGGAGAGTATGAGGATCTTAAGGGCAAGAGTTACACTGGACGCGAATTCGATAACCTCAGCGAGAGTGAGCAATTGGAGGCTGCGAAGAGAGCCTCCCTGTTCTCCAGAGTCGAGCCAAGCCACAAGTCGAAGCTGGTCGATCTCCTCCAATCAGCTGGAGAAGTCGTTGCCATGACCGGTGACGGTGTCAACGATGCCCCAGCCCTAAAGAAAGCCGATATTGGTGTCGCCATGGGATCCGGAACCGACGTTGCCAAACTCGCCTCAGACATGGTCCTCGCAGACGACAACTTCGCAACGATCGAAGTTGCCATCGAAGAAGGCCGCTCCATTTACAACAACACCCAGCAATTTATCCGCTACCTGATCTCCTCCAACATCGGTGAAGTCGTATCCATCTTCCTTACTGCCGCAGTCGGCATGCCAGAAGCTCTGATCCCCGTTCAACTCCTCTGGGTTAACCTCGTTACCGACGGTCTCCCCGCCACAGCTCTGTCATTCAACCCTCCCGATCACGACATCATGCGTCGGGCGCCCAGGAAGCGTGACGAGCGCCTCATCGGCGGCTGGCTCTTCTTCCGATACATGGTCATTGGTGTTTACGTTGGTCTCGCTACCGTTGCCGGTTACGCCTGGTGGTTTATGTACAACAGCGAAGGGCCCCAGATCTCCTTCTATGAACTCTCGCACTTCCACAAATGCTCCACGCAATTCTCAGATATCGGATGCAGCATGTTCTCCAACGACATGGCCAAGTCCGCATCCACTGTCTCGCTGTCCATCTTGGTCGTCATCGAGATGCTGAATGCTATGAACGCTCTGTCGAGTAGCGAGTCGCTGCTCACGTTACCGCTTTGGGAGAACATGATGCTTGTGTATGCGATCACGCTTTCGATGGCGTTGCATTTCGCTCTTCTCTATACACCTATCTTGCAGACTCTGTTCTCGATCTTGCCTCTGAACTGGAATGAGTGGCAGGCTGTTTTGGTCATTAGTGCACCTGTCATGTAAGTTCCCTCTCGTCTTGCTTTTCCTGTATCCAACCAAAAGAAGAAGAAAACATAACTAACACTCCATACAGTCTCATCGATGAACTCCTCAAATTCATCGAGCGCCAGCTCTTCATCGAGAAGTCCGAAGTCGCAACACCCAGAGCCAAGAAGGAGTAAGCGAGACGGACTTTGAGAGAGCATCTATGGAGTACGGCATGTTATGCATTGAAGGCTTCAAGATAGAGAAGAAAAGACAAGTTCCTGGCGATCAGGGCGAGAAAGAGCATGTGTGTGTACTGTAAATTACCGCGCTAGATGTCTATTAAGAAGTAGATTTAGAATATTGCATAAATGTACTTGATCTTTGAATATGCACATACAATTGCTTTGGTCAACTGCGAAAGAGACGAATGTGTTTGTAGTAGGGCTGGTATTTGCCTCACTCGTTGAAGACCAACGAGTAACGGGAGTTCCGTGAATGTCATGCTGGAGAAAAGTTCACTTGTCAATATGCGCGACCAGTATTCCAGAACTTAGTTTATCAGGGTCATGTCATTTTACTTCGCTCCCATGAGCTGCACCGCAATGCCATGCATGCATGCAATATCGTATCGTATCTAGTGTACACAAGAGCAGATCAAAGCAACCCAGACATCAGCTCGCCTAGTTAACAAGCTCGCCTACTGTATCTGTGATTCCTCACTTGCTCGCTTTCTCTCTAGGTCTCCAAGCTTTCCTCCATCCATCCATGTAGAACGCCGAGTGAACGAACGACATACCATGCCACTTCTCTACCACGCCTTAATCCTGTCTGCCCTTCAATAACCGCTTGGTGACCTTGTCCTTCTCGATGATGTAGACGTGTGCACCCCAACCAGAGAGAGCATCTCTGTCAACAGCGTTCAGGAGAGCTTGCGAGATGGTCTCGAAGAGATCTTCTGGTCCCTATGGAAGGAAGTATTAGCTTGTTGGTATGATAGAAAACCAAACCCATCCTCCACGTTTCCAGGATCTGCCCTTGCAGGAGCTATACAGCAAACTCTAGAAGATGGATGGGATTCAGAAATCTAAGAACTTACCAAATCCGGCTCCCAAAGACCTTCACAAGTACCAAACAACTGATCACTGGCCGTCCCACTAACAATAAAGTCCTTCGCGAAATCAATGCACCCAATACTATCGAACCCGCAAATAAATGGCTTCCCACTCTTCTGATCGATACCCGCGACGACCGGACTGACAAAGTACGGGCCAAAGCGCTTCTCGTACAGACTGCTGCTCACCAGGTTGGCCATGGTCGACGGCGAGATGTTGCGCTCCTCGCGGAGACGGTACATGTTGACTTTGTAGCGGAAGAGGTCGGAGACTGTCGAGACGTCGGTGGCGAGTCCGGTCAGGCCTAGGTAGACGTCGCCGTAGGAGAATATCTTGGGGAAGTTATTGGAGACGGTAAGGGATTGGAGACCAAGTCGGAGATCGCATGCGATGGCTACGCAGTCTTTGCCGACCATTGCTACGCAGGCGCCGCCATCTGAGGATATAAATTAGACTTGCTTGTTTATGAAGGGAGGCTTGTGAATTCGAATATGCACGTACTGATGGAGAAGGGGGAGCTCTAGAGGTGACTTGTTAGCTATACTGCTTGTTTGGCTTGAGATTCTGGAGCGCAGAGGAATACCTACCATTTTTGCGGATCACTATCTGGGGTATCTCAAGGGGCTGAAGGAAGAGAAAGCTCTGCCGTATGTTCTATGAGCTTCGTGGTGATGTTGAAGAGGAAGTGAGGCTGGCGGTTTGAGATTCGGACGTTGCTTGATCGACAAGGGCAGGTAGACACGGCTGCGCGTCTGTTCGAGCTTCAACAGCTGGAACAACAAAAGTCCGAGTTTCTGCCGTAGCCAGGCACCAGATGCATGCGAGCTCAACTTCCACCTCCAACTTCTTGAACATAAGCCCGCCAAATAGCAATCAAATTTGCCAAAACCTTCTGCAATTTGGACGAATACTGATACTCTTGTTTTAATCATCTGGACTTTCTGCGGGAAATTTACGGCAGCTGTCTGTTGTGCAGAGCTTCAATCCGCAACAAAACACCCCGCCACGCCCGCTTCACTCTTACCAAGATTCGAGAAGCCTAGAGAAACGTCCTCCACCACACACTCTTTTGGAGCCCTGTCTTGGTTGCAAGATACATATCGAAGATCTCCCAACCCAAACCTTCTCGATATATTTTGAATCTACCAAGCTGAAGGTCCGATCCCAAGTCATTTTGCGACTTTCAGCATACAACCAAGAGCCATGGCGTCCAATGTCGTAGTTCTCGATAGCTCCTTCAGGCGTGCGGTGATCAAGGTCAACCCAGGAACTTATATGACAGATGTGCTGGAGCAAGCTTGCAAAAAGCTGAACCTCAAAGCTAGCAATTACGGTCTCAAGTAAGCTGCCCTTGCCCACAGAGATGTATAGGTTCTAATAAGTCCAGGCACAACAATAAGGTCGTCGAACTCTCCAGCCCATACAGACAGACAGGTCTCGTTCCCGGCGCAAAGCTCGAGCTCGTCGTTGCCTCCCGCTCTCCTTCCGTTGTGTCTGTAGCTCTCCAGTTACCTGAATCGGTGGCGGGGTCAATACCTGGTGGGCGACTGATAGACAAGTTCCCAAGTGACACTACACTATGGCTCATCCTGCGGAAATTCGAATCAAAAGATTCAGGTCAGAACCTAAACTTCACCGCTCGGGGTATCACACAGATAGAGAATGGGGGAGCTTCAGGCGCAGGTCGGATATTTTACGAAATGCCTACGCTAAACATAATGGGTCGGGATTTTTCAGATTTTGGAGGCCTGCAAAAGAACTTGGCACAGTTAGGTTTCAACCAAGGAAGTGTAGCTATCCGTCTGGGCTTCAAGGCGACAGATCAACCGCTGGAAGAGGCTATGAAGGAGATTGGACGGTATTTCAAAGAGGAGGCTGCGCCTAGTGCTGAGAGTTCGAAAGAGCCGAAGGAGGAGATAGAGACGGTCACAGATGCGATTGCAAAGCTTCCGTCAAACGAGCCCGAAGATGTAGAAATGAGCAACACAGATAGCCAGGAAGCTCACCCACCAGCAGGCGCAGTACCGGGCAGCGAGGTTGCACAGTCATCGCCTCTCACACCAGCCAAGCGGCCGGCTCCCTCAGAACAATCACCAGAATCCCAACTTTTGGGTCCCGACCAACGCCCCATCCAAGTCTACGCCGCTCCAACAGACTCAACACCTAAGGCTGCCCTCCGGCCACATAACGAGGACGATTTCGAGCCCACAGTCGCCCACGCCAAACTTCATCAATCCCGCCTCCAAGAAAATTCATTCAACAAACGCCTCCCATCAGACGCCGAACAAGAGCGTCTCGAACAAGAAAAAGCCTTAAAACTAGCCAAGAAGACCCAAGTCACGATCAAAATCCGCTTCCCCGACCAACAAAGCACAGTAGCCACCTTCACAGCCGCCGAAACAGGAGACAGTCTTTACGCTTTCGTCACAGCCTTAATAGCCTCCGAGAACCAACCCTTTAAACTCGTCTACAAGAACCCCGGGCCGCAAGCTGTACCGAGAGGTGAGAAGAAGCTTATCAAGGACTTGGGGTTTGAGGAGCGGGTTCTGGTTGATTTCGTTTGGGAGGATGCTGCGAGTGAGGAGGCGAGGAGGGGACCGGTGCTGAAGAGCCAGTATGTGGAGGCTGCCAAGGAGATTCCAGTTTTGGAGCCGCCGAAGGATGATCCTAAGGAGGAAGCTGGTGCTGGGGCTGGAGAGGCGAGTGTGGATAAAGGGAAGGGAAAGGAGGGCTCGGGTGGTGGTGGGAAGAGTAAGGGTGGTGTGCCGAAGTGGTTCAAGGGATTGGGGAAGAAGTGATGGGAGTAGAGAGAAGCCGGCCGAGGAAGTGCTGCAATTGGAATTGAAGAGGGGCAGCTATGAGATACGACATGAGATTATGGTTGATTGCTTGCGAACATTGCATCTTTGGGCATGGGGATTACATAGCGAGGAGTTATTTAGGTCCGGGATATCAGGACACTGGGCATCTTTCTAATCAACATAGAGCACCTAAGCGTGATAGAGTGATGAAAACAGCTTCATGTCCTGTAGAGCTCAATGCAGTATATCGCCTTGACATATTTGGATTCTTTTATCAGATAAGAGACGTCCTGTAAGTATCTCACATGAGCCATCAACCGGATACAAGGAAGTGTTCGACGTCCCAAACCCATATCCAGTAGCGAAGACTTGGGCATTCCACGCTTAGTTCTAAGCAAAACATACCACGTCAAAATGTACCGAGAAAGTCATCGCAGCGAGATTCACAGAGCAAGGTTTCAAGAACTCATGGAGTTGCAGAATTTCTTTTATTTCTTCATTTTTGCATCCATTCCAGAACCGCTGCTGAACTAGTTTATCATTCGTTCCATGCGAATCCTGCTAGGAGTAGCAAATCCCAAGCATCCATTCATTCATACAACGCCGAACCAAACCATCCAGCATTCCTCCCTCCATCCATGCTCGCCATACGGGAAATTTCGAAGTCTGAATGAAGATGGTGCCAATCGATCGATTCGATGCGGGTTGCGCAAGAGGATAGTGTGGGTGCGGTCTGGTATGAGAAACAGAGCGAGACGCTTAGTGACCAGCTCTTCTCGACTCGGCGATGACGTTGGTGAGTTCCTCGACCTTCGCCTTGGCACGTCCGAAGGTACCGAGCTGTTAGGTGGTTAGATACATGTATGGTTGTTGTGCGTGGGTTTGGGAGGTCATACTCTCTTCTTTGCGAGCTTGCGGGCACGCTTGTCCTTGGAGTTACGGAGGAGTTCGATGACACGGCGCTCGTATGGTGCGAGTCTGTATGATAACCATTAGTCTCTGCTCCTTTTTCTTCTCGCGCGCACGCCGGGGGAAGAGAACATACCCAGAGACCTCCTTCACGATCTCCCGAACGAACTGGGTGCGCTTGCTAGCCTTTCCCTTGGATCTGCTGATACGGGGCTTGACAACGCGTGCCTCTGTTTTCTATATTCCCGCAAGAAGCGTTAGCCCGTTGAGTCCATCTTCAATCGTCGTCTCACTCTCGAGGAGTAGGTAACAAGATTGAGATCCTCCAAGAGGTGAGACGGGCTGGATTGTTTTGGGGAATTTCATACGTGTCCCTTGTTTGGGCCGACGGCGATGCCGCTGCGCTCGGTCTTGGTGGATGCCATTGCTGCTGTGGTTGGCGATGGCGTTGTCGTGGGTTGTCGTTGATTAAAAGCTGGAGTGCAAAAAAAGTTCATGAGGTTTTCGGTGGTTCTGAGCGATTGTGGATCACGTGTTTACGAAGCTAGCAAGCGAAAGCGGGTCCAGCTGCCAAGACCCAGTTCCAGCGTTTTGGCCCTCCCCCTTCTGTGTTTATGTTGATATACATCTCAATTTTCTCGTAGGATATCGTCTCCTCCAGTTTCAGTTGATGTTGATATGAGTCAATCTCGATGATACACAGCTGATTCAGAGATAGCAAGATTAGCAGCACAGCACGACTTATAAGACCGCCAAGCATTCGCCTTGAAGAGCTGTCTCTCTTCTCTAAAAGGAAATACAGCATTTAAGTTCCTAAATTTGAGTTTAAGTTTTCAAATCAACTTCCAAAGCAACAGAAAATACCTCCATTTATTTGAATGCTCATACGTGCTGAAGAGAAGCCATTGCTAGGAAGCATGCACATTTACCCAGAGAGCTGCTCAAGCGAGCCCATTTCTGCGTCGAACTTTGAACATGGAATTGATTATCGCAATGAGCATGGCAATTCCTCACAACGATCCGCAGTCATACACTATCTTAACCTGTGATAATCCACCAGATACAGCAGTGATATTTAGATAGGTAGTTACGGTAGAAACGGACCAGTTCTGAGCACCAACCGGATAAGGTTGATCGGGTCGGGATATGGTACCCGATCCGATGACGATAAAGGCTCCCTGCACTGATTCCGAGTCACAAACCCCATCTAAATGCTTAATCTCGGACCGAACCAAAAAATCAATATCAAAGTCTCACAATCCATATTTTCACATGATGCAGAATCTTGCCAATCACAAGCTCTCCAAGCACAGCTGACCAAGCACTCCGAACTTTCCCTGTTGTTCCTTTTCCCTCGGAGTTCAAATCGGAGCACAAGCAAAATGATTCAGCCTCGCACTTGTACCTGGCGCCCTTTCAAAAATTCTCGGGTTGCACTACCTTATCAAGCCAAAATAGGTGACATGATTCGCGACTCAAGCAATCCAGAAAGGTCCACTTACAAATCCCACTCTCTGGTCACCTTCTTCGCCTCAAATATGATTGGTCTGAATCGAGGACGTGCTTTGCAAATAGTGGGGAGATTTTTTATATTTTACACTGAAATCGGCGAGGTGGGTAGGGTGCTGTGGGTATCGGAGACTTGCGTAGCTTCTTCCAATGCCAGCTCGCTCGGCTTCTGGCGACGGGATGGACAGGGTGTGTGGGATAGGTACGGTGTTGAGCTGTTTTAGAATCCCGAGGAATTAATCTTTGCTATCTTTTACTTTTCCCACTCTTCGAACATTCCTTTGCCTTCTCTTCAAACTTACACTTCTCGATTGATAGCTCTTCTTTTCTTCGTACAGCACAGCTTTGATAGAACTGCTATCGAGCTTATCTTGACTCGTACAGATTTTGAGATCAATAGCTTCATAGACTCAACATCGCACAACACCACGCCACCATGGCCTCCGCAGCACGCAACGTCGCTCGCGCAGCATTCAAGGCTCCCTCCGCATCAACCTTCAAGACCACAGCCCGAACCTCAGCATTTACTCTCCCCCGCCAAACCTTCCGCCAGCAATCTCGCCGCAGCTACGCCTCCTCGAGCACGAAATCCTCATCCTCCGGCCTCCTCATCGGCGTAGGAGCTCTCGCCGTCGCAGGCGGAGCAGGCTACTACTTCTACAGCCAAGGCAACGGCAGCTTGCTGTCCGGCTCCTCAGGCGAGACCAAGGGCCTCTTCACCCCCAAGTTCGAGGATTACCAGAAGGTGTATAACGAGGTTGCTGAGAGACTTGAGGAGAAGGATGATTATGATGATGGGTCGTACGGTCCGGTTCTGGTGCGATTGGCATGGCATGCTAGCGGAACATACGATAAGGAGACAGGCACTGGAGGATCCAATGGTGCGACTATGAGATTCGCTCCCGAGGGAGATCATGGTGCCAATGCTGGGTTGAAGGCTGCGAGGGACTTTTTGGAACCTGTTAAGCGTAAGTGGGGAAGAGATTCGCACCCATACATACTCCTTCTGTGATGTGCTTGAAGTCGCAGAGATCACTGCTGACATCTGCTACAGAGAAGTTCCCATGGATCTCCTATTCCGACCTATGGATTCTCTCCGGCGTCTGCGCTATCCAGGAGATGCAAGGTCCAACTATCCCATACCGCCCAGGTCGCCTTGACAAGGACATCGCAGCTTGCACACCTGATGGACGTCTCCCAGACGCTTCCCAGGGTAACAAGCACTTGCGCGACATCTTCGGCCGAATGGGTTTCAATGACCAGGAAATTGTTGCGCTCAGTGGTGCCCACGCTCTCGGACGATGCCATACGGATCGTAGTGGTTTCTCTGGTCCATGGACTTTCTCCCCAACGGTTGTGACGAATGATTACTACACGCTTCTGTTGAACGAGAAGTGGCAATGGAAGAAGTGGAACGGTCCTAAGCAGGTAAGCAGCCTCCTCGGTCCCCTTGGCCCCCCAATCCAAATTCAAGTGACAAGAAAAGAGAGCAAAGCTGACAAAAGGAACCATAGCTCGAGGACAAGACCACTAAATCCCTCATGATGCTTCCTACCGACGTAGCACTCGTCTCCGACAAGTCATTCAAGCAATGGGTCGAGAAGTACGCCAAGGACAACGATCTCTTCTTCAAGGACTTCTCAGCTGTCATCACCAAGTTGTTTGAGCTCGGTGTTCCTTTCGCGGAGAATTCCGAGAAGTATGTCTTCAAGCCAACCAACGCTTAGATTGTCCGATGATACCCACGAAGGATAGACGGATGGCTCGAATTGGCGTTTCTGAGTTGGTAGCAGGGCATAGAGCGTAGATTATCTGTCGATTGTGTATTTGTGTTTTCGTTTTTGCTCTTGATTGAGAGACGTGTCTGAGACTTCTCCCCTTGTAAGATAGCCAGCCATAGACAGCGATCAACCATAGACTTTGAGTGCAGATATACTCCCATTCCGCACTGACTGTGCTCTCTCGCATAACAGTGACATCATGCCAGCTCTGATCTCATCTTCAAGCCGTACTATCCGCAGATGACTGTCGCCGGATCGACGGCACTTGAAGACGACCAGATATGATGATGAGGAAGAAATGAAGAGACGGATGAAAAGGAGAACAGGACAGACGTCTAAATAGACTGCCCCCTCGTTAGTAGCTGCATCATCAAGGTTCCAGAGGTCTTCCAGGATCAGTGCCCTGTTCTCGTTGGTTGGAATCTGGGGTATGGAGGCGCTACCCCGCACCAAGTACGCCACCTCATCGGTCTTGTCCACCCCCTTGCCCTCCGGAACATCCTTCTAGATCCACAACTAAATCGATCAACCTTCCAAACAATTCAGCCGTATCTATCGTCTAATCTTGCACTGAATAAGAGACTTGATATACAGAGGCTCTTGACCATATCATTACCTCCAGGCTTCTAGTACAAGATCGATACTTTACCAAACTGATCAACTCATTTGCATCATGGCACTCCCACGCGATCCTCAGACAGGCGAGGCTTATGGTCCTAAATCCGGTGCACCACAGCTCTACCCAAAAGGAACAGAACAATTCCGTCCTACAGTACGTCCGTCCAGCTCTACCCCTCCCTTCACCGTAAGCCTCGTCTCAAAGACTTGTTTATCAAGCATATTACTACACACAATTCCCAAGATCCATCCCACCATCCTGATCCATCTTATCAATCACTCTACTAACGCTAAGAGTACTGGTAGAACACAGATGACTCCTCAGTCTACATCGCCAAAAACAACATGGACACATCCGTCCATCAAACTCTCTACGAGCAGGGCCTTGAGATGAGGAAGAAAGTCGTCGGTGAGGACTATGTCGCGAATGCACTGGAGAAAGGAAGTGGGCATTTCATGAGGCCGTTGCAGCAATTCGCTACTGTATGCTCCCGAATTCCCTTAATTCCCACATTAATTTCATGGTTTCACACTGTCGTCTTCACCACTGAGTGAACTACCAATATATTAAGTCCTCATCCATGGACGATTTGTTGAAAGGTTCGCGCTGACTTGGTGTTGCAAATAGGAATCAGCATGGGGCACAATATGGACTCGACCGGGCCTCTCGCACCGTGATCGCAGTCTATTGAATCTCGTCATGTTGACTGCGATGAGTAAGTGGACTGAACTCGGGACGCATGTCCGGGGAGCAGTGAGGAATGGATGTAGTGAGGTTGAGATTAGGGAAGCGCTGTTGCAGGCTAGGTATGTCGTGTTCTTTTCTCTTTTTCATCCTTATGTGTAGCTTAGCTGGCTTGAAAATATGGTTCAACAGAGGTCTGGGCAAAGGAGGCAAGGATGGCAGGATGGGATGACGCTAACGAATTCTGGTAGTGCGTATTGTGGACTTCCGTCTGGTATGGAGGCATTCAGAGTTGCAGATCGAGTATTGAACGAGATGCAGGAAAAGGGTGAAATGGTCAGAGGTTGAAGAGACGACAACATTTTCTGGCTACCGATCCCGATTCTCCAAGGACCGATACACTGAAAGGCTCACCTGGTTGACATCAAGAACCAGCATTGCTGCTTGCCGTTTCCGCTTCTCAAAGAATGCCATTTGGCGGTGCAAATATAATTTCATTAACTGCTTCGAAAACCCAAACTCCTGCTGTCTTTTCTTCACCTAAAAATGGCGAGGAATTTCCAAACCATTTTTATATGTCTCTTGCCACCCGATACTCGTCTACAGCTGTCTAACGAATTCGACTCCTCCTCCCATCCGGAAACCTCCCGCAATTATAACACGACCCATCAAAAGTAGTAGTGAAGAAGTCCGGACTATCACAGCAGACAGCTCCCTGTCTAGCATTTCTGCCAGGTCTGTCATCATAGCTACTCATTTGGATCTCGTTCCTCTTCGAGCGAAGCCGGTCTTCGTATTCGTCTCGCCCTCTGGCATTGTATCCATTATCGTGATTGTATCCTACTCCTCGCCTGTTGCTATCTCGGGACGAATAGAGGGTTCCTCCATGCTCAGATGGACGAGGCTTGTTTCTATTACTCCTCGTCAATTCCTTCCTGAACAAGTATTAGCAACCATGAATGCCCTAAAGATGAAGCTAGAACTTGCATTTCGCGCTCGCCCATCCCGCCACAGTTATAACATCTACCATCGATCGTTGTGGTTGTGAAATTCGGGCTGTCGCAGCTTGAGATCTGGACTATTTTGCCGTTGTGGATCTCGCTGCGGCATTGTGTTGGTGAGATGCTGGAGTAAGTGGAGCTGTTGGAGGAGGTTGATGAGTAGTCTGTGATGTGTTTAGCGATGAGAAGGTTTTGAAAGAGTGGAAGAGGGGTAACACATACAGTACTCGTAATCCTCCATTATGAAATGCTTTGGGATCCAAAGTGGTGCCGCACGTATCAATTGATCGTAGAAGGCTAAAGGCCGTATATCCTGTTACTTTTTCTATCCAAATGACAGTATACTTATAAACAACAATCGTAATCTCAAGAAGGTGACTGGAGAATGAACAGCTTTCAATTGAAGGGGAAGCAATAATTAAAGGAACGAAATACTTCTATCAATGCTGGACTGATCTACCAGCCTTGTATTCACATCTCCAATGAGGTTGAGAAGTAAGTTCAAGTAACACTACTCGGGCGCCCAACAACTCCATGAGGTTGCACATGTAGGGCACGCTTACTACAGCCTCATGAGGGAACATTCTTTGGCGCAGCCTTGCTAGGCAACGTTTCCAAGATCCCTTTCAATTCGATCTAAAGCAGAATACTCGCCTGTGCTCATCATGCAATCGGGGCAAGATTGCACTTCGCATGTACGAATTCCCCCTGACTTCGGGTTTAGTGTGAAGAAGTTCGGCGACTTTCCCACTTTCCAGGACCTGAGGTGATGTTGTCTCGAGGCTGGCGCAATGCGTTCGCTTCGGAAACGGGCGTCGCGGTCTATGCATCTGCCCGCAGTTGATCTTGGCATTAGGCCCAAGAGAAGCTTTCCAGACACAAGCCAGGGCAAAGGCGCCCGTCTCTAGTGAGTACTTGATAGGTGGAATGGTATGGTTGGACAATGTGCTCGTGGATGGGATGTTCCGGAGCTCGCTTAGCTGGCGTAGACTATTGACGCCCGGTTGATAACTGGTGGTTTAGTACTGGAAAGAAAGCACGGGATGAATGATTGGATAGATCTGTTGAGACTTGGTAAAATTTGGTTTACAGTGTGGTAGCTGATATTGAGAAGTGACCGAAGGCTAAGATGAACATGTCAATCTGCCACGGGGGCTAGGAGAGAAACTGCAATTATCTATTCTACAAAAATACATGGAAACTCTAGACTTATCCAAAAATCATCTCATAACATTCGGCAAATGATAGCCATGTCTCTTTTGATCTTATACGCTTGCGCTTAATCCATTGACAACCGTCTCTAAGACGCCAATATAAACGACAACGACGATATGCCAAAAATAATCCTTAAATTTGGATCATGCAGCTGCCAAACTCCCGCTAACCTGGCCAGTAGGTGTCTGGCATGATGTACCCTCGCCAAGTGGGACTTGTGGAGGACTGGGATAACAGTATGTAGCGATGTAAATCGTGCCTTTGACTTGAGCTTTCTCGGTTCTAGGTGTTCTCGATCAGCAATTTGCTTTGCCAATGTCTACTTGATTTTGGCATCTGTAAAAATCGTAATTGCATTGTACTGAGCCATTACAGGTCTTCAGATGACCAAGGCATCCAAGAATTTATGAATATTCGTTCTTGTCAAGATAAGTTTGAGAAAAGATCGCTTACGAGTCGCAAGGTGTATATTTCTCAAAGACCGTCAATTGATTGTCTTCAAACAGAAAGCTGACATCGGGATTCTCGCAGACAACAGGTGTGCTGGACGTAGAAGTAGCACCAGTCAACAGGCAGCTTGTTGGGTCCACATTGGCGCCATCATCGCTATAGCTGAAAGAAACTTGAGCAGGGTGGGTGTTGGAGCCTGAAGGTGTGAACTTGGAGAAGCGGGAGACGGTGAACGATTTGGGAGTCGGGCACACATCTTCTTTCTTGTCGAGTGTGGTTGGCAGGGCCGTAGAGATGGATGCCAGAGCCAGGACGAGGAGTGAGGAGGCGAGCATTGTGGTGATATTATGGTGTTGCGATTAGTAATGAATATTTTTAGATGAAGGGAGTGGATGTTGGGACGTAATATAAAATGAATTGAAAGCTCCAAATGTCGGGATGATGACGGTATACTTATACAGAAATCGTGCAGCGTACTAGAATATAGAACCTGTTCGTCGTCCAATAATCGTGTTTACTCATACTTAGGACTTCAGCTTCTCACTAATATCATCTCTAAAAGGATAATTTCTCAGTACAGCAACAGGAAGCAGGGATCAGAAAGGGACGAAGCTAGAGCTACTACGTAAATGACACTGCCACTGGAAAGCAAACAGCCTCATCTGAGGCACAGCGAGCTATCGAGTACATGCGTGAGCAGGAATATGTGTAGTGCCGTCTGGAAGGAACAAATCATTAACAACAACGAGAGAATAAAAGCCATTGAAAATATTATAGATACTAGATCAAGCATGGAATAAAACATCACTTAGTGAAGTAATTGGTAGAGAACATTCCGACATTTGACTCAAAGCCATGTCAAACAAGTCATGGAGTCTCGTAAATGCCGTAAGCCGCTAAAAGGGCCGGTCAAGCCTGCCAGTTAGAAACAGGTTCGCGAGCAGAGAGCTGAACAGAAACAATGCTGCCAAAACAAGACCGGACTAGCAGACACGAAAAGAAAGATGGTCCTGTTGTAGCATTGGTATGCCGAAGCACCCGCCAATACGAGCAGTAGCTACAGCTTCATATTTTTGAGTGTGGACGTGTTGCGACAACGAACCAAAATAGCAGATGAGGCAAGGCAAGAAGTAGACCTTGATGGCACAGTTTCATCGGGATCTCAGCGGGACGAAAGTAATATGATAGCCTCGCGCCGTACCTGCAGCAAACGAGCAGGGGTATAGTTGATTTGCCGCTTGAAGCTGAAAGACAACACAGTCAGACAGCGAAGCGAGATTCCTGGTTTGCCAAATTTTTGATTGATGGCTAAATTGCTCAATTCCAATTTAATGGTACTCTATTGTCTTGACAATGACGCAGCTGAGTGGCAATTGAGCGGTAAGCCCGATCCAGCATACGGCGTGGTACCCGCTGCATCATAGGCAGCGAGGTCGGTAGTTTGTGCTCCGCGAAGCGTTGCTCTTGCGGGAGGGTGCCTGTTGCGAAATGGCAATTCAAGTACCACTTTGTTCAGGATGGTCGGCAATTGCTCGTCCTGGTCTTTTTGCATGGCAAGTAAACCTGGGCTCTAAAATCATGCCATTTCCTCGGCATATCTCGTCATCTTTCCCGTTGTATTATATCGCCTCTTTCAAGTGGTCTTGTGCCATCATTTAGCACCATAGCCTCGCGGTGCCGCCTTCGTATGTGATCCTCCTCGGAACTTTGATCTCGTCTACGCCTATTGTCCACAAACATGGCATCAAAGTCTTCACCCGCTGTACCCTCCCCGTTTATCATCTTGACGTCCCTTGAGCTCGGGCCCATGACGAGCTCGGCGGGTACAAGCTTAGCTTTGATCAATTGCTTTCGACCTGCATGATCTCGAAATAGAGGTATAGTGAGCTCGCTGAGTCGATTCTTGTTGTGTAAAGAGTCTGCAAACTTCATCATTCGGTCCGTTTCAACTTCCGACCATGGCTCCTTCGCAAGCCACCGTTCAACAAATCGCGACTTGACTAGTCCAGATGGTCCATATTTATCTGTTAGCTGAACCAAAACCATCAGACAGCCCTGTTCGACGACATCGCGCAGGTGCCAATTGTCCCATTCGGAGTCGAAAAGGTTGTGTTTGTAGTCCGTAATCGAGTATTCGAGTGATTTGACCAGAGCGGCCCATCCTTCCGGTTTGTTGATCATCTTTACAGTTGCTAGACAGTTAGTTTCGGATTTTTGGGAAGAGCGAGTCTACACACAGCTATTCATCATCATCGTTAAAGCCCGAATGCCCTGTTCTCTCAATTCATGTTCTGGTCGTGTAATATGCCATAAAAGAGCGTCGATGGCGTTTTGATCATGAAGGGCTCGTTCGCAGATGATGATCGCAGTCGTCTCTTGAATAGAGTAATTAGGGCTGTCCAGGAGCTTGTTCAATGTGCTGAGCTTTAGAGAATCCTCCACATCTTGGGTTATGTATTGGGGCTTGTTTTCGGAGGGAGGAATCGCAGCCTCGTCGCGATAGTAGATGAGCATCTCTCGCATTGCCCACATCACTGCGCCAGCAGCACATCCCAGACCGAAAATGAGGAGCCGGTCATTACTGGATGGCGATGTTGCCGCCATGATGGCGGATCTACTTGTGTTAACAAGTAGAGTTTGTGGTATTTGAAGCTTGCGCGCGCAAGTTGATGAAGGCTGAAGCTTGAGAGGGATATTGCCACTTGTGACCGCTCTGACTAAACTACATTAGGCTGGTTATCGCGATAACTGATTTCTTCGATAAAAATTAATATCAACCATCGGAACCAGTTCACAATCTTCCACAAATGCCTCCGTCACAGCTCAAGAGGCTGAAAGCCTCTTTACGGGAACAGGGTATCACTGGGCCTCAACAATCGAAGAAACAGAAAAAGCAAAATGCGCAAAATGGCGTCAACAAGGAAAAGAAAGTGGGGAGAAATGTTACCCTCAATGGAATTCGAGAGCAGTTCAATCCATTCGATTTCACGTCTTCTAAAAAGCCAAAATTCGACGTTACGACGGAACATTCGCATAAGCCAGCTATAAGGAGACCAGGTTTGCAGAAAAGTCGCGATGAAGAATTGGTTCGTTGTATGCTATACCAAGCCCTTTCAACTGCTAACGCATACGACAGCGCCGCCAGGCTTATATCGAAGAGCAGCAAAGTCGTCGGAAAGTTGGTGGCATATTGGATAAACGATTTGGAGAAAATGATCCCAGCATGGCCCCCGAGGAGAAGATGTTGGAACGATTCACGAGGGAGAAGCAAGTTCGGCACAAAAACAGCTCAGCCTTTGATCTAGAAGACGATGAAGGAGGCGAGCTTACGCACATGGGCCAATCTCTGTCGTTGGATGGTCCTGCTCTCAAGGATGATTTCGAGGAGGACGATCTTGACCTTTCAGACGCAGAGGACCATCCCTCAGACGAGGAACGCCAGCTAAAACGACGACGGTCAGATGTTGACGGCGAAGAAGACGAAGATGAAGACGGAGAAGATCGTCCTGAACGAAAGAAGTCCAAGCAGGAAGTCATGAAGGAACTCATCGCAAAGTCCAAGCTACATAAATACGAGCGACAAGCTGCGAAGGATGATGATGAGGATGTACGGGAGGAATTAGACAAGGAAATGTCGAGTATTCATGACCTGCTCCGGGGAATTGGCCGGAAGCCGGCCGCTGTGCCTGCAGCAGTAGTAGCTGGCATGAACCCAGAACGTGCAGCATTACTGAACGGTACCGACAAGGTCAAGTTTGACAAGGAGTACGACCTCCGACTTAGGCAGCTGGCTCAAGATGCACGGGCAAAACCTACTGAGAAGTCTAAGTCGGAAGAAGAGATGGTTGAGGAACGAGCGAGAAAACTGCAGCAGTTAGAGGCGAAGAGACTGCGCCGAATGCAGGGAGAAGAAGTCAGCGATGATGAAGAAGCTAAGGCTGAGAACAATGGACCAGACGAAGAAGACGACGAAGATGATGAATTTGGGTTCGGAGCTGGTATCAAGGTCAGACCTTCAATGGCTGAGCTGGGCGTTGAGGATGAGGACGACTTCCTGATAGACGATGATTTGGTCGCTAGTAGTTCAGACCAGGAGGACTCGGACGAAGAGTCGGATGATGAGATCGAGGAAGCCGTAGAGGAAGACGATGAATTCGTTACCGGTCTTCTGACGGAAGAGGAGGCGAAAAGACCAGAGTTTTTGACTGGCGCTAACGGCCCTGTCCAGGAGATTGAACTGCCGACTCAGAATGGAATACACGGGAATCTGGCATTCAAGTTTGCGTGCCCTGAATCTCACGAGCAGCTTCTTGAGATAACGAAAGAAATCGATATACTCGATTTGCCCACCGTCATTCAACGAATAAGAGCCCTTTACCATCCCAAACTCAAGAGTGAGAATAAATCGAAGCTCGGTAACTTGGCGGTAGCTCTCGTGGATCATATATCGTACCTTGCAAATCAAGAAGAGCGACCTCCCTTTTCTGTACTGGAGACAATCATTCGCCACATCCATTCTCTGGCCAAGATGTTCCCGGTCGAGATTGCAAATTCTTTCCGCCATCACCTCGAGGACTGGAACACGTCTAGGGCTCTTTCACCCACGCCTGGAGATCTAGTAATTCTTACAGCCGTTGGATCGATTTTCCCAACGTCTGACCACTTCCATCAGGTCGCTACTCCTGCCGTCCTTGGAATGGGTCGATATCTTGGTCTGAAAATCCCTCAAAATCTCGCAGACTACGCGACTGGGGCATATCTATGCACCCTTTGCCTCCAGTACCAAGAATTATCAAAGAGATATATCCCTGAAGTCATGAATTTCATTGGAAACACATTATGTACTCTGGCACCGACGAAGATACCAAAGATTCCTGGTAGTTTTCCGTACCATGAGCCGAAATCTTCGTTGCGAATTGAAAGGGTCCCCGATTCCCAAAGAGCGCTGAAGTTTTACGACTGTGCTTCAGAAGATGTCGAGGAAGAAGAGGAGGAGGCACTTAAAGCCGCCCTGATAGATGTCAATCTGAGTCTTATCGACGCAGCAGCCACGACCTGGACGGGCAAAGCTGCTTTTACAGAAGTCTTTGAGCCTGCACTGAAAATGACCCATCATCTCGCCTCAAAAAAATGCCGCTCTAAGCTCTGCGGCAGCACACAAGTAAGTCCTCGTCCCGATTCATGAGAATTCCGTCGCTAATGAACCTAGAAAACCGTCACTTCTCTATCCCAAAAGCTCACTGTTCTCCTCAACCAATCTCGTCTCGCCCGTCGTCCCCTTGAATTACACCATCACAAACCTCTCGCTATCAAAACCTCCATTCCCAAATTCGAGGACAACTTCAATCCAGAACGTCATTACGACCCAGATCGTGAGCGTACGGAACTTGCCAAGCTCAAGAAAGAGCACAAGCGTGAGCGCAAAGGTGCGATCAGAGAATTGCGCAAGGATTCGAGAATTCTGGCAAGCTCGAGTCTCAAGGAGAAGAAGGAGAAGGATGCGGCGTACGAGAAGAAACAGAAGAGGCTTTTGGCTGAAATCCAGGGCGAGGAGGGCCATGAGAAGAAGGAGTACGAGCGTGAGAAGGCTTGGAGGAAGAAGTCTAAGAAGTGAGGGCTGGTAGATGTCTGCTCATGAGTGTATGATGCATTGTTGCTTGGAATAGTAATGTTAGGCTGAACGAAGATTACCATTGGGGAGTCGTGAAAGACAGCTCGTTGAGATACGATTTCTCTTGGCGCACTCTATGATATTTCCGGTGCTAAATCCAGAGGAATTGCTTCCGTCGTCTCGGGGCTTCCCTCGCTAACTTTGGTCATGACTTTTGTCAAGTGGCTGGATCCAGGCCTGCATTCAGTAGTATACGGCGATGAGGCGCCTCGAGAGATGTTTTCTTGTCGCTTAAGCCCCTTTAAATACTTGCTGGACCCACATCACAAGCCATCGCTTACAGCCGAAGCTTTTCTAAAACAACAGCCTCGGCGAACTAAGGAATGTTCAACGCGTCATACATACAAATGATACTCTAAAACACATAATTGGGAATTGGTACTTAAGTGTGGTGATTTCTCTTAAACCAACCTTTGAAATGTAACTTGTTTATTTATGAGATTCGACTGTGTGACAAAATATTCATCCGCCACTAGACAAGCGCTTACTCAATCTATCATTCAGCACATCAAAATACAAGCGAACAAAATACAAGCGAACATCTGAGATTATGTCGCCAGTAAGCACTTATTTGCCAATGCTCCCCCTTCAATCATAATACTAACCATCATTCAAGTCCAAGAACAACTCGGAGCCTACACTCCGCGAGCGCGCTTTACAGACCAACAAGACAAACCCTTCCCAGCTCGGCGATCCCGTCTCCTTAAAAGCAGAGACATCCTCCACATCTCCAACCTCTCAAGACCGAGGAGCCTCTTCCTCCAACTCAAATTCTGCTTCCCAGAAAACGAAAGAAAATGTGAAGAAAGTCGCACCAGCACCGACGGAAGGTGACCAGGATAGAGGAGATGGAAAGGATGGGAAGAAGACACTTCGACAAAGGGCTATGGATAAGCTGGAGGAGAATCCAAGTCAATTGGGTGATCCGATTAGCTTGAAGGCTGAGACTGCAGATAGTGAGCCGACGGATCAGGATCGAGGTGCTGCTGGAAGTAAGAGTGGGAAGTCGAAGTTATGAGTGGAAAATACACATTTCTGTTCGTTCTGGTATCACTTGGCTTGGACCAGGGCGAATTTGAAGCTTTTCGAAGACGCAAACTCTGCGTTATACCAGTGTCATACGATTGTCCGATATCTTAGTCCTTGGCTAAGATTTGTATTTGAACCCTTACTCTTCCTGATCATTGACAATCATTTGAGAGTGGTGATATTGGGTTTAGCAAACGTTGTCCCTGTATGTAGCATTGGTACCGAGACGTGGAAATGGAACTAAAGTCTTGACAGTAAATCCAAGGAAATTACTCGCCTTCCATGTAGCAATCCATTCCTGAGACGTCCTGGTGCGTTGGGAAAGATATCTGTGAGCAATTCGAAAGCGGGGCTGCGTCAGTAACTGCTGCAGCTGGAGCAGATGAAGACAGCCGACAGAAGCTTTACGAAAACTTGGTAGAGCGAGATATCTTGTAATACACCGAAACCGGCGCTAGTCTACGATTTTCCCAAGAAAATCAAGATCGAGTAATGTCTTGTGAATATTCTGAAAAAGCGGAACGTTGGACAAGTACATGTTAGTAGGTACCGCGGGGTTACCCAGTGCGGGGTACTGTTCGGCAATACAGTAGCAGGGGCAGGGGCTCGGTAGTAAGCGAGATGCGCGATGATTTAGTAAACAAATCATAAATCACAAATCTCCTAATTTCTATGTTTAGGCCCTGACAGAAGTACGCAAGTTCATGATACAGCTCAATGCTTTTGATAGGGTCAGTCATATGAGTCTATCGGACTTATACTTCACATTGCCCCACGCGGCAAATCGTGAAATAATAGACGCGTGAATGTGTGATAGCTTTCCGAAAGTCTTCTTCTTACTAGTATCAGATCCTCACCTTGAGACTGGAAAGTTAGCCAAACAATACCAGACATCCAGTAGACTTACCACCATGGCTTCCCCCGCAAGGTCGATATCTTGTATGGAAGTATCGTCGCACGGAACAGCAGGCGACTGTTGGCTAGTTGGGAATGGCAAAGTCTTTGACTTGACCGGCTTGGCTCCTGAACACCCAGGTGGCGCTGAAAACAATTTGAGAAGACCTAGTGAATTTTTCGCATCGTCCCGATAGCGGATGCCATGAATAACGTATTCAGGACGAACGTGATGCAACGAAAGACTTTGCTGTGGTGCATACACCAAACACCATCAAGAAAGAGCTTCTGTCGATCAAAGTGATTATAAATCTGAACCCATTCAACGTTACTGCAGACTGGGTTAAGTAGCCCATGGACGGGCTATCGAGCTATCCAGAACGCAGCCCTCTACCATGCCATACGGAGAACAGCCGCCATGTGCACGACAATGGCCAGACTGGAGATTAAGAAGCAAAGAGATGCTGATTACATTTGAAGGTCTAGAGGAAAGCAAGTTAGACGACCATTCTGCATGGCATAAATCCCATGGCAAGATGAAACAGCTTCATCGCGAACAACAAGAAGCGTCTTTGCCAGAACCATCGGCCGCGATCAGCTTCTGAAACAGCGGATGATATTTCCTACAAAGATCCAACTCCATCATCGTGTAATCTCTCGGATCCTTAGCATAATGCTCATTATAATCCCCCGCCATATTCAAGCCCGGAATGGCCGGGATCCAATCTTCCTTGAGCAGCACATCTGGATCACCGTATTTAGCCGCCACAGCTCTGACTTCGGGCGCATCGAGCGCTTTCAATCGTCCGTTCTCAATCACGACCACATCTTCCCCAGATGGACCACCGCCTTCGGCAACGTATGTTGGAAAGTAGAGATGGACGTGCCAGTGCCCGACGAACTTGTCGGCCTTTGCGTCGGCGCGCTCTGGGTCGGCAGAGATGATTGTCCCAAAGCCGATGTGGATGATCCCAGCTCGCATGCGCTCATAAAGGCCGCAGTTGAAGCCAGTTGCATAGTCAGCTCGTGGGCGGTGTATCTTTGGAGACGTTCCGATGGATGCCTCCCACCTTAATAAACGACGTGTTAGTATAATTAGAACATGCTATGGGGAAAAGGTACTGACCATTGCATAATCCCGGGTTCATTGAATCCAGTGTATTGAGTATCCGCACAGTGAGCCTTGATCTTTCTCAGCTTCTCACCAAAGATGCCCCCACCATTGATTTCCGTGATGACTGATCGCTTGATCTTCATCTCCATCCGTGGGTATGGAGCGATGTGATTCATGGTTCCTTTGATGACTCCCTCCCCATCTTCTTGGGGAATGAAGAACGGTGGTCGGCCCCAAATATGACCTGGAAGATAGGTCTCCCCGTACGGTACGTTGTTGGCGTAAGTTCGCTCAACATGGTCGCGACGATACACGCGTTTGTCATCAGACCAGTAAGCATTGTGGTTGGTGAATCGAAAATCGGTCCCTTCAGGATCAGTGATATGAACGGTTTTGGCAGAGCGCACAGCTGCCCAGGTCCACTCGTCGATAGCGACGAGGACCTCAGCTGGCAACATGTGGCACGGGGAGACGACAGCCTCTGGTACAATGAATGGCATGCGCTGGATTTTGATGCGTCGTTCTCGGAGAATGGGTCCTCCGTAGCCCATGATTACTTTGTCCCATTTGCCTTCGGTATCCATGACCTCCCAGTCGTCGATCCAGGAAGCGAGTTCTTTGGTACGGAACTGGTAGTATTCGGCTTCGTCGTGACCTTGCCAATTAGGGATTGGTCCTTTGTCTTGAACTTCTATGGAGAAGTCGGTCTTGAACCTCTGCATTATCCGTTTGACTGCTTCGATCACTATGGTGTTGGAATGGCAATTAGCATAGCGGCCCTTTGCGTTGTCCGCGATGTGGACCAAAAAGGAATTGACTGACCCATTGGATGATGCCAGTTCGATACTCGTACCAATACTCTCTCGCCTTCTTTCAGACCCCATGCTGGCCAGAGGCCACCTGAATAGGGTCGTCTAGCCACATTGTCGAGACTAGGCAAGAGCTCCTCTACTGATTTGACCTCTGGGATATTGGGACATCTTGGTCTTGGAAGAGACAAGGATTGAACTCGACTTTTCTCATCCTCTGTCATAGGCACCCAATTGTTCGCCGATTTCTCCCAGTCATCGATGTAAGTCAGACTGCTGGGGGCATTGGGGTAGATGCCAATGATTTCCGGCATTTTGGGGGTCTTGCAAAAGTTTCAGGATGGAAGAAGTGAATTTGATCCAAATCAAATGGAAGTGTTCTATTTGGGAAAGCCAAAAGAATTGCCTACATGTCTGCTCATATAAAGAGAGCTCCCAGAAGCATCACGTGCGGCTTCGGAACGGCTCCGTCGAGGCGAATTCGGATCATCCGAAGTTGTGGAGAACGCCATGTTTTGTACGGGATCCAGGAGTGTGTGAAGCGGGGGAAGCGAATGTGGCGGCGGCACAGAGTCGGCATAATACTAAGGCAGATGTTACTGGATTCTCCTCGCGACTACTATCTGATGGCAGCATTACTAAAACAGATCTTCAAACTTAGGGTTCTGGCATTGATAATCACAAAGAGTAGTTAGCTGAGCACTGAATATGTTGTGCTCCCATTAAGACAAGAAGTGATGACGGCTTGACAGCTTGTAGAATGTCTTATACACTTCAATGTATCATGAGCGAGACAATGTAAAGATGTAGGTAATCAGATATTACATTCAGCTCATATTATCAAGACACCAAGCTCCCTCATCCGTGAATGGGCTCGCGAGCCACTGATCCACATGAAAATCCGATGGAACACTATTAAGCCAGAACGCAGGATCATAGGGATCTTCTAGGAAACTGTGCTGTGCTTCCAGTGTAACAAGTCCCTGCATAGGAACTGTATCCTGCAACTGAGCCTGATCATTGCTGTTAGATCTTGATGGCGCTGAGCCTGTTGATCCCAGGGACGTCTGAGTCGCACTTCTATTTGGCGGTACACTGGAAATGTGTGCCAGAGCTCTTTGGCAGCGACGTGCCGACGCAGAGATTGCTTCGTAATGCTTAAGCGTTTCCGTGCACTGGCGCATACTTTCATCTAGTGTAGAGATTCCGAATGCTGATGCGAGATCGGGACTTATCCTGGCTGCCTGGATCGTTGTAGCTGCGGTATAGCTGTCTAGAAGAAGTAAGTCCAAACTGAAATGACGCTTGGGCTTGAAGTCACGTACATGAGATATCATACCACCAAGGATTGAGTATTGCGATTCCGGAGCGTGGAAAGATATGCTGAGATACGAGTGTAGATATTTCCATCGCCGCCTCAATGCACGCCTTCGCACAGGACAACAGACCGGATGAACGTAAGGGACTATGCGAGAGACTATATACCGGTTGATGCTCTGTACCTGTAGACATTATCGCCGACAATGCCGGACGGTATAACAGATGTTTGACTCGTAGGTAGCTATTCTAGAGGTCAGTCTATAGTCGGGCAGACAAACAACAGACGTAGCAGGGTTCCAAGTACCGAAGATAGAGAAAGTGGAAATGAGGGTCACCCTCTTCGGCATTCTGAAACTTCTTGGGCAGTGCATCCCTCCATGTTCCTAGGCTGTCTTCGAAGGTGGTGGCCTGTTCAAAGTAGCGAGATGGCAATCGCTGGTCTTTCTGTCCATCGGCCTGATAGAAGGCAATAACAATACAATACAGTATGTTGAAAAGCGATGTAGATTGCGAGAATAGTTGAAAGTCTTGGTCACAAGAGTCCAGTGGAAGGGAAGAAGACGAGAGAGATTCGTCTTCTGGCGGAGATTTCTCTTCCCACCATGCACCGGTCTTGTCCTTTGGCTTGTTGATGAAAGGTAGCCGGCCAAGACTTATAGCAGCAACTCTGAAGACCAGTCAGTGTTTGCTACAGGATTGGAGTGTGCTTACCTATCGAGAGACACGCAACAGTCCCACACACGCCGAGCAAGGACTCGTTCCGAAGGGACTCTTAACTTTTGATAAGTTGAAGGGAGATGAATACCAAGGGACTCAGCCATGCGTATGGATGTTCCTACAACCGTCCAGTAGCGATGTGGCTCGTCTGTACTTTGCAGAAATTGAGCACAGAGTATGAGCGCCTGCACAAGCTCGATCGACCATCCACCGAGGACATCCATCCGCATGAGCTTTCTCGCCCGGGAAAAATACGGTGCTTTCTTTTCTACCTCATCGTCTCCTCTTTCAGTGATTTCGCATTGCGCCGCAAGCGCGAACATGACATTGAGGATGCAATGCGGCATGTTTCTGTCAGTCTGGGACCGCTTTGGTTGCCATAGCTCAGAGTAGGACTTTTCGATTTCTGCTTTGTCAACTACAGGATAAATTGGATATAAATTTTGCCAGTAAATGTTCATGAGATGGTCAGCAACATCGCGCGGTGGCAAAGATAGACTATCATCATGTGGTGGCACTGAAACAAAAATTGGACGGGATCCTAGATCGGCCAAGGTGATGCCAAAGGAAGTAGTGGATGAAGACTCTTTTAAGCCACTCCTGGCATTCACAGTCCTTCTGAGGGAGTTCATAAAGGAAGCCGAGCTCGAACGTCCGGTGTAAACCTGTTCAATCCAACTGGTTGTGGCGTGTAGTGAAGGCCGTTGTCTCTGCTCAATCACACCAGGATTTGGCTGATGAGCAGATTCGACGTCAGGAGCTGAAGTCTCCATTGCAGGTGGAGGAGCCACATATTGGGAAAACGATGATGGGGTACCATAGCTTCTTCCAGGGTCGATGGTAGGATCTCGACCATTGGAGTTCATGTTATCATACTCGACTGGTGGTTTGTCCATGATGTTGCTATTACTGATGGACATTTGATGGATTTTTTGTTCGTATTGCTCGAGTCTGGCCTCGAGTTCTTTGACGTACTTCTGAGTTCCTTCTTCGGATTCGGATGTACCGTTAAGATATGTGCAGTGAGCAGCCTCATTCCTGGCCTGGCACCTGTCGCATACTGCAGGTTAAAGTTAGAGAAGTTTCAACGCGTGCGAAGCAAGTCACTGCTAACCTGGTTGGGAGCCATTGCAACGTACTTTGCGTGCCCGACAGATATCGCAAGCAACAGCCGTCTTCCTTCGTTTGGTAGCACGTGCGTGAGACGAGTCCACAGAGTCCGAGATCGTGCTTTGTTGATGTGGCGGTGGCCTGGTGAAAGTCGGGTCAGGACCCCGATTGTGGTCCATCATAGGGTTAGAGCAATCGTTTCCGGGATGCTGGGTGGTCCTTCAGAATGATTCGGGAGAAGCCCGAGCCAAACGATGAGACTCGTCTGCCCACTTGTAGTCCTTGTGAGTTGCATAAACTTGCAGCAGATAGGATATCTGGAGTCTCTTTCGAGATGAGTGATGTCGTTCGGATCATCCGAGGCCGCGAGCCAAGCCACACCTCTCTAGTTCCTTGGTATACAATGAGCAAAATCCAACTTGTTCCGAGCTTGATAGCAGCATCACTTAGTCCACCTTTATGGATGGTGTAATAATCTGTTCCAGAGATCGAAATCCGGGGACACTTGGTGCGGGGAAGAGGATCCGCTCGCGGGGGACGAGAGTTTGTGGAGAATGTGTAGCGGGGCACGGGTCTCGGGACGTCCGAAGATAGATCGTGAGTGTTCTGAAGGCACTTCAAGACGGTAAAGGAAAAATGGTCGCAACGATCATGTATATATTCCATCACAATAACCGTAGATGTTGAAGCACAGACTACATCAGCTTGTAGATCAATCTCAGAATCTGCTGCATTCTTCTTACTGCCACCTGTTTTCTGTTCTCCAAGTCCTTACTCGAATAAAGAATATCGTTGAAGTCAACAATCTCGACGCAATATGACGACCACAGACCGATCACTCAAGAGTGCTTCTTCTGATGTTGAGGGAGAAGAGAAGCACGTGGAGAGTGTTGAAGAGACGCAACCTCGTACCCATCCTGCCGACTTCACGCAGGATGAGATTGAATTCATGGAGGGGTTCACCAGAGAGCAACGAAAAAAGGTTATCAGAAAGGTTCGCAATATGCCATTATGTTCAGTCTGCACAATTACTAATGTTACACTCTCAGGTAGACTGGCGCTTGATCCCGGTTCTCGCTATCCTCTACCTTATGAGCCATCTCGACCGTGCGAACATTGGAAATGCAAACATAGAAGGCCTATCGGATGACCTGGGCTTGTCCGGCACTCAATACAACGTTGCTCTCTGCATATTCTTCATTTCGTATATTCTCTTCGGTACGATCCTTTCCAATTCAACATCATCGAGACATGTACTAATCTCAAATGTCAGAGGTACCCTCCAATGTCATCTTGAAACGATACTTTAGTGCAAGACCTTCGACATGGATAGGCATCATAGCGACCTCTTGGGGATTGATCATGACATGTACAGGATTCGTGAAGAGCTACCCAAGTTTGGTAGTGTGCCGCTTCCTACTCGGAGCAGCAGAGGCAGGATTCTTCCCGGCAGCAGTCCTCATCACATCTTCCTGGTATGTGAAGACCGAATTGGGGACTCGCATTGCGCTCTTCTACACTATGTCCGCGCTTGCAGGTGCATTCTCGGGTCTTCTTGCTTATCTGATTGCTAAGATGGACGGAACAGGAGGTTACGAAGTAGGCCTCCTCATATCTTAGAACACGCAGATACTAATCTAATCTCCGTAGGGTTGGCGTTGGATTTTCATCCTTGAGGGCCTCGCCAGTGTTCTCGCTGGAGTTTCCTGCCCGTTCATTCTTGTTGATTCACCAGCTCGATCAAAGTGGTTAACCGAAGACGAAGCTCGCTACATCACGCTTCGCAAGATTGCCCAAGACGGCGGTCGCAGTATCCAGTCCAAGGCTGAGAAGATGACGAAAAAGGTCGCTGTCTCTGTTTTTACGGACTGGAAGGTCTATTTCCAAGGCTTCATCTGTTTCTGTGCGGCCGTGCCCAGCTACGGTCTAGGTTTCACCATGCCACAGATCATGAAGAACTTGGGTCACACCTCGTCCAATGCCCAGCTTATGACGGTCCCTCCGTATTTCATGGGTGCTGTATCTGCACTGGTCAATTGCTTCTTGGCCGATCGGTTCCAGTGGCGTATGCCTTTCATACTGCTTGGACAGACCTTGATTCTGATTGGCTTTTCGATCATTTGCGGCTTTGCGACCGAGATCAAGAGTCACGTCGGACAGTGTTATTTCGCTGTTGTCATCATCTGCATGGGGATCTATCCGATCCCTCCCGGAGCATCAGCTTGGAACAGTACCAACCTTGCCGGTCCAATGAAGCGTGCTGCAGGTATTGCTTTGATGATGTGTGTCACAAACTGTGGTGGTATCGTTGGCTCGTTTATTTACATCAAATCCGAGAGCCCGGCATACCAGACAGGTTTCGGAGTCTCTCTTGCGGCAGCAGTAATGGGTATTCTGACGACACTCACTTTGGAATTTGGTCTTTGGAAGATCAACAAGAACGACGCTTTGGTTACCGAGGAAGAAGTCAGAGAGAAGTATACGGATCAGGAACTTGCGGACTTGGGTGACAAAAGTCCGCTCTTCAAGTACACACTGTGAAGGAAAATTGGATGTACTTAGACATTGATAAGGACCAGTGGTTTCGATTGAAGGCTTGATAGGAGGATGAGTTCGGCGGTTTTGTGAAATTTGGTTTTACTTTCACCCTACAAATTATCGAAATACAACACGCAGCACACAGTATTCTTTCCTCGTCCCACATTTCAATTCCCTCCTTTATAAAAAGGAGCCATCGTATATTCTACTCCACATCTCGTATCGTTATTGTACTTCGAAAGTATGAAGACTAAGCGGTTAAATCGGCAAGCTGTATTTCGCTTAGCTCTATTTATTTGCCTATCCTTTCCCTTTGTCTGCAAAAGGGGGTAACCCGGTCAGTATTAAGCGAGATTTGCAACATGATGAAGCTGTATTGTTTACTTTCATTGAATTATCTACCTGGATAAAGTCGCTCGCCTGCCCATTGTCTATACATTCTTCAACTAGAGAAAACCATGCCTAGTGCTGAAATCATATCCGTAACGCCTCTCCTCCCAATCTGAAGTCTGGTATCTCGTCCCTGGTTCCATCCTTCACATCCTGTCCTATCAATGCCTTCCGAATTCGTGTGGGTCACAACTCCGCTAGTTAACCAAATGCCACCATTTAGATGCCCACGGCGTGGCTGAAAACCTTCGCAGCAAGTTGACTCAAAAGCTTGCCCTTAGCATCCTGCGGTAACTCCTGAAAGACTGCTCAAGCATTAGCACGCACTTCAACCCTTCAAAATCAATCAAACATACCAGCATAAACACTCTTCCCCTTCGCATCCCTCACCGCACCCAACCTATTCCCCGCCACAGCACCAGCAACCATGCCCCCGAAGTTCGCCACGATGAATCCCATCGCACCACCGCTCAGTCCCCCCACCACACTCCAGAACTTGCCCGTCGGCGCACCTCCATTCTCAGCCATGCCCTCCTCCCTCAACATCTCCTCAAACACATCTCCAAACTGCTCGTTCCCGAACTTCTGCTCCTCCTCCTTATTCTTCGCCTTGGCTCCAAACCCGAACGAACTCCATGGGAAGCCGCCAGAGGCTCTAGCGTCCTCGCCCGGGTCGGGGACGGTGGAATCGTCGTCGGAATCGTAGGCTGTTGATGCAGTTGAGGCGCCGGAACCGAAGCCGTGGTATTTGCGTGCCGAGTCGTAGTCGGAGCGTCGTGAGGGGTCGGAGAGCGTGTAGTAGGCGTCGTTTATCAGTTGGAATTTGCGGGTGCGTTCTGCGCGTTCGGGGGAGTCGGATGCGACTCGGTCGGGGTGAGTTTTGAGTGCTGCTCTGGAGGGTCGATATTAGCTGGATTGTTACCTGGAGCCGGAGGAGGGGTATAAAGGGGAGCTTAAAGGCTTGAGAAGATAGTGAAAATGACGGTACCTTTTGTATGCATCTCGAATCTGTTGCTGAGAAGCTGAAGAGGGTATTCCCAAAGCCGCATCTGTACTTGTTAGCATCTATCCCTTTACAAAAATCCCATTTAGAAGGCTGACGAGGCTGTACTTACAGTAATCAACCGGAAGGCCAGCCATTTTGACTTTACTTTCTCGCTTGGTCTCTGGAATAGATTGACAGATTTTCCGTAATCCAATAGAGAAATTGCGCAGTTCAAAGGCAAGATCTAATGAGGAGGCAAAAGAGGTGGGAATGGAACTAAGTAGGTATGGAGTTCCAGATTTCTGCCCCTCGGACGTTCCACGAGCTTGCTCGCGCCAGCTGCCACTATCTCATGCGTCACTGATCGTGGCGGTGCAACTTCTCGACAACGCTAAAAAGACAAAGCCACATCTCCGTTTCAATCTCCAAACTATCCCTTATTTGCGTTAGCTCGAGGATCACGAGTCTTACCCTGCCTTTACTCTCACCGCCGGGACTGGGCTTGAGCTGGGACGGGAGCTGGAATTTATTGGAGGGGCTGGGGTTGGTTGAAAGCTGGAGCTGATTCCGAAGCTTCACTTCACTTCCACTTCAACAGCTCCACAACCTGCAACTTCGACTTCTTTGCTGCCCAACACTAGGTAGCACTGACTCGCAAGTTTGATTGGAAGTGTACAATTGCATTTGCCAAAGTAGTGCACAAACACTCCGTCAATCCTTTCAACAGGCATTTTACTTGCACAATTCGCAATCGTCAAGAAGTCCAAGCTCAAGCTCTCAAACCAACCAACCAACCAACCACCAGCAAAGCTGAAGTATCAGACGAATTCCAATCTGAAGAAGCAACAACAATTATCAATTGACCTTTCCATTTCGCATTGCCCAATCAAGTGCAATTTCAAAGAAATAGAAACAGTAGCACAAGTCAAGATGGGCTGGTTCGACGGCGTCTCTGAAATAGGCTCTACCTCTTCAGGCCACCACCACCGCAAGAGCAGCAGTAAACACCACGGACACTCCTCGCATGGCTCTCCGCGCGCAAGTTCGATTTTCGGAGGCGGCGATCACAGACACAATTCCTCTCGGAGTTCATTCTTCGGTATGTCCTCCAGCCACTCTCCCTTCTAACCCTCCTTCAACAAGACAATTAATTATATGGAGGGAGAAGATAACTGACTCGGGATACAACAGGATTCAACAACAACGCCCACCGCTCCTCCTCCTCCTTCTACAAGCGCTCCCCGCGCTCCGGCTACCTCAACAGAATCTACCACAAGCTGCGCCGCCTGCTCCGCGATCTGGTCTACTACATGAAGAAGCACCCTATGAAAGTCTTCATCCTCGTTGTCATGCCCTTGATCACTGGCGGCGCTCTCACTGGTCTGTTGGCGAAATTCGGGATTCGCTTGCCTGGGGGTATTGAGAGGATGTTTGGAATGGCGGGGGGTGGGGGTGGGTTTGGTGGGAGTGGGTATGGAGGGAGTGAGTATGGTGGGAGTTCGTATGGAGTGGGAAGGGGAAGGGATGGAGGGATGCAGTTTGAGAGGACGCATGTTGAGGGGAGTGGGAGTCTTGGTGCGTTGGGTGGGTTGGGGAGTGTGCTTGGTGGGATGGGAGGTGTTGGTGGTGCAGTTAGTTTGGCGAAGATGTTTATGTGAGGGAAATTTCCTCTTCAGGATCCAAGCAAAGTGGACGGATTGGAGGCATGAGGGCATGGATACGAAAATCGAGATGAGTTCTGGGAGGAGGGAGGAGAGACGGTCAAGGCAAAATTGGAGATGGGACGAAGGCGAAGTGCAGAAGAGCATCAAGTGATGATTTAGATATTGGCGAATGGATATTCTGTCTCTTTCTTTGGGCGTACGGCGTATTTGGATACCACGTTCTCTAGAGAACCAGCCTAGGATGACAGACGGATGGCAAGGACGGCTTTTTCCAATCCTCAGCTAAATAACGACAACAGACCATATAAACAGCGACCCGAAATTCAGACATGTTTCAATTCACATTTTCCACAGCCAACTTAGCTAGAAGACTGTTTCGATATGTCAGCTTCGCATAAGGAGGGTCACGGCCAAGAAATATATGACAATCAAACTCTCAAGATTCTCTTCGGTTATCTCACAGCAGTCAAGTTCGCTGATTGGTTATCAAAAACAATTTCTCTTCGAGCTCTCTGGATGTATCTCACGTGTATATGGCAATGTAGGAGAGAAAAATTGACTACCATTAAAAGCAAAGTAATCGTCTATAATGCAATGCCATGCAAGAATGCAGTTCGAACCCAATAACACAAAAGCGAGAATTTTCCACGACCCATTACTACCATGCTACCTCTTCCCCTTCTTCCTCCCCGCAACAGGCTTCCTCGCCACCGTCTTTTCCTTCTCTCGTTCCCGCTCCCTCTCCCTCTCAGTCTCCCTCTCCTCTTCCACAAAGACCTGCACCCCATTGCCCAAATCATCACTCTCATCTTCCTCTTCAGAACTGCTATCGAAAGCGCCAGGGCCGCGTGACGAACGGTGTCTGAGAGTCGGATCCGAGGAAGCAGCTGGGAAGCGTGATTGATTTTGTGATGATGAGGGAGGATAGCCAGGTGGAGTGCGTCGGATGGAGGAATAGGTAATATCAGCTGGGTTGGAGACGTTGCGCCGGCCTTGCTGGGCTTGCTGCTGATACTGGCTGGGAATTGGTGGGGGAGCGTCAGACGAGATTTGATAATCGAACGGGTCGACCATGAAGCCTTGAGAGTGGGAAGATGCAACTGAGCTTCGACGAGAGTTCGTTGGCTGCCAATCTGCTTCGTCTGGGAGGGGACGGCGCGAGCCATTGCTTGAGGAAGAGGCTGGACGCATGCCTTCTGAGAAGTGCCGCGAGTTTGAGGCTTGCTGGTGGTTGAAGTAGGGGATAGGTGGTGGTTGTCCACGCAACTGTTGGGTAGTTGCTGAACGTGGGCGTGAGGGCGAGTTGCGGCTTGGAGGTTGTGAGTTGGAAAGTGAGTTATTGGAGGGATAGGCTCCCAATGGGGCGTAAGCGAGGCCATCCGGTCCAGCCACGAGCATTCCTGGTGGATTTGAGGCTGCTGGAGGATGCGGAGCTTCTTCGGATCGTCTAGATCTGGTCTTGTCCCTACGGCTGCTAGGTCGACTGCTTGGCCGACTGATGGCTTCTGTAGCAGCTGTAATTGGAATTGAGATCCTGTCGCTTCGTCGCCTCCTTTCCCTATCACTCCCACCACTTGAACCACTTTCCTTTCGTGCCTTGGCCGTTGCTGCAGCCTGCATACGCTTTCGGCGATTCTCCAACGCATTCAACTCGTCCTGATTAAGTTTTACCTCCCGTTTCCCTTTTTCTTGAGCCCGTCTGATCCGTGCAAGAGCAGACTGAACAAGAGCCTCCTCTTTATCCCGCAAAGCAATCTGCAAAGCATCAGTGCCTTCCACTTCGGACATCGCTGAATCTTCCGTGGAATCCTCCGAATCGCCAAAAGCATAACTCCGTCTAGCTCTGGAAGAGCCCATATCCACACCCGTAAAATGAAGTGGATCGCTGGCAAATCGCTTTTTCTCGTAATTCAAACCAACGCCCTGTGTATCTGTATCGTCGCTGTCGAGCTCCTCCACGCGAGCCTCGTTCCAAAATCCTTGTTCTCGCTCCCACTGCCGCCTCCTTCTGCTCCCCTTCGCCCCCGGTGGTCTTCCCCATGAGGGCACAAATTTGGGAGATCGCGGCCGACCATCTAGACCGCCTCCCCGGAAAAAGCCTCATCGATCGGTTTGTCCATGAACGAGGCGTGTCCAAGAATGCTGACTCCGCTTGCGCCAATGAGCCAGAGAAGAGTGGAGAATGGTCCCGCAAAGAACGTGAGGGGGACTGCAATCACCAAGAGACCAGTGTAAAGTTGTGATGAGGTAGCGCGGAAAACACCAATGTCCAAGTCGGCTCCTCCGAGCTTGCCAATACCCCAGATGCCACCAATGATCAGGATCAGATCAAAGAGGAGCCAGAGATTCGTGAGCAAGCTGTAGATACTGAGCATCGTGAAGACGACGGCATAGTTGCTAGAGAAGTATCCCAAGTTGTAGTTGACTCTCGACTGGATCTCGGTGAAGTTCGCTGGCTTGGACAGTCTCTTGAAGTCGAGGAATTCGGAGACAGGCTTGAGGTTTGCAAATCTGGAGCCCAGGGATTGCGATCGCACACTGGCGAAACGATCCGAGAGGTTCAGACGCGACGTGAGGACGTCAAGGGGGATCTGAATGCGCGACATTTCGTGGTTGGTGGTGGTTGTATTCGAGTTGCAGGATCAAGAAGAAGGAATGGAGCCGAGACGTCAGATATCTCGGGAGTAAACGGGCGATCTAGTGTAGGCTATTCTAGTAGGCAGAAATGAGTTTGGTCGATTTGAGTCGGATTCTTTGATATGGCGGTGGTAGAAGTTCTTTGTGGGAAGTTGATCGTTTCGAGATCTGTCAAATACTGTGTCGAAACTTATATTAGTAGCGGTTCTTTGGACTCGTACCCCTAGCAAGGCAGCAGACAATGGATGGCGAAGAACAATACCTACTGACCTCGTATTGGAATTTTGAGTGGATTTTAGTTGACGCGTAGGTAGGTGTGATTGTTCGGCCGAGGGGAATGTTTTCGAGGATTTCTGGTGAGATAGAAACGAATTGAATTGAAACAAGCCAGGGTGATGTCTGTCTGTCTGGGAAAATATTTCAGGGGGAAGCTCAATCAGCGAGCGATCTGTCCCACTCCCGCGACCCCTGCCCCAGGCCCAGCCGTGGCTGATGGGAGAGATAAGCGGCCTTGTTTAATGCCTGAAGATTGTGGCCATCGGGAGGAATGCTGGAAATAGAAACCTCGAGATCTGTAAGAGGAGCTGAAACGCATATGACCCTGGCACCAGCAGGGTGGTCTTGGAGGGGGAGAAGTGGTGGTGCAAACCCGGAGTAACAAGGTGGTCGTGTGAGAAAGAGAGGAAGGGAAGAGAGAGAGAGAGAGAGAGAGAGAGAGAGGCATTGAAGTGCCGGTGGGACAGAAGGACTCTTTAAACAAGTAGGTAGGTACAAAGTCCAGTCCAATGCAGTCCAGTCCTGACCCTGTACGGACACTGGACTGCTCGAGCAGAACTAAAAGCCTGTTTGCTGTCTCTCTTCTCCTCTTCTCCTCTTCTCCTCGTCCCATCATACCCGATCCCATTCCATATTACCAACCAAACGACTTCTCCAGCTCCGCTTTACTCAATTCTTGCCGTATCTGCATTTCTCTGCACTGTGTTCTGCAGCTACTCGCCCGTGCATTTACTCGTGCATGGTCATCACTGGAAACAACAAGGCACAACACAGCATACTAGCCAGCCCTAACTATCGAGTATCACCAGCTTCAATTGGATGCAAGCCACCACGTCGCCCTGAGCAGAGAGGAAGCAGAGAGTGCCATTTGTTGCTGCATTCCCCATCCTGAAGCTAAGCGGGACGGACCCTTGCTCTCCACAAGCCCCATCCCAGCCCAGCCCAGCGAGCTGCAGCCCAAGCCCAAGCAGAAGCCGAACCGAGTGCAGGTGCCTCGCTGGCTTCTCGAGAGAAAAAAAGTCAGGACCAGAGGACAACGACGACACTTCAGCGGTGTGTGGCCCCTCTCTTTCTTACCACGACCACCCAAACAAACATGAGGCTTTCATTCCTCACTGTGGGCATTCTTGCCTGCTTAATTGCGTCTGTCGCTGCCTGGAGCAAAGAAGGTCAGTTAATCATGTTTACTATCCCTTGTTCGAACAATGCCCTCTGGTCATCCATTACAACTGTTGTCCAATCCACCACGAACGTGTCAACAACTGACTCGTCTACCACTTCACAGATCAGGAAATCTTCCGTCTGCGCGATGAGGTCGAAGCTTCCGAGGGCGTCGGCGTCTCTTTCTACGATTTTCTAGGAATAACTCCCTCTGCGAACCAAGAGGACATCAACAAAGCCTACAAGAAGAAGTCTCGCACTCTCCACCCCGACAAGGTCAAGCAGCAATTCATCGCCAATAAGTCGACTGGGAAGGACAAGGCAAAGTCAAAGAAGCCAGGCGTTCATGTTAGCAAGGGACCTACTCAAGCAGAGATCAAAGCTACCGCCAAAGCTGCCAGCGATCGATTTGCACGTCTGGGCATAGTGACAAACATCCTCCGTGGCTCTGGCCGAGAGCGTTATGATCACTTCCTGAGCAATGGCTTCCCCAAGTGGAAGGGTACTGGATACTACTACGCCCGATTCCGCCCTGGTCTTGGTTCGGTCCTTGTTGGACTCTTTATCTTCGTTGGAGGTGGTGGACATTGGCTTGCGCTATACATGAGCTGGAAGAGACAGCAGGAATTCGTCGGCAGATATATCAAATTCGCCCGACACGCTGCTTGGGGCGACAACCTCAACATTCCAGGCTTAGAGGGCACTGCTACCCCGCCGACTGCCGAGGATAATTCCGACCCATCAGCTGGCCAGGCTATGAACCGTCGCATGCGAAGAATGCAGGAGAAGGACTCCAAGAAGGACAAGTCCGAGAAGAAGACCAAGGGTATCAAGGCTGCACGAGCCTCTCCAGCAGCCACTCCACCTAGCGGATCAACTGGACCCAGAAAGCGCGTTGTCGCTGAGAACGGCAAGATCTTAGTCGTCGATTCAGTCGGAAACGTATACCTCGAGCAAGCCAATGAGGATGGCGAAACCCAAGAGTTCCTCCTCGATGTAAGTTTATCTTCTTCATCCTTCAGATTATCCTTGCTAATACATCACAGCCCAACGAGCTAGCCCAGCCAACCATCAGAGATACTGCTCTCGTCCGGGTCCCAATCTGGGTTCTCAACAAGGCCACCTCCCGTTTCTTCCCCAAGCCAGCCACCGACTCTGAGTCTGATATTGAAGATGACGAAGGTGCACCATCTAGCTCGTCTGGCGCAGATGACTTCGAAGTCCTCGAGAAAAGCAAGACAACCGCACCAAACGGCAACGGTAAAGCTGTACGGAGGAAGAAGAGCACCAAGGGTCGATAGACTGGTCTTTTAGTGCTGGTCTCGATGGATTTGTATGATGTTTGGATTGGACATTTCTGTAGTATTAGACAAAAGCAACAAAAAGCGAAGCCTGACGCATCTACACGACTATTCGATTTGGAGGGACGATGAGATACCGCATAAGCCATAGGCTTCATGCACATAGCAAATGCAAAAGTAAACATGACTCTCTCTCACAACCTCACAAATTTGGAAACTTTCTCGCTTGATGCCACCTACAAAGAAAACGAGGCTAATCTGGATCCAGCTAGCTACAAGCTCGCTTACATCTTACAACGCATCTTCACGCTTCAGGCTCACTACTCACCTCCACCTAAAGGACCTATCTGACTGGGGAATGTAATAACATCGATCAAATCGCCTGGAGACCGCTGTTTACTGCTCCGTCTGTTGGCTTCTTGTCCTAACATATGATTCAAAATGTCTAGGTCTGATTCGAGCCAAGGAGAAAACTCGAGACGAATAGGCCTGAAGGTTCTTCGCGTATACTGCGAGAGTGTCAAATACCAAAAAGTCGCACGAGATCAGAGCTGAGGACTTGGAAAATTTCTGATGCTTCATTCTGGGTACTCTAAGCACAACACTCTTTATTGGATACTGTCACAGCCATCTATTAATCGAAGGGTTCTCGTTCGCCCTGCAGTGCATATTTTGAGCTTAGTGGTGGAAGCTAGGCAACTTCCATGGCTTGCCGCTCTGGTCTGAAATTTGGTTCATTCATGACGATAGCTTCAATGGTCGGTACTACCAGGGCAAGAACCCTCTCTAGTGACTTCTTCAAAAAAAATCTACGCATCTCATCCCACGAGGTTTGTCTCTGCTACACTTTGCACTTACACTTCGCACCATTCTACACCAATTTCAAGACACAGGAAGATCTTCAGTCCTATTCGCTCTTTCTACGTGTACTTTCATTAAAATCAAACTTCTCTTGGTTCACTTTATTCGCAATGATGTTCTTGAACAGAATCGTCGTCGCTGCGGCGCTCATTGCTCCCATTCTGCCCGTCATGGGACACGCTGGGCAGTACACCCAGTTCGTAAACCAGTAAGTGATTCCCCAGTATTTTTGGATCTCCATGTATCTTCCTCCTCAACTCATTCCAACTTCCATCGTGAAACCATGAATAAAAATCGATCTGACCAAATACAGCTGCGACCGTCCCATCGCTTTCCACCAAGCATTCCCCACAGGACTAAATGGAGAGCCCGGATACGATGGCCCACATTACATCCTCGCTCCAAACGGAGGAGCACACACCATTGAGATGCACCAGCCAATTGGTGATCACAAGCAAGGCATTTCGACAAAGTTCCATTGGGCTGGCGAGAGCCATTTGGATGGTGTCATGCAGTAAGTCCTGCCCTTCCCCCTTCGAGATTCTCACATCTTAAGAAACACAGTAGAAGCCCAAACGACTGCAGAACAATTACTGATAATATTCCGTTCTCAGGCACGAATATACCGTGTCCTACGCAGCCGACTCCTTCGGCGTCTCCTGGGACGGATCTCTCGTCGACGGCGCCGGCCCAGGAATCAATGGCCCCGGCCCATTCTCAGGTGTCAACGTCAAGATGACACCGATCGGGAACTCGGACTACGACCGCTACTGGGACTGTGCTCCTATCCTGTGCTGGGCGAACCAGGTTTGCCATGGTGTTTATCTGTACGAGAACGATAATACGAAGACTTTGGTGAGTTTCGATCTTTCTTCTGAAGAATTATGTGATGTTTATGAGGATGCTGGATGAGATTGTGGATGTGTGTGTGAGTGGTCACTGATGGATTTGTGATAGACTTGCTCCGCAGATATTGAGGCTTTCACGATCGATTTCTGTGCCCCGGATGATCTCATGTATCGCTAGATCGAGGAATGCGTGCTTGGGCCTGATTTCAGATGGCTAGGGGGGCCGTGGACTTTGAATTGTTGATATTGAAAGTATCGCAGTTTAAGGTAAATTTGGTTGCTTTGTGTGCTAGGCGTAATCTGGATGGCAAACCTTGAATCTGGATGTGTGGGAGGTCAAAAGTTTTAAACAAATTCAAACGCCGTGTATTTTGTATCTGGTTTGGATTTTGGGAACTATGTAGTGTACACATGTATGGCGACAGATTCGAGCCAGCTGTAACACGCACTCAAAATAATTGAACCAAGATATTGATCCTCTTCCTTCATCGTGCACTAGTAGTCATATTTCGCAGTCTGAGATAATGGATTGGTACGGCTGAGAACAAGCACCCACATTTGGAGAGAAGGTTTTGTTCGTTGGGGTAGGCTCTTCAAAGTCGAACTAGACTCTGCTATTTTTGACTAGCGCGCACATCATTGAGTGACTTTTTGTTGTCTTTGCACTAGGCACTTGGTATACCAGTATCATGGCTATGTAAGTGAGATATCCCTTCCCGAAGATTTTGATAGTAAGTGATTAGTGATTAAGTTTTCAAGATTATCATTACTGTTATGTCCACGACTCTTGCTTCTTCGAAAATAACCACAATTCTCTTTGCTCATCTCAGCCCGTCTGCAAAGCACAGTGCTGAGACCCGTGCAATGTTGACCAGGCATTGAGAACTAAAACACAATATTTATTCCACAATCTAATTCCTCTTCATCTCATCCACAACGCAGAACTCGATCTCGAAAGACTCCAACTCAAGAGGGCAATACTACAAGATGCCACGTTAGTAACACTGCCACATCTGGGGCAGTCAGTCGAGTGACTCACCTTGGTCTTCTTATCATCCTTATCATATTGATACGAGCCCTCACAAACCTCACCAGCCGAGCAGTAAACCTCATCACAGGAGCCCTGTCCTCGGCCCGTGCCAAGAGGGATAGCCATGACATCGACATCGGCGAAGGGGCTGCGACCAGGGACTCCTGGGCCATTGCCATCGACGTGGCTGAGATCCCAGTACATGCCTGGGACCTTGTTCCTGTCGTGTTCTCTTGCATACTCGAATTGAAAGATGCCCTTCAGGAGGCCCTCGCCCCTGTGGAACTTGAGGGATACGCCGTTGGTATTGCCGTCGGCCAGGGGTCCTTTCATTTCTTGGTATCCGGTGCCGCCGTTGGGTGCGATCATGATGTCGCCGTGGTGGCCTCCGTGCCAAGCTTGAGAGTAGAAGACGGGGAAGTTACAGCTGTGGAAGTGAAAAGTGTCAGATAGTGGTGAAGGAAGAGGCATTGGACGTGCTTACTTGTTCGTCATTGAGACATAGCCAGCAGCGGCGTCGGAAGCAGCTGCGAGGGCAGTAAGAATGATGGTGGCGAGTGAGTGCTTCATTTTGTATTGTTTGATGGAACGAGCGTAGATGAGTGAGTGTGAGTTTGCGTTGAGGTTGAATGGGGACTATGCGACGTTATGTGTGATCGAATTTTTAAAGGATTAAAAATGGAGGAAAGGAAAGAGTCGCAACTATGTGCGTTGAACCTCTTAGTGTAGTCCTAAGCTCCAAGATCCAGTACTGAGGTCCTCATGACATCTGAGAATGGACCATTGGTGGAGTACTAGTCTGTGGACCTGGAGGCAAACCAAAACTAGACACCAACGCTTACTAAAGACTTGTCAACGAAAGTTCTGATGTACTAGAATCTGCAGCATTACAGAGAAAGACTCTTGAGATCAAGAGATACGATGCTCAAGTCGCCATACCCTCTGCCTGCTAAAAGCAAGTTGACGCGTGCCATTTCGATGTGTTGCCTCAACATCGGATTAAGCGAGACTAAGCGAACTCCGTCAACAAACCCACATACCGGGTCTTGATACCAACGGATAAGCATGGATCTAAGACGCGCCGGACGCTGACAATTGTGAACTAGAGCGAACAATTTTTCACTGTCCGTAAGGGCATTCCCGGCGTCTTCGCATGTTCCGGATCATTGGGCCATGTCTTTCTGCTTACATTGAATGCATATCCTAGGCATGTTATATCACACAAAATATATAATAATTATTATTGAATAGGCAAGATCGTACACCACATCTAAAGACTGTCATATCTTGTAAAGACTTCCAAGTTACGGCGTTGGTGATTTTCCATGCCGTCATTGGAATACTGCTTCACGGGCCGGGCCCAGAGCGGGATCCGGCTAAGCCCTATTTGCCAAGACTAAACAGCTAGTCCCTTCATCACACCATACTTTGGACGATATGCATGAGGTCAGATTTTGAATCCAAGACTGCTGAAGGTCCTTTACTTTCCAAGCGTGAAAGGGTTTGGCACTGTCGATGCCACGAGAGAAATCCACATTCGCAGCACAGGGTGCAAGTATTGCATTGGCAGAAGATTTCATCTGTATAAACATGTACAGTCTTCGGAGCTAGCATGCGTCCTTGATAGGCCCATACACGACATAGTAAAGGCGCTTCATCCGAGGAACGGTTGGCTGGTGAAGTCACTCCGGCCAGATAGTAGATACTCATGGCCATATTCCAGGCTTTGGCGGACGTAGTTCGTGCACTCCGCGTCAATTTTTTTCAACTCGATAGTTTCAATGCCGGGCCTTTTCCCCTCAGGTCAAATCACCCATCGATCGGAAAGAAGCGCCCTTCGGAGTCAGCCGACGCCGTCGTAGCTAGCGTCAAGTAAGATCCAAGGTATATTCCGGCCATCTGAGCAGAGTCGACTTCCCAGTCAGTCGTGTGATCTTGGATGATGCAAAGTGACACAAACCACAGATAGCGGATACCTAGTCCGCGCGTGATCTATACAGCATCTTGGAAAGTCTTTGGAAGCTGTGAGAATGGAATGTTTCGGTAACGTTCTGCCTGAGTTTTGCAAGTGGTCGTGAGTATCGTCGGCTTGAGACCCCCTGAAGTTGCTCGAATGTGAGAAAATGACTTCGGATTTGTTGTACTGAATATTGCGAAGGTTGAGCATACCAACAACGATGAAGAACATAACTTACAGCAGTGGCTCAACGTGACGTATCGAGCATTACTGCCCCTCAGTATAGCTAAAAGAACATCTTCTTGTGCTGCATCCCTACCTATGTCTATGACACTGCTTGGTCGAGCCCTGCGCCCGGTTACATAACAAATCGTTTCCAAGCACTCAGCCATATGCTTCCTAGCAAGTGTCGTGGGCGTTGCTATATTAAGGCGGGTGGGGATGTGTCCAGCATATCCAATGATCGGAAGCAGGCACTGATAGCTTGATGTAGCCTTTGTTGGCCTGAGGTCGCAGCTTCTATTGGAGTCCATCTCGTCGGGATACAGATTTCAATCGAGGTCGACACAGTATTGGCAAGTCGCTAGTCGGCAATTCCAGGGGAAGCGTGTGAAGGTCATGATCTCAGGCTTTTCTCAATGATTCGAAAATGTATGAGCATGAGAACAACGATGCATAGTGGGAGGATCACAAGGATCGCCGCCATCAATCCACGGCAGTGGGAGCTCCATGACTCCCTGATAAGTGAGTGGTGACGGCTTCAGCAAAGTGTGATTAGGCAAACAATATGATGGTCTGATGCGAGATGGTTCTCGAGCCTCATGTAGCAAGCAAAGACCTTATCCGGAATCTTAGCCCAGCCAGTCAGAAAACAGCTGAGCTGTGCAAGGGCGGTCACACGCCCACCATACCATCTCACTAATCATGACTGCAATATGTATCTACTTACACCACATGGACTCCGTCGATTGGCTGGTTGGATGTGGTTATTGACGCAACACAGTAGCGTCATGTTTGTAAATATTACTTGATGATAATGTAACCCTGTGTCACTGCTACGTAGCTGAGAATTGTTTCATGGAGGAAGTGCTTCACCGTGTATAGTCACTTGTTTCTTTAGTCGGTCAGTGATCACGTGCCAGTGGAACAAGGCGAAAGACGACGTGGGTGTATGAAGATATCCTCTCTTAGCCTTATGTTACAGAACATAGGTAAAATGATTTGTCAAAAATAAAGGAAAGGGTATTGGATTACTCGAAGACATCGCAGGTTTGATCTCTAGCACAATACAAGAAAACAGGAAGTCTTTCGATGATCATAATCCACCTTGAATTGATATACGCTGTCGACGATTAAGCACAGACTGACATGCATGAATATTATAATACTGTCATTATTCTGTGTTCTTTTTGGTAATTTTGTTATAAATAAGCAGATCTTCACTCCTTTTTCTCCCGTAGAATCCTAGAATCAAACGAAACAAGATACTGAAAAAAGTAAAAATAAGAAAATGACCACGATAGTGCCAATGACTAAAGAATCAAGCCTCCCATGTTCCGCCATAATCCATTGCACCAATCAATGTATTCATGCAACACCAGCGTCCAGAGAAAACCACCACACCAAAGCAGCCAGCTGACAGAAATAGAAGCTCCACGGAATCAAAGAGAACGAGAAACGGAGAAATAAAGAAAGAGACGAGTTATCAAGATCGTGAAGTCGGAAGGACATATCAGGGCAGGTATATGGGATCTCGGCAATCGAGAGTCCAACGTAGGGGCCAACGAGTACCCCTCGGCTACTCGCTGAAATATGAGTTATTCAGCTCAACATCATCAAACGTATCTGGACCTTAATCCTCTGCTGCGCTCTCAACATTATCTTCAATCTCGCTCTCATCCTCCTCACTCTCATCTTCATAATCCGTCTCCTCATCCTCATCCTCATTCTGAATAAATAGATCCGCAACAATCTCCCGCATCTTGATTTCCGCCTCTTCAACGCTCAAAACGCGGCGATTCTCAACATGTCGGAGGATAGTGCCTTGCTGTTGTTGCTGCTGTTGAACCGGTACAACCGGTCTCTGTACCTGGACCGCAGCTGGAGTTGGAGGTGGCAACACAACTGCAGCCTTAACAGGCGCATCAACCACCTTCCAAGCATTCTCATGCTTCTCCGGCACAACCCTCTTCTCACGATCGCTCGTCTCACCCCTCAACACCAATACCCACTCCGTAACCCTCTCCTTCTTGCCCCTCAATTTCCACCATTTCGCATCCCCCTTACCGGCAGCCAACTTCCTCCTGTTCCTCTCCATCAACCCGATAACTTCCCATTTCCTACTCACTTTATCAGAAGAACAAGCTTTTTCTCTTGCTTCAATCAGTTTTTGGATCTCCCATTGCGCGTCATCGTCCATTTTCAGAACTGTGAGACGCAGGGCGGTGAGGTGTTCAGAGGGGGATTGCATCCCGCGACAGGTTTGGAGGAGGGTGGTGGTTTCAGAGGGGGTACTAGGCAGGGGCTTGACGTAGTGGCTTGTGGTGCTGTAGGTGTGGGTTGAGAGGAGGGGAATGCCGAAGATGGAGGTGCGGGATTTGAGGTCTTTTTTGGGGCGATTGCAGCGGAGGAGCCAGGTTTCGAGAATGGAGTCGTCGTGAACAGTGACGCTGTGTTGTGTTAGCTTTGCTGAAGAGAAGCGAAATTGGGGGTTGGGCTTGAACAGAAGAGGGAGGACGAACCTAGATGAGGTGGAAGCGAGAGAATGGGTGCTGGCTGATGCCTTGAGAGCCAATTTCTCGCTACACGGATCCTGCAAGGCTTCAACCTTTGGCTGAGCTACCTGAGCTGGAATAGGCACAGAAGCTGGAGTTACGTCCGCAGGAACAGCAACAGTCTTCGTCGGCGCAACTCTCACGATCGCCTCCGGCATCACCATCGTCTCATCCACAATCTCCCCGTTGAGCCTCATCAATCGAGGCTTATAATCCCTCTGGACACCCACCAGCCTCTCAGCAACAAGCGGCAACATCCTCCTCAAACTCCTCAACTCATCCTCCTCCCTCCTACTCTTCCCATCTAGTCCTCTGAGTCCCTCATAAGCAACCGCCTCAATCAATACTCTAACCCTATACTTCTCTACATACAATCTACTTCGCAAAGCAGCGACTTTCGCTTCCGTGCCAAGGACCAAAGTCCACGCGCAGCGAGGGAGACGAACAAGTCCTACATCGTTGGGCTCGAAGACACGCATGCGTTTCGCTTCTTGCACGCGGTCGCCCAAGAGCTTGAAGGCGAAGAGGATGTCGTGACATAGTGGTGCGATGAAGGATTTGGTTGCGCTGAGATTGAGGTGCGGGAAGCGGAGGAGAGTGCTGTTGAGGGAGGTGAGCAGGGAAGATGTTACGGCGCAGACGGCGACGAGCTCTTCGACTACTTCGATGGGGTGTGGGAGAGTTGAGAGGTATTTGGTGATGTTTGTTACGAGGGTGGTGCCGTTTCGCGAGACAGTAATTAGGTCTGGTTGTTGATGCGAAGGGTCTGAGAATGGATTTGGATGGAGATTTATTATCGGAAGTGGATTAGCGATAGGCTTTTGAGATGCTGACTGGTTGGCATCTTGTTCTGAATTGGTATTGGGGATATTGTTGTTGTTGGTACTGGGGAGGTCCATAATGCCTTCGTCTCGTCTAGCAAGAAAACCCAATTAATTGAGCAAGGAACCAAACGATGATTCTGAAGACCGAGCGAGTGTGTTAATGGTAAAGAAAAAAGAGGAACTGAGCAAGAAGGAATTGTCAATATATAGCTTCTGTAGTCGGTGTTGTGATTGAAGCTCTACCCCTCGTCAAGGGTGCGACAAGGCTGTCGCTCACCGAGTAGTAGGCGAGACCAAACATACGCGCGAAGTCCGCATGTCGTTCAGCCCCCAGCGCCACTACCTTGTTCCGCCCTACGCAAGTCGGCGAGTGACAAGTCTATTAAAGGGGATGACTTCCAGCCTTCCAGCCTTACCACAATGTCTGGATTCAATCGAGCTTCAGTATTGTTCTCTTCACAGTCAGTCAGCGAGATTGATCAGTCCTGCGGGACATGTAGGCAGCAACCGGTTCTAGCCGTAGTGTGACACACCTAGAGCCTTTGGCCCTCGTACCAGTAAATGGTTGCTGCGGCCGACAGCAGAGAAGTTGGATCAGCGGCGAGGCTTTTCACCGAGTTGAAGTTCTGTCATTGGCTGGAAAAAGGTCCGAGGGCGGTTTGCCAGCTCCTCGCTTAGAGTGGGTTCCATCTGACGACGTGGAGTCGGAAAAGGGCATACAAATTGTCTGCCAAGCCCGTTAACGAGCAAAAGGGCAACGTCGAAGAGCAACCTCAGCTTTATGTCATGAGGCTGTGAGAGAATTATGATGGAACATTCTACGTCTATATTTATGTCATATGTCGTTAAGAGTTTTCCTTCCCTGAAACGCCCTGAGCAAAACCGATGCCATCCGACCTTTATCCCAAACCATCTACCTGTCCAGGGCGTTGATATGCGTTAATATCGTGGAAAAGCGATGGGAACCGTTTCTCTCAAACAATGACTCCAAAGCCAAGGATGCCCTCAATTCCTAATGCCTCGAGCTCAAGAGTCTTCTCGTATCAATTAGGCTTCAGAGCCTCCCAGCCTTGCATGCTGCCCATAGGCTCATCATTTGCCAAAAGATCAGTCGGCCTCCTTGGGGGCAGCGATGGTCGTGGCCCTTCATCATCACTCCCATTTACGAGCGTCTTCCTCGCACCTCTCCTCGGCTGCGGAGGCGGCGGCGGAGTCGCCGTATCTCTCGCTACCTCTCTTCTATCCTCGATATCTCTTCTCCCATAGCTAGCTCCCACCGTCGAGACGATACCGCCAGTATTGCGTCGAGGTGGTGGTGCGAAACCTGTGTGGTCTGCGGTTGTTTGTCGTGATTTTTGTGCCGGATAGGTTGGCCGAGATTGTGATGCTACGGATACGGTTGATAGTGTGGGAGAAGAGGTCAATGATGGCGATGCTGAGAGATGTACTGGTTTGCGGGCCACTGGTGGAGGTGCCTTCTTACCTGAGGAGCTTACAGTGGATGTCGATAGTCGACGGTCTGATAGTGCTGGCTGGCTCTGCATCCTTGGTAGAGGCTTAGGTACATCGTCAGATATTGAGTTTTGCGCTAGACTTTTCGTAATGTTTGACACTGATGACGATGGGTTGAACGGCGGTGGTAGCTTTCGAGTCCCGTTTGTGTTATTTGAAGTTGAGGTTCGTGGATTAGGAGGAGGGGGAGCGTTTGATGAAGTAGTCTGTCGTCGACCCTGTTCCATCCGAGGCACCGTGACCCAATCGGGCTCATCAGTCGGTGTATAGGGATTGGATGGGCGGTTAGGGTTTAATGTTTGTCCTTTCTGCTGCGGTTGGATATTGGAGCGTGCCGGTTGACCATTGTCCAGCCACCATTTGCGCGAATCAGAACTGGCTGGGGGTAGTCCAGGTTCGATGGAGTCATATCCGATGAGATCTTCATCATCGGACTCATCATTGGGATTGCTCGCCGTCGTTCCACCCACCTCATATCGGCGCTTCTCGTATATTTCTCGACTGAGCGCTTCCCGACGAGCTTCGTCAACTATACTGACCGTGCACTGAAAGGTTGCATAGACTGGACGATGGTCGGAGAACCGAAGTGATGCTGTGTTGTAGTTAATCTGCCGAAGATTGGTTCCTTTCCTAAGGATACGATCCGTCCATGCAGGGATTCTAGCTTTCTCACTATTGCTGTTAGAACGCATCTTGTGACCGCGAGAAAAAGAGAACTTACGACGTGTCATAGTTGTCATTCCCAAGATCGTACTTGTAGGTCGGATTGAAGGTGATCCTCGCTTCAGAGTAGTATGGGAAGGTGAGACCAGCCACCATTTGAAGATTTAACTGGATGGCATTAGCCTTTACCGCGTAATAAACGAATGAAGCGTACCTGATCGTTTTCATACAACGTCTCCAAGTCGCCAACTTTAATGAGCTGTTTCACCTTGTCTGCACCAAGTCCAATTCTGTAGTTAAAATCGCCGATCCAGATGACACTATCTAGAGACATATCAGCAAGTGCTCATCGAATACATGCTATCAAAATTACCATGATTATCTATTCCTCGGTTCCTTTGGAACCTCAACCCATGATGAATGGTGCTGTAATCTCTATTTCTCTCCTCATAATTGGCAAAGCCAGCAGCCAGATGTGCAGTCACAAAGCAGAGCTGCGTGTTAGCATAGTCCATCCTGATGGCCACAGCTCCCTTGTTCCCTGCCATACCAGACATGCCAGTCTTCTTGACAGAACCCTCGACATTCTTGATGTTGCGGAGAACAGATGACTTGACGAAAATACAAAGTGCAGCGCCAACAAGCTGTCCACTTCGGAGGAGTACGTAATGCTCGCTGCCCGCCGCTCGAGCATGCCGATTCAACGTCTTACGAACAGCTCGTTCCCATGCTTGTTTTCGGGTCGGGTCGCTGTTCATGATCTGCTGGGGACTGAGCTCGACGATTTCTTGGAAACCCACGGCTACAATTTCGGGGTGCTGCTGAGATGCCGGAAGTCTTGGGCACAGCCAGTCTGACAGATCCTCCTCAATACCTGTCGTACGACCATTCAAGTTGAAAGTACCTGCCCATCTAGAAGCACTATCAGCATGAAATATATAGAGGCTGTCAGGAATCCTACATATTGATCGATTCTGAAGAGGAGAACTCGGAGCTTCTCTTGGCAAGCTCGGCTGTCACATAGTCATTCATAGGGTCAAAAAGATGCACCGGGGTCTGCCCCATCATCCTGCCTAGTAAGACATCAATGGTGTTCTGACGACCTTTGTCGGCGAAATTGTTGATATACAATCTAGTAGCACTTTTCCTCGCGTCCGCGATTGCACCAGCTATTGACATCTTGCCATGTCTTGTAAATGAAGACTTCAGAGCTCCGGTACCAGCATAGATTCGTGACAGTGCATCGCCATTATCAGCCCACAGACTGGAATGACGCATCCAGAAATCTGAAGCCGCACGTTCGCCTCGATGAGATAAGAATGACTCCATTGCCATTTGTGAGATAATGGTTTGGATTAGATTGGTTCTGTCTAGGCAGTCAAGGCAGTTCGTCCGAAAGACGCCTTCTTGCTGCAACACAACAACGGTTCTTCGAGCAGACTTTTCTTGAGGGTCTTCTGCCGAATCATCGATTTCCTCTGACAGATAATATGCGAATCCATCCGCGGAATTCTCAATCAGTCTCCTGATCATGCTTGCAGCCTCGTACCCATTTGGACCCTTGGTCTCGGCATGAAAATCAAATTCTGTTTCTCGTAAAAGTTGATGATCTTGTGAGTTTTGGCCTTCCATATGGTTCAAAGCAGAATGCCGCACGCCGTACCGGTAGAGATTTGTTAATTCAGCCTCGCCAGGCTTAGTCTCGCTCAGCAGGTTCACCACATGAACTGATCCATAATTTTGCTCCAGTTCTCCAAAGTGCTTGTCAAAAGCGGGTTGTGTGCCTTCGGGTGAACGAGTGACTGTAATCTTCTGCTGACCTGGGATGAGACCTGCTGCTTGTTCCCAGAAAACAGGAACTGAACCCCTGATTTGTGCATATGAGAAGCATATTCCAGATGGCTTCTCTGATGTTGAAGGGTCAGATTGTCCAACCACTGAAGGACTCCAATATATGGTCTCGGACTCCACAAAGTTGGCGACATTCCCGTCATCGTCGATTCCTCGACTGTTAAACCTTGTGCCGGCTCTTCGGCATGATAATCGTGATATCAAGGTCAGGGAAGACGGGAGTCCAGTTCTTGTTGTTCGTAGAGGTGCCGATGATGAAGGTATGGTAATAGTCAGGACGAAACCGCGAATGGCGGATGTGAGTATCCGAGAATTGTCCAATGCGTCCCTCTCTTGTGGTAGAAGCCGTGATCTAAATTTGACCAGAGGACTGATCATGTATGAGTTCCAAAGAAAGGAGTCATCGAGGTTGTCGATATCGAAAGTGGAAGAATCTGTGGATCTGCAAGAGGTTAACTGCGAATCACAAGGGAGGTTTTAAGACTTCAGACCTGTCCTGCAGCCTGTTTGTGACATCAAAATCCGTGCTGTAGTAGAAGCTCCCATTACCCAGCAACTTCTGAAGTTCCACACATGGATGCTCCAATGGGTCTCTCCGGCTGATATTTTGGCCATAATCCTGCCCCTCTGAAGCATAAGGATCCAGATGTTCTCCAAACGTATTATCGTAGTCGCCATTATTCAGACAATAGAATTCCACACCAAATATCTTCTCCACAGTCTCCCCGGGCCTCACAGAAGCTACCTTTGTAGCGCCAGTTACCACACACAAGAAAACATCGTTGTTGATCGTGATCAAACCAAGGGTTCCGTGTATGGGCAGCGGGCTTAATGTTCGATAGTCGCTGAGATCAACAGAAGAAACATCTGCGAATTCGACCATGCATCGAGGTGCATTCTGCCCATCTATAGAGCTTCGACCGGTGCTTTGTACTGAGAGCAGGGTCCCATTTGCAATAGCATCGTTTGTCGTCGGACTATGGCGGAATATGAGGGCGTGCGAGGGTGTCACAAGAGCAATGGACCGGTGAGGGTATTCGCGTAGAAGCACGCGAATGGACATAGTTGATAATGCGAACTTAAGACTTGTTTATGGCGGAGATCCTGTCGCATCTTGAACTTTTGCACGCCTAGAAACGCTGGAGGGACGTGTTTGGACCTCGTGAGACAGCTCCGTCATAATAACCTTAAACTTGGAGGTTCTGCCCAAAGCTCTCACCGCCTTCGGGATATTTATACATGGTCACGTGTGGCTATCTCTCAAGAAGACAAACTCCAGACATCAAAATCTACTACCAATTGTTTTTAATGTCAAGCCTTTCTGGAGAACTCGACTGGAAAATGTATTGCCAGGATTCGTTTCGCAAATTTGCATCTTTGAAGGTCAAATAGTCACATTTTGACTTGAACTTCATCCAGAATCCTTGCCAATCACTCTTGAAGAGCGCCTTGCAAGTTGCAAGGCATGCACCATATTGCTTTTTTTGCTGATCAGTGGCATACTAGCCTCAAATGCTATCATATGGGTGGAAATCCGAGAAAGGGAAATGCTGACGACTGTATCAGTTGGGATCCGCGACTTGATTCACAGCTCTCTTTCTTCAAGCCACAAGAAGTGACAGAGAAATTAATTGGATATCTCGGTCTCTCAAGAAGAGGCTATCTCAGACCAACACCGGCACTCAAAATGTGACACAAACGCATCGCCGATGGAATTTGCGGGATGGGCGTTATGAGACATTGTTTGAATGCAAATCACTAACAATTTCAGGCGACATTTGAAAAGCAATGGGAGGCGGGAATCGAGGAGAATCGTTGCCAGCATTGGACACAAACGATTCTCATAGTGACTGTTATTGACCTTGCGAGCTTCAACTCAACAGCTCTGTCTGGCTGGGCTCGAAAGATAAAGAGGTTCTGTCAGACGAAATAAGGTTCAAGTAAGAGAGGGGTAACAAACTCTATCTTTCTCGCGCTTCGATCGGCAGCTGCAAGGAGGTATCCCCCATGGGAAAGCGTCTGAACTTGTCTCGTCGTACAACACGACAGAGACAGTTGAACAAATGCTTGCCTTCCATTGGACAGGAAGTACAATTGAACTACAATGTACGCGAGAAGCGCTAAAGGAATGACGTTCGGATGGAACGGCACTTGCAGCCATCGTTCGGTTTTGACTCGAAACCTTAACCTTCGCCCAAGGCAGTTGTACTGAAGCATGTGAGAGGTCTGGAAGAAGTCAACGGGCTTGCTCACCAACAATTGCCCGAATAATACGTTTGCGCTTGACGGGTGAGACTTGGTGGCGCGCGCGCTCGAACTGCTGGAGGATTAGTGTCCTGCAAGTGTGCCGAAGAAGTGCATTGCTTTTTCGCTCTGTGCAACCTTGCGATGCGTGTCTTGGAGTTGCACTCTCACATCGAGAAAACTGGTATCAGATCGGACTAGTGTACGAACTCTGGTCAAGCCATAAGTTCGTGGCATGAGGAGATTGACTTTGAACTGTTTCGCACTTCCCAAGACGATAGATGGGAATGGGATATCTTATTGCCGGAACCGTCCCTCATCTCACTTGGCTTGGTTCGAGTAACGTAACGTGCAGTTGGCTTTGATCGAATTATTATCAATAGCCCAGTGACTGAGAGATGACGCTGTGCTACTGTGCCGCTGTCTAGGCCAGCCTTTGGTGGGAAAGAGAGGAGTCAAATTTTACTCTACGAGACTTTGCTGTACCAGCTCAAGTGAGAGTTAACCGGTACCCGCGGCTCAGGACGAATCTCATAATCTCATGACGGTGGATAGATCCATAGCCAGGTCGTCGGTACTGGACCTCGATGATCTCCCGGCATTTACGAATTGTAATTAAAAGTATGTCCTCTTTCTCCGAAGTACTTCGTCAAAACTGCGTCCATTGACAAGATCAAGATAATAAGATTTCTTGTAATAAACTTGAGGGTTGTCTCATCATAATTGCATGATCATTATTTCCAGTACGGCCGTGACTCGTGCAGGAACCGCAGAGGGAGGCAGCAGAGTTCTTTCCTGAAGAGACCCGACCATGAAGCAGAGATGGGCCATGGGCCATGGAGGGGCTGGAGGGATTTCAAGTCCAGCAGTGCAGCGCTGACCCACTTTAGCTTAGCGGCTGATAGACGGCTGTCAAATGGCCGGTTCCAGAACCACACTTGCAGCTTCCAACTCCGCATGATGCCTGCAGCCCGTAGCCTGAATTTAGCCAATCATGGCCATCTCACAGTCAGGCACTCCCATCCACGGGCCCACTCCTACTCTGCTTATGGGAAGGACAGACCCCGGCAGGACATCGTTTCCATGCTGGATCTGCGGGTCTAGATCGGCCCACTCTGTCTTTTGAGCTTCTCTGACCCATAAGCCAAGCCCAGCCCGGCGGGTTCTATCCAGACCACCACCTGCATCCACTCACTGCCCCCGGCCACCAACACTGAGCAGTGGGCACTCACCCCAGCACCCAGTCTGGTCTGGATTCCATAACTGAAGAAGCCTCTTTGACTTTGCTACTAGGCTATGACAGGAGAGAATAACGCTATAGCGTACTCATCAAGAGCTCTCTCGCCCTCAACTCAAGCCCGAGATGCCCCCTAAGCCTAGAATCAGATAGTCTCCATCGAGGGTCTGAAAGCTCCGGATATCCTTACGCCTTTGAACTGAACTGAACTGAACTGTCTGCACCTGCACGTCTACGAGTCTAGGCCCCTCATCAAGCACTACAAGCAGGTTGTAACCTTCCGTGGTTGTCCTCCTGGCCCACCCACCTCTATCACCACCACCTACGTCTACGCATATCTCGAACCTTCACACAAACGTCTTCAGCGATCGAATTGAAAAGTATTTTCGGAACCAAACACGAGGAGGAGGTCATTTGTGGAGGAGTCAAGGGTATCGCTTTTGGGAAGGAATAGCCTGATGACCATACGATTTTTCTTCTGTTGATTGTCAAACCAGGACGCTCTAATTTATCATTCAATCACATCCTGGTTGGAAGCGTTGTCCAACGCTGTATGCATTTCTATCAACGACGGAGGATCGTGGGATGCAAATGCACGAGATATCCTCCCACCCGGACGCTTTCGAAGCCAGACCTTGTGGTCCCCGGACATATCGACCGTTACGGCAAAGAGCAAGAGGCCGCTTGGAGAAGGATACAAAAGGACCCTTCGTGAGGCAGATTGGAGAGGGGGCGATGGACACGGACGTGGGAGAAGGAGACGCTCAAGAACCACCAATTAATAACTTCATCGAACGAGCTTCGTTATGCTTACCGGACTACGGAAACGATACCGCACTTCACCGAGGCGATGAGGGCTTCACGACTGCACTACGGCAGTACTTTTCATCCGCAGAGAGCAATGCTTCGGAGAGGTTGGTGGAGTTGAAAACACAACTGAAGGGCGCTTCGACACACGACTTTTGGGGAATTCTTATGGAGGAAATGTGTGACATTATCGGTGCTCAATGTGGATATGTCTCGAAACGAATCCTTGTGGATGATCACGATAGTGCTATTGAGATGCCAGAGTTAGGCGATCCTGGATCCTGTCTGATGGGAGTTGCTTTCTACCTCAATAATGGAAAAGATCCGAAGCAGATGTACCGGGACTACCGGTATCATGCCTTTGGGACTCCATGTGCCCACATGCGCCATGACAAGGTCAGAATCCCTACTTCATTTCGCTTGAGACTGGCTCTCTACTCATAGACGGCCTATCATTTTCAACATCTCAAAAGATCCTCAAACATTACATAACAGGTTGCTGACTTCCGATTGGCTTTTTAGGTCTTCATCGTCCCGGAGCGACTGTCAGAGTTCACGCCCAACAATCCTAACAGCTTTGGATTTCCTGAAGAGGCTTACATCGGACTGCCTCTTATTACGGAAGGAAAGTGCATCGCTCACTTTGGCTTGATCTGGTCTACTGAGGGTGCTAGTAAGAGGAAGCTGGGATGGTCGTTTATTGAAATGTTCCTGCATTCTCTCGAAGATATGATACTACAAAGGTTGTTAGATGGAAGAGGGTTCGCAAAAGAGATGGATCTTCCCGAATCAACCTCCGCTAAGGTCATCCCTCTCACCGCCATCACGGCCACCCAGTCACTGAAGCCTTATGCGAGGAGCCTGTCGCACGAGTTGAGAACACCCATGCAAGGAGTTGTGGGCATGTTGGATATCATGTACTCGACAGTCCTTGAAGCAATCGAGAACCAACAAAGCGAGCGAGTACGATCCGTCTTCGCGGACCTCAAGACCCACATTGAGGTTGTTCAAGGTATGACGAGTATCATTTATGTCTGTTGACGAGACGCTGATTGATACAACAGAGAGTTCCCGAAGAGCAGTAGAGGCAGCCGATAACGTTGTTCATGCTTATGACCTTAACATGCAAATGCCTGAGACCCCATTGTCAGCAAATGACTTGAGCGCTTTCAAGGGAACATCGGAATCTTCGCTGTCTCACCGACGATGGCCAAGTGCCGATTCGATACCAATTGTCATGAAACGGAAACGTACTGAAGAGTTGAATTTCGAACCTGGTCCTCCGCTTAAGCGTATGTTTACGATGACCGAATCCGAAATTATCAACTCATACTGTGCGGGTCAAACTACCTTTGCCTCTAGCCCATCGGCGAGCAGGACCACCTCCAGTACTGAAACTTCTCTATCTACAATGGCATCATCAGTGTCCTTGAGTGCCCCTCACTCACCCGAAGAGAAGCATATCACTTCAGCAGTACTAAGTCCGACCCATCGTCGTGTCATCACCCGGGAGTTTATGCGAAGTCTTGTGAATGAAGCATTACGAAATGGCCGTCCTACAAGCGAGGTCCATGAAGAAACGGAATTAGGAGAGCACATCCACATTATCTCTACGGGATCCAATGGTGAAACGCAAGACAGGACGATACACCTGGAAATTGGACCAGATGTGCCAGAAGTCATCATAACCGAGGAGCAGCATTTGCAGTTCGCGCTGCAGAAGCTAGTCGATAATGCCATCAAGTTTACCGAGCATGGCACGATCAGTATCACAGTCAAAATTGCAAGAAGCTCGCAGGTCGTTGAAATATGGGTTGTAGACACGGGTTGCGGGATATCCGAGGAATCGAAGTCATCTTTATTCAAGCCACATTTCCAGGAAGATGCGTCCATTAGTCGGTCGAGGGATGGACTTGGTTTGAGTCTCTTCAATGCGAAAGCTCATGTACGGAAGAACCTTGGCGGTGATGTTACACTGGAGCGTTCGTGTACTCACGGCCCACATAAGGGATCCGAGTTCTTGATCAGGTTACCGATCTCAGCCTTGGAAACTGGCAAGACCGATACGCCTCTTGTTGGCACTCCACCACTGGTCGGCTTCGACTCTCCTCGGCTGTCACCACTGCCCGAACCCTCCTTGGAGTTAAGACCCGTTTCGGCAGACTCGAGCTCTCGTCAGAAGTCGGCAAAGTCCGCTCGCAAACGAGTTGCGTTCAATCCAAATCTTGCCCAGGGCTACCCACTGAACATCTTGATCGCTGAAGACAACGCAATCAATCGAGATGTTGCAATTGGATCTCTGAACAAGCTCGGGTACAGCAAAGAAAATATAACTTTGGCGTTCGATGGAGCTGAGGCAGTTAAGCATTACGAAGCGTCGCTGGACAAGCCAGCAGCAGAAAGGTTCAATGTAATATTGATGGATATATGGATGCCAAATCTAGACGGCTACGGCGCAACCACACAGATTATGAATTTGGCGCAACAGCGCGGAGAACCAACCAAGATTATCGCTGTGACGGCGGACATCACAGAGGATTCCGTTGATCGAGCGAAGGTGGCAGGCATGCAAGGATTTCTTGCAAAGCCATACAAGGTGTTTGATATCGAGCGCCTGATCGTGGAACATTTTGGGAAGTGTTTCTAGACAAGAGACGAGTCGATACGAAGTAAGATGAGATGAGACGAGATCAGATGAGAAGTTACGACATTTCCTTTCTATTGTTTTTTTTTTTTGGAGTTGGGGCATGGATCTGCCCAGGGGAAATGCATGTTAGCGATTTGGGCACTACGGCGCTTGGGACTGGGAATGATCTGGACCCGGCATCGGAAGCGAAAATACATGGTGCTTGGAGTAAATTTTTGGGTTGATAGGCTGGCAGCCTGGTCAACACGGCGTTCCAAGGTTCAAAGAGAGGAATTGAGGATCAGGAATGAATGAAATGAATGGGGGATGAGGGAAAGCATTGGTGGCTGTATCTATTAGCCTTGGTGAGAGGAGTAATACACTGAATATCTAATTGACTTGAGGTAATACACTTTATTCAATATTTGAGCTGTATCTACGATGAAGTGAGAATAAATAACATACACAACACGTGACAATTTCGGTATCTTGTATTTTCCAGCTGCAAATACATGGAGAGCAGAGACTTTCTTCCAGTGCCAGTACTTTGGCGAATATAGACTGATTTTTTGATACTTTGTTCTGCAAGCGGGCGCGTCATACCATAGTGTGTTCTGACTTGAAAGGTCACGTTTCACTGCCTGTTCATCTGATTGCGGCTAGTCATCGTTGTGGCTGCACGATGATGCACAAGACCAAGCCTCCTTCAACAACACCACTCCAACATCCCGACCGCCTTTCTCTTTTACCAGAGAACATATCGACTATGTGACCGACCCGCCCAAGATGCTGTACCCAAGCATCACCACAAGTCTCCTCGCGATCATCGTGACCTTGGTCTCAGCGCATCCCGCTCCATTTGCCAGAGGGACCACCACCTCACCAATCCTCACACCTAACGAGCCGACGACCCATCCTGCCAACATCTCCGTCTCCCTCTTCGCCGAACTCGAAGAGCTCGCCCGCATAGTCGACATCTCGTACTGCGTCGGCACGACGGGGATCTCGAAGCCTTTCCTCTGCGCCAGCCGCTGCGATGAGTTCCCCGACTTCGAACTCGTCGATACCTTCAACACGGGCCCTCTCATGAGCGACAGCTGCGGATACATAGTACTGGATCATGGGACGGGACGGCTGGGTAATGGCAGAATATTGATCGCGTTCAGGGGCACGTATAGTATTGCGAATACGATTGTGGACCTGAGTACCGTGCCCCAGGAATATGTTCCGTATCCTGACAATCCGGATAATTCGAGTGAGCCAGATGGACGTCACCAGAGACCTGACTTGGGAAGGGAGGAGAAGCATAGGTTTTCGTGGAGGGATCTACTGCCGGGACGATGGAGGGGTAAACAAATGGTTGTGCAGGAGGAGATGAAGGCAGAGGAGAAGCATGAGGAGGTCAAATGCACGAATTGCACTGTGCACACTGGATTCTGGACTTCATGGCAAAACACCCGCCCGTTCATCCTTCCGCACATCAACCTCCTCCGTGAGAAGTACCCCGACTACAGACTGGATCTCGTGGGACACTCACTAGGCGGCGCAGTCGCCGCGCTTGCCGGTATGGAATTTGGCTCAATGGGCTTCAAACCGACAGTCACCACATTCGGCGAGCCGAAAGTTGGGAATTCTGGACTGAGAAATTATATCGATGCGACATTCAACTTACCATCTGAGCATGACTCGCATTCGAAGAAAGGAGAGCTGAAAAGCGGTCGGTATAGAAGAGTCACTCATGTTGATGATCCGGTACCGCTTTTGCCGTTACAGGAATGGGGATATCGGTCTCATGCTGGCGAGCATTTCATCTCCAAGGCAGCCCTGCAGCCTGCTCTTAACGATATCCGCCTGTGTGTTGGAGATGAGGATACGGATTGTATTTCTAGCGCCGAGGTTGAGGAGTCGTGGTTCAAGCATGAGGACGCGAATGATGCGGTTGAGTTGTATAACGAGGCTGATGGTGATGTGAACCTTGAATCTCAAGGTGTTGGAGAGAAAGTAGGGATTGAGAAGAGATGGGGAATCCCTATCCCCGCCCGTTATAAGATGTGGCAGCTTTTCTTCGCGCACAGGGACTACTTCTGGCGGTTGGGCCTTTGTGTCCCTGGTGGTGATCCTCTGGATTGGGGAAGAGACAAATACAAGTTTGGGGACGAGGATGAGGGGGCAGAGCTGGAGAGGGGTGAATTGTAATTGTGCTACTATCGAGGCTAAAAGCCTGGGACCGAGTTTAAGGAAAGGGTCGGGGCAGGGAAAACGAAGAGAGATCTGGGGAAACGAAAATGTAACAGGATATCCTTGTTTCGCGTTTGGATTGCTTTTCAGGATTCAGGAAACGCGAGCGCTGGCGTTGGGTCTGCTTTGCTTAGATGAACTTCTACGACTTTTGGGATGAGGTCAGTGCATGGAAGCGTGCAAGCAACATTGTATGATGAGGAATGGAACAGGCAGTACAAGCTCTAAAGTTTCTACGAATGCAAAGATTAACTCTTACTCCAATTACAACACAGGTGTAGGTTCTGAGGGAAATACCCACATGATCACATTTCAAAGCCGCAATTCTCCGCGTCTCAAATTTTCGTAGAATCAAGATCTAGGTGGATTTGACACTGATGAATCACTCGTTCTCCTATCTCACTACTCGCTAGATTGTTTACTCGAGTAGTTCATCGCTTGCTCGGATACCTACCTACCTTACTCAATGTTCCTAGAGCCTGCTTGCCAAGCTAGGCAGGTAGGGTAGGCAGTTCAGGTAGGTAGGTACCTTAGGTAGTGGAGTCAGAGGGTGGGTCGCGCCTCGCTTACTTTGTTTTGTTGCACATCGCACCCGCGACTAGCGTATTTAAGGTCTATCACGCTGAGGTACTGCACACCGTAATGTATGGAATTTTGACAAACCCCATTCTCTACTCCTCGCTCGCAAGTACAAGATTATCGGCAAAGTATGACAGCCACGTAGAAGGATAAATGATTAGGATATGATATCATGAGGTAGGCTGGTAATAGAATTATTCAGTTATATTCTACTCATCTGTAGGTCAGTAATGTCAGGCGGAGGAAACGGGTGTTCTTTATGTGGTTTTCATAAACGATTGGTGGGAAACAGCGATGTGAGGCAGATAATTTCGGTCCGGGTGTCGGGATAGTAAGTGTATAGCACAGCAAATTGATTGAGGAGGGAGGAAGACAGATATCGATATGTTATGAATGTGTTGGGTATCTTATTCTTCTCTTCTATCGAAAGACTTCTATCCAAGAATCTGTATCCAGAATATCTCCGATCGACAGGAGGTATACACGTACAACTAGCAAAGCTTATCACCGCCGACTTCGGCCATTGGACGAACCTTGTCTAGGATAACTTGCATATCCCCGAGGTAGCTGACTACTCTTCCCGATCTTATTAGTCTTTGCCGTCTTCTTAGCCGCCTTCGCCTTCGACGACTTAGCCGCCTGCGCCTGAACCACCTGTCTCGCCTCCCATCGAGACTGAATCTCTTTCTTCTGAATGACGGCTAGTCGATAGATAGCCTGTCTATCAGCTTGCGACCTATTCTGCCAGACACCGTCACAAGTCTCATTGGATTTCAGGGCCCTGCCCATCCCAATAGCTGCGAGCCACTGGGTCCATCTCTCACCATCATTAGGTGTGAATCCAATACTGTCTTCGATCTGACCCCATGACAACCCCCATGTTTGGGAGCCTTTGAATTCAGCGGCTTTGGCTTCAAGCTCTCGACGTCTTGCGAGGCCGAGGTCGTTCCATGCAACTTCGGTCTTCTCATACTGCGAAATCCCCAGCTCCGTGGTGGTGTACGGGTACCGGCAAAAGGGCTCAATGTCCAGTCCTATTGCCCGGAGCCATTCTCCACGCTTGGCCTTGTGGTCGTTCTTTCCCACAAAATCTTGCTTCTTGTGGATAGAATACTGTTCTTCGAACTCCTTGAATGTTGGTTTTGGGGAGTTAAGCATCACTTTCAGATACTTGGCTTTTGCTTCGATGGATCTTCGCTTTACGACGGACAGCTTCTTGTATGTGGCTTCAAGTGCTGTTTCCTGATCTTGTGTGGAGCACAAAGCGTGGTAAATAGGCTCGACAAGACCAAGATCTGTGAGCCAGACTGATCGCTTCCGCATGGTGTCTGCATAGCTAGCCAATTTTCTTTCCGGAAGATTGAAGTACTGAGCTTCAAGAGCCATAAAAGAGAGCGGCAGTGCATAGGCAGCAACTTCTCTGAAAGGAGCTTGAACCGTAGCCCGGTATCTGTATGCTAGAGCGAACATTTCCACATGGTTGCGCTTCGTAGCTGGTAATCCTGCCCAAGTGTCTTCAACCTCTTGCTTTTTATATCCGGCAACCCAGGGGTGATTGAATGGTGGTTAGTCCATCTTAATTGTCTTGACCCAGTCAAGCCGGGCTGACTTGTAAGCATCATCACTGTGGAAATGCTGTCGTGCAGGTCCGTAGTGGCGTTCTAGCTCGTGCCAAGAGAGATACTGATCTGGTGGAAGTACAAAAGGCTGCTCCACCTCTTTGCCCCTCGGAATTGCATTTGTCTTCTGAATATTGCTAGAAGCAGGGGTGAGCGGTTGCCGATTGGAAGGGACAGAACCGGATGATGTGGGAATCGAGCCGTTGTGGAAAGCGGTCATGGGACGAGGAGTTGGACTCGACTGCAGAGGAGCTGATGAGCTGAATTGAGCTGGGGACCGTAGAAACGGTGGTTGAGAAGCTGGCGGGGTAGCATAGTAGCCCTGTAGGAGGCTCTGATTTTGTGCTTGGTGGATCTGAGGCGCATACGATAACCGGTGCTGTGGAGTATAGAATTCCTCTTGTTGCGGTGGCATGTACGCAGCTGGATTTAGCTGTTGGGTGCTCATAGGTTGGTGTTGTGGCACAATTTCATAGTGTTGGGCTGTCGAGTTCTGGCTTTGCGGAGGTGTTCCAAACCATGCCTGGTATTGGTACAACTCGGATTTGGGTGTTTTGGGAGGTTGGCTCGATTGTGGCATTAGGGCTTGAGAGCTTCTGTTCGTCGTGCTCGTCACATCGCAATCCTCTTTGGCAAATCTACGAGAGTCAGCGAAGTCCTGAATAATACACGACCAAAGCTCCTTACCCTCCTCCGAATCTCTCCGCTTCTATTTCCTTTATTGCCATCTGTATCCCACAGTCCACCCACGATCGCATCAGCTCTACCTGGGCAGCCGCAGCAATCAAGTCCTCGTTATCGCTGGATCCTCCATAGTCGCTCGAGCTCGCAAGAGATTTCGCATTCTTCGGATGTGTGCTCTGCTGTGTTTCCGGTGGAGGTGTATCATCATCGTCAATGTAGATTGTAAACCCTGATTTCTTCTGCAACTTCGAGCTTGTGCTGATGCTTGCTGGGGTGATGTCTGTTTTCCTGGGCGTATATCGCTTTCTCGCAGACGTTTTTGCCATGCTCTTTGTTTTTCTGCAGCTATCGCGTCCTCAAGCTTTGTTTACAATTGCGCCGAGAGACGCGTGGGAATAGCCTCATTTCGAGACGGGAGCTAGTGCACAGACCACACCATAACTCTACGACGTTGAATCTTTCCTCAACAGCATAATCAACATGGTTCAGTAAAGATTGATACTTCAGAAGTCGAAACGTCCAGAAAGCTGTGAATACACCATGCGGCAACTATGCCCTAGCCTATGCAGCTTATCACAATGCTTAGGTAATGTTGCAGCTGCAGCCAACAGCAGCTGAACGTGAAGTCCATCTCAATAGCCTCAGCCTCACTTACCTCTGTGTCTTTGTCCCGCTCCATGAACGGTGCCTCAAATTCTACCACGGTAATTTGAGCATAACTATTACCAGCTATGGCGGCTTCAAATAGGTTTCAGATGAGTTGGATGAGTAAGTTCTTCGATCTCAAGCATCATGAGCAGCCTAGATCAAAGCTTTCGTCCACTTAACACCTTACAGGGCTCGTCCCTTTCCTCGGATACCATCATGTCCTCATGATACTACTAATATTTGGCATCGTGTTCTTGTGTAAGTAGTGCTTTTCTCTTGTGCCAAATGCCAAGCTACAATCGGGCAAGTGGGTAACAGCTATTCACAGCGGTCATGGTAGCTGGATGTACGACATCAAACAACCTGCAGAATGTCTACATCTTGTCTCTGTCTTATGTTCCAATTGCGGAAGTGTCGCCGTCCCCTTCTCCCGTTCAGCTTAATGGAAACATCAGCACGACCTTCTCCAGGATCGCCTCCACCCACAGCAGCCTCACAGTCAGAGTTAGCTATCTAGGAATCTGTATCTCACAGTTTGAGTCGCAGTGGACCTGCTCAAGTAATGCTCGGACACTTTCTAATCTCATTAAGCTGTACGGAGGGACGAATAGCGGCGATCAAGATCCGCTCAACCTGATTTGGATCGCGGGGCAGTTCAAGGATCAAGTTCTATTCTCTGGCTTGCTGTGAGATCTCATTCGCCAAAAAAATCCATTCTGTTTGCGTGCTTGAAATTGATCCAGAATAGTGTTAACGTTGTTTCTAGGCTGACCGCCATTCCGCTCGGCTTTCTCGCGATTCTTTTGTTGGCCACGTTTCCCGGTTGGCACGAAGATCCCGACGACGAGGGTTCAGACCGAGAGGTTAAACCATTCCCTTCCGGACCGGTCATGAAAATGATTGTTGGTTCCCTCATCTTGGGCTCCCTCTTTTGCCTCGTATCGGTCCTTCTTCAGCACATCGCGGCCGCTACCGGCTCCGCTATGGTGGAGTCATTATCGTACAGTACAGTGAGAGCGAAGGTCGGAACTGCTTCAATGGTCATTGGCTGGGGAGGGGAGGTTCTATATATCCTCGCGACGGTTGGAATATCGATAATGTTTCTGTCAATCAGGGCTCTCTCGCAGGCTTTCGACTAGGTCGTTGAGGGACCTTAATCGAGGAGACGTACGAGTGGCTCGACATTTGGATGCTTTGATCTCGTTGCTTTCTGGATAGGATAGTCTCAAGTTCTCGGTGATTACACGCAGCATAACATTTCCGCGTGGTGCTTAATTGACGCTGTCATGGGTCATCTGAAGAAAGACAGTGCTGTTACTGCACGGTTCTCACTTCGATGTTTGAGTAGATGTGTGAATGTGAACGCGTGTACAAATCATCCTTCATATATAGCGAGAAGTCTGAACCCCTACCTAATTTTCATCTGTGTGCTTTAGACAGCCTCTAGTCATCAATCATACTTTCAGCAACATCACTATCACTCTCGCTGTCAGTGTCACTGAAGACCTCTTCCCGACTCAAGTAAACAAATTTGAAAATCCCGTAAGTCGCGCAAATTGCTGAGAATATCAAACCCAGCGCAGCCATCAAAGCAGCTTTGATTCCAGAACTTGTAGATCTTGACCAGAGCAGCGCGATAGGAATGATGAACACGCATGCGCTTCCAATCCATAAAGCGAGCCAGAACAGGACAGAGTCCCCATCTTTGAACAACTTGTACTCTCTTTTTAGCAATTCAGGAAGCGCTCTCCGCGTATCAGAATCACTGCCTCTCCAGAACGAGACGAAGACGAAGATTGAGACCGAAGAGACGCTTGCAACAGACAAGGCAACTTGGATCTCTCGATTCAGCTCGCGGGTCCAGAGAATGGATAGTGGCAGCACGCATATAAGCCCGATGCAAACCACGGGCTTCAGTACGATTTCGAAAGGTGACAGTAACTTCCACATGAGCGAAAATGGCACGACTGCTACTAGGACCAGAAAGGCCGAAATAGCAGATGTTGCTGTTTTGAAGTTATACCAAACCAGCTGACAGAGCCATTGAAGAGCTAGAGTACTTGGAATGTTGCCTCCCTGCACTGGGTGCTGCTGCCGATCAGCATATTGTTTGATGCTTTCCTTTGATGAGTATCTGATGCGAATGAGCCATGAGCTTCGGATTGCCAGTCTTGCTGCATAAGAGAATCCGCTGAGTGCGATAGCCAGGATGATAAAGGTTGATAACGGTGCTGGATCCTTGAAAGGTTCGATTTCCATGCCAAAGATTGTTGCCGCAAATGTTAGGGGAATGAACAAGAAGGCCAATTCTGTCAGTCGAGTGATGCTTTGGGCTTCTGCTATGGATCGTCGGCTATCGAGGAGCGCCATATTGGATGTCAGGGATGATGTGGCACTCTGAAGCCTCAGTAGCATTTCGTCGATTGCGCCCAGACATTGCTGTACACCAGGATTGGTGGCAGCTGCTTTGCCTGGGACATCACTGTGTAGCGAATGATCCTTTGGTAAAAGGAAGGTGAAGAATTGGGCCACGGAATTCTTGAGCTGTGGCAACTCCAGCTGAGCACGGGTCAGAATCTGCCTCCAGATTGCCAAACGTGCTTCCATCTTATCGTCATCCAAGATTTCAGTGTCTATGGCGTCAAGAATGTCTTGTAATATCCCCAAGATTCCTTCAATGTCTCTCCACACGATTCCATAGAGCGGGTTCAAAGGACCAAAATGCGAGTCTTGACTCACGCTTATGCCATCATTCAAGTAATCGCCGAAAGTCGTGAATGTAGAGCTCGTGTCATAAAGCTTACTCCGTAATTCCTCGGCGAGTTTTCGTGATAGTATCGATTCCTCAAGTGTATTCCCAAGCGGGACCCGCGAGCCAATGTGCGCAATTATTGACCGGGTTGGTTTGGGAGTAATGATACTTTGTGTACGAACATTAGACTGGTATTCCTCAAGCTTGAGCAATTTGAGAAACCATTGAGGAAGAATCTTGATCCATCCCAGTGACTCTGTGTGTCTACTATGTTCCTGAGCAGAAGATCGACCCGAGCGCATTGTTTGAGAAGTTCCAGAGGTATTGGATCCTCCTGACTCCACGTCCGTAAGTAGAGAACTACTGTCTGTTGTCTGTGAACTTGAAGTTTCGTTCGTATCACTGCCGCGGCGCCGACCTTGTCGTCCGGACTTACGATAGCGGACGGAATATTCCTTGAGTGCTGGTAACGGGTCCAAGATCAAGGTGACTGTGTCATAATACTCAGGAATCAGTGGCCATTGTTGGAAGTTCCTCAGCACTCACTAAGTTCGCAATCCGTCCCAGGCATCTTGCCTCTCCATATAGAAGCCCGCTCTTCCAACCCGCACTTACGTTTCTCACGGTTTGTTGCCCTCGGATCTGTCCGCAAGTCCCATTCTAGTCGGAAAATATTGGAATTGACTTCAACAGTAGACGCTCTCGATTTCCCACGAGGGACGTTCAAAGTTCCAACGTCAGGGTCGAGTAAATCGTCCAGTTGCTTCTTGGAGAACGGTGCCAGGGGCAACCTCCAAGCGGGTCGAAACCATTTCAGTGAGGTGTAAGATTTCTTCATTCCGGAGGTCTTCCAGTTTCTGGGATTTGTATCATTAAAATTACCACCGCCATAGCCTGAATTGGTCAAATGCTCCTCTGCAGTCAAGGTATTGCAGTCAGTAAACATACTCGGCGCATGGTAGCAAACCACGTCATTGGCTCGGACATCGTGACTACCGGAAGCAGGCATTGGAGCAATTCATTGAAAGTTTGCTTACCAATAAATTCCGGAGACACACCAAATCTGCCTATGAGATAAATGATAATAGAAGGGTAGAGATCCTCGATAATAATGAGCCGACGTATTAAATCATGGGTATTACTGTTCAAAAATCTCGAAAAGGGGAATGACGACCCCGGCGGCGCATCTCTATTCCCGTCCCAAATCCTATGCCGAATCTCTCCAGAAGAGGTATAGTCAACAAGCCCAATCCTTCCAGAATAGAGACGAGCAGGTTTGCGGAACCGTCCCCTTTTTAGCCGTTCTGAAATCCCCGCTGCACGCTGTATTACACGTTCGTAATTTTCGTTAATCTGGTAGTCTGACAAACGATCGAAGTAAATGTCCTTCTCTTCTGGGTTTCTGGAGAGCGGAGCGAGTGCAGAACCGCGAGACTGAGCCAGGATCCTGTGAGCTGTTCGTCGACCAATTGAGGTGACAGGCGGAGGTGGAGGTGGAGGTCCAGAAATGCCATGTTGAACGGGAGTCCCATGCTGTAGCGGCAAGCCAGCAGAGTTGACAGGTGGCGGTGGAGGTCCAGAACTATTAAGAGGAGAGACAATTGTCGGATGCGATTCAGATGGCACGAGTGGAGCATTGACAATACTTGCTGTCGACTCAAGGTTTGACTTTGGCGCGGCATTATTTTCTGGAATGCTATCATCTTCATGGGGAACAGAAGTCTGCGTCGAGCTCTCTCGCCTTTCAGCCGCACTCGATCCTTCATATGCGAGGAAGGTCCCCGGCCCTTGTCGCAGTTGACCTGACGTTGGATCCTGTTCAATAGGCCCTACGTGCTGCTCTTGTGCCACGAGAGGTTGATTATCTTGTGGTGAGCCTAGGAATGTATCAGCAAGTCTATTTCATAGCGGAACATCGCCAACATCTTACCAGGTTCGATGTCCTGTAAAGCGCCTGACATGTGAGCTTCTGACGTTGCAAGCACAGGCGGATCGGCCATCTCAGATACACTATGACCACGTACTTTTCAACAGCATTACCAAAGATGAAGCGATACTATGACCTGTCTAGGTTTCGTTGGGGCTGCGAGGAGGTTCAGCTGTATGCAAGCCGCCTCAGACCCGCAGATGGTTGTCACGTGGCTCTGCTTACTGGGGCTGGCTCTCGGTGCAGCCCCGAGTCCTCAGCTCCCTATCTAAATTTCCTGTAGTTGAAGATCCCATAACGACTTTAGACTCGGAACGGAGAAGCCGGAGGGGAAAAATACTTGACCGAGAGAGAAGGATGTGGCAGAAGCTGTTGTAAGTCTTGCCGTCAAGGCAACCCGCAACGAGGATTCCACACCACTTGAGTTTACACCGTTGTGGAAATTATCTGATTGACAGCAATGCCAAGGACAGCGGAGCCTCGGGCGAGGAAAGTCGAGTCGCTGTTGACTGTTAATCACAAAACATTCATACGGCACTTTGAGCGAATGTGTTTGTAACCTACATACTTCTTCGCCCAATGAAGACTTTGTGTAAGTAGCACGGCTGAAGAAGTTGTAGAACAAGCATCCTAGCACGAACTTGACCATCATACTGACGGGGCTCAGATGGGTGGTAATGACAAAGAAGCTGCAGATTCGGAGTATGATACGGAATTGATGACTGCTGAAGACCTGACAGGGGACACGCCAGGAGACTCGAGCATAATGGTTCAACTGGTGCTGGTGAGAAAGCTGAGATATGTGACTTTGCCATGATGAAGCACGATGGGCAGGACTTGTATTGATGTTGAAAAGCAGCTTCTTCTTTCAGGGCACGTTAGTGCCCCCAGTGCCCCCAGTGCCGAGACGGCGCCTCCCACGCTAAGAAATATTTCTCCACATTTTTCTTCGACTGACACCTGCATGGACTTTCTTTATCGCACGATTCTATGTGATGGAAGATTTAATCCTCAAATCTTTGTTCTCGTCTTCCTCTAGCTTCGCAGGATTCCGTTGCTTATGCGCGGGAAATTTGTTTCTCCCGATGATGTTTCGAGCCCCCGATTGTTTGCGGGGCAGTAAATATCAATGAAACAAATTACCGACGAAGAAGCGTGCGATTCCTATATTCCTGACTTCTCATTACATATCCACGATTTCAAATGCCGAGTTCACGCGATGATTACGAGTTCTTGTCTTCAGGAATGCGAGATGGTAATTTCGAACTTCTTACAAAAGCGACGGGGTTTCTCCAGGTCTTTGATGTTGGGCTCCATCCAGCTTTGCAGATCTTGAATTGTCACTCTTCCTTCGCTTTTGTTTTATTTTTTGCTCCTTAGGCTGTGCCTATTCACTTCAAAGCACACACATTCATTCACATCTGCCATAAGGAACTCCAATCGTTCATTCTTTCATTATGTACCAATCCATGTCACTTGCCAGCGTGCTGCTGTCAGCATCAACAGTTACAGCTTCGTCCATGTTCGGCAAAAGAGATTCATGGGGACCAGCTTTCAGTCTAGGCCCAGCTAAACAAGAGATCGTCTCCACTACCACAACTATCTACCCTGGCAAGATGCCATCCGACCAGCCTGGGTATCTCTTCGTCTGGCTCGGCATCTCCAATGGAACGGGCGACTTGATCCAAAGCATCATCGGCTCCTATCCCAAGGGACAAAGCCAATGTACCGACACCAATGCCGACACAACATGGTGCGTCTCATCCGAAGTGTATGGTCTCGCCTCCAATGGATATCCAAACCAATGGGTCGGAGAACTTCAGACAGCCGATACGAACTATGCGAACGGCATCAAGCTGACCTACACACTCGCCGACAAAGCAACATATCTCTGGACACAGACTATGGAGGATGCTGTGACGGGCACCCTTCTCTCAAGCTTCAACAAGACATCTGGACCGATGCTGGGCTGGGGGACAGCTCTCGAGTGTCAGGATTACAATGGCTCTCCATGCAAGGGCACCGTCGAGGAGCAATCATACGTCAACTCTACTATCGTGCTCGAGACGGCTGATAGCACGTTCATCGACACGCTTGGTTCTGGAACTGGTGTCACACACACGGACATGGTGACTGCGGATGGGGGGAAGACATGGACGATTGGGAAGATCCTCATCCCAGCAATGACGGCCGAGACCTCGACTTCTTCAGACTCTGACTCCGCGTCTGTGGATACCAATGCAAACGTCGCTGATGCTTCGAGCGTCAGTGCCAGTCCTGAGCTCTCGACTCTCGCTCCATCTATTCCATCAGCAACTGTTTCCGCTATTCCAGAAGTAAGCAGTGTCAGCTCGAGCTCAAAATCTGCATGTGCCGCTACCAAATCGATGGTCACTAAGGTCAGCACGACTGCTAAGGCGTCAGCTTGCACGAAGACGGGAGTTCCTGCTGTGTCTGGCCCAGCTTCTGTGCAAGCTTCCGCTCAGGCTTCGGCTAGTAAGTCGAAGAAGGCCAAGAAGCCAAAGAAGTCGAAGAGTACTCGGGCTCCTCGTCCAACTGCTTCTTCGGCGTGACTTTGAGACGATGGCAGCTTGGGAAGTACGGGGGAGGCGTCGCCCTGGTCCCCGTTAAGATTCTCTTCTTGTATATACATTTGCATTTTACATACCACAATCTGCTTGGCAAGTTGGCATAGGTCCAACCATTGAAGGTCCAATTTCAAATTTTCGCAAGGAAGAAACTTTTCCCTCTCCTTCTCTGAAGACGCAGTCTAGTAAGCTATGATATTTCATCTAGCTAAATTGACTCGGGAATTACTACGTGCCATGCTCACCGACACCGTACTGCAAGCAGTGAAGCAAGCGCTACTCTTGACATTTGTCTCTTCCAAGGGCGATCCCCGGGCTCGGTTTGATTTGACAGACGTCAAGTCTTCATGACAAACTTGGCATCACTCAGAAACACTTTGATTTCTTGTTGATTCACAGGGAACGAGGCTCATAAAAAAGTCACTAAGATAAAGTAGCCTCGGGATAAACCCCGCGCTAAAAGCTCCAAGTTCGAAAAATCTCATCCCGTTCACCCCACTTCAGCCTTGCCCCACCAGGCCTTTCCCAAGAGCAAGACTGGACCTGGCCCGTCTCCTTTTCAAACACATCTAAGCGTCTTTCTACTGCTATACAAAAGGTCTTTCGTTCTTTGAGACTTTTAAGCCAGAACTCTTTCTCTAAACTCCACCGCAATATTATATCTCTACTCCCAAAAATGTCACCACAAATCCACCTCCTCGACGGCGGTCTCGGCACAACCCTCGCAGACCAACACTCCTGCACCTTCGATACCAGCACGCCCCTCTGGTCATCTCACCTCCTAATCACCGATCCAGATACTCTCCTCGCGGTACAGGCCGCGTTCGTAGAGGCTGGTGCGGATGTCTTACTCAGTGCGACCTATCAGGTGAGTTTCGAGGGTTTTGCTCTTACGAAGACGGGGGGTGGTGATGGGGAGGGGATTGGTGAGAAGAGGGCGGGGATGTTGATGAGGAGTGCGGTGGGGATTGCGAGGGGGGCCTTTGAGAGGGGTGGGAGAGGAAAGGGGAAGGGGAGAGTAGCGTTGAGTCTAGGCGCATATGGAGCGACTATGATTCCGAGCCAGGAGTATAGTGGGAAGTATGATGAGGAGAGGATGTCTGTTTCTGGGTTGAAGGAGTGGCATTTGAAGCGTCTGAGAGCTTTTGCACCTAGTTCGGATGCCGGAGCTGGCGCAGCGAAAAGTAATAGTCTTGATGGAGAGGAGAGGAGAAGGTGTTGGAGTGATGTGGATCTCGTTGCTTTCGAGACTTTGCCGCTACTGCAGGAAATCACGGCTGTTAGACAAGTCATGTATGACTTTGAAGCTGGGGAAAAGAGTAAAAAGGAGTTTTGGATTAGCTGCGTTTTTCCTGGGGAGGCGTTGGGGTTGCCAGATGGCAGTTCAGTTGAGAATGTTGTAAGGACGATGCTGGAAAAGAGAGAAGGAGAGAGCGTGCCAATGGGAGTGGGGATTAATTGTACGAAAGTTGGGAAGCTGGAAGGGTTGGTGACGGAGTTCGAGTGTGTTGTTGGTGAGATGGTGCGGAAAGGAGAGGCTGAGTGGCCGGCCTTGGTTGTGTATCCAGATGGGACAGATGGTGAGGTATATGATACTGCCACGAAAGAGTGGGTGAAGAGTGCGGAGGGAAGTAAAAGTGAGGTGAGTTTGATCCTGCAAATATTGACTTTCGTGGCAAGAGCAGAAGACTGACATTGCATAGCTTTCTTGGGATGAAACCGTTTTTGGCATTGTGGAGAGAGCTAGGAAACGAGGCTTTTGGAAAAGTATACTCGTTGGTGGATGCTGCAAGACGACACCCGAAGATATATCGAAGCTGCGACGAAGAGTTGATGAGACTTCGTGAAATTTTAAAGTCGATATGACTGAAGAGCCAACGATAAGAAAGGACGAGCGCCATACAAGCGCCGTACTCTTCAAGTGTGTCTGATGACCGTCCTCCCGTGTTATTGACACAAACTTTCGGGAAGACCAAAAGCGCGGGTAGGAAAGTGGGGAGGCCGGGTTTTAAACCAGCCAGTATGACATCGCAAGCTCACAGGGTTGACCGTTCGGAGAAGCTTTGGATAGAATAAGTCAGAACAGGGTTGGCGTGCTAGTTAACCTTTGGCTTTAGAACCCTCCCCTAAAGTAAAACGCCGGGCGTCACACTGACTAACAAATGTTCCGAAACGCACAAGATGCTTTGAATTATTTCCTCAGACCATCTTCAAGTTTGAAGTTGAATCTTCTTTCTCATTTCGCGGCTGTAGCCTCGATTGTGTAGAGCTAAAACAGCATCTCGATCCAGCAATCGAATGTCCAGGTCCTAAGACACGTGATCATCTAGTATCACCATGCAACCCCGCGCCACTACCCACTTCGTGCTGCCTTCCAAGACATGCCCAGACTTCAGAGCTCTCTCCATGAATCAGGACATGGCACCAGTTCTCAAATTAAGTTCTTACGATGTGACGAGGTGGCATGGCCTCAACGAGGAATGATTGCATCGCTTCCGTCTCGCCTCGCACAGAGGTTCCAGGGGTTTGTTTCTGAAAAGGCGTATCATTGCCGGAAGCCGGCTGTGATCTTCGAGGGGACCTCTTGATCGACTATGTCTCATGATTGCAGCCAATATGACGGAAACAAGCGAGACGCAAGCAAAAGGAACAGCTATCCCTTAGCTTAGAGCTTCAATTAAGTTGTCACCGCTCCTTTCATTCAGACGACGAGCATAAGGTGGCGTTGCCTGGAAAGACTTGGGAAGACTTGGCTCAACAGTCAATGGGGACTTAAAGCCACGACTCTACACCAAATTCTGGAAGCAAAAGTCAATATGTAGTAGGTCCGCAGGTTTATCTTAACAGTCCGAAGGCTTCCCGGAGCCACTAAGATCTTGGGCCGCCTTATTAAATATGCAGGTGTGGAGGAGCATGGATGGAGTGCCTGTTTAAACGGCCTATCAGATCGCAAAATACCCATTCAAGCGGCAGTCAGGACATTGCTGACGCTTTTTGTGTATGCAGTTGAAGCTTGGGTTCTGGGGTTGGACATGGTACAGAGCACCTATGGGCAGGGCCAACGGCGTTAGAGCTGACGGGAAGCCGCTTCAAGGGTCGAATGATGCGGGATGATAGACACGACGTCGTTGGGCGATTTGATGGTCGTTTTGGTTGGGACAAGATAAGCAGCAATAAGGAATGCAGAACGGGTCAAGACTCAAGATAAGAGACTCTCGTCTGGATTGTATGTAGTCTGCTCTGCTTTTCTTTTTTCTCTTTATTGGCATCGAGCATCGAGCAAGACCAATGCTGCAATGCTTTTGTTCGAAGCTTCGAGGGCAGTTCCTAGCGACAGTTATTCCTAGTGTAGTGCAGCGGTAGTGGGCGGTCGTGGAGAAAGATGGCAGGATGGATGCCATCGTTACCCCGCGAAATACTTCCTGCCCCTGTCAGTCTCCGCTTTAAATAGTAGAACCCAATCTCATTGGTTTACCTCAGTCTTAGCTAGAGCTGGAGAGCAGCTCTGATTGGACATTACTCAGAGAGATGGGTATTAGTGCGTCACTAACGCTTAGCGTGGCCGGGGCAGCTCAACTTAGCTCCTCGCCCAAATCCCCCCTCCCTCTTACAACACACCATTCCATTCCACTCCACACCCACCAAAGTCTCCAGATTCCTCACACCACCCTCTCGAATCTTCCAATCCCTCGAAACATCTTGTCCAACGCGAAGAACCAATTCGAAACCGGGCTTCCCATCACTGCTAGCCTGGTCATCAACGGATACATATCAGACAAAGCGGACTCCCTTCGAACTCCGCGAGGGCGAGCAATATCCCGACAACAAAGAACACCAAAGCTCGAAAGGGCCACGTCATTCAGTTATCCCTAGGCTGAGGAGAGCAGCTACGGGTCGTCACAGAACCTCTCAACTACAACAATCCTACAAGATCCGCAACATCTGAGAGCTATTCAAGACCTGAGCCAAACCATTGCATACCAGAACACAACATGTCCGCCAACAACAACAGTGACAACTCTCCCCCCAACGAGGCATCTAACCGAGCTCGTCGTGGATCCTTTACTTCTCAAACCTTCAATAATATCTTTGGTGGCTCGGTCAATCGATCAAATAGCACATCTGGTCCAACACCTCCCTTCCCTGGCCCCATCACCACAGCCGCAGCCCAAGACCAACGTCGGCGTATGTCGATATCAACTCTCGGCCTATCTGGCACATCCCCAACTCAACAATCACCATTCCCATTCGGTGGTCGGCGAGGCAGTGTCTCTACCGCGAACTCCGAAGCTATTGATGAAAATGCTATCGATGATGATGAAGGCCCCGGCCGCAGCAACCCATCTACCCCATTCGTACGCCGCATGTCCTTCGGTGCACAAGCTCTTCGAACTGTGAGAGGAAGTGGTAGTCCAGGCACAACCGGTAGAGCTCCCTCATACACTACTGCACCTCTTCCATCTATTCCATCAGGGCCACGCAGCGCGGAAGCCCTCGCTCGCTCGGGCTCTGTCCCTAAAAGCGGAGTTGTTACTCCTCCAAAGTCCCAGAATCAAGCAAATCAGGCAAGCACGCAATCAAAGCCCAGAACTGCTTCTGACTATCCTCTTTCTGCTCGTCCAGGTGATGGTGGTGGATTCAACTGGTCCGAGCAGCTTAGAACCCGTGCCGAGAGTTCCGTCTCACAGACTCAACGCCCTAACTTCTCTACCTCCCCATCCGCAAAGCCCATGCAGATGCATGAGCGAGCTAAGAGCGTCAGTGAGATGCCATCTCCCCCTACTGCCGTTCCTGCCGCTCCTGCACCTCGGCCTGAGAGAAAGAAGCCCGATGCATTCCAAGAGCGTATTCTCAAGGGAGACTTCTACAGTATGTGACAATCTGGCCGAAATCCTTGCAGTGCTCTCTGTTTGTCATATGGCACACATCCTCTTTTCAACAGCACTTCGTGGTACATCTACTCGCACTTGCTGACTGTTCTGGTTCTTCAGTGGATTAGTCGGTTGATGATATCATTTCTTATGTTGATTACATACATTGCTCGGCAATGTTGCTTTACGATGACGAGGCGTTCTATGGCGTTCATAAAGCGATGATGGCAGAGCGCCTCGCACACAACTGTCGGTTGAACACTTTGGATGATTTTGAATGGGTTGATTGAATGGTGCACGCTGGACGTTTTCATTCTTGACCTTTGATGGTTCGAAAGCAAAACCTGATGCTAGCCTCGTGCCGGCTGGCAAAGGGAAACCTTGGCGGTTACCCACTCGCTCGCTCGCTTACAGTGGACGATGGTTTGCTTGCTTGATGATTGATGAGCTCTTTTTTCTTGGTTTGACTTGACGGATGGTGTTGGTGCAAGAGGTGATAACGGGCTTCGGGATGTAGTTACAACGCCCAATTTTAGCTATAGTTTAGCTTAACAAGTATGGACACAAACAAAGCTTGAAATAGCTGCATGATCCTCCAGTATCCTTTCCTCAGATTGATTTTATATTCATTCCCGCTAAATTCGCCGAATGTTGTCACGTGATTCGTGCGTGTCTGCGCCGCACTATCCTGTCTTTCCTCGCAGGAACCAAACTAGTTTCAGTCGGTTGCAAGAATAACGAAGAACTCAGAGGGGATCACTAGTACGGGTCGTTTACCTGATGTATGTGCCCTTCGGAGAATGGAGCTATAGAAGACTTCTTCAGCGAAAGCTTCCTCCATCTGTAACCAGCAGCAGCGTGAGATTAATCTATGTTTTCATGATCAAAATAGGGTTCTTCATATAGGCTTCCCACATCCTGAGATCATCACACAACAGCCCGCTCTGGAACCTAGAGAAGACGCTACTCCTCGAAAGAAAGTCAGAAGATCCGGGAGGCCAAGTAATTATTGTTCCATCAATGAGCGGAAATCAAAACAGACCTGTGGAATGAATCAATATGCAACTACACAATACTAATAATACTCGATCATTATTATTCACATGAGCTGCTCATTCCAATAGTTTAATTCAAATGATCTATCGCAGATCTTACTTGTCCCCTCATCCACATGCACCTCCACTTCCACCTAACACAAGCCAACCCAACCCAGGAGATTCCCAACGATTGCGTTGAAACAGATAAGCATATTTCCCACCAAGTACAAGCACGCACATTCCACCTCACGGTGGTGCTTCGCTGGATCACAATAGCTCATGATTTCTAACAGACTGATCGTTTCTTGGTCGGATTTCGAATCTCGGGTCCGCCTCATCGCGATTGGTCTGGGACTTTTGCCCTTTTGCCCTAGGTTTTTAATGGAGAGTCAATGACCGGACCCTACTCTTTTACTGTGTTGCATGTTGATGTGGGAGTCCTTTAAAGAGGATTTGTTCTTGAATTGTTTCCGGGATGAGGTGGTTGCTTCGCCGGCGTAATTTTGGTGGAATTGCTCGGCTTGTTTACGGTACGGTTAAGCGAGCTCCGATTTTTTTACTATGCAAGAATCAAGACAATGTGATTTCCCCACTTGGAACCCGAGGGAGAGCTTAGGTATCGAGATGTGGGAAGTTGAATCTCTTCGCTTTATCCTTTTGTTGGTTTTGGAGTTGCTGTGCCCCATATTGGCTAGAACATAGATTACTGATGGATGGCCTTTGACTTGGCGGCCCACATCAGACAGAAGCATTTTCTGTCAGCCCGATCTCAACACACTAAGCAGGGCCTTAGGAATGTTTATGACCTTATAAATGTCAATGTTCTTGTCCTGGGAAACATTGGGCTTTTCCCCCAGTTTCAAGTCATCCGGCAGAATATTGTGCTGAATGGAGGAACACGATGAAATGAATTTCTGGGAAGCTCTTCACAGGTGTTTGAATGGTTGACAAAGTAGATTGTGAGTCTATTCGTCGTTCGATGAAGCTCTAGATCTAAAAGGTGGTATGGGAATATTCCGCACCACCCGCTCGCTCCCCCCCCAGTGAACTGATATTTTGCGCTGAGGCTCAGTAGTCTCGCATGATCTCTATCAGGTCCAGCTCAGACCAGACTGGCTGTAAACAACGGAAGACTCTTGGACCATTCATAGACTACTATAAAATAGTTGAAAGGTGAAGAATGCTAGAAATCTCGATTTGTCTTCAAAGCCTGGGCTCCACGCGTTGTTTACCTCCAGATTGGCGGATAGCTCTCAATGTTAGGAACTATGAACATGAGCATATTTCCTATCAGTCTCTTCGCAATACCAGACAATCTTTTGTTTAACACGAATGTACGAAGAATCTGAGCTCTGAAAGTGCTCAGGAAGATGTGAATTCGCGTGAATGATTCCAGATGCTGCTGTCGCTAAGCGAGAAAATATTGAATTTCAGCAAGGCTGAACTTCAAGGCTACAAAAGTTCTTTCGAGCGGCTTCTCCCTCCACCCAACAACAGCAAACTTTGCTCGAGGTGCGCCTCTTTAACACCGCCACCACTGCTCAGAGTCTTGAGCTTTCATTGACGTGTCAAGTCATCAATTGTGTCTCTGAGCGTCCTTGGTGATCTTTTTGTCTCTTTGCTGACTTACCTCAGTGCGATTTTGAAGACGAGGTCGAGTTTGAAAGCTTCTTCGCACAATAAAGTCCTCTAGGTGTCGATCTCTGTCGGTTTCTGGGATCCGCCTTAGCTTTCATCGGCCATCATGGACTTCTACAATGGGCACCACAACGGCGCGTCCTATCCGTCACGTTTATTCAACCACAGCGATATCAGTCAATCTGAAACTCCGCATGTTACTTCCAGTAATGACCCCGTTCAAGCTAATACAAATGTGGATTCCCATAAACGCAATCTTGAATCCGTCGAAAAGGACCAGTCAGAAGAACAAGAACACAAGAGACAGCGAACTCAAACAAGCAATCAGGCTATTGAGGCAACTCGGCAGCAGATGATGGATGCTCTCAATCGCGGGGCACAGAAGGTACATGGTCCGGATGCACAAGTATTTCCGATTTCTTTCTTGCAGTCCTACCATTCAGCAGACAGTGCTCTTCCAGAGAGTGGTAGAGGTCGCTCTCAGATCAATGCCAACTCCCCTGCCGACTTCCTCGCTCCCACGCCCCGCTTCGAACCTCAACACCATCATATTCAGCCCCCGTCAAGCGGGTATCAGCAGCCATACACTACGTCACCTAATGCCACTTCTACTTCTGGCTCTTACCAGCCTTCATATCCTCAGGTTCAGCAGTACTACAATCTTCCAGTTCCTCGATCTTACCCGCCGACCATCCCGGCTGCTTCACCTGCACCCACTGGAAGTCAAGAAGATAAGCAGAGCAAGCAAGGAGCTTCTTCCGAGACTACGTCCTCCCACCTGACTTATCCACAAGGACAGTCCACACCTGGCCCACCAGTCGGTACTCCTGACGGACGCTCCAAGGGCCGGACTCCTCTTCCTGATTCGGCCAATTCTGGCATTTCTCAAAGACAAAATCCGATTGCTTCTACCGTAGCTCCTGGAATTTCCAAACATCAACAGAAGGATCTGCCAAGACAAAATACTGCTGTTCCTAACTCCGGTGGAAATCAGCCATATACCTTTGGCCCATACCCTTCCTACCCAGACTCTCTTACTTCTAAGACCAGCAGTGCCCTGAGCACAAACACTGGTACTGCACAAGCCAAAGCAACGCCAAGATCACGCCGTGCTCCTCGACAGCCAGCCAACCGAAATTCACCAGTACCGATTGCCAGTGCCGGAACCCCACGTACTCCTTATTCAACACTACAAGTTGCGTATCAAGCACCTGTGCCAATACTTGGAGAGGTTCAGCCGGAAGGTGTACGCACTCCTCACAAGTCTTTCTTTATGCAAGGTTGGGGGTAAGTCAAATGCTCGATGAACCCCGAGATTATCTGCTCGCTTTGCTGAATTTCTCTAGTCCTCTTGGCAAACCAGCTCTTACACCTCCAAAACACTCAAGGCAAGCTTACTACCATTTATTCACTTTTGTGGTCTTCTTTCGAATTTTTCTGATCAGTTTCTAGTACAAACAACGGTCTTCCTGCAACGACCAACACTGTAAACACAGCTCCAGTGACGCCATCACCAGTAAAGCAATATCCAGTCTTGCCGCCTCTGGACTTCGAGACTCCAGATTACAAGAGACGAACTCTATCCAAAATGGAATATCGAACCATCACTGAAGCTGCCAACAAGGCATGGGCAGCCCACGTTTCTGCTACCGAAGCTGCCTCTCGCACTCCCTACCCACCAGCACAGGACAGTGATGATCTCCGACATGCTGCTGGTAGAGCCGCCCATAGCTACGATCAAACCAAGATAATCTACCTCAAGATCGACCAGGCCACGAGAATCAACGAATTCGTCGCCCATGATCAAGGCACTCAAGCTATCCAGGCCCAGGTAGTCTATACTGTTGATTGGGATCTTGCCTTCTACCACTCACAAAAGCTTGCCTGGTACTACAGCGACAACAGCGGTCAACCTCCCAGTAACCCATACCCGATCAAGGTCAGCTTCCCAGCCACTGGCTTTGCCCTTACCAACGTAAGTTAAATGTCCAATCTAGGCGCGGTCCAAAATCTCCCCCCAACAGATGTTCTTGAGAAATGAGACGTGAAACTCCAATTGATGGGAAGTCCAAGGCTAACCTCTGTCTAGTGGTTCTTCAAGCAAGCAATCTATCCTCTCCCCCTCTTCGCCGCACAACCCATGTTCCCCCAACAAGGCATCCCCGACGAGCAAACCCTCCTAGTCGACCTCTGGATCTGCGCCGCCGACCTCCAAATCCCCAAGCTTCAAAACCTCGCTCTCAACGAACTCGACCGTGTCCGGAACGTCAACGCTCAGATGAGTCTCACTGCTCTCTGCCACACCTACAACCGCACCAAGGAGGGATGTATGCTTCGAAAATACCTTGTCTGGCAGTATGCTCATCGTCTTAATGAGAACTCTGTCATGGACCCTCTCGCCAAGACTTACTACCCGCATGAGTTCTTGCAGGAGTGGGTTTTGATGTTGACGCAGTTGTGGAGAAGCTTGAATGGTCGCAACAACGTGAAGGTTGATTTGACTTTGGAGGACTTCATGGTTCAGGAGAAGAAGGTCACTTGGCCATTTGATGAGGCGAAGGTTGCTTGAGCACGCTCAGCGCTGTGATCTGGACTTCTTCGACGTTGGCTTTTGCCGAGTACTTGCGTCTAGATTTGGTTGCTTGCTGCATGTTCATGGGAGGTTTCTGGATCTGTCGAGATTCAAGGCTATGAATTGGCAGATCTGCTACTCGGTTCAGGTGGATACATGATGGGTGGATTGATGTACTGATTCGCATTTTCCTCTCTTCTCTTTACTTCAATTCTTCAAGTCCTGACATGGACATCGATATTGAGCGACACAAAGCAGTGCCCAAGAGCCTATTTACGGCACAAATAGGAAGAAGCAATAGAGCAAGGTGCATATGGACTGGATGCCTTGATCTGGGAGGGATAAACCTGCAAAGGCTGACATGAAATGATGCAAATACCGAGGGGCAAGGATAGATTCTTTCTTCCAGTATTTCCTCAGCCACAATGAAAACATCTAAATTTATCTTCTCTATTCGAAATGAGTGTGACTTTTGACTTCATGACCTAAGGCAGGTTTGTTCTGTGAGACATCTCACCGACTTGGTTTCTGCAAGCTTGATCACAGCCATGTTCGTCTAATACCATCCTCGAACGTGAACTGTTCTGTGGTCCTTAGAGGAAGCACATAGCAGTACAAGTAAATAACATATATGTCAGCATGTTGAAGTTCTTCAAGGTGGAAGCACTGTATCTACGTAAAAACTCTCCAAGTCCATTTTGTGGTTGAAAGTCAACAAGCTCCAGGGGCTCACTCGCTAAAACTTAGGGGCATTCTGGCCCCGCATCAGCTAGCCTAGGGGTACACCTTCAGCGATCTCAGAGCTTATTTCAACCTCTGCTTAGGAACTCAACTAAATACAACAGGTCTCAATCCACTTACGGAGAACCCTCTATCTCATAACATGCTATGCCTACAACACATCAAGCCCATTATTTAACCCGTCAATATCTCCCCCGCCTCCCCTGGAAAACCATCTTCCTCGCCCTGCTCACCATCCTCATTCTCTTCCTCTCACCCCTTATCTTCCTCGGCGCCATCCCCTGGATCAGAGCCTACCGCCACGAACAAGCCTATTTCACCGAAATCGCCCGTCTCTTAAACCTCGATCAGCAATGGTCCTGCATCCCGACTACTGCCCCAACTTCCCCCGCAAGCTTCCATCTTGAAATAAGCAAGTGCTGGCTCTCACTCACGACATCCCACAGCTCAAATCCTGGAGTTGGGAAGAACAACTTGATTCATACGATGACGGAACCATGCTTTCCCAAGTCTTCTGATAAACTGACGTGGATCTATGTCGGTGGCACGCTGAGGAAGAGTGAGTCTTGGATTGACAAGATTAGATTCGCCAGCCGGCCAGGAGGGAGCTGTGTTGATTCTAAGGAGATTGCTCCAGTTTTAATAAGGGGTTTGATATGCTGATGGAAAGGTACCATGATTTTGATGAGGGGGGAGAGTATTTTGATGGGCCGAAGTAGAGGGTATCGAGGGCCGAGTGGGCGTTTATGGATTGTGATGTTAGTCCGTTGCTTTGTGATGAGTTTGCCTTGGATCCGGTGATGCTGGTGCATGTGAAGAGTGTGAAGCCTTATAGGATGGAGATTAAGCATGGGGTGACGTGGGTTTGTGGGGTCAAGTGGACGCTGGTTAGTTTACCTTTGAAGCAGATGCCGTTCGTGAAGACAGTGAGGACTGGAGGAATGCGATCCAGTTTTTCCCGAGTGCGCTTGAACAGCTCGATGCTTTCGTCAATTCCGACGGAAGTTTGGAGGGCAGTGGGAAGGATGAGCTTATTGCAATTGACTTTCCGGTAGATAAGAAAGAACACGAAGGTACGCTCATCAGTTAAAAGAATCTAATGGGTGTAGAATTACGATATCCATGAAATTCGTAAATGGTGGATGCCTGTCAAAGGCAAAGAAAGGAGAGAAAGAATATAAGGAACGGGAGACGGGGCGCGAGCAATTTATTCTGGTTTGCCAATTTCTGTATGGTTGGTTGCGGAATACGATGTCCATTGATACAAATTGCTTGATTTTGACCCCGAATCCGCCATCGAGTTCATCTCAGCTGTCTGCAACCATATCTAGATAGAGAACTTCCCTCCACTGAGCAAGCTGATTTTGATCTTTCCGAGGCTTTGATCCAGCGGAGACCACATACGACCAAATCTTGTCAATCTCATGTGTCCACTCCTATTCCCACTTGGAGGTTGATCTAGCTGACGTTAGCAAAATTTTCATTCTTTGAACAGCTTGAACTGAATGTATACAGACTATTGCTTAATCAGAGATCCGGATGTTCTGGTACTTTGTACTGGTCCAGATTCGTTCCAAGACCTGACTTCTTCATAAGGGCGCGATCCTGATCGCCACAAGTGAAGAAAGCAAGTTCGAGCAGCATTTCGTGGGGAAACTGAGTTGGTTTCTCCATGAAAACATTCAGCTTCAAAAGGCAAGCGCATTGATGCAAAAGGAGCAATCGAAGAGGACTACCCTTAGCAGTGTTGCTGTAGACAAAGTGTAAACTGCCTGTAGCCAATTTTCTGAACTTTTCATTGAGCTCAACAAGTTTGCTGATACATGCGTTCTGAAGTCGGGGTATGAGTAGCTTATCGGCGAGAACCCAGAGACGGGGTATCTTGCGGGAATCGGTGCCAATGTAATCATTTTTTTCAAGTGACTCGAGAATAATTTCTTGAGTATAGAACCAGTTCACCAAGAGGTTCACAACGTCCTCCTCAACGTCACCGAGGGGATATTTTTGCGCACGACCTTCAATAAAATCGCCGTTGAAAGCTGCCTGAAGGACTGGCGAGTAGTGGCAGGCGAAGTCTTTGTGGATAACAAACTTCTTGACCGAGCTGCCGTTGCCCGTAGTGAGGGTGACCATCGAAGCTGGGTTGCTAAAGAGGGTCAACGAGGCCTCTTCGGTAGCTGGCATGACGACTTACGATATCTTCGCTCTTGAATTTGACTTTAGATATCGAGTTATTCTCTTCGAGGTATCCGCTGGAGTTGTCGATGTGCTAGCGCTAGCCACCGGTGTTTCTTGTTGTCCGGTCATTGTGAGAGTCTGTATTAATTTTGTCAGTTGCGGTCATTGTAGAGAGTATGAGAATCTAACGTAGGATTTTCTAAGTTATCTACCGCGGCCGGAGTGCTGCTTGAACTTCCTTGGTTTTAGCGGGCGAGTTGATGTACAGAGGATGTTGAGATTAGATGGCGATAGTGGAGTCTTTTTATCCAAGTATAGCGAGTTGCCTTGACTGGCACGAGCACTCCACCTGCAAAAACTCGCGAATCAATTCTGTGGTGATTTAAAAGGTGAATCTCTGAAAGCAAAGACGTCAGGTCGTGTGCACCCATTTTTCGTGATGAAACGGCCAAATTCTGACCTGCACATAGGTCCTCGGCATCTGCTTTGCAAATTCTCAAGGAGCTAAATGCACTGTCTTCAATCTGTCAAGAATGAGTACCCAAAAATTCCAACTTCTTCAGCTCGATAGTGTCATGGAACTCAATTTTGTCATTCATAAGCCACATACGGCTCATCTCAGGCCGAATGAATTAGCGAGTCGCTTAGCTTGTTTTGGCCCAATTCTGTGTTGAAAAGGCAACCGACCTCACTCCACTTGCTCAATGTGCAGACCTTGCTCTATCACCACCGCCACCGTTTGCGAAAGAAAGAGATTCCATCGTGGTACTCTCGTAAATTGTCTCCCTTGCTGGTCTCAAACATGTTTCCACCACTGACCAGAAAACTTCAGACAATGGCGGATTCTCCACCAAGCACTTCAACCACGTCGACATCGATGACACCTCTAATCGCTTCACCTTCGAAGTCCTTCAGACCCGCCTCGAAGAAGAAGAAAAGATCAGAAACTCCAAGTCTCAGGTAAGATATAGCAAGCTGGACTTCAGCACACCCTTCGAACCGCCGAACGTGATTAAAAAGAATATCCATCTAATCTGTGATGCAGAAAGCCTCAAGAATTCGTCACTCTATTCGCCGGCGACAGCGCAACAAAGTTTGTCGTACACAAGGAGTTCGCGTGTCATTATTCACCTGTGCTTGAGGCCGCCTTCAACGGGGATTTCGTTGAAGGTCAAAATCAAGAGTATAAAATCCAACAAGTGGACGAAGAAGTGATTCGATTGCTGGTTCACTGGCTCTACACCCAGAAGTTGGATACCATGAAGCTTGAGGAGATCAGGAAATATAAAGATCCAAAGGGAGCTGGTCAGGACCAAGTGCCACAAGATAAAGCTCTGATAAAACTTTGGATCTTGGCAGAAAGACTTCTGATTCCATGACTTAAGAACTCGGCCATGGATGAGCTTATGCGTGTTCGCTATTACACGAACATCATTCCAACCTGCCTTTTTCGTTATGTCTACGAGAACACGGCAGCAGACAGTGCCCTCCGTCGAGTCTTTGTCGACACTTGTGTCGGACATTTTTCAACTCCAAACCCGTATGATGAATATCCGAAGCAATTTCCACAGGAAATGCTTCTTGATATAGTCAAGAAACTGACGGAAGGGGGAACTCTTTCACGCCGAACGAAGTTTATGCCCGACAGAAACATGGATGCCTATCACGTCGCTGAAGATTCCGAGATTTGAAGCCTGAGGTCGGTAGGCTATAACCATCTGGCACGCAATTGGACTAACTTCACGTATATAGATCGCATTTCAGAAGATGCTGTTAAGCAAGTTGAGCTTGAGGCACCGCACGTGGTTGTGACGCATTCTCGCCATCCGATGTTCCCTACTAAGCCATTATTTCCACCTTCGACTATGATCCTTTCGTCCACATGGGAACCTAATACAGGCTTCTGACCGGAAAATCATGGTTCATCTTCCGAGTTGGAGTTAGTTTGACAGGATGTATATGGAAAGCATCCACTTTTCGAGAGCTGAGTTAACAACGCAGAACTCTTTTCCAGAAAGGGCCCGCAAGTCCTGCAACAACGAACTGAACGCAATAGCCATCATTCCTTTATCATTATCTCAATGTGATGCTCGTGCCATTATATACGTACCATATGAGCAAATTGCCTCCGAGCGCAAACTTCCACCTGTAGCCGCTTAAGAAACAAAACACTCAACTCATCACAGCCTAAACACTCCTAACCAATCCCACCCCAACACCAATCCTCAGCATAATACAGAGCTTGAATCAGATAATCTATCCGCCACTGTGCATATTGTTTCTCCATATCGCATATATTGACCCGCAATGGATTCCGACAATTTTCTCAAAGGTATAAGACGTACGGCGCCACTTTTGTGAAGTGGATGCTGGCGCGATATATATTCATGCAATGAAGACTTGACGTTATTTCCAAAAATCGACGTCGGATCTCTGAACCTTCAAGAAGTGTTTGGATTAGCAGGATGTTAATGATCTCTCGAATCAGGTGTTTGGTGTTTGTTCTGATAGGCTTGATGTTCGTGACAAATTGCTTACTTCCTCTTTTTCCGAGAATCGCAGTAACCAACATACGAACAAAAGACGCTGACAGCTCAAACAGGACACTCACGCTCGCCCGCCCACGAGCAGAACGAACACCATCCTCCCTCCGCCTACAACCAAGACCAGATTCAGCATCTTACAACTCACCAAGTCTCACCGCCTCAAACCCCTCTAAAGCTACGACAGTCAAGCAACAGAATCAAAATCAGCCAGCAAATCCCTCCAAATCATCCTTCAAAATCCAAATCATCTTGCCACCCTCCACCAGCCCCTCCCAACTCTTTCATCAGAGCCTGCTAGTTACCAACCAACCGCTCTACCTGTCCCCCAACGGCTCGACAACCACTCAAAAGTCCCTCGCCGCCCTCTGCCACCTCTCGCATTCCACTCGTCTCTACTGTGGTAACTTTGTAACTCCTATCTCGGCGCCGGTCAACGCACCTGCGGCGTTGTTCTCGAGTGTTAGAGGGAGTGCGAGAGGTGGGTTGGAGAGTGGAACGGTGAATTTGGGATTTGAGGTTAGTGAGAAGGACAGGAAAGTTGTCTGGAGAGTTGGCGGAGAGGGGGGATATGGGGATGGAGGGGAGAAGGAGATGGGGAGGGAAGTGAGGTGGGTGGTTAGGATTGATGGGCAGGGAAAAGAGGCGGCAATGAGTGTTTGGGCTGTTTTTAGGAATGATAGCGTTGGGAGGGAGAGTGTGGATGTTGAGTTGGTGGCTGATTATGAGGTGTGAAGGAAATTGGGGGATGGATTTGATAATGTTTGCTTTAGTGCTGAGAAGAGTAAGGCAGAGTGGCGTCGAGTTCGGTCAAGTCGTTTGACAGCATCTCTGCTTTGACAGGGTAGAATTCGCGCTGAATGTTCAAGGCTTGGAAAGGCACGGAGCAAGCTGGTAAAGAAAGGAGGCGCAAGTGGTTGTCCGACCAATGAAAGGAAAGGGAGGAAACATGTATTGCAGGTGGGCGTGGAAATGTATTCTATTCTTCATTTCTATAGAATCTATTGCGACTTGATCATGAATATCTGTCTGGCTGTTAGATAGTTTACTTCGAGGGACTGATATCTGGGGGAGAAAACAAACCTGGTTCAAAGACGCCGCATCCATACTTGCTAGCCTTTTCTGTGCAATGTACCGTGACCTAACAGCATGCCTGCCCTGCATCATGGGCGTCGAACGACCACTCGATGGAGTAGCAAGGGGTGTACTCTCTTTCGTTGTCGGCAACGAAGACTCTGACACTTCAGGTATATCTTCCTCTGCAGCTTTTTTCTTCTCCCGCTTTTCCTTCTTTTCTCTCTTTCTCTTCTCCTTCTCCGTCTCGTCTACTTCTTCTACTGCCGCCTTCTCTTTCCTCTTCCTTTCTTTCCTCTCCTTCTTCTCCCTGCGTCGCTTGGTATCGGAGTCCTCAACTGCATCATCTGTCTCGGCTTTTGCTTTACGTTCCTTTTTTGACTTCTTCGATTTCTTAGTTGCTTTCTCATCCTCAGAAGGCGCACTCTCTTCCTCCGCTTCACCACGGTTCTTCCGCTCCTTCTTCGATTTCTGCGACTTCTTGACTTTGAATGCAACGACCTCGGGCTCTGCCTCTTCCAAGACTTCCAGCTTCCGCTTCTTCGATTTCTTTGTCTCCTCAACAGGCGCAGCTTCTTCCTCTGATTCAGGAGAAGAGCTTGAAGCACTCGACGAGCCCTCACTTTCGCCCAATGCAAGTTTCCGTATCCGCTCCGCCTCGGCATCGATCAAAATCTGTATTTTGTCTCCAATCAAGAACCCTCCCGACACAAAACGCTGCGTCCCCCACTTCCTTTCCGAGTATATCGCTCTCCGCAGATCGTCCCTCGATTGCTGTTCTTTGATGATCTCTTCCTCGTCCTTTCCATTCAGCCTTCCGAGTAGATTCTTGAATGCATCCAAGCCTGTACATTCTCCATGGCCAACACCCGTTCCAATCTTTGCTCCGAGACCGAGGTTGTCGTCTTTGATTGCGACTCGAATATGCGAGGCATTGGCTGCAGTATGAAACTCAGCATGAGCAGCATCTTTGGCTCCGAGATATTGTCCTGGTTGCCATCCCTGGGAAGTCATAATCTTCAGACCGAAACTGGAGCTGTCGTTTGTCCATTTTGTGTTATTGGGATCGTGAGAAAGCTTCATGCGCCTGCAAGATAATTTGTCAGTGACTGGCTGAAGACGCGGAGAGTGAGGCTTTACTTTTTCTCCCCTGCGAGCCCCATCTTTACGGTTGTGGTGGAGGAGCGGAAAGATGTTGGTGGTATCTTTCAGGATCCTTATCGTGAAAATGTGAAGGCGGTCGGAACGAAATTTTGGTGGACCAAAAATGGCCGCGGTTGCGCTAACGTTTGATTGGTCGATGAATAACCTCATGGGAAGCAGCTTGGCTTCCATGTCTACCTTCTCTCATTCAAGACCCGAAACATTACTGGTGGATTTCTTCTTTTGATTCTATCAATACATAGATCTAGTCAGTACTCATCCAGGAAAAGAAGAAACCCCAGCCATTACCATGGGACCACGTCAATCCCGTAAGAGCCAAGCTCAAGCATCAGCTTCTGAGGATGAGGATGTGCAGCAAAGTTCACAGGAGGATCCCACAGCAATGATCATTGCCGCGAAGAGTATCGTCTCCAAGGTATGTCACTTCCGTCTGTTTGTTAAACTAATCGCTCATGGATGCTTCAGAACAATGACCGCCGAGACAAAAAGCGCAAGGCCATTGAGGAAGAGCACGAGAAACGCATCAAGGACGTCAAAGTGAAGATGGAGAACTTGTTCGCTGCTAGGAAGAGTAGAGTGTAAGTAGAATCCTTCCATTCGATGTCCTCGACACGCTGCTTCATGCCCAAGACATCTTGACCATTCGCGTGTCTCCGTTCTGTCCATGAAGCATCCCCAGAATTGGCTTCTTCTGTTGCCATTGGGCCACAGTTGGTGTCCCTTTCTGACAAAGTCCCAGCATCAAATCCCAACAAGCTGCCTGGGCCAGACTGGATGCACTGGACAAGAAACGCCAGAATATCGAGAGCCTTATCATCGCCAGCATGATGACCATCGAGACTAATTCCATCCACCTCGCCGGTGAACTCGTTGCTATGTTCGAAGGTCGCCTTGAGGATATGGAAGCCAATTCCTCTCAACATGAGTGAATCGCTGATCGGTAGGTTCACTGCCGCCAACCTTGATCTGTGCTTTGCTGACACTTTGGACGATCGTGGAGATTTGACCGAATTTGATATTGCTATACATCGTTTGCTATACCACACAAGTACCACTTACCAACAGGGCGTTAGAGATTATTTGCTGGAAGATACCCCTGGAGTTAATTTGCAGATTCATTAGCACATACAATACATCATGACCATATTTCTCTCTCCCCAAGTCCTATGCCGTACACATGAACCAGCCATTCTCTTTCCCAGTAAGGATGCCGGAGTTCCACCAACGCCAAATATGCCCTAATCTTTCAAGATATGTAATCCTACATCCGAATTCAAAAGCCTCTTTCCGGTCTGTTCCACCCCGCCAGCCGTCCCAACTCTCCTAGCCAGTCCCTCACAACATCAACCACCACCTTGAACATGCCCTGCCGTCTATTCTTCCCGTCACCTGATGCACCCGGCATGCCAGGCGCCTCACTGCCCATGGTCGGCAGCACATTATCGCTTGCGGACAGGGAAACGAAGAGGGAGAATGGGACGAGCCAGACACAAAGGCCGAAGTATGACGCAATCTCTGTGAATGTCGGGAGATTCGAGGGATCGTAGCGTGATGCTGGGGTGGAGACAAGGGAAGAGAAGGAGAAGTGGTTGAACCAGACGTAGTGGTTCAATAGTACCAGGACTGTTGGCAAGAACATCAGCAATGTACTTCTGACTCCTTTGCCAATGTGTAAAACAGAGGGCAGGCAGGGCCACGTACCGCAAGAAAGTATGAACAGAGGATCCGAGAGCTTCACTATGGGGAAGCGGCGCATATTCCCTAAGTAGACGACATGGGAGAATATGCTCAACAGGGAGAGCATGATCGGGAAGCCATCGATCAACGTGAGGAGGGTCTGTATGCCGATGACTCCGTATATCAAACGTGTAAGCAACCTCTTCGCGACGACAGTATGCTCCTCAACCAGTTCGGAGAGGTAGTAGAGTCCCGAAGCTATTCCCAGAAATCAGCGACCATGTTCTAGTGGCATGTTGACGGGATGCAACGCACCGATAGCGAGGGTCAAGAATCCAAAGCCGAGGCCAAGGCCCAGGTACCCGACAAGTGGTAGAATCCACATGATATGATGATCGTTCCAATCTTGTTACGAGAATTTCATCCTTGAAAGTGAAGTATGGATCGTTGTCGCGAGGGGAACTTGAAGTCTAATCCAGGGGCGAAATGGCGTCGCGTGGGCTGGCATGGGAATCGTGTTCTCATCTCATCAATTCCCCAGGTTTTCGGCTCGCGCTAAAACACAACCCCACCAAAAAATGTTCAGCGAATAAATCTTTTGTGACGACATGCCTCGAAACCACATCTCGAAATCGTGCCTAACACGCACCTGACGAATTAAATACTCTCGATTTGAAGGGCAAAACATTGGATGGAATAAAGAGAGCATTTCTGCCAATTTGAATTTACAGCGCAATCATGTCTCGTCCAGAAGATACCCTGTATGTGCTTTAGTCTTCACTGTCAATACTCAATGCGACAATTGCTAACACAGTAAATCAGCCCCCCGGATCTCCATTACAATGATACCGAAGCACGCAAATACACTACATCCTCAAGAATACAAAACATCCAAGCCTCCATGACCAACCGCGCCCTCGAACTTCTCGACCTAGACTCCCCCGCCATGATTCTCGATGTAGGCTGTGGCTCTGGTCTATCCGGCGAGATCCTTTCCTCGATCGACCCCTCCGAAGGCGGCCCTCATATCTGGGTCGGTATGGATATCTCAGCCTCCATGCTCGATATTGCATTACAGCGAGACGTAGAAGGCGACCTCATGCTCGCGGATATAGGACAAGGCGTCCCATTTCGAGCCGGTAGTTTCGATGCAGCGATCTCGATTAGTGCGATACAGTGGCTATGTAATGCGGAGAGTAGCGAGGTATCGTCTGAGGGTAGGTTATCGAGGTTCTTCAATGGACTGTATGCGAGTTTGAAGAGAGGTGGGAGGGCGGTGTGTCAGTTCTACCCCAAGAACGACCAACAGAGGACGATGATCAGTGGTGCTGCTATCAAAGCTGGATTTGGAGCTGGTATTTTGGAAGACGATCCGGGAACAAAGAATGCCAAGTTGTATTTGGTGTTGACAGTCGGTGGATCTGCAGAGGAGGGTAATGGTGGGGATATTACTGGGGTCGTGAAAGGCATGGATGGTGTGGACGTTCTGGATGCGAGGAAGAAACATAGGGAGAAGGGAAGAAAGGTGCAGAAAGGTAGTAAGGCCTGGATTTTGAGTAAGAAGGAGCAGATGGAGAGGAAGGGGAAGGTGGTGAAGAACTCGTCGAAGTATACGGGACGGAAACGGAAGATTGCCTTTTAAACTTGGGACTGGTTGCATGGCATTGTATGGCGTTTCGGTAGAGGGGTTATGATATCAAAATGGGAGTACGTCGAAGTTTTTGTTGCAAACACCGTTTCTGGCTGCCTGTCAAGGATGCTTGACTAAACCAGAGCTAGCTTTCTATGACTTTGTATTTGAGGTAAGACATCCATGCCAGAACCAACACAAAATGAGCCTTCGAGGATCTTAACAGCGGAATAAGCGCATCAGGTATTCCTCCTTCGGCTGACCATCATTAGGTACACAGGCTTCTCTATCAATTTCTACTGCCAAGAATTCTACTATCAATCAGACTCAAGCCAGCAACAGCACCCTGCCCAACACCCCAGGCCGTAAACAAACTCGCTTCAACTACAATAGACATGCATGTGTCAGTAGTCTTCGTTGCACTTGCACGTTCTTCACCACTTATAGCAGGTTCTCTGGTGCTTACAGGTTTCAAGAAATTCTGCCCAGTCTGCTACTGTTGCACCCACGGCGACTTCCTCCTCGGATCACGAATTGAACAACCAGAGACCATCTTCAAGCATCTGAAATGCAACGATCGACAAGAGGCATGTCACAGCCGATGTGCTGCTCTCGCCTTCGGCAGCCGTGACGTATCGGAGTATTCGGAGACGAGTGTTTGCAAGAAGTCGAAGACTTAGAAGGAATCTGGGTGCTAGAATCAGCTAATTTTCTGGGATCAAAATGCGATTCACTTTCTCTTTTCGGGTCAATAAGATATGGACTATCGTTTGCAGCTTCTCACTTATCCCATTACCCGAAGTCCCTATTTGTCCGTTTGGTCTTTGGCGCTCTCCCATACGAATAAGCCAATTTAGCAAGATCGCACGAGAAGTCTCCAGCCGCCTGACAGAGTCTAATGGAAATCATATGTACAATGGTGTCTCTTGTAGACCTGTCATAATCCTCGAGTTTCGAGGAGTTTTTTCTTTAGTGTTCAAGTATTTTCGGGTCACTGCAGTATCATTCGGCTGTTCGCGAGGACCACCTTATCATTGCCAAGGTTTTCGTTTGTCGACAAAGGAAGAAACGGGATATAACTTGTCCACCTCCTCACAAGTTCTCATCTTCTTTTCTCCTCATCGCTAGCAGTGAGATCTACCCCCGTAAGTGCTAACCCCTCCTTACTCCGTTCAATCTTTTCCTCTACATCGAGCTCCAGAGGAGTACATCTTACGCTAACATGCCAACTTGTTCAGACGGAATACAAACGCAATGAAGCCAAGCACATCGTCCACTCCAAACAGCGAAAGAAGAAAGCAATTTTCAGAAGTCAACACTCTACGAAAATGCGTCTCCAGACCTTGCCAGCCTTCGTTCTCTTACTTGCTACCCCGCCAAGCCTCGTTCACGCCGGTCCCATCGGCTACCGCATCTGTCAAGCTGGCTGCGCTTCAGTCGTGATGGCCTGCTACGGTGCAGCTGGCGCTACTTAGGGAGCTACGATGGGAGCTACTGCACCTGCCACTGTCGTGGCGTGCAATACAGCTTTTGGAATCTGTCAAGGAAAGTGTGCGATTGTTGCTTTGCTACCTACGCCTTAATTTAAATTAGCGCCCACGATAGAGGGGAGAGGGCAGGGGGAAAGGAGGAGGTACACCAGGACAATGGGGCAACTTTGGGGCTTCTGAGGAGGATTTGAGCAGAGACTTACGCTCGAGCTAGCAAATGTATTACACGGCGGATGACATCAGAGTATGAGATGCCGAGCCTCCTCGTATCTCGAGGAGCTTTTTGTGTGGTAATGTTTGTTTGTGCTTGAGCTTGATACAGGTACCATTGTTGGAGAAGCCTCAACAAAGAAGCTCTCAACTCACAATGAGACATGAAGAAGATGTGACAAAGCTGTGGAAGACTCAAAGAACTTAGGACGAGACATTGCGTGTGTGTCTCCCAACGGACCGTGGGCTGTTGTCTCGTGTATGGCGATCATTGAAGGGTTTAAATTGCTCGACAGTATGAAAAAGACATAAAATTTGAGGCACAGTTCAATTGTAACGAAAGAGAATGATATAAAAGACTGCAGCCGATTCTCAATCATTCTCAATTCCTTCAATCGGGTCAGAAATCAGCTCAACCGTCCATCCCACGACTTTGCAGGCTAAATCTTTTCAATCTAGCAAGGCGGTATCACCCATCCACAACAAGTAACTTGAAACAGAGATTCCGTGAATGTAGCCTTTAGTATATCTGGTGCTGCTTACCGCAGTACTTCAAGCTGTTCTCGCTTGTGTATTTGCTTACAATGTTTGCCGAACTGTCTATGGGCCAGCTCAAGCATGGCCGGAAGACAGCACACTGGATGGATTGCCGTACTGGTTCCCTGGATCATCTGCTGGATTGTTTGAGGGTTCTTTACAGGATTCCGCTGCCTTGAGATGTAAACTGTGTTTGCGTGTCGATGATGTCAGCGTCGGGCTCTCACTATATACGTTACTAAGTCTCTACGTTAAATTCTACAAACAAGGGATTCTTTCATCACAAAAGCCTCCATGCGTCTCTGCTACGGATCGATCCTCTCCTTGGTTTCTGCAAGTTAAAGATTGTTCCACTGTCACACTTTCCGCCAAGCATAGAAACGGGTCCTCTGAAGCAGTTTTTAACGACCTGCATTATATCGTTAATCACCACATCTATATGACAGTTTATTATGGTCGCAGGCTCCTCTGTCATGATACGTTTGTTCCAATACGGGAACTGTGTGTCTATTTCACGTCGTTACTTGTGTCGTCCTGCCTAAGCGAGATAAACAAATCCAATTTGAGGCCTGATTCAAAGCTGAACTCATGATTTCCCATGCTCCGATAACTACGAATGCGCTAGGCATACAAAATCAGGAACTCCCGCGAATAGCTCGAGCTATATAAAGACGACCTCGAATGTTCTTATAACAAACTTCTCTCGAGCTTCATCAACCACCACAGATCGCTCCTTCGATCTTCCCCACTCGGTCCAACATGGAACGAATTCGTAGGCTTTCTGCTAAGATGTCTATATTCAAAGACAAGAATGCTCTTGAAAATCAAGATGGTTCCAATTCTGCGATCGATCTCCAAAGTTCTACTGACGTCGACAACTCCAAGGGCAAGGAGAAGGATACCAGCCAGAACGACAAGAAGGACGAACACAAGTCACAAAGCCAATCTACCGATGACAAGCCTGCGGGACTTCTCTCTCCTCGAATGCAACGAGTATTGACCTCTGTCTCTATGCATACTCAACAATTGATCTCTCCAAAGAAGTCAATAGTCCCCCAACGAGTATACATTCATTGCGTTCGTCATGCAGAAGTAAGATACCTCTTTTGAACTTGTTAATGAAGTTCACTTTCGAGCTACCAAGCTGACACGGATAGGGTATCCACAATGTCAGCGAATTCGATTATGAGGTTAGAAAGAAGTTCCTTGATCCAAGACTTACGACCCATGGAGAAAAGCAAGCTCTAGCCTTAACCTCCCGCTTTAAGCACATGGACAATGTCACTCACATCATCTGCTCACCAATGCGCCGCACTATCCATACCGCATACCTCGCTTTTTACCCAGCCGTCTTCGAGAAGGATATCCCAATCATCGCCTACCCTGATGTTCGAGAGTGGGGCAACGCCAAATGTAACACCGGTATCAAGTTCTCGTCTTTGCTGGCGACGTTTCAAGATTTGGAAGGCCGAGTTGAGACACGTCTTGTTCCTGATGGATGGGAGTTCAACAGAGAAGCCACAACCCCATACCCTGAGTATAAGCAGACTCGGGCCCTCAAGGTTCGCAAGGATCTTTGGGAGCTTGGTCAAGTTGCCCTGAAGACTAAGAAGGGTGAGAAGGGTATCTGGAATGGCATTGAAGTCGATGGCGTCAAGAAGACGAAGCAAGATGTTCACATCGTTGTTATCACTCATGGTGCTTTTCTGGCTACACTTGAGGGTCTTCATGGTAAGTTCGTTTGTATCTCCTTGATTGAGTCACGAAGAACGCTTTACTGACATACTCAATAGAGGAGAGATACTGGAACGCTGAGTACAAAACCTATGAGTTCGCTACGGACGAAATGGTTGCAGCCAACGAAGCTTCTCGGTTCGACCTGATTGAGACCGACGAGAGCAAGCAGTATATTCACTGCGATCTTGTCTGCGAGGACGACGAGGACGCCAACGACGAGAACTAACTCAAAGATCTTTGTCACATACATCTGAATGGATGGTTGCGGTATCTGGTTGAGGGCGAAAGGGGATAATGTCTGCATCTGAGAATTGTGTTCTAGATCTGGGATGCAAATTTCTGCATCCGTATAGATAGGGACCTCATGTCACTTTCAAAATGCAGAAGCAGTACAATCAATCCAGCCTCTCAATTCATAGTCGACTAGTATCGTAAGTGGTCAATGTTCACGCATAGCTCTGAATCAGTACTTGAGGCCAGGTACCTGTGATGAACGAGGTCGCCGTATCTAGAATCTGTACAGAAGGCTAGGGTTTCATCACTAAGTACAAAATGCCATAGACTCTCTTTACTTGATACGTTGATTTCATCGCCCCACACCTGCCCTTGCTATTCCCTGATCATGGCCAGACCACCACCAGAGGTCCCATCTAATCCACCAGACTTACATCCTCCGGGATGGTATGAACATAATGCTTGCTTTCCTCTGTCTCAACCAATGTAAATCTCTCAACACCAGAGACAGCATCCACATCCTCGACAGCTTGGTAGCTCTTATACTCAGCGTTGAAGTATGCATCTCGATCTGTAACAGTATCAGTCAGCATCGGGAAACCATCTGCAAAAGTTGAGTCGTAACCGAGAGAACATACTGTCGGCAGTCTTCTCAAGCGCCATGATGAACCGACTGTGAGTAACAACAACAATCTCGACATCATCGCTTGACTCGCTCGCGGCGATCTGACCCAGATGAAATAGCATCGACCTCATATATTCCGCTCGTTGATGCCGCCCTTCGGTATGGTACCACGATTCAGTGGGCTGCTCCCAGCCTGGATAGCAGTTAAAAGCGTCAATACAATTCCTTCGAACCCCTGGTTCGAGTCTGAACATCTCCTCAACGAGCTCGTGGACATTGCTGCCGGTGTTGCACGGGCCAAGGCCGCATTCTCGCAGGTCGGGTAAAAGGATGACTTGGATGCCTCGATCGATAGCAGGCCTGAAGGCGATGAGAGCTGTATGGACGGTGCGGCTGAGGGGAGACGAGATAATGTGTGTGATATTGTCCATAGCGTGAAAGCGCTGCGAGAGGAGCTTGGATTGGGCGATGCCGTAGGGCGTGAGACCTGGATCTGGCATAGCGACTCGATCTCTCTCTGGGCTCGATCTGAGGTTATGAGGACCCTGCAAACAGTAAGTAGCCATTGATTCAAGAGAGAAATGGTGAAATGATGTATACCTCGGCATGGCGAACGAGGTGGATGGTGGCTTTTTGTGATGGCGGAGGAAGAGCTTGTGGAGCTGGCGTAGGCACTTCAGTCCGTGACGTCGCAGAAGTAGATTGATATGGCTCGGTGGCTGCCCTAAGTATTGCCTCCAGAAATTCATCTCTTTCTGGTCTCTCTTCTGGTTGTGGAAGTGTATGCTCCTCCTCGTCCAGCTCTTCGGTGATGGTTGCGCTTCAAATGATTCGACACTCAAGCAGTCGTATTGATCTCTGTCTACAGACAAAATTTGATCCTGCGATACGTCCATAGCGATATCTTTGTCAGGGGTGGGACAGTATGGGTTGAATAAAAGAGACAGGTTGAGGATGGTAATCAAAGGTTAGACACACTCGAGGGCGCGTTCAGAACAGCTTCGAAGGACAGTAAATGACTAGCGCCAGAAAAATCTTGGTGAATATCAGAAAATCACCCAGATAAAGATTGAAAGTGCTAACCTCCTTTGACGACGGATGTCAGTACCAGCTTCAGCTCAAACATACTGTCTTGTCTTCTCTACTGGGATACAACGCATCTAACCAGAAAGAAGCCGTAATGTTGAAGGAACACCACGGTGATTTGAACTTTTAACTTGAATCGACTACTAAAATGCTACTTAAAGGCCGAAGAGTTGTTATCAGATTCTGAAGCTGGTCGGGGTTCTCATACAGGACCTAGCATCAGTTTGTGGTATGGCGCAACAGTCGCGAGAATCATTCCCAACAGAAAGGGTTGAAATAAGGTAGTCATACAATACTTCTTCCAAACCAAATCAATCACGAAGTACGAAGCTTCCTGGCGGCCAGCTGGAGATCGCTGCTCCAATTTTGCGCAGAGCGTACTCAGGTAGCAGTTTGATTGGCTGGAGGCCTCGCTTACCCAAAATCACAACACTACTTCCAACCTCGTCTCAATTCCACCATCCAACCCAAACACGCGAATATCTCGACGCGACTACCATCTCCAAGTGGACAGAATGGCGAAACTCCAAGAGCTTATACAGAAAGGAAAAGTACGCGGTTCGGCAGCGCGGAATTTGGTGAGAGATATTCCGCTCACCAGCGTCACGGACGCTCAATCGGAAATCCGAACGCGACATCTCATCGACGGCCAGACTCATCGATATACAGTACTCACATTCACTCTTGATGGATCGGAGCTTTTGGCTACTGACAAAGTGGACATTGAGCCTCACTTTAAAGATGTGGCGACTTCGACGACGCCTCCACCACAGAGCAGGAGCAGCCAACGTAACCTTTCTGAAAAGGTCTCCGACGACAAGCTTGCCGCGTTCAAAAGGCTTCTTGAGAAGAAAGCCAACGACGCTCTAGAGAGGCAACTCAAGGAGCACAATATGGCGCACGACAAGCGCGTCCAAAAGTCCTATCAAAACTATGAAAAGCTTGTGAAAAAGTCACTGACTTTCGTGCGGACACAAGGTACCGACCTTAAACATGGACATCTGAACCTCAATGTGCCGGACAAGCTGGCAGCTAAGATTCTAGCCAACAGTCCGGGAGTCTTTGCCGAATACCAGAAAGCATGCGTGGAGTCTTTGAAGGAGTACAGAGCGGACTTGAAGCGCCAATACCGACAGCATCTCAACGATATTGAGCTCGAATGCAGAAATTGTATCAAGGCTAACGCAGGCTCATCTCTGAAGATCGGCGCTCTCGATGGACTCACCAATACCATAACCCGGGCAACAAACTTCGTGGCTCCTTTGCCAATTATCGATAAAAGTGTCTCGAATAGGTTCACAGAGGATATGTTGGCCAAGGAGGTAGAGGAAAATTTTGCTGAGTTCAGGGAGTTGGCGGCGAAGCCCGTTGAGGAAGAAGGTCTAGGCTTTGCTCGTGAGGCTGTAGAGCTGGAGCCTCTTTTCGACGATACTACAGAGCCCGACAATGGTGAGGATATTTCAATGATGGAGGCGCCAGCTACCAGTCTGCCAATGTACAAGAAACCCTCTCGGCGATCGAAATGGCAATCCTCTCCTGCTCTCAGCATCATCGATCGGAACAATGTGTCTCGTGCCATCCAGTCTGCTGTCACGCATGTGTTTGAAGGACCTGCTTTTAGAACAGTAGGTGTTGAAGAAGGGAGAGTAGTAACCAGCGGAGGCAACTTCAACAATCAATTCACACCTATCAATCGCCCATACGCCAGTCCCTACCCAGCTTTACCTTCAAACCAGCCCGGACCCCCGCTGATTCCGAGCAGCAGCTGGCACAACTCTTCCGATGAATCGATGTCAAGACCACCGTCTTCTGTGACCAACACAAATCCAGGCATACAACACTCAGAGGTAGGATGCGGCTCTCAAATCATTACAAGCGGAGGAGCCTATAAGGAGCAGATACCGAGCTATTCATCCTATCCCTTCCTCGAGCCAAAGGCCAATAACACATTCAGTAATCCTCCCCGATCAGGAGTGTTCAAGCATCCCACAGTCACACGTCCCACACCTCGGAGAGTCGCTCCTACGCTGGTCGCCCCAATCCGGCAATTTGAGGGCGATTTGAATCACGAGGATGACGAGGTTCCCAAAATCCAACGACCTGCCTCACCTTTTTTCCAGTCGAACAGTGTCCCTGCACCTCAAAGATCTGATTCCACGATCGAGTACTCCAATTCCTTTGTCGACACCGGCTTGTATGATGCAGACTACGAGGAGGAGGAGGAGGAGGAAGACTACGTCCCTCCATCTGCCGTACCCGATCGACACCGACCACAGCAGCAGAGCAAACAATCGCCACGAAACAGACCCACACATTCTCAGTCAAATCGATTCGACCCAAACACCTATGTCGACGAGAGTCTCTACGATGAAGATTACGTGCCTCCACCCGCTTTGTCAACTCCCCAGCAAAGTCAACCGAGCCAATACTTCAAGACCGAGCCACAAGATATCCAGCCCCGACGCCGCATGACTAGTCTCCGCTCGTACAGTCCACCCACGCCACCAAGCCCCTTCCTCTATGACACCCAAAATGTCGATTTCGAGCGCGGAAATGTTGGACAGCCAAATTACGAGCAATATGACAATAGCGAATTGCCCAGCTACCAGGATTTCAATGAGGAAGAAGCCGAGACATCGAGATACTTGGTTGGAGCGTCAGCTTATGGGACTGGACTTGGGGATGCTATCACTATCTCCAGTGACGACAATGACGAAGATGGTGGTGCTGATCAAGAGGACGAAGACGACTACGATCCCGAATCAGCCTTCGCAGACGGAAATACATACAGTGAAAACGAGTGTCGCTATGGCCCAAGTTCCAATTGCCAGGCTCCCAAATCCAACCTCGGACTCCATGTCGATCCCCATGCCTCCGAGCGTGATGTGCGACCTTCCTTCACATCGTCAGGAACCCAGGACCAGAGTCAGCAGGCAAATCTCAAGAGAAAGAGAGAGCGCTCTCCTTGGCCAGCTTATGACTCCAGTTCCGCATATGCGGGATGGGAGAATATCTGGGATGCTGGAGGGCAGAAAGTTGATTTTCAGCAGCGATTTAGAGGAAAGACAGTTGCTCAGGTGATGAAGATGTTGAAGACTGAGGAGAATGAGAAGAGGGAGAGAGACCTGGACGATGAAGAGGGAGAAGGAGGAGAGGAGAGAGAGCGGCGAAGAGAGTTTGGCAGAGAGCAGACATAGATTTGTGATGCTTCGGCTTGTGGTTCTTCACTGGCCGTCTGCGTTTGCCTCTGGGCCGTCCTCGATGCAGGCAATGACTTGGCGATCGATGAAGGAGATTCAGGCCCTTGCAGCGGATGTGTGGTTAGCTTTGTACGGATTTGAGCATTGCGAGCTTCGCAGGGCATTGGCTTACACTCGCGCTTCTTTATCAGATTTGTAGACTATCATGAGCACTTGACAGGGTGATAGCATAAGCTTTTTTTCAATGAAAAATTCGCATAAATGGCACAAGATCTTATGAGAACAAATTGAAAATGACCGAACGAGCTTCAAGTGCACCCGCTAATGCATACTAGAGTACAACCAACGGTGTCTACCTACGTCCCCTTTATACAATCGGACCGTCCATCTATCCTGCCAACTCCATCTTGTCCAAGACTGCTCTTGTGAATTGGTGTGTGGTGCTCTCTCCTCCCATATCGCGTGTACGGACACTTCTGTTAAGTTGTTAGCCAAAGAATCAGTGGTTTTGTTAGGCTTTCGCTTACCCATCAGCAATGACATCGTAGACGGCCTTGGAGATGCGGTTGGCATGCTCGTCAAGACCAAGATGTCTCAAAAGCATAGATCCAGAGAGGATCATGGCAGTTGGGTTAGCCTGATCCTTACCCTTGATATCCAGACCAACGTGACGGCAACCAGGCTCAAAAATAGCGACATCACGACCCATGTTGCAGCCGGGAACGACACCTGGTCCTCCAACAAGCGCAGCTCCAACGTTGGACAAGATTCCTCCGTACAAGTTGGGCATAACCATAACATCGAATTGCTGTGGCCGCGACACACACTGCATGGAAGCGTTATCGACAATCATGTCGTTGGTCTCCAGAGTGGGGTACTCCTTGGCAACAGCATTGAAGGTGTTGCGGAAAAGACCATCTGCGAGCTTCATGATGTTGGCCTTGTGGATACAGGTGACCTTCTTGCGGTTGTTGGCAAGAGCGAAGCTGAATGCGAACTTGGCAATACGTTCTGACTTGGCACGGGTGATGATCTTGAGAGACTCGACGACACCTGGAACAGATTGGTGCTCGAGACCAGAATACTCTCCCTCGGTGTTCTCACGGATAATGCAGAGGTCGACGTTGTCGTGGCGGGTCTTGTATCCAGGGATGTTCTTGATAAGGACGATCGAGGCGTAGATGTCGAGCTCTTGTCGCATAGCGACGTTGAAAGATTGGTGGCCGGATCGCTCGATGGGCGTGTGCAGGATACCCTTCAATCCGAGCTTATTCCTCTTCAAGGAAGCAATTGACTCGCGGAAGAGATCTTCTGAGAGCTTTCCTCCGGTCTCTACACCTGAAACATCGACTTGTTCCCACTCAACTGGCACATTGTCCGCCTTGAAGATGGTCTTCACAGACTCCGCGACCTCAGCTCCGATACCATCACCAGGGATCAGAGTAACCGTGTACTTTCCACCATACTTTGTAGGCTTGAAGATGTCGGATTGGACGGTCGCAAAGGTTCGTAGGGGCTAGTTCGAGTGTTTGATTAGCTACAGCTCGGTGCTGAAGGAGCTTGGAGGGGTGGAGGGCATACTTGGGCGGAACGCAATGGAGCTTGGGCGGTTCGCAGAAGGCTCTGATAAGACGTGTTAGCTGAAATTTGTTGCCATTGATCCTAGTGAAGATGCGCAACGTACCTGCGCCGACTTGGCAGAGCTGCGCGACAACATAATGAATAGTTGTAGGAGGGAGTGTAGAGAGATGTTGGGGAGCAAGAGTTTGGTAGTAGGAAAATGAGGTCGTCGGGATAACTTGGAGTGCCCAGCCGCTTTCCCCTTTCTACACTAGTCCGGCTGTCAATTCGGCATCTCACGGGTCTGAAATTTTCCCAGCCGACTTGCGGTAACAGATGAGAACAACAATGGCCAACTTCCTGCGTGACTGAGACTGAACATGAAAGCCATCGTCTGCATGGCAGATGCTGCTGGGCAAATTTTTCAACAATTCCATTACGTCAATTCTGGCCCTTGCACGAACTTGCACCAAATGAGAATTCAAGTATATCTCGACGAAGAAGCCTTCCTTCTCTCCGGGAGGACTATGACATGGGTAGAACAGCAATATGGAGCGTCCAAGTATTGATATAAGACTACGCTGGCATAACTGAAAAGCTCCAGAATAATAGGAACTGTTATCAGAGCTGGCTGTTCATGATTCTGCTTGATACTTTTTCGTCATTGGTTATTCTTCCGGTGATGGGCGTTGAAGTGTTGTTCTCGCAGTTGTATTGCTTCGATTCCCGAACGCACTTTGCTGATCTGGGTTCAATTCCATTTACCTATCTCGCTTTGTTTCTGCTTGCAACGATGAGCTTTGGTGCCCGAGGCTGAAAACTAGCATTCCGTTACTTGAGTTGGCTCCGAGTGCCTCGAGACTTAGACAAGTCTGCAGAACTGGGGTCGCATAATGTAAGAATGTTCATGAGACTCTTTGACCTCAGGCTCATTCGCAAATTTCCTTGGTGAAGTCTCACCTGGACTGCGTTCAATGGTTATTGCCGAATTCGATAATAAGTGCTCAAGAGCATACTCGGGCACAGTACCTGGTCAAAAATATTGTGTCATCAGTCTTGCATCCCACACGAATTGAGCTTTCTGATCATTTCCCGCTCTACAGTAATCTTGTGTTGGTTTCGTTTTGCGATCTCGCGGTGGCTTCTGGCCGTCTCTCTTACGAGCACTTGGCGACGGCCTCGATCAATGCGTCCCGAAACCCGGCCTCGTATGATAGCCAATCGTCTCAATAAATATTCCTTATTGCTACATGTATTTAGTCCATTTACCTGAACTTGATTGACATCGTGGCAGTACCACGTTCTTGCGGCTCAAAGGAAAGTCAGCGAAATAGGGGCTGAATAGGAATTGCCTAATTGGGATCTGAATGAGAAGCGGCATCAAAGTCAACAAACAACATCACTAAAGTTTGTGCTCCTTTCTTTCTTTTCCAATATTTCCTTCAAATTTTCCAAAATCGAGTCTGGGCGGTTGCAAACATGTTCTAGAATGAGGAATGGAATATTTTTCAGTCCAACGGAACAAATAACGCATTCCCGCACACTCTCTAGTGCAATATAGATCCGTCAGGTACTTCTTTCAATTATTGCTTGGTTTCATGTTCACTTGGAATTCTCTCGATGTTCAGGATCGCGTTGTGAATCCAGCCGCATTCACGTGGTGAATCTTTCGGGTCTCAATAGGAAGCTCAATAGGAACAGATCTACTCCACCACAGCCTCTTCCACCTCACCGTCTCTACGCCACAGCAAAAACTCTTTGATCAGGATAAAGGGTCAGGTCCTTCAGTTATGATTGATTTGGTATGGAATGATTCGTCGCCCGCGATATACTTCCCTTTGTCAAATCCGTTCCGAGTCCCTTTTTCGGCTCTCAATAGGAGGCGAAAGCGCCCAATGGTAAGGCTCGCTTCGATGATTTTCTTGTTGACGATGGCATTACTATTGAGGACAACGCTCAATAGGAAGGATATAAATATGTCCTAGACGTCCTGCCTCTTCCACTTCTTTCCTCCTTACCCAAACACGATCATTCTTACGATCTCCTACACATTCACACACAAGTACAGCTTGTATACGACTCTACAAGGATACTCTCCTCCCCTATTCAACACCACTACTCAGACACCACACACTCACTACAACATCAATCATGAAGTTGACAAGCGCAATCTGTGCCTTGGTTCTCGCTGCTACCGTCAGCTCCAGCGCCATTCCTTGGGCTGCAGCTGAGGCAAGATGTGGCCACCCAGGTCAACCATGCGGCAAAGTTCGTAGAGTCGCTCTCCCGGAACCACGATGCGGACACCCAGGTCAGCCTTGCGGTAAGCGCGATGCTATGCCAGAGCCTGCCCCCGAGCCAAGATGTGGACATCCCGGCCAACCTTGCGGCAAGCGTCATGCCATTCCGGAACCAGCTCCCGAAGCACGATGCGGCCATCCCGGACAACCCTGTGGCAAGCGTGATGCTATGCCAGCACCAGAGCCAGAAGCACGATGTGGACACCCAGGTCAACCTTGCGGCAAGCGTGATGCTATGCCAGCACCAGAACCAGAAGCACGATGCGGACACCCAGGCCAACCTTGCGGCAAACGCGACGCCATCCCAGAGCCGGCACCAGAGCCAGAGGCGAGATGTGGACACCCAGGTCAACCTTGCGGAAAGCGTGATGCCATCCCAGAGCCTGCTCCGGAGCCAGAGGCACGATGTGGTCACCCAGGCCAGCCCTGTGGCAAGCGTGATGCTATTCCCGAGCCAGCTCCCGAGCCAGAGGCACGTTGCGGCCACCCAGGTCAACCTTGTGGCAAGCGCGACGCCATCCCCGAGCCTGCTCCGGAGCCAGAGGCCCGCTGCGGTCACCCAGGTCAGCCATGCGGAAAGCGTGATGCCATGCCAGAGCCGGAGCCAGAGGCACGATGTGGTCACCCAGGCCAGCCCTGCGGCAAGCGTGAGTTCGTGGCATAAGCTAAGGTATGATACTTCTCTTCTTCATCTGCCATCGAACATGACTGACGGCTCTTTATAGCCTCGACTACCTCTACATCTTTCTCTTCTTTGGACACGACGCGCATACGCAAGCCATGCTTTGACTTTCTTGGCCACAACATTTGAATCTACCATCTGGATTTCCATTTCCTTCCAAAAAAAAAACGCCCATCTACACTACACTACACTTCTTCTTTCGCTTCTCCTTCACTACCTCACGCACGGCACTCCTTTTTACCTCTCTACTGTACACAAGAACGAAGAGGCGGAAATACTACGGACCTGAGCGAGGAACTGGACAACTCTTTACATGATAGCTGTCGATCTGATTGTCTTTGTACGCTGTGCAATTGCTTGACCGATCGACTGGCTTTGGAACTACAACTTTCGTCTACCTAGGCTCTGAGGAACAGAGCTCTTTGGATTTGGATTGGGCTTAGGATCTGGGCATTCGGTACTCATAGGGCTTTTAGGGGCGTTAATTCTCTTCTGAAAAATACAATTTCATACTGCCCTCAGAATTTTTGCTTCTTCACGTTGATGTGACTTGACTTTGTGATATGCTGAGAAGTAGACTTGATAGATAGTTGACTCATGATGACTGCTGGGTATTCTGCAATTAACTGGTGCCATTGGACACAGGTCACAGGGACGTTCAGAAACAATCTAGCTAATGGGAACTGCTGGTCCCAAGGCCGCTCCTAAGTTGATGATCGAGTTCGTCCCAAGGTACTGAACATCTTTCGGACAATGTGAACAGGCTGTGGGGCAGCTAATCCCCGGGAAAATGTTCATATCTAGACTGCATCTAGCAAAGCGAAGTTACCCTTGAATGCAATGCCCTAAAATCTGGTGGGACATGAAAAATCCAGAGATCAATACGCGGCTATAGGTTTCGGATCCGAAGGCTTGGCACTTACTTTAGCTGTTCAACCAAAGGTACAAGTGTATTACACGTCAATCGAAACGTCACAGAATCGCTCAAGAGCGGCAAGTAGTGTTTTCGCTTAGTTCGAAGGATCCGACGTTCCTTAATTAGGTGAACTTCGAGACTTCTATAATTTGACATCCAACCTGATTCAGAGTCTTGGCAACCAAGCGAACATTGACAACAACACTTCCAAGTCGTAAAAAATCTTAGCACATTAAAGTCGACAGGATCACAAGAGTCTAAGAACATAGGTGTAATTATCGAATTTCAACTAGTAAATGTCCCAAGACGAGGTGGAACAAGCAAGCGATCTAACACCCACCTCAGATCCAGCATCTGGTCTTGGCACCCAAGCGAGCGTCAACAAAACGGATTTCAATGTCACGAGATATCTGTGCGACATTCAGAATCACAAGATTCATTTGAGTATGGAACATCCACATCCTGGATACCAATATAGGAACAGCAACCTAACTTTGAAATCACGTCAATATCAAAGTCACAAATTTACTTCACGACATTCAAAAGCCACAAAAGCCACAAACGACAACATCCCATTTCTATATCTACAATTCATTCCTTCTTATAACGCCGAAAAAAAGCACAAAAACTCCAGCCGCGCCTGCCCTCTACGACTCGTCCTCACCCACGTTCTTCATATACTCCCCGAACGCTCTTGCCTCCCCCTCCCGCGCCTTCCTCTTCATCATCTCTACGTGCTCGGTGAATTCTTGGATCTCCTTGAGCCGTTCGTAAGTGGTCTCGTCGATGGTAAGGTCTATCCAGGTCAGCTTTGCATGTCCTCAGAACATTTTGGGACATTGAATTAAGGTGGGTACGTGCATGGATAATACTTACGGAATCGGGGTCCAGTTTCTGGAATTGGGACATGGACCTTAGCGAGACTAGTCTTGGTCTGAATGAAGTTGAGCGGGAAATGGCCGGCATCGATCTTATCTTGAGACGGGAACTTGAATGTACGCCACTCGGCATTGGCCCAATTCTGCTCTACCCGCGATTTCAATGTCAGCAAACCTCCTTGATACTTTCAATTCTCCTTAGCAGCGCTGAGAGTGGATGGAACTTACTCGGATAACCCATCAACTGACACAAAAAACCACCATGACTAACAACCACGACCTCTACATTATTCTCTCCATAATGCGGCATGAGAATTATCCCCTTCCAAGTCCCCCCATTGACAACCACACTCTCAAACTCCTTCAACGCCTTCTTCACCTTGAGGATCCGCTCTCTCTTCGCGGTACTTCCGTACTCATGCAACCACTCCCATCCTCCATAGAGCAATTCTGTATTAACAACGCCTGTGTTTATCTCCTTGAAGTTCTCGCGGAGTTTGAGCAGCGTGGAGCCGGTATTGCATTGTGCCTGGCCAAATTCGCGCAGGTCTTCATATAGGATGCATTGGATGCCGCGGGCGTAGACGGAGGGGAACCCGATGAGGGCGGTGTTGATGGTGCGGCGGAGGGGCGAGCAGAGGACGTATTTGATCTTGGAGGCGTGTGGGAAGGTGGTGCTGAGCGCGCGGGATTGCTCTTTGCCGTGTGGGGTGAGGTTGGTGTCGCGGAGGGAGGTGCAGTCGATGATGCTGTGGATGTTGTGGATTGCCTAAAGAGGTGGAAGAAGTCAGTTGATATTGTGTAAAGATGGAACGCCTCGAGAAGGCGAGGGGATTCGAAGGTGAATGCGCCTCGAATGGTTTGAGACGGGAGGGTAGACGCGTCTGATGTTTGGAGATTGAAAGAGGACAACTAACCTGAGCGTGACGAACAAAATGGAAGCGGACCTTTGGCTTTCTGACGAAAGGATCAGATAGAGAGCGGGGAGTATTGACGATTGGACTAGTATCAGTTCGAGCCTTGCTGTTGGAGACATCGCTCAAAGAGAGACGACCCAGAAGATCATTCAGCTCAACCTTGTCGACTTTTGGTACATGAATAGGGCAATTCTCTTTATGACAGTTGTTGACTGACTTGTAGGGAGAGACAGTCATTACCACAACTGGTGCAAGGCGCGCCTTGGGTGGAATTGTGAGGGGAAGGTTGAGGGTAGACATCTTTGTTGATGTAAACAATGGGACAATGCTTGACAGTCAGGCGATTGAATGAAAGAGATGAGACCGTAAAGATCAGAGATGGGCAGTTGGTGACGGCAATAGTTACGACGGTGGTTCAGATCGACGCGCTGTCTTTGCGGTGTTCTAGTGAAGTTGCTCGAAGGGAGAAGAGAACTTGAAATTTATGACGATCGTTGGCTCGCTTATTGTTTTGGTTGTTGATAAAAGTGAACTCATCTCGAAGACGCGTCTATGACGTCGCGGCTGAGAGGAGATACGCATAAGATGACTTTGAACAACGCTGAATACTGTGAGACAGATTCTAAACTGCTGTGAGTGGGCCCAGGGTACGTGTAGGCAAGCTTTAATTCATGGGACAATGGGACACCTCAGGCTTTGGAGCGCAGGACACCATTCTTCATTCTTTCTGATATGGTGGAGTATTTTATATATACGCTACAACATGAAAACTTGTATGGCAGCAAATGGAAAGCTCTAATGCTTCGAGTACGGAAGGCAGGGACAAGGATTTTGTGGATACTTTCAGGACTCCATGATAATATAAGCATGAGGATCCTCTATGAAAGTATGACATGAAGAACCTTCTCGGGTAGATGTGGAAGAACTGAGCTCTGATATTTCCAATGACACAGCACCACGCAACGAAAATATACGGAACTAGCGATGTCTTGCTAGTTGGGGAAATGCCCGGAAAAGTAAAAGGGAATGGCATCCCAGATGGGCTACTTGAAGAAAAACGGCCCGGTGAAACATACGAGATGAAAGACTGTCTCGTCGAGGCGTGCAACGTATCTCAAATCTGCACAGCTCTGCTTCTTTGACTCGTCTTTGGAGGTGGCATGAAAAGGGGTAGTGAGGCCATGGCCGTAGGGGGGAAAAGCCAGACCCGACGTTCAAGATCTTGAATGAAAAAGGCAGAACCAAGAAAGCACCATCGGTCTCTAGTTCCTGCGGCCCCCGATTCACCAGTCTTGAAGCGTGGTCTCTTTCTCATGAATAGTCTTCGGTCCATCGGTGCGTTCGAAAGTTGGTTTATGATCTGCAGCGACTGCTTGAAGAGTAATTTTGGGCAAGAGGCTGAGATATATATGATTCAGAACGAGAAGCAGGCATATTTGCCCGTAAGGCAATGATGCTACGGTCGCTACGGGGATGAGTTTGTGTTAAGCCACGTCCGTATGCCTTTGGGGTGAGATGAAAGGGAGGGAGTGAGACGCGAGGTCATATGGAAGAGCTCATGCGTCTGTCATGAAAATGATCGGGGATAATGAAGTGATGAGAGTTTGAGCCGAATGATACACAAAGCCGAAGTATGTGCCAATGAAGCTCACGAGATTTTCCGATTTTGAGAAGCGAACCCAACATTATGCTAGCTCATGTTTATCTGGGCTTGCCTGACATGGAACGAACCATAAAATCGAATAGAAGACGAGGGGACTTTGAGGCGGCTGTCATATACGCTTCGTACAGCTGTTCGGTGCATGTGATGGTCTACCATGGTTGGATCCAGACAGCTCCTTCACTCCACTTGGAGCTTGCGGGTATATCTGAACCAGTGAAACTAGTTATCCACTTGGATCAGCTCTAGTTCAGGCCATAGGGGTAATTTCGAAACAAACAAATTCAGCACGCGGCGAGGTGTTCATGTGCGCACGAGGGCCGGCTCTTGTGCCGAATTCTAATCATGCCCCTACCAACCGGCCCATCGCATTCCAATTGCCAAGCTGAAATGCCAAGTTGCTGCAATGACCATTCATTTATTCTCCCAGCGCCCGGCAAACCAAGGTATGTGTTGATACAGGGTGATTTTGGCACCTACACGTCTATTCCTCCATCTTGTCTTCATCCGCGGGCTTGTCATCCTCCTTCGTCTCTTCCTCATCATCTTCATCCTCCAACGACTTCTTCGCTAATCTCTCTGCCTCTTCCAGCAAGTCCTTTGGCACCTCCTGATGTCTGCCTTTCGTTGGCCCGTCCAGATTGCTGATCCAGGTCATCTCCAGCTCGAACTCCTTGTCCTTGTTATCGGCATGTGCGATGTAGATGATCTTTGCAGCCTCCTTGACACCGTCCAACAAGCTGAGCTTTCCAGCTGCCAGGTCTAGCTTCTCCATTTCAGCCTTAGCTGTTTGACGTCCCTTTCCTGTAGCAGCACCGTAGTATCCCCAGTATTGTCCACTCGGTTCGATCATGTAGAGACCTGGTCCACCGTATGTCTTTCCCTCGACCTTGCCCCCTGAACCGATAGATGGCCCGTTGCCTACTTGGCCGTCAACTGGTAGTTCGAGCTCGGAATCCCAACCTGCAACGATCGCGGTGACACCGAAAGGTCGGACTGAAGAATAGAGTGTGTAGGCTTGGAGATATCCACCCATCCGGCTTGCGAGGTCCTTGGTTGTGATCGGGGTCTTGTAGGTTTTTCGCCAGCTTGCTGCTTCATCGCGTGCGCGGGAGACAAAGTGTCGGCCATCTGGTACGAGACCTGATGATACCTGGAATGGGGATTAGCAACATCTCACAGTCAGAAGCTTGTAATTGTTGATTAAGAATACATACTGCGCCCATATGTCTGTCGATTGTAGCAATGCGCTTATTCGCTCCAGCCTTCAAAAGCTTGCTTGTGATGACCTTCTCGACTGCAAGAACAACACCATCTTTGCACCTAATACCGATTGATGTTCCACCATTTTCTACTGCCTTGACTGCATATTCGACCTGGAAATTCCGTCCGTCGGGCGAGAAGACTGAGTTCGTGAGATCATAACCCGTGCCGATGGAAGTCTAGGGAAGTCAGCTTTAGGAGCTTGTTTTGCGATATGTTTAAAGTCTTTGAGAGTTCGAAGCTTACCATGATGATTGATGTGTGGCGAAGAGGTCAAGGGTATGGAGAATTGGAATTGGAGAAGGATTGCGGAGGATTAGTGAAGCTCTGGACTTGGTCTGCTTCATCTACACGTTCAAGCTCCAGGCACGATGAAGCGCGCGTTTGATGCCGCTAGCTTGGACCTTACTCGCAATAACCTTATTCCGGTCACTGCACGTGATAAGTCTCACGTGGAGTCTCAACAACACTTCTAGGTACCTAGGTACCTAATGGTCCTATGGACATCCAGGTTTCTATTTCAAGAGTGCGTGATGAACCCGCTGTCAATGTTTACGATGGAAATCCTAATATTCCGTAGATTCCCTGGATGCCGCGATTCGCGCAGCTTTTCTTGATATCTACACTAAACATTGCATTTGGGCACGAAAGGAATGGGTATCATTTGTATGACTTTTCCAGTTGGCGACGGTGAGGTTGAAAAGCACGCAGAAAATTGTATTAACGGCTCAAAAGGGTCAGATGGTCCTCGTGTCTCGAATCTATTGGTGATAAATAGCTGCTGGTCCCGCGCTAAACGGGGTTTATGTTTCATTTGTGCCTTCCACACCGTGATCCCCGTCATCGCTTGTTTGATTAGGGAGGGGAGGGGTCTTTGGTCCTTGTCCTCGTCAACCATCTTCCTCCCTTTCTCTTTATATAAATCAACCACCCAACTACAACTTTCTTGCCTCCCTTTGTTATTTGGTATTGACAACAATGATAATTGACTTTTCTTCAAAGCTATACTGAATATCGACTTCAATACATTTGCTTTGCTCATCACTCGAAACGCTACGAGCTTCGTACTTCGCTCTTGCCATCCTTCGACCCGCCCCTCTCCCTCGATCGACCCTCGATCGACCTTACCTCCCTCCTTCCTCAGGACTTCCCCGGTTTCGTTTCTCGCACTCCTACCTACCTACCTACCTTACTTCAAGTACATAGCCATAGTGAATAAAAGCAAAACTAGCAAATCTCTTGCACCTGTCCAAGTCTGCTCCGCTCTCTTCTCGAGTCATCGCTTGCTCTCGCACACTCTGACTCTAGGCATTTCCTGTACTTCAGACGACCCCATTCTCTGTTCCCTTGCGGAACTCCTCCGACAGACTGGCTCTTTGCAAAGCAACCCTTGCACACCTCGAATTTATTCGCAGCAAGGTATGCTGCGTCTCCTGCATCTGTACCGCAAGCTGATATGGTTACATAGCCATTCGCCCCTCGCAACGAAGACCCCTCCACCATGGCCAACCAGGAAGATTTAGCTGCTCTCTTCCAGCGAAACCTCTCCCTCCAACCCGTTCCTCAACCCATATACGTTGCTCCTCCACAAGAGGAGCCCAAGCAAGTCGAAGAACCCTATGTCTACTCCATCTCCCAACACTATCACCATTCTGCGCATATCGTCGCTCAACAGCCTTCTAGACCAGCTTCCGAACCTCCACAGACAGATCAGCTCACAACAGAGATTATTCTAGGCAGACATGGCGTTGATGTTGCAACTCTTTTCCCCACCCAAATCGATCTCTTCAAGACAGCAGATGCCTCCCAACAAATGAGGCTCATTGAGCTGTGGCGGATCTGCCCACCCAACTATGGTGGGCATGCTCTGGCACAAGATCTGGGGAACTGGCCTGCTACATCGTTCCAGCAAGAAGAAGCGATGGCAAAGTTGAGATATGAACGACAAATGTTGGAGGAGCGTATGGCACGATCGGGTGGAGATACACAAAGCATGGATAGTGCTGAAGATACCATGAGTGATGCGAGCACCACTGCTCCCCTCACACCCATCCAAGGTGGAGACGGTCGTTGGCAGACAGCTGATGCTGCTGAGCCATATATGCAGTCAGGCTATGAGGCTCTCGCCCAACGTGAGTATGAGAGCTCTACTGGCCAGAAAGAAATCTACTCTCACTACGGCTCGGCAGTTGGAGGTTATAATCACGCTACCGATCCTGTATACAATAACATATCCGAGATCCACAAGTATCCGAATGTGGGTGGAGATTGTACGTATTGGGAGAGCCCACGGTCTTTTCATTCCGCATCTCGGTCCCAAGACAAATCCCAAATCTTCTCAGGATCTGATATGCAATTGCTAACTCCCCGTTTCTAGGGTCAGCGCTTCTTGAGCAGCGACAGCAAGCAATGGAAAACCAATATGGCGCCTACGACCAGCATTTCCATCACAATAATGGTGGAGTTACAGTAGCACAATATCAAGGCGAAGACGAGGAGATGCTGTAGATAAACAACTCGCAGAGTACATAGTCAGACAGATTGTCCATTAGAGATAGCTTTTCATTTTTTGTCCGCGACGACATGAAGGGAGGAAGCGTGGCATTTTATGTTCCATTTTCTGGCGCGAAAGGGGTTCTGTCTGCTACATTTCTGGCATTGGCATTCATTCACGATCTTAGGACGTGACAGTTATCGATGGATTTGCTTTCTCTGCTCGGTTGTTAGGAGGTTGGGGCAATGATCTACTACTGCAAGGAAGGATGGCTGGAGCTTTTTAGGCATCTATTCTCCCTCTCTTCTCATGTCTTCGTCTCTATTCTTCATCAGCTGGCATGGGATATCCAGCGTCATGTACACTTCTCTCGGGACTGTGAGGTACGTACATTCTACCGATCCCCGAATCCTCCCCAGCATATTCCTGCATACCCCATACCCTTTCGGTTCGGTTATCAGATCAAAGTGATGGATTACTGGTATCGTATGTATCACCCCACCCCTCCATACACTATGAGAAGTCGCTCTCACTACTTACATGAAAGCATTCCGAACGGACGACTGCAGCATTGCTTGTGGACCCTGCTCTGGATTTCTTGGACCTGGATTTCTCCGGATACTGGATCCTGGATCTCTTCCCCTCCCCTACCCTTCACCCCCTTTCTGTCCAGTCTTCGATGATTCTCATAGTCTCGCGAGTTTTGAAACCAATAATATAAAGAATTCTCCTGACCTACATTGTTTCAATCGTTCAATTGTGACGGCGTGTGTGTCTCCTATGCTGTACCTGAAGTTGACATCCTTCCTCGGTTTCACAATCATGGGAGGAGATGACCGAGTACGTTTTACTGTTCTGATTTATGGGACTGAAGTTGTATTTCGATTCTTTTACAGAAAGAGATATATACAAAGTATCTCGGCACCGCTCTTCCACACATCTGTCCACATCTGCCCGCCGCCGTCAAGAACATTGTTCTAGCATATACACCTACGATGCTAAGGCAGCATCGTGGGCGGATTTACTCCGCAGCGTCAGGTTCCACAACGATAAGGGTTCTAGGATGATCTCCACTGTCCTTTCCTTTTCGTTCCCGCCTTCGTACCCTAAAAGCAATCGTCTGAGTTTGCGATGAGCTTGCCATCCCCTGTTCGATGCAGTATCTGTCCAACCCTGTGACAGTGGGAGACTCTTGGTGTCTCCTCATCATCCTGCTTTTCGCCATCTCGGTTTCTCGAATCGAAATAGCCATACTTCCCATCGACGATGAAGCTCGAGACAGAGTTCGGGGACGGCGGGCTCGTTGGCTAGCACTGGCGCTGCCTTCTCTGACCTTTAGCGAGTCCCCAACAAATCACATATCCTCTGGATCTATCTCATCCTCCACCAGCATATATCTCTCATCGTCAGGGTCCAGGCTCTTCGGTATTTTGATCCCCAAACTTCTCCTATCCTCCCGCATTCTGAAAAGCTCCAATACTACTGACTGAGGCCAACACTGCAACATCCCCATCATCATACTCAGCTCACGCGGCTCCAGACACAGCCACATATCCACCAACAGATTTCGCAACTTTCTACCCTGGTAATCCGCCAATTTCTCCCCATGAGTGTCCTGCCAGTCTCTATCCTCATCTGACAGCATGGACCAGGCGGGCAAAACACGATACTTTCGTGAAAAGCTCACAATCTGCTTCACGACATCATTCTGAAGCGTCGGCATCCAGAACTTTTCGCCCAGATACCAAAGCTCAAAGAGCGTTCGCAGGAAGACTCTTCCCTGTAAGGTCAGAGAATCCATATCTCTCGCGTCTCTCATCGCGCTATCCACCTCCGCCAACCACACCCTCGGGAACTCCTTCTTGTCCCTGTCCATGTATACACACGGTGCGAGTACATATTCCTGCCAGAGCTCAAACGCCTCGGGCGTAGTTTCCTGTGAGCTATACTGTGTTCTGAGCATTCTCTTAGGGTCGGTGAAATGCGCGGCTAGATGGCGGCTGCTAGATATGGCGAGTTTGCGGGACATAGTCAAAGAGGTGCGGCGGGGGCCGATGTAGAATGTGACTTGTTCGTCGTCGGGATCGGAGTCGGAACTGGGCTCAAGTTCGGATCCGGATTCGTATCCAGATCCTTGGTTAGACAATATGTTGGGAGTATGGCTGAGGGTGCGAGACGTTGGTGGGTGGCTTTCGAATGAGCGTTCGGAAGGACTAGGGGCAAAGGGGGATCGAGGTTGGTTGTAGTAGTAGGTATGTGGGAGAGAATGGTGGGATTGAGGGGACATGGGTTGAAATTGCTGTTCAGGACTGTTACATTGCCCTGGAAATCCAGTTGAATCGTCGTGCTGAGCCTCGACCTCCAAGCATGGAGGCATGCTTGGAGGTTGGACGCGTTCCGAGTCGTCGGCATTGAGCAGTTGTGGTATGGGAAGCATGATGGCTTGCTTTTTTCTTTTTTCTTGTTCTTTATGATCGGTGTTTAAATCTTGGTATTGGATATATGCTTTGGTTTGTAGTAGGGATTGCGGCATTCGATTGTTGTACTTAGTCAGAGCCCGAAGTTCATTTGGATGTGTGCGTGTGTGGGTAGAAAAATTTGAAAATCAGAAAAATTCGGAAGGAGATGCGAATAAGTATGCTTAGGATTATTATTTGGACTGACATGACATAGACAAGTTAACGTTTGTAAATATGTTTCTGGTACAGCAGCGCGCTTGCAGGAAGTCGCTGGAAGTTAAAACTGGGACCGTAAACAAGCCTGGGAATTAAGCGAGTAGAATATTTCCACTTCTAGCTGGGTGAGAAGCGGACTATCGTCGACGGGTATAGTCGAGACTTATAGCATGCGTCACTTTCTACTAATAGAACCTCTAGAACTTCTTCTGGATCTTTCTCTGAAAAATAAAAGCTTGCTCATAAAGCACTAAACGTAGATGAAGTTTGGGACCGCGGGTTTGGGCTAGCCTCTAGTAAGCACCAAATCCATGGTTCACTAGCGCAGAAATTACCAGATACATTTTATAACAGAACTCAGAGATCTTTCCATGTAAAACTTCAAGTAATATTTCCTATTGTCTCTCAATGTTCAAGAGATAAATCTAATCATGGATTCGGTGATCAAAAGCATCGCTGGAACATGCAGTAGACAACCCCAGAACTCTCAAACCACTCGTGATCCATTCCCTTCGTTCCAGTATGTCGTCCTACAAAGTCCTGTCTTCGCTTCATGACTTACAAGATTGATATTAGAAGTGCTCTCGAAACGGCAACTTTCCTCATCGGACCCGAGAAGATAAAATTCGTAGCACACAAGCAATTCGTTTGCTATGCATCTCCACCACTCAAAGCGGCCTTCAATTCACCTTTCCAAGAAGGCATAACACAAACCTTCGAGATACCGAACACGACTCCGGCAGTTTTCAATTTATGGATGCAATGGATCTATCAGCCGCACGTACAAGACAGAGCATCGCTACTGCGATTCGACGCGCCTGTTTTGAATGCTCGGGAATGGGAAAATCCAGTAGCAGCTCCCGAAATTCCTGCTTTGATACATGCGGAATTCTTCAAGAACGTCAAACTCACCATCGATCTCTGGGGTCTAGCCGAATACCTCATGATGCCCAAGCTCCAGAACGACGCTTTATCCTTAATGGTCGGAATGGTGAACACGTATAGAGCCACCAGAAGTTTTCCTTTTCTCGTGCACCTAAGTCTCTTGGATGATGGAGAGGGGGGTTTTGTTGCGGGTGGTGGGAGGGGGCAGACGCTGCGGAGATTCTGTATTGATCTTATCGCTGTCACTGTTAATTTTGGAGCACAATCGCAATTGGATTTTTTGGATACTTTTTCGCCGGGGGACTTGGTGGATATTTTGGCTGCGGTGGCGAGGATATTTGGGACTCAGGCACAGGTTGTTCAGAGAAGACTTCCCGCGGCTGATTACCTAGTACCTGTGGCGTAGGGACATGTTCAAATTTTCTCTAATCTGTAGATAGGGCACTTTGCTTTGTGGTCCCCGGTCCTTCCTTGCTAGTACTCTCTGATCATTTGAACTGCCTTTGGCATATTGAGTATCCACACATCTTTCAAGGTGTCACGGGATGATGGTGATGAGGTTCGATCTCACTTGAGTCAATGAGCGGAAAGAGAATTGAACACTGGTGGTGTCCTCGGTGAAGACAACTTGAATTTAATCCATAAAAGGATGGTACAAGCAATCAAAGGAGAGTGTATCATGCTGTAAGCATCCTTTACCACTCACAGGATCTTGCATCGGCACTACGTCCTCGACCAAGCACAATACATTGCATCTTCCCAATATTGAAGATTTTCCCAAGTGCCCGAATGCCTCATCGCCACTCAGTTGCCGTCCTCCTTGACATAGTAGGTTTCAACTGCCGACAAAGGTAAACGCTTAGTGCCAGAGTCTATGACTTCCCTCGATAGAGTTGCCACTTCAACCAGTATATCCAATGTCAAAAATTGCTTTTGTGTCTCGAAAATGTCTTTACGCATCCATCGAACAAGAACCTCGACCAGGTAATTTCTGAGGACGCATCCCTTTCCGGTGCTTGCCCAGACGAATTTGTATTTGTAGATGCACATGCAGTGGAATTTGATTCGAATATCGTTGAACACAAACAAGGCTCGGTTTTGCAGTTGCGGCACCAGAAGTTTGTCTGCTAGAACCCAGAGTTCAAGAAGATTCGCTTGCACCAACCCCACCTCGTCCTTAGGAGTACCGTCGACAAGTCTATTGATGATGTTGCCCGTATACATCCATTCAGTAAGTAGAGAGAAGGTGCCTACAGTGGTGTCCGCAAGTGTATACTCCTGAGTCTGTCCTTCGACGAAAGAGCTGTTGAAAGCGGCCTTGAAAGTTGGAGAGGCTTCGCATGCGGACTTCTTGTGTACGAAGAGTTTTGTCTTAGTAGGCCCGACGATGAAAGTGACCAGCTCGGACAATCCGGTAGCGCTGCGCAGGTTAGAATGAATATTGGAAGTATGTGAGGGGTGCACTTGCTGAAAGATGACTCGTTTGCCATTTTCTTGGGTGATGGTTGATTCGAGCGTGCAGGTACAGGCAATTTGACGGTTGAAGTCGAGCCTGAACTCGAAGTTGAGTTCGTAGCCATCTTGGTCTTCGATCTGTCAGCTCTGAGTCAAACGGATACTTGGGAATACGTGCGAATAATATCAAGAGGACTTACCGTGATGGAACTCTAATGCAATGAGCTTCAAAGTTTTTTGCTCGGCCTTGTAGAATTTCAACAAGAAGGAAGGGTCGGTGCAATTAAATCGAGACTTAAAGAAGCAAACAAATTTAGCGTTTAGCGTGTTGACATATCGTCAACAACGCCCAGGAAATTCACTTTTGAAAACTGCTTTGGCAAGAAGGACGGAACATATCACCTGACTGAAGATAAAGGTTCTGAGAAGAGATTCTTAGAGGTTCAAAGATTATCGACGAGTAGATCCTTCAGGCTTCGGACTATTTCCTTCGCCGGCTTTACGACGAGGCTTTTTGAGCTTTAATCTGGCGGTAGACCGAGTGGTGAAACATCAAAGTAGAAGAGCAACGTAGATATTCGCACATCATATCACGGACCGGAAGGCTACGAGACCCGCAAAAGTACAAAGATTATTCTTATGTCTTTACGTGAATAATAATTGTCTTGGAGAGATACAATGGACATTTGCTGATCCCTCGGAGGAATCCCTGCACCCGTCTTCAGAACCCCATCTCCCAGTTTTGCTCTTCAAAATTGGAGTACCGACAGCTCTTACAGCAATTTCAGTCCAAAATTAGCACACCAGTACTGGTCCAAGGTCCCCCAGACCAGAAGGTGGAAAAGGACCAAGAAGGAAGCGAACACCATAATCTCGAACCCAGCGTTAATCCAGGAACTGTTGGGAGATAGGCCCAGTACTTTGTCATTAGTCTTCCTTGACATAATAATGACTAATGTTGCGCGAAATACAATCCGGCGACGTACTGCCGGAAACTCCTCTCTTGATCATGATCGTCCGACAAGCCGCGGCAACATCTAGAGCAAATTGCTTTGGCAAGCAAGACGCAAACACCACGAACAGCTGACTCTGACTTGTCCAGGCTACTTGGCTGACGTAAATTCTTCGGAGTGGACTATCAACTGCTGTGTTCTCGTAGGCGTATATAATGGCCGCCGGAACTATCGTGATTCGACCGATCTCGTCGATGAGGTTCATAATGACGTTCTGGAGGCGAGGAATGAGAAACTTATCAGCAAGGACCCAGAGACCTACCAGGTCCACGGACTCAAGCTTACCCTTGGGCGTATGCTCCAGCTTTTGGGTGTAGATCCACTGGCAGAAAAGTGCGAAGGTAGATTCTGTGACATTATCGAGTTCGTAGGTCTGGGTCGATCCTTCGAGGAAGCCGCTGTTGAAGGCGGCCTGAAGAATAGGAGAATGATGACAGACAAATTTCTTGTGAATCTGGACTCTATGTTTAGACGGGCCAATCAGAAATGTGACAAGGTCCTCGATACCACTGCAAAATCGGTCAGAACACGGATCATCCTCAGCGCATAAACAATTACTCACCTGAAGGCCAGTGGCTCCTCCAGACTATTGTTGTGTACTCTGGTGAGGCTTTTGGAGGCTGGAGAAAGTGACATCTGTATTCTGTTAGCCTGTGTTTTCAGAACCTACGCGGATGTCTTACCTTTTCTTCCGTCGGTGGTTGTGGTTGCTTCCAGACTTGAAGGACGCGTCTCTTGTCTTGTCGAAGGGATATCAAGGAGGATAGAGACCAGAATCAGAAATCTTAAGGACGCCGCTATGTACCAAAATATGGATGCGACTTTCATAATGAAATGATCAAGTGACTGCTCTACTATCTAGGGAGGTCGCTTTCTTGTCCCAATTAGGATAAAAGTCAACAAAGATGACCTGGATGAGCAGGTCAAGTGCATGACTGAAACATAGCAGAAAATCCAGCTATTCGAGTTAGAGTTTACGCGGGTGACTCCGAGGCTCAACTACGAGCTTTGGTAATTACCTGTGTACTGCTGGTGTTAAAATAAAAGTGACCGAAATAGGTAGCTGTCGGTCGAAATTCTGCTCACGACACTAATTCACACATTGCAAAGTCATGACACTATTCATTTACATTGCGGGACACAAAACGAAACTCAAAGTTCAGGCAAACGAGTGATTTCGCTGCCAGCTCAATCTAAGTCGCAAGTCCAGATAGGGACATTATTTGCTGTGCATCACGTCTGTCTCGACTACATTTTCCATCCATCCCAAAAGCCGACTAACAAGCCAAAAAGTGGCTGACTGACAAAACAAGCCCCAAGATCGCAACGTATGACTCCAAGATCTGAACACAGCTTCGCATAAACCCAGAGAAACAGTACAAACGGTCCGAATTCAAATCCTACGTCCAATCTTAGTCTTCCTTGACGTGGAACTGCTCCATGTCTCTTGTACCTCGAGCTCCTGTATTGCCAGGAGCGAGTTTCTCATCTCGAATGACCTTCTTCAGTAAGCAACAGGTGAACATCATGAAGTCCTTGGTGATTTGCTGCTCATCGACGAACAAGAATATGGGATCTTCTGCCTCGATGACCGCATCGTGGAACAGCATGGGCCATAAATCGCCGACGTAAATATTCTCACAGACGTACAAAATGTGTTCGACAGTGACGAACTTGGGAGAGGTATTGATAGATCTCATTGATTAAGTCGATGGTCGGATTCTAAAGAGCTGGCATCAGGAATTTGTCTGCCAACACCCACAGCGCAGCCAAGTCCTTGACATCGACCTGTTCGACTTCACCGGTGTTGTCCTCGAGATTTTAAGATTAGATTGACTGCGCATCAAAATTCCTTGCGAATACCTGGATCGAGGGTGCTGTCAAAGGCTAGCTTCTAGTTCATCCGAGTCCCAAAGCCACTCTTTGCGAGTCACTTAACTAGCCTAAAGCCCAATTATTGCTTGAACACCGGAGAACGAGTTTTCCGGTTAATGAGACTGATTGAAACAGTGTATGTGATTCAAGTGAGGGGACAGGCGGCATTGAAAGGCTTCTCAGGTCTTGCCAATATGAAATACACTCCAATAAGCTCACAATGGTGGCGGGGGCGACATAATCTCGGTGAAGGAGGAAGATCCTATAAGTGACAATGACAAGAAATCGATCTATGATATAACTCTGATTTCTCCCTTGATTGAATACCTTTGTCTTAAAAATTTGCTCAGGCGGAGTGATTCCATGCCTTGGGAGGACATCATGTCACGAGTTGCTCGCGCGACATCCATTACCACATGAAGAAAAGCGAGTAGTGGTACCGCAGGTCAATCTTTGAGGAGAGAGTTGAAGCTTGTACGTGAATGTAGAAGAGCAAACATGGTTCCAGTCGAGAGGACACGCACATAGCGATGAAAATCTTGGCAAGGGAGAAAATAAATCACAGCCCGCGGTCGCGGAGAAAGATGGTTTTTGAGGAATTTCACTCCGGATTAAAAAAATTGCAGTCTATGTCCGTTTGAAAAGCCTTCCCGATACATATTTACCGCGGCAATGTCCCCTCGCTCAAGCCCTCCCTGAGGAAGGTGAGAGCGCCTGTTCAACATCAGAGCGCATCCAGACGTTGGTCTGGCGTCACCTCCCTCGCTTCGAATGCTCTTGATCAAAGATTTTGGGTCGGAGCGGAGGTTCCGAATGCAGCCTTATTTAGGTGCTGTGTTTGTATCAGTAAATGAAATCGAGAAAAGTGTACGAAACTCACTTCTTGTGAGGCGCGTTTTGTTTGTTAGCTAGACGAAGAATTCAGACACATTAGGCTTGTTGATTGGGTGGTCTTGGCGATCCTCAAGAAGGTTTTCACATAGCTCGAGTAATAGTTCGCGTGGAAATTCATCCCCAAAGCTTCTCAAGAGGCTTGGATGTCCAAGTTCTGCGCATATGGAAATCATGTACTGGCGGAGTGGACTTCCTTTTATCGTATTCCTGCAAACGTATTGATACGTTTCCGTGGGGAACCTCGCAAAGGGCTTGCTGAAGACATCATCGATAGCCTCTAAAGTCGCATTCTGTAGAGACGACATTCGGAATTTGTCTGCCAGGACCCAAAGCTCGACCAAACTCATGTCTTCCGCCAGCTCAAGCTCGGGTTTTGCTTCTTTCTCATCAAAGTGGTGATCTGGGTGAAGCTGAACGAGTGTGAACTTCCGTGAGTAAAGCCACTGCATGAACAGACGGAAGGCTCGATCAGTCGTATCCTCAAGTCTGTACGTCTGAGTCTGTCCCTCCTTGAATCCACTGTTGAAAGCTGCACCGAGCACCTCTGACTGTTGGCAAACAACTTCCTTGTGGATCAAGAACTCCGTGGGGTTCGGATCGGGGCCGACGATGAAGGTGACGAGGGACTTTCCATCGCTAAAAACGTCAGCATGTGGATGTCTTGAACCTGAATTGCAGCTTGAAAGTGACGGGTGGGAGAGTCTCTGCGGGGATATCCAGGATCGAAGGGGATGCTGAGACTTACGAAAACGTGGCCAGCTCGGTCTTCTGCTTCTTGCTGGCAGGTTCATTTCGGTGAGGACGTTTCGACTTGGACGACTCAGTGCTTGCATTGGTCGAAGGCGAAGTAGTGTCTGCCATAATGGCTAGCTACTCTGTGAACATATGCTCGTCAGTCTATAGTAGCTTTGAACTCAGTAAGGGTGGAATAAGTGCTCACGCAAGTTTTTGGATTTCTCAATGGGATAGAAGCTTGCTGCCACTCCGTTGGGCAAAGCTCGAGAGACGGAGCTGAGGCCAATTTATATGCGGAGAAGCGCGCAGTCGAGGCTAAGACATTCACTGACATTTCACTCTGATATGACAATCGAGTCGCTGCTTCAAGGTGAATGACATAAGAGAACAACCCTTCGTTACATGTCTGGTCTCTGCTTTTGCAGTGCTGAGGGGAAATATCCGGACAGCCAATCTGCCACATGGGAAACGCTCAATGTTCCCAGATATGCAAGTAACACACACCAGACGGGTCCAAGAGTCCAAGGAACCAGATACGGAAAGGATATAAGCTGTCAAACGTTTGGCAAGCGCTGTCTAGAAACACGCCCATGAAAGTCGCAAACAGAGCAAAACAGAAAATGCAATGAATACACCCGAAAGCCAAGACCGAACCCAATATACCGCTCAGAAATCCCTCCCTACCACAAACTCCCAATGCCCAAGTGAGCTCAAGCTCCTCCTCCTTACGGCCGCCTGTAATACTCTCTCCTCCTCCCACTCCCATCATCCTCAATAACGACCCTCTCCCTCTCCGTCACCCTCCCACTAACCCTCGGATTACTCTCATACGTAATACTCCTACTCCTCCTCCTCTGCACCTCCTCATGCACCACCGGCGCCATAGGCGGCTGCTCCATATGCCCACTCCCATGCACATACCTATACGTCTCGAACTCCTCCCTCGGCTTCTCCACCGGCGGCAGCCTCACCCTCTCCCTCTCCCGCTCAATATACACCTCCTCTCCGCCCCCGCGACTCCCATGCCGACTCTTCTTGTGCGTGCTGACGCTGACTCTGCTTCCGCGGGGGCTGGTGCGCCGGGTGTCTTCTTCGACAGAGACGAGCTCGATGCGTGGTGGGGAGGGAGGAGCGGGTGGAGGCGGAGGAGGTGATGGTGTGGGCGCGGGTTTGATGACTGGTGGAGGGGTTGGAGGGGCTTGGATTACTTGTTGGGTTGGGCGGGAGGTGATGATTGTTTCGGAGACGACGCGGGAGCGCCGGCGGTGATGGCGGCGGTTGGCGATTACGACGTCTTCCTCCCAGGCGGGACGGCGGGCTGTGGGGGAGATAGTTAGCACTGGAATTGATATAGTGGATGTTGAAGCGCAAATGCAGGAGTGGCCTTGGGCATGTTTGATGTTGTCGCTGGATGCCAATTGAGGGATGAGTGACGGGGGGCGGGGTACTTACAGAATAGACACATCTTTCTACAGAGGCTGTATCGCAAGAATACTTGTTCGCGCAAAGTTTCGTCCTTAATACAAAATTGTACAGAATAGTGCCCAACGACGTGGTATTACTTGGTCGCTCGTTATCAGGTCGGTGTCGCAGATATCAGTCGAGTCGTGATGCTGGGTATGAGTACAGGCAGGTACAGGCGCAAATAATCGTAAGCAATGAAGCAATTGAAGTCGTCACAGTGAAGCGAACAGAAGAGACGAAAGCAAATCGCTGATAAGGCAACGCAGAGATATAAGAAGGAAGAAAGGGCGACGTGTACTACCCCTCTGTCATGTATGTACGGATTATGATACGGACCCGGAAACGCCGTAACCAACCTTACGACTTGAGTTAAGAAGGAAAAGAAAAGCAAAAGGCAAAAAGTATCACAGGGCGGCCTTGCCTTGTCCTGTCTTGCTTTACCTTGAATGTGCCTCAACTTGCCTTGTCAGTCCAATGGAGGAGGTTGGGTGTTGGGCAGTCATGCCCGTCTGCCCGCCGTGCCAGCCATGTCCGCTGTGCCATGCCACGATGACGATTGGACGATGGCGGGGAGTTCCTTGGTGTTGTCGGGTGTTTGGCGTGCAGCTGAGATGGACGTGGAAGTGTAAAAAAAATCAAGGACTGGGATTTGGCAATGGAAACTGGAAACTTGGCTTGGGATGTGGGTTGTTGACAGGGTTCTGTTGATTGAGTTGGGCGATTGGGCAGAGTTGGGGGAATTGAGACCGAGGCGAGGACAAGGGTTCGAGGATGGGGATGGGATGGGATGGAATGGGATGAGGTCTGCCCCTGGTCAATAATGACTTGGCGATATACACGTGATGACATTCTTGAGTGAAGAATGAAGATAGGGGGGACTAGCGGGGTTTCGGCAAAGTGTTTGGCTTTCGGTTAGGTGTCTGGCTGGGTGTTTGGACTGGGGTAGGGGATGAAGTATAGTGAGGCGCGCGTATGAATGGTGGACAGCTCACAACAGCAAAGCCGCAGCGCTTGTTATCGATATGTGGCGAGGCGAGAAAAAGCATATGTGAAGTAGACAAACCACTCGTATTAGAATGGGATCTGCTCCGCTTTCATAAGCATTCTGATTACCATCCTTGCTTCTTCTCGTCCCAGCCAATGACCATTTCCATATCGACTGCAGCCTCGATCCCAAGCATTTGATCTCTTGTAAGTGAGTATCTCCAGCGACCACAGCCTTAAAATGCCCCTACCGCTTTCCACTACCGAATCTCAAGATCAATCCGAGCAATACCCGTCAATTCCTCAACCAAGTCTCTGTATGTGTATGATGGCTTCGTCCAGGTCTCTGTCTGGTAATACACCTCATTACCGTGTGGGTCCATGATCACGGCTTCTATTGTCTCTTGCTCCGGCGCCCGAAACCGCCTCTCTGGAGGAAACAGAGGCAGATCTGCCATGAGAACGTCTCCGTCCGAGTCATAATGTACTGGCCGTTTTTGTTGACATTCAATCGACGCCGTACCATCAAATTGACCGGGTTCAAACACACTAGGCGGTTGTAAATTCGCAGCATCAACCATCTCAATGTCCCTACCACTGTCGTGACATTCAATATTGCGAATTGTACCATCCCGAACAATCATAATCCTCTGTATCGCTTGGATCTGGCCATCGTCCAGCTTCCATACCGTAGCTATCCCCGATTTACTAAGTGCCCAGACTGTCATGTGTGGTCCCGAATCGATGGCCAGATCGACCAACCCCTTGCAAGTGCCGATCTTCTGGCCTCGGATTTTGACAGGCCACACGCTTTTTGGGAGGATACCAGGGACAGGGTCTAGAGGGTTGCCGCCGCTCAGCCATTGCTGAAGACCGTCGTCTGGCCACCACTTCATCCACTCGTCCTCGGATTTTGCTGCGGCAGAGTCGCCGGATGATGATGCTGCGTTGAGCCAACTCGCAGTGGTGGAGGAAGCTTTTTGGACTTGACTGGCTCTAAAAACATCAGTTGGCACCGAAAAAAGCCAAATGCTTTGTTCGGACTCGGTGCCAAAGGCTGCACATACACGAACCCCATGGCTGAGATCCGATCCGGCTGTATATGCGACTGGTGATGTCGAATGTGTTGACGATGATCCCAATATCCAACTCGATTCTGGACAATGAAACCATATTTTACGAAGCAGTTTGGTCGGACCACCTACTGGGGCATCACTACCCAGGCAGAGGAGCCCGGATGCTGGATCGGTGAATAGAATATGGTATCCCTATATTGGCGGCATTAGCATTTAATGTCATCAGATGTCCACAGGACATTCAACAAGGACTAACATCGCTCAAAGGGACAGCCCGGTAGTGATCCGAGCAGTCCATTCGCCCGATTAGGGAGCTTCGAGTGGCATCGATCCTGAGCCTGGTTAGAATGCCCTGGGCAGAACTGGGCACGTGACCAGCTCCGCCAGCACCTGTTTCATCGTCGTCGAAGTGGCTCAAACCCCATCCGAATCGTTCCCAGAATGGACTTGTCCTTGCTCGATGTCCAAAAACTCTTGAGGACATTGAAGATCCTTCATGGGGCCGGCCGGCACTGCTAATTAATCGAAGCTTTTTCGCAGAATCAACACTCTTCCTAGGTGGCAAGAAGAACAGATAATCGCTCGGCGCTGTAAGAGGGAACCATCTATTCAAGTCCTGGCCAGTAATAGCGTCCACCCAATGTATTTCAAGCCCTGAGGAGCACCCGAAAGCGACACATCGACGTTGGGGACATATGGCAATTGATCTAGGGGGGTCATCTTCCGAACAAAGGTTCCGGTAAAGTGACCTGGGTCCGTTCTCCATCGGCATGGAGCTGCCATATCCCGAAATTCGCTCAGGACAATGCGATGTCCCCCGTGAACCGGCGGGCATATTACCTTGAGGAATATCCTGTCAGTGGTGAGCAAATGTCCCCAGAGATTTTGAGGACATTGTATACTTACGGATGTGCTGGAATACAACATCGATGGATCCGGGACTGCGATGTCGCAAACCAAGCCCATCCGTCCATCAAGCAGAATCGCTATGGCGTACCTCTGCGATGAAGTGTCCATACTGCAGGCAAGAACTCTTCTGGGGCATATGACACTTGTTATAGGGCGTAGAAGTCCTGGATGGACGGCTGAACCTCCACACATGTGAGACCGGTTTAGCTCGTATACATACACCAAGCAGCCATTAGCTGCCATCAGGAATCTTCCGCAGCTACTGAAGGTAAATGTCGTACTGGCCAAATCTGGACCCGGATAGTGAGTCTCTATTTCCGTGAATTCGATTTTGGACACCTCGCAAAGTGCTGAATTGGTTTCGGACATTCGTGAAACGTCGGTAGTGGATACTTCACAAGGCGCTGAATAAGATTGGGACATTCTTGCGTTCTTTGGTCCAAGGGCACATTCTCTCGCAACCCGCTTACTCATGACCCATTCCGGGCTCGATGTTCGAAATCCGCTGGGGACCTTGGAGGTGTTATCAATGACTCCGTCCGAGTATCCCATCCGGCGCAGCATCTTTGTGAGCAATTGGCTGTTCAGCGAGCTGATGAACCATAAACGGCAGGTGTGTCGAGCCGAGTTGAAGTCAAGGGGAGCAAGTCCTTTGAAGATTTGCTGCACGATTTCGGTCGGCAATCGACCTAGATTTGTTACTTAAATGTCACACATATCCCAAGCATGCTGCAAACTTACATGCGGTAGCTGTACGGGCTTCGAGCGTTGGTCCAGAACCCAAGCTTAGATGGGATGACTTGACAGCCACGGATTCTGTGTGCTGAATGTTCAAATTTGACCGAAGACTTTTGTTCGGTGGAAAGGTCGGGGAAGGAAACAGAGGCGGGCAGCCGTTGAAGCTTGTCGCAGCTATATGTTCTGACAGTGCCCGAGAATTTTGATGAGCCATATCCAACGACCTTGTCACTGCTGTTCGAGCTCTGCGACGGAGATCACTCTTCCCACTGAGGACCTCCGACATCGAATCACAGATTGGACTATGCGGGCAAGGCTCGAGCAAATCATCATCCAGAATTGCTCGAGGATCGCTGGGATCGTCGAAGAACGTGTTGCTACGACTGAGTGCGCGCTTCTCGATAGGCGTAGAGCCAACATTTGCTGCTGGCTGAGGCTGCTGCGGACAGATTATGTTGTCTACGTCGGCATCCACGCCATCGAACCCATCAAGGCTTCGTGAATCAGCATTTCCGAAAGTCGGGGTGGAAGACGACATGTCAGGACAGTCCGGGTCCGCAACAGCCCTCGAGAGTAGTATCTGGGAGGACATGGCCTGTCAATGTCATGAATATGTCTCAGGGCATTTGGGGAATTGTGAACGGCGACATAGGATGGTCGGGAGGAAGTAGGAATACTGGTAAGAGGATGATGACAAAAGAACAGAATGATTACAAGCGGCAATATAGGCAGCTTGTGTACAATTTCAGGAAGGAGGAACTATGGGTATATGTGCTAGGACCGAAAACAATGCAGGAAGGTGCGACCACACCCCATCGCTACTCCCAAACGCCCTCAATGCTGATGTTGTGTTTTGTTGTGATATCATACATTTGCGTCCCCATTATCTCGCCAAATGTGGGTATCTCCCAGGCTCACAGAGCTTGTCGCACTGTCTTCTCTGGTAGTCTCAGCTTCGGACGCTTCTCCATTTGGCTGGCTTGGATCGGATCCATTGTCGATCCATAGTTTCCCCAATCTAGTGCCTTGTCAGTTAGACTCCCAGATGAACGGACTCGAGAACTTACGGTCCGACGAGACTTGGATTGATGAATTTTAGCCCCTGCTCCCTTGCTTCATCAATCGTGGTGCTAGCACGTCGAGCGAACCCTGGCGGGCGATTAATGCCGATATTCTCGCCTGCAATGTTGATCTCGGCACTGCTGTCTCTTCGGATGGACCTGAGGGCAATGAACTTCATCAGAGGCTCGTAGGTTCGACCGAAATAATAGCTATACCATATCGTGAATGGAATCAATGGCACGACCAACGCCGCTGCGGTCAAAGCAGATTTCAGAGCGATGATTCCAGCCATCACGACTTGGAATACCCCAAGACCAAGCATGATTCGATAGCAGATCATGGGCCAAGCTCCACCAGTTGCGTGCTGTGGATGATCCATAGCGTACAGAAGCTGATACTTGTAGGTGTAGTGTCCAAGGACAAAGTAAATGAGGCCGAAGAATAAAACCATATATCCAGGCGGCAATATACTGTACACAAGACAGAGAATGTATATGAGGATTGCCGAAGGAAGATAGAAGCCGTATTTGAACAATGGCGGTTCAACCAGCTCTGCAAAATCTCTTGGTGTCTTTGAGCCCATGCGCATGATCGGGTAGAGTGCAACGCTTCCAAATTCGAGTAGTCTGAATGGGAGGAGGCCCACACCCTGAAGAAGGATGAAATTCACATAGAATATAGCAAAGGCCTGTACTGAGCCTGCCAGCTTGAATGCAATCTTCGTCGTATCTTTCAATGATTCCTGAAGCATAGGCCAGAACTTGCTTGCAGTCCCGAACGCTGTAAATACCAAGAACACATTGAAGAATGTGAAAAAGAAGTTCTTCGATATGACGGACAGCTCAACATCGCCTTGAGATATCATACCCTGGTAATTTGCGAGATAATCGTACAAGAATGGAACCGCAACGTTCAGGAGAGAGACGACCAGTGTTGGTAAACCTGTTTGGACCAAAGCTTTAATGATATCATGGCGTTCAAGTAGATTTGCGAGTTGTGGCCAGACCTGTCGAATAGAGCAAAGGTCCACCAAGCCCGCAAGAGCGACGACAGGGATAAGCCAGAAAATTGTGAGCACAACGATGAAAGCTGTGATAGTCCACGACCTCATCATACGACTCGAACGCGGTAAGTACGTATTTCGCCAAACGACATCTGTTGGTGCAGGGGCTAGTTTGGCCAAAAGCTGCATTGGTGATGGATCCAAAAGAGCTTGGACTGCCATCTGACAAGCTGGTATCGAATCCATAGTGACGAAGGCAAGAGGCGTAGGCTTGTATTCCTTCTTTCTAGCAGCCGCAATTTTATCGTCCATCTTGCGCAATTGTTCCTCGTAGTAGTCGATGGCGTCAATCTTTCGACTTTGCAAGTTCAAGAACCCGTACCAAATCCTGGTAGTCGGCCGGGGTTTTTCATATGGAGTAACATGGCTGGATCCCATAAGAGTATCGCCCTCATTGCGATCAGCGTCGTCGTCGTCGGCCGCGTCTGAGCCTAATGGCTCCGGAAGACGAATTGTTCTGGTCCTGCTCCGTCCTTGGTGAACTGCCCAGGCTTCTTCCAATCTTCGAAGTATGTAAGCCCTGTCTTCTACCAAATTATCCAGCTTCTTCCAATCACGGCAGAGCGTCACACTTTCGACTTTGCCTATCTCAAGCTTTTCCAGAAATTCCTTTATGTCCTTCTCGGATCGCAACTCTTTAGGAATGCCTGATAACTTAATAGTTCGATCCGTGATCGTGGACTGGCTTCCAAGATAATCCTGTCGGATTTGTATTATCTTTCGAGTTTCCGTGGCCATGAAGAAGATGACAAGAGCAGTGAAAAAGTAGGTGAAGATCAAGTACGCCCACAGATAAGTTGTGTCTATCGGGACCTTTCCAGACTTTCCCAACGGCAGGATGTCCTGATCATAGTTCCAGTTATCAGTCGATAAAATTTCGAATAAGGATTGAGCCGGTCTATTCGGATTTTCGGGGTTGCCGGGTGTGGGTAAGTAGTCGTAATGGTAGTTGATCGGAGCAAGTACAACGCACACGAAAACGAATATTGTTGCGAAAAGCTTTATCGACATCTTGAAGAATGCAAGAAACTTCTAAAATTAGTAGTGCTCGACATGCGTAACGCACAATTTGCTGCAGACTTACAACGTAAGCATCGAGACCTGCCGAAGCCAGTACTTCCTGTTCCGTCACTCTATACAACACAGGCATCCATCCAAAGAAGCTATCTGGGAGGTCGGGAAGATCTGCGGCTGCATCGGTTTGCTTCTTGCGCGCAGCGTAAAGACTTTTCCATCTTGGTCGAAGGAACTGCAACTGTCAGTATGCTTTGCAAATCATCGTTCATTCCAGGACACTCACGCAGAAGCCCAGGAAGGCTGACAAGCCCAGCGCCAGGGACAAAACAAGCTGGACATAGATCTGCTTCTGCCCATTATTAGGATCGGTTGGGTCCGACGGAAGACACTTCTTCAGAGGATGCGGGTCCATCGTCGCTGGCTGTTGATGGGTAAATATGGCGGAGTGGTGTTTGCAACGGCATCAAAGAAGCATCACGAGCTGTGATGCTTGATGACGCCGTATTTAGGCGACGCCACCAAAACCTTGATGCCCGCCTTGGCGAACAGGGGTAGCCGGTTCTAGTGCGACGTGACTATTGAAGTGTGTAACTCAATGAAGAACTTCTCTGAAAGAGATTCGATCAGAAAAGATTCGATAATCGTAGTGCTGTGTTGACACATATCAGAGTATGGGAAGTTGAGGATCATCGTCTTGGGGACTCTTCCCAAAATCAATTCAGTCCAGCTTCACGTGATCTCAACTCTCCAAGCTTTTGCTTCGATGTCAACGCTGCTAATATAGGAGGCCTTTGAGCACTAGTTTTTTAGGCTTGTATTGAGATTATCAGCAGCTGCTTTGCCATGTAGCGATCTCCAGAAGCTTGTCGCATGCGCGGGAGTGGTTGCATGTACGTCGGTGGCAGCTCATTGAGCAAGTATCTGCAAATGATGGCTGCGAGTAGCTGCATATGATTTTCGTGGTAATTCGATAGAGCTCTGGGCTCGAGGTTGAAACTCTTTGCATCACACCGAGACAAAGGAAGGGAAAGAAGGAGGCTTGTGTTTGGGCATGCTTGCGCCCAATTGTCAACATCCATCTCGCTTAATGTCTTCTAGCCTCCCGCCCAATGTTCTTTCCTTACCCGGCAGGCTGCCTTCTCTCTTGCAAAATTCACTCTCGGTCTCCCCGTCTACTCACAATGCCACACTCGTCACCATCGACGATCAGTAACATGTCTCGCGACCAGTCTCTATCTCTATCGGAGCGCGGCCTTCTTGACAGCTATCCAGCTCAAGTTGCGCCTGCTACGGAGTCGCGAAAGAAAGGCACACTTTTCCTTGAGGCCAGACTGAAAGACGGAGTGCTGGAATGTGGTATCATGGACGTCGAGGAATGTGAATCTGTGAGTCTTAATCGTGTCTGTGGGGAAAGACCATGCTGACTCGTTCATAGTATGCAAAAGTTCTAGAAATCCAACTGACGAGGTTTACTAATGTCTTCGAGCTGCTGGAGGACGTACTCGCAGATGACAAGAGTGAGGAGAGATTCAGGTTCTGAGTCAATATGAACTGACACCGAGAACCAGATGCATCTTACAAATTAGGACAGGAATACGAGACAGCCAAGGCAATACTGCAATCCTTGAAGGTTATCGAATACGTTGGGCCAAGTACTGTTGAGAAATGCTTCACGACGTCTAAGGTGGACCTTAAAGTCCAGATCTTCCAGCTTCATGGTATATCGTCTGTCGACGAAGAGGAAAAAGAGGACGGACTGTTGGGCGAAGTCATTCCGATGCCAAATGCCAGGTTCGAGGGAGTGTGGGACGAGTAAGGAACAGCAGTCCAGATTCTGTCAGAGGCTAACTTCTAGGCAGATTGGTTTTCGAACACGAATTGAAGGCGGATCTGATCTGGATGATGACCAACATCCGTACACATATTACTCTCTGCCCGCCGCAAACTTCTCATGCTGACGGGGACAGTCCGATTTTCCAGAGCTTTCGAAACACACAAGCTGCGACGAAAGCTCAACCCTCTCATCCTTCTTCATGGTCCGCCAGGAACAGGCAAGACAAGCCTCTGCTTAGGTCTCGCACAGAAGATCTCTATTCGTTTGTGTAGCACCTACAAGTCCACCAAGCTGATACAAATCAAGACTGCCGTTCTGCTATCGAAGTACTACAGCGAGAGTGCCAAGCATGTTGACGACATATTCAATATGATCATTGCCATGTGCGAGGAACGTTCAGATGGTTTCGTCTGTGTGTTGATCGACGAGGTGGAATCCATTGCCAGCTCCAGAGAGTTCAGCACCCAACACGGAGAGAGCCTTGATTCGATGCGCGCTACGAATGCTTTAATCACCGGCCTTGATCGAACAGCAGGTTACTCCAATGTGGTCTTTCTGTTCACATCCAATATGTACGATGTCTTGGAGCCGGCCTTCCTTGATAGGTGTGGTTTAAAGGAGTTCGTTGGTCCACCGAGTATGGTGGAGCAGTACGAAATTCTTCGAAGTATCTTAGAGGGGCTGACCGCTTGCCACGTTATCCAGCCTGCAGTTTATATACCGAAGCATAATGATGCCTCTCTAGAAGCGATGCGGGGGGTTTCAACAAAGAATCTTCCAGGTTGTAAGCTTCTCGAAATCGTAGATATCATGCACACCTCCAGCACGAAATTGGGAACATCAATCAGTGGACGAAGTTTGAGTCAACTGCCTGAGAAGGCACTCATGAGATACTTGAGAGAAGAAGATTGCGATCTTGACTTGGCGCTGGATTTTCTACGTCGATGCGTTCTCGAGACTTTGAGCAATGATAAGTCTGGTGCAGATGATCCCCAGTTCGAAGTGATTGAAGAGACCAAAAGGGAGAAGACAGAAAGCAAGTCACAAGAGGAGAGGTGGAGTAACTCGAGTGACAGTTTGATTGAGACGGAGCCAGAAAGCATCTTTGGGGAGTTTGACATACTTGGAGCGACAGAAAGGGAGGACGACCCTGATGCATCAACTGATGCCACCGCTGAAGCTGTGGATGGATTGGGAACAAAGCGCAAGCTGGATTCCTTGAAGCCTTGCACCATTTCCCGTAAAATGGTCGACTGGCCCGCTGAAGGAGATCATGGAACGGCTAAAAAGCGGACCAGACTGTAGAAATCGTCCATCATTGCTGGAATTGCTCAACGATGCAGCTGTTTGCACAGGAAGGGACTGTAGATTTGTATTTGGATGGGGGATCTAGGTTTGCTACAGCATCGATGTACCATACCTGAGACTGGCTTAAACATATATCGCAGCAGCAACAAGAGTCATGCAAGGGGCTGATACAATTATCTTATGCTACCTGTATCCCTAGAAATCCAGTACAATGCAACGTGTGATGTACAGCAGAACCCATATACCAGTATACAACTCCCGTCCAACAATTTCAGAATCTTGGGAAATGCAGGCATGGCTTCGGGACAGAGCCTCAGAAGACTGTGTTAGAATCAAAGCGGGCTTGAAAGCAAACTGCCCACATCCCCATCATTCACTTGTAGGAGCATTAGAAAAGGCATGTATGTATCGCTTCCTTTTCTTTTCGTCTGATCGTGGCAGTAAGCAGACCTACATTCACCCTCATCCTCCTCCTCCTGTCTTGCTCCTATCGACAGCAACGGAAAACAAAGACATAAACCAAAAAGAAAAAAAAATATTCTAGCTGCGATAGAAAGAAAGAAGTGAAGAGAATAGAAAAGCGTGACTGCTATAAATAGCTCCCGGATACCAGGATTTCTCTTCTCCCGAAGGATGGAAGTTCCTCTAAACTGTATAGTATACCTATGGTATTGGTCAATGCAAAGGACTAGAGGCACTCGCTTCTGGTTCTTGTTCTGGTTTGGCTCTGGTTTTGATAGATGGTGGGGTAGAGGGGAATGACAGAAATGGATACCCGGGGGCCGGACCTTTCTTCCAGAACTCAACCGAGAAGTCTCATGCTTCCATAAGTCCGATGGTTTCGGAACGGAATGCCAGATATGGTGTTCGCTAAGGTCTGGGGGTTGGATGATAGGGGCGGGGTTAGGTAGAGTGGGAGTGGGGAGAGGGAGGAGCGAACCATCTGATTATCAGATCAGATACGGGACGATTAGGCTTGCTCTTGGCTGGAGGTGGGATTGACTTGGTATGGTATGGTATGGTAGTGCTGTCGGCATTTGTCTGCATTGCATAAGTGAAGTGCAGATTGTTGCAAGCAGACATGTAGGTAGCTGTAGAAATCTGCTGCTGTAAGTACGGCAGAGGATGGGAGTAGGTATCTGTCATAGATTGTCAGCTCTTTACTTCGTTCAGCTTGCCGTAGACCTTTCGAGCCCTTGCGAGCCCTTGCAATGTTTTGCAATATTTTTCGAAGAATAGCAGGGTGTACGAGGCATATGCAGTTGGGCATCAAACTATTCGAGCCACGATCCTGCAGAGCCTGGACAGCGTGCGTGCGTGCTCTGCTCGCGTGATTTCAGATCACGTTGCACTGCATGCTTGGGTGGAACCTTGCTGGCTCTCCAGGATTTATTCCATTGTTTGGTTCGCTCGGTTGTGAGTTTCCTACCCCCTATTTTCTATTTCTCAGCATTGCACGTTTTGAGTTTTCGATGGGGCGAGGGACTGATAGGCGAGTCGAAGTCCCAGAGCTGAAGGTGGAAGGGGTGAGGGTTTGATGGAGAGGGTGTGAGAAGAACTGGGGATACGGGGCCACGACAGCAAGCAGTGTCCTTTCCGGTGAGAAATCCTCGAGTGACTGGAGTAAGAAGATGAGCACGACATGCCAAAATTCCAAACGGCCCGTCAAGCGTCAGATAAGACTTCTGAAGAATGTGATATCTGATGAAGAGAAGTGCTGGTGCCCAACGTGACAGGTAGAAGGAAGGCAGATAGATGAAGGTCCGAAAGGTAAGATGAGAGATTACAGAGCGATTGATAAAGGATGGATGGATGCAGACGAAGTGAGGCGAGGCAAGCTGGTTGTTGACATCGTCGGTATGCTGCTTGGTGTCGTGCCATTCATGTCGCCGAGATGCTGAACGTGTTTTTGTCTTCCACTTGTTCGATGGATGGAGGGGTAGTGAGGGGCAGTCAGATTGGGCGAGGGGTAGGCACATGCAAAGAAGTGTGCAGAAACGCGGAGTGGCGGAGGGAGAAATTCGTGGTGCCCGTTCGTCGTAAGCAATCAATCAATCTTGATCTTGGCCGTGGTTCCATGGTCATGGCATGGGATTCGGAGGGTTTGGTCCTGATCGCTCAGTCTTAGTTCGCCTTTATACGGAAACGATCGGCTCAGAGGCTCGAAGTCCCTGGCTTGGGTATTGCAAGACAGGAGGATAATTGCCGCTGATTGTGGTGTGATATGAGTTGGCTATCTTTAGGTTGGTGGTACGAACAGGATGTTGCTCCCGACAATGAAATCATTGTGTTCGCTGCGAAGAGTCGGCAGGCTGATATCAAGGCCATGTCCATCCGGAAATATCGATATCTTGCTCGCACATGGTTGGTGAACTGTGTACTGTGTACTGTGTACTGTATCTGCATCGGACTTATCCCATGGAAGATTGTGGTGTACTGTACTGTACTGTACGAAGGCATCGTATCTAACTGTACCATCTCTAGGAACGGCTGTATCCAGTCAAGTGCCACACGGGTTAGGAAGATGCAGTTGAATGGAACGGCGTGGTGACGGAGCGTTGGGCCTCCGTAGCGTGTGCAACCATTCAGCCATCGCTGTGACAGTGGAGATCAGCGGCGGGAGCTAAGCAAGTATCCCTGTAAAAGCGGTGAAGGTGTGGCTGGAGAGGTGAGTGGTGGTGGTGGTGGTGCTCCCAGGGCTGACCGATCGTTTCAGGCTTGCTAGAGAAGTCTGGAACGGACAATTAGAGGGGACATTGTAAATGCATTATTGCTAATTGAGTTCACCAGATGGTCGAAACTTCCAGGTTGTTTCGCACACTTGCAGTATTAGGTACCACCTCACCTCAGTAAGGACTCGCTTAACTAGATGCTATGAGGGATATATTTACTTTGCCATGCCATGCAATCCTTTCTGGTGTGATAACGAGGGTAAGTTAACTTATGCGGGTGCTTCAAGCAGCCAGACCCAGACATAGAATTTGGGCATCATTGACTTGAGCACTTTGGCTTTTGCTCGGTCTGTCTTCGCTTTTTCCCCCTCAGATCCCTCCTTGTCTCCTCGTACCTTACCGAGCTGACATCCCAATCAAAACAAAGCCCTCGGACTTCTTCCCTTCTATCCTTCCAACCCTCCCCTCCCTTCCCTTGCCTTCCCTTCCCATCCTATTCCATCCCATTCAACCTCTGTTGTTTTGTTTGTTCCCTTGTCCCTTCCCTCCCGTCTCATCATACAATTCCGACTTCTTCCGCACTGTTACTCGCCTCATCTCAATCTCACTCTCACTCTCACGCATGCTCTTTGGAGTCGCACACCCTTCCTATTGTACCGATTCTGACAGCTGCAGGGCTCTTGCTTGCTTGCTAGAAATGCCTCGTGCTGGCTCATACCATCTTGATTTTAGCCAGCACTAATCAGTAAAATATCCTGCCAGTAAGAGCGTGCGCTGGGCTGGCAAGGGGCTAGGCCTCTTGAACATCTTGGGCGTGCGTGGTCTGGCCTCTGTTGCCTCTGCTCCCTTCCCTGCCAGGGATCTGTTTTCTGCCGCTGTGCTTTGGCCCACCCTCCAAAACCTGCATCTCATCCCAGTCACATTTTTCATGTGCCTGACGTATGGGCAAATAACTGCCCTGCCCTGCTCTCCTCTCGGGACAATGCGACTGACTGCTGATAATTTTTGTTACCTCACTTTGTCCCGATCAAGGAAATCCGCGAAGCGTACTGAACACCGCAGACAGATGACTATCTATGTGTAACCCCCTCAACATTCGAACCACTGCACCCTCGAAAATACTTCAACACAGCCGCATCCACCTCCACTTCGACTTCGAGAAATTTCTAGACTTCAAGCCGCTTCAAAAGCTCGCAGGCTTCTGAAGAACTTTCAAGAATCCTATTCTCTCGGATTGCTTCAAACGGAAACGTTCCCGGCGTCGTTGTCGAAAGCTTACCCGGCTTCTAGAGCTTTCGCTATCTTGTACCGCATCATCGAACACAGCCATTCTCAGCCAACATCAGCCCACCTCTTGTCCCGTTCAGTGTCAGCGCTCTTCCCCTCCTTTGACAACCCCTCAATACTGCTATACGAAGTCCATGATTGCGCAATTTGGAGATCTCAACTCAAGTCTCTCTGCTTATCCCTTCATACTGCGAGCTGGCCTTGAGCTTCCGCGCAAGCTGTTAAAATGACCGTCTTTGTGGTTTCTCTGTAAGTACAATCCCAAAGCATCAATGATCAAGCTCTGGCAGCTTGGTCTGCCCACAGCTTCCCCTGCTTCTTCCAGAATGCGGGGAGAGCTTGTGATCCCTTTTCACAATCCCAATGTAGCCTCAATGCATAGCTGTCTCCACCTATTATATGTCAGACTATGTCTTGCAGAGCTCTAACAAGCTTTCAAACAGGTTTCTTCCCAATACTATCAACTTCACACTCCCATCAAACCCTTCAAGAGGTCGACCCTCCCCTCCTAGACGAACGACAACACGAATTGACACCTCTGGCAAGCCCAGCCTGTTCGCCCAACAGCGAGATCTTACCCCTCCACAGACACCGACTGTAGACGCAGATAATGATGGCTTCTTTGCCTCAAGTGAGAACCCGGATTTGCGAGGGCACTTTCCAAAGCAAGAGAACCACCGCTCTATAATTGCTCCCAGCGATCCACATTCGCCTGCTTGGGGTTCTGTCGCTGGACGGCTCTTCACCCAACCTCGGTCGAGAGCTAGCTCTCCTCCTCCAGCGGATATCTTGAAGCACAATAAGACTGTTGCGAAGGCTAGTGTCCTTGGGCGCGCTGGTGTCAAGCAACCACAACTTGGGAGGAGCGACAGTCATGACAGAGTCTTTGCCCATGCGGACTGGACTGTCGTACCCGCAGACCAAGGCAATGGTGGACTTCGAAATGCTGTTCAGGCTGCTGTGAGAAATGGGAAGCTACATGACAAGATCTGGGTGGGTACACTTGGAATGCCCACAGACGCCCTCGAGGATACTCAGCAGAAGCAAGATATTGAGGATCGATTGGCTACCGAGTACGATTCTTTGACGGTATTCTGCAAGGACAGCGACTTCGATGGACACTACACGCATTACTGCAAGCAAATCCTCTGGCCAGTCTTTCATTATCAGATCCCTGATAATCCCAAGAGCAAAGCATACGAGGACCACTCTTGGATATACTACGTTGCGGTCAATCAGGCCTTTGCTGACAAGATTATCAAGAACTGGAAGCGTGGGGATATCATCTGGGTTCACGACTACCATCTCTTGTTAGTGCCATCCATGGTACGAAAGAAGCTCCCAGATGCGAAGATTGGATTCTTCCTTCACGTTGCTTTCCCTTCCTCAGAAGTATTCCGATGCTTGGCAGTTCGAAAGGAGCTTCTGGAAGGTATGCTAGGCGCAAATCTCATCGGTTTCCAGATTCATGAGTACGCACGCCATTTCCTCCAAACATGCAGCAGGCTGCTTTGTGTCGAGGCCACGAACGATGGTGTTCAACTTGAGGATCGTTTTGTCGATGTTATCAATCTTGCCATCGGCATTGACCCAGTCGCATTGGATATGAATCGTGCCGATCCGGATGTTGCCGAGTGGCTGAAGACCATGCAGGACCGATATCGTGGCAAGAAGTTGATCGTTGCAAGAGACAAATTGGATCACGTGCGAGGTGTTCGACAAAAGCTTTTGGCCTACGAGTTGTTCTTGAATAAGTATCCAGAGTGGAGAGACAATGTGGTTATGATTCAGGTTGCGACTTCAACGACCGAACAAGCTGAGCTGGATGCCACTGTCTCCGATATCGTAACCAGAGTCAACTCCTCGTGGGCAAACCTTGCCTATCAACCCCTGGTTTATCTCAAGCAAGACATCAGCTACCCGCAATACTTGGCGCTACTGACGGTCGCTGACGCCCTGATGATTGCGAGTCAACGTGAGGGAATGAACCTGACTTCTCACGAATATCTTTTCTGCCAAGATGGCAAGTTTAAGGGACACAACAAGAATGGCTCTCTCATCTTGAGTGAGTTCACTGGAAGTGCATCGGTCTTTGGTGGTAATGAGCTTTCCGTGAACCCATGGGACTATCGACAATGTGCCGAGGCCATCAAGCAAGCTCTAGAGATGGAGGATGATGAGAAGAAGACTCGATGGGACAAATTATACCAGGCTGTCATGCATCATACAGCAGAGCATTGGTTTACGGCTTTCCTGACGAGACTTGACAAGGTCTATGATGAACAACATCGACGAGATACTACTTCTGTTCCCCGCCTATCCATCAACCAGCTTGGACGACAATATCAACAGTCGGAACGAAGATTGTTCATTCTTGATTACGAGGGAACTCTTGCTTCATGGGGGTCGCCTAACGACATCATTCTTACCAGTCCTCAGCGTACACTCGATGTCCTGAACGACATTCTACAGGATGAACGGAACACAGTTTACGTCATGTCAGGTCGTCAACCTGAAGAGCTCGACAGACTGTTCAAGCGTGTACCAAACCTAGGATTGATTGCAGAGAATGGTTGCTTCCTCAAGGAATTCGGCATGTCGAAGTGGGTTGAGATGGCTGATCCCGAAAAGATGCGTGCCTGGAAGGAGTCTGTCGAAGGCATCATGCATTATTATCACGAACGTACTCCTGGGTCGTGGATTGAACCAAGACACTGCAGTCTCATTTTCCACTACAAGAGCTGTGAGGATCAAGAGAGTGCAAGTCGTCAAGCTGGTGATTGTGCCAGCCATATCAACGATGCTTGTGAAGAGCAAAGAGTGCGAGCTATCCCGATTGAAGGTTTGTCTCATCGCTCGCCTGTCATGTTTCGTGCTGACCTCTATATCTAGGTGCCGTTGTCGTCGAGCCAATAGATTGGTCCAAGGGTACTGCAGCCATGCAAATCTTCGCCGGTCTCAAGAAGAATATGGCACCGAACCTCGACCATGAATCACCCGTTGACTTCCTCATGGTAGCCGGTGATGGTCGTGATGATGAAGTTATCTTCCGCTGGGCCAATGAGCTCGGTCGCGATGGAACAGTCAAGAATGTCACCACTGTTAGTCTGGGAAGCAGGAATACCGAAGCTGGGTGCACGCTCACGCAAGGAGTTACTGGTATGTCTTTCCTAGAAGAAGAAACTTCTAGAGCTGGGTTGGAACTAACGTGAAATAGGTGTTCTTACGGTTCTACAAAAGCTCGCGATGATTGCATGAGTTCGTCCCTGCGCTACGCTGTATTGATCTGCTCTTCTTCGATCAGCAACATCTGTCTCGGGCGCTATCGGCGCTCATTTTCTTGTCTTCTATTCTTGGTGTTTCCTTGGTCGCGAAGTATTTGATGGGGTGGTGCAGCATAGCAAGGGCGTAACAATGGGTATTCATAGGATCGGAATGATGGGAATATCTCAGGAAGCATACGATATGATATGTTATTGGTGCGATGTGATATCAAGGTATGCTTTGACGAGATGAACAAGCATATGAAAAGCTTCTTTGAAAGGAGGGAAGGAAGATGGAGGTGGAGAGAGCAAACGAAAATCATTAGCTGGCGACGGGAAGTGTAGCTTGGCTTACTTTACTCCGAGGGAGAATGAATGAATGAAAATCGAATGATTGAGTGAGGACTTTTGATCCCTCTTAGTCTAACTCCTCTCCAGAATCGTCATATCTGTTTCCTTGTACCAGTCAAACTATCCTTATGGGGGCCTATACATAGATAGATATTCTCCGCTCCACGACCATCGTCGTCTTTGTCTGGCCATCTCGAATAGACCAGAGTAATTCACAATTATATATTTCAGGGCCTTTAGTTCTTTCATCCTGTGTCGCTGACTAATAATCTCCCATTCCCATTACTTACTTGTACAAAGTACCATGCGCAAACCGATCCCCACCAAAAATAATCTGACAGCCCTGGCCTGAACCGAACCGAACCGGAGGAATCCCTGTCGGTGCACCCCAGCACCACAGACGTCATCCCGCGTGGACAACAGAAACATCGTCATCCAACCAAGCTTTTGGAGATGAGAAAGTTGGAAACGAAATGCTTGCGGCCCGGACGCAGTGCACGACTTCCATTCCACGAACCGGATAGAGCTTACAAGAGAAAACAAATGAAATGAGTTGGATGCGGACGCGATGATGGGCCCTCCTGCTGTTCGGAAAGTCGAGCCGGATTTTTCGTGAGCTAGAAAGGAGTTCCAGGACCTTGGTTTGAACTTCTTTGGTATGGTCTCATGAACCGTTGACTCGATAGACGACAGGTCTGCAGGCTTTCAAGCGGGAGCCAGAAGAATGTGGGTTTGTCCAATCGCAGTGGATTGTTCATCCAAGATCTCTATCTTGGTACTGTGAGCAGGTAGTCATCCGACAAAATTAGGTTTGTGGAGGTGGGTTAGTTGGTGGGTTAGTCCAGGGTCCAGATGTAAGTGCAAGGATTCGAGCTTGATATGTACGAGATGAGGATGAAGGAGTGGAGGGGATGGAATGGCATGGCATGGGAGGAGAGTACAAAGAGTGGTGTTTATCCGCTTTCTGTTTCTATTTTGTACGCATTTATATATATCCTCAACTCACATATTCCTCTCCCTCGAAAAACCCTCTCTTCCATCTTCAACCTCTATACCCCGCCTGCACGTTTCACCACCACCACCAACCAACCAACCAACAATCATGTCCCTCAAATACCTCCCCATCATATCCGCGCTCCTCTCCGTCGCGCTCTCCACACCAGTCGTAACAGTCACCGCGTCCACCGCCCCCTCACCCACATCACCATCATACACCGACGCAGAAACCTTCCAGAAAGACATGTTGACGGCGCATAATTTCTACCGAGACGAGCATGGAGTGGAAGATCTAGTGTGGAACGAGACGAGTGCAGAATTCGCAGCAGATTGGGCTGAGGGCTGTAGGTTTGAGCATAGCGTAAGTACTCTTCTAGAGAATATACCTAGGTACTCTTACAATGGGGGAGTCCTCAGCTAACGCATCTGCTCAGGGCGGACCAACAGGCGAGAATCTCGCAGCAGGATATGCGAATGCTACGGCTAGTGTCGATGCGTGGGGATTGGAACGCACGGATTATAATTTTAAGAAGCCGACGGGGTTTAGTGAGAAGACGGGGCATTTCACGCAGTTGGTGTGGGGGAATACGACGAGTGTGGGGTGTGCGGTTGAGAGTTGTCAGGGGGAGAATGGTATGTTTACACTCTTGTCTCTCTTGTTCTGGCGAGAGTTGAGGGTTGGAGAGGAGAAGGAAGTGTGAATGGGAAAGGGAAGGAGATGGAAGGGCGAGAAATTCTGGTCGGATTCTGACGGAGATTTGGGAATGGAGATGTGTAGATTTGGGCGCAGAAATTTCTCGAGATCTCAAGCTGATAACTCAAACAGATACACCAGGTTTCTACGTCGTATGCGAATACTACCCACCTGGCAACGTCGTCGGAAACAAGAACCAGTTCTTTAAGGACAATGTCTTGAAGCAAGACAAGGGAAAGGAGACGGATACGGTTGAGAGTGGTGTTACAAGTGCGGCCAGGAGAGATGGTGTCTGGATGGCTGGTGTATTGGGTTATGCTGTGGTTTTGGGAGCCGGAATGGCGTTGTAAATCTGAAATGAGATGAGTGGGGGAGGACTTGATACCCTTTTGACGTGTCGCCTTTTCTTGTGTATATTTTGAGCGGACCTTGAGCATTTGAGCGATAGATATGAAATGATGAGCTTATGATCTACTCATTCAGTCGACCTCTACCTTGTTTGCCTTCTCGGTTCATTTGTCATATTCTATGTTGCAAGTTCGGACGCTTTGAGATTTCTCGTACTTTGACTTTGCTCAGAAGGATACAGTGCTCGGTGGTAGCAGCTATTGGCTTTTCTGGCATCATCGAAGCAAGTCCGTTTTAAGTTATGGTCGACTAGAAGTAAGAAGTTGCCAATTGAGTTGGGGCGGCATGATTTTGGCAAAGCTAGGAGGGGTCGCTTTTTAAGCGAATTCAGTTTCAAGGACGGTCCCAATGTTTGGTCTCCTCACAAGCTCGCTACACCGTCTGGGATGCAATTCCTGCCTGGTTAGTCGACTTAGATCTTTTTTCTGTACTTTATTGCTAAATCATCCTCGACCTTGGATATCTCCGGGATTCATGTGAAGATCCCAATTTGCACTTTCAACCTGCCGAAGCCCACAGGCGACACCCTCAGGACGCAAGAACATTTTTATCAGTTTAATTGTGCTTGTCCCGATAAACTAGACTGTGTACGAGCATATACCATGGCAACTACTTCATCTTCGGTGGAGGCGAAGAAGTCTCGTCGAGGATCAGACACACTACCTGCAAGCAAGAAGGTCAAGACGCCAGAATCACCATTCTCGTAAGTTCTGATGTGGTCTCTCTTGTCTCTGTTCTACCTAGTATGATCTGTGCCTGAATGATTCATTTGCTGACTTTGTACAGCGATCCCAAATCTCTGGTCACATTCTTCGTCGGCCCTGAGCCTATAGCCGTTGAGTTTCTGATCCACAGAGATGTGGTCTATCGTCAATCCAGCGTCCTAGCAGCTGCTTTCAAAAGTAGTTTTGTGGAAGGACAAACACAAACGTATCGGCTTGAAGAGACATCTCCGAGCGCCTTCCGACTCTTTATGGAATGGATGTATTCTCAAAAACTCACACTACTATACGATATTTGGAAAACCTTCAGACGTGCCGACATGGACGCAACCAAGGTCAAGGCTCAATATATGAGCCTAGCAGAGCTGTGGGTGCTCGCAGACAAATTCGCGGTTCCTGCTCTGCAAAATCACGTTATACTCAGCATGAGTAGAATTCAAGAGACAACTCGCACGTATCCGTCGGTCACCTTCAAGTATATCTATCAAAACACCGCTGTGAACAGCGCGCTCCGAAGATACGTCGTCGACAATTGCGTAAACGCAGGGTTCAGGGGTCAAATGGCATTCGGGTCCACATTCAATCCGTATCCTACGGAGATGTGTGTCGATATTGCGAAAAGGTGTTTTTACTATGGGGCAAAGCAACCAGACTTCGACATCGAATTTTGTCATTTTGACTATCATGTTAGCACTGTTACGGACTGATCACGAACTCTGCAGCTCGTCGAAACTACAAGCTGTTCTCACAAACTGGATATAGATGGTGATTGAGTAGCGATTAGTCGTCGAAGGAATGAATTCGGGTCTCCTGGATGCTACTCTGCTATCTTTTATTCAACATCGGTTTATTTTCAAGCTAAATACCACATAATTCTCAAAGTCTCTATGGAATCAGGCGTTTTGCTGGCTGTCAAGGTATAATTAATGGTAATGTTCTGCTAGAGTGAAGAAGCAGCACCTAGCTTGGGATTGAAACTCGTCTAGCATCCAACGATCAAATCTCAATACGCGATTTGTGTCCGTATCTCTGTGTTTGTTCCTGATAGTGAATTTCGTGTCTGCTCTAAGTACAAGTGAATATTCTCCGCGGATTGACTACCTTGTGTGTGACGGTAGTCAAAACGCGACTCATCACAATCTGATCAAATTTCCTACTCGACTTCAAACTCGATCTTGTACAATACCTCCAATAGATTTCAGATCTCCAAGTAAGTGACTTTAGCCTCAAAATCGCATGGAAAAGTGCAAACTGACACAGTCCATAGCAGATCTCCAGAGCATCACCATGTCACCCTCATCAGCAGCAGACGAGTCCACCCGGTCCCGCAAGGAAGAACCACCAAGCAAGAGATTCAAGCCAAGTTTAGCTTCGTTCTCGTACGTCTTGCCATCACCTTCACCATCTTGTACCTTGCTTCCTTAGCGTGCGGATCTCGAGCGACTTTAGCCCGGTAATTTGCTTATCAGAGCTGACAATGTCATAGAGATGCAAGTGGCCGTCACGTTCATCATCGGTCCCGAAGACCAAGTCACCGAGTTTCTCGTTCACAAAGAGGTCGTCTGCCACCATTCCAAAGTATTCGAAGCTGCATTTAGCAGCCAGTTCGTTGAAGGTTTGTCGCAGACATATCGTCTCGATGATACAAGCGTAGGCGCCTTCAAGTTTATGACGCAGTGGTTATACTCTCGAACCTTCAACTTAATGCACCATAATCCTACCTACAAGGTGGATAACAGACCAGAGTCCAAGGACTGTGCTCAGGATATGCAATTGGTGAATTCTTATCCAATCCTCAGCTTTGATAAGCATGAAAAGATGAAACTGACCAAGGTCAGGCCGAGCTGTGGATCTTGGCCGAAAAATTCGAAATGCCAAGTCTTCAAAATGCGGTTATAGACGCCATGGACAGCATCTTCGATCATCACGAAGGATACGTCCCTTACGGCACTTACAAATACATCTACGCCAAGACAAGTGAACACAGTCTACTCCGCCAATACATCGTTAACAACTACTACATCTACTGTGGGCCAGACTCTGTCAGGCGGCATAGGGAGTGGCTGCCAGATGATATGTTGGTGGATCTTTTAGACAACCTGTTCCCCAAGAACGAATACACAATGTCCTCTTTCGACAAAGAAGACTTTTACGTCTGAGATCTTACCTACCAGATCTTCCTTTGGGAAAAAATATCCTCCTGGTCATAAAATCAGTGATTTATCACTATGTGAGAGGCTGGGATACTGGCATTTGCTATGAATCGATACAAGCGGGAGCCAACTCGGAGCTGGATTGGCGTCCAGAGCCATTAGCCTTACCAACCCACATACTTCAAATCACGATGGTCATTATTGCCTTCTAACTGCGAAATGGGCATAATTTGATAGCTCTCCTTTCCTGGCAGAATCACAGAGCGTTCTCCCTCCTTTTGATACTTCCCAATTCTGCTGTCCTTCGTTTCTCCCTTCGTGAGACTCGGGGCAATTCTTCTATATCAGCGATCGCGTCTCTCTTGCATTTCTCTATCGACATCTATGTGCAAGATGTCTCTTTTCATTCTCGCTACACCGGCACTTTTTCCTTATCACAGCAGGAATATCCTCCTCCGAATCATCAGAACTGACTTGTGCCACATCTGATCTAATATTCGCCTTGTAATTCTCGGTTCCGTCCATTCCCTCATCCGTCTGGATCTCACTGTCTTCTTCAAGTTCCATAGCATGTGAGTTAAGCTCTCTTGGATGACTTGCCATGTACCCATCTGTCTGGGTGCCTCGATCCTCCATTTCCACCTCATCTTCAGAACTCGCTTGATCATCTGTTTGGTCCCTAGGCCGGCATCCATCTTCCAAATAACACTGCTCCTCATCTTCATGCTCATGAAATGCGCAAGGGCCCCAGTGCACATGTACCCGCGCCTCTCGAGCTGGTAAATGTCTGTCATAAAGCTCGCACTCAGCAAAGGTCCCGTCGACATCGCTCTTTAGATTTGGAAAGGCCCTGCCAAGAATAGCATACTCGTGTACCTCCATTTTTCCGCATAGTAGCATAACCGTGATTACGGCTGCAAAGTACGCTTGCATCATACTATCTGGGTCTAACCGACCGAGGCTATTTGCCATTGCGACAGGGCAAGGGTATTGCCCCAAACAGCCCAACTCGTACAGCCCGTCCATAATCTTGTTCTTGTAATCAGCCATATCGTAGCGACTTGCCAGATCATAAGCCTGAAGAAGCTCATCTTCTATGTGCCAAAGATTCGCGTCACGGGCGCCAATGCCTCGGCCTGCTGCGGTGGGGATGAGCTCGGGTATGGTGAAGTCGCCGCTGTGAATGTACTGAAAGAAGCTTCGCCATGCTAATCGGACATCAGGATCTCGGATCGTTACTCCAGCGACTATTATCCCATCTGGTGTAACCCCGTTCTGGTCGAAGACATCCTTCGCATCTTCAAAATATAACCTGAGGAGTCTTGAGGAAACTATGTAGTCTTGGCGTGGGAAACCTTCAACGACCACCCGGCATTTCATCATGCATTCGGACGACATTTTGATAAATGAGGGCAAATGGTATACTGAGAAGATCGAAGGTCTAAAAGTGTAGGATAAGAGTGGTGAGATTGGATGAATGCGATGGCAGTACTGTGGAATAAATTGAACTCGACATCACAAACTTCTTTTTCGCGATGTTGTGCGGGCAGCTATGATAAGATCATCATAGCCTGGTATCGGGGACAGCTACTGAGACGCTATATCGTACCAGATCTTGTATTGTTGTGGCGTTCCACTCATGCGAAAGAGGCACTAGACAATTCGGTCTTCCCACGATTCCCCACAACATTTGGGAATGCCGAAGGATACCAAGTCCATCAGAACACAAGGCATCATCGTTGGCATGGCGGTAATTAGATATATATTCACAAATATGATTAATGAACAATCATTGTGAGATACTTCTGAATATAATCGAAGAGTCGGAGAAGACTGTCTTGACGTAGTTCTTTGTTTTGTCCAGCTCGCTTAATTACGAAGTTAGAGGAGCGCTAAGCGGGCGAGCCCGTCAACGGATTCCACGCTGCCTCTAGTTAACATGCAGACATGTCGTCTTCGTCCGCCATCGTTAGAAGCTTCTCAATCACACAGCTTCCAAATGCATGTCGCTCGTTCTGGTATTCGCGACCAGCCCAAATATTTGACGATTTGTAAATTGCAAACGGAGCAAGTATGTATAAGGCCTGGCGATTTTACAGCAGCAAGATAATTAATCAGCTGTAGAGAATGGAAGGAGCTACATATTTGGCAGTAGAAAGCAAGATATTGAAACCCACCCATAATCCACTTACTGCACGCTTGCATCATCTTCACCTCCGTCTCCGCTCCCCTCATCATCCTCCGAGTCATCTTCTCCAGCCACACCAATTTCAGATGTGCCATCCCCTTCGGCATCACTGTTCTCAATTTGGGTATCGATAGCATCCATACGCAAGACGAATTCGTTTTGAAGTCCGACAAGCCAGCTTGTCAGTGCTTTGTCGTCCATTGAGCCCTTTGCAGCCTGTTCCAGCTGTTCCTTCAGACTCTTCACCAGTTTCCGCCTCTTCGCCAGAGCCAGGGACTTCGATGACTGTTTCTTGGCCGCTGCTTGGGCTTCGAGCGCATGTGATACCTGCTCCGCTACCTGTAATACCTGTGGAGGAAGATCCACGACACGGGCTACAGCCAAGCCATAGTGTTGCTCCTGAACGTAACCATTCCGCACCTTGTAGAGCATTGCCATTGTATTCTCTTGTCCAAAGTCAACTTCAAGGTGCATGTTGACGACTCCCTCCTTGTTCTGTAGGATTTGAGCTGCCTCACATCAGCATATGAAGACATGAAGGGTGCATGGCATACCGAGCTCCCGAAAATGAGTTGCGAAGAAGACGAAGGCCCCGCTAGCTACCAAAGCTTCCGCAATACTCAGAGATATTGCAAGCCCGTCTCGACTGCTAGTACCGCGGCCGAGCTCATCGATGATCGCGAGACTACCCCTATCGATGTTTCTAAGTATCGAACGTTAGTGCAGCTCAACAGCCCAATCATGACGACTGACCTCAAGATAAAAGCAGTTTCCCTCATTTCCGAGGCGAAAGTTGACACATTGGCTTCGATACAATCATCCATAGAAACTCGGGCGAAGAGCTGGGTGATCAGTGGAAGGGTGGCAGATTCGGCTGGTACAAAGCTGCCGACCTGAGCCATCACACACGTGAGGGCAATGGAGCGAATGTAGGTACTCTTCCCGCTCATGTTGCAGCCAGTTACGATCTGGAATCGTGTTTGTTCACTCGCGTATGCATCATTCGGGACAAACTTTTCCTTATGGACCTACATGGATGACTGGTCAGCAAGTCCATGGATGCAGGATTGGCGGTAACAGCCTACCCGTTCTCGAATAGGATGTCGACCAGCTGAAATAGCGATGCAGTCCGTAATCTGCGGTCGTGTATATTCAGTCTGTTGCTCGTTGGTGGTAGCAAGATGTGCGAGGGAAGCGATCATATCCAGCAGAGCGATACTCTCACAAACACGGAAAAGTACCGGAATCTCCCCCCGGATGTCGTCAATCAATTGCTGGATGGTCTGATCGCTCATCAAAATTACTTCTTGGTGAGATCCTTCAATTCTTGCATTCATCTTCACAAGCTCTAAGGTCTGACACTGAATTTTACCTTTCTTTCGATATCGATTGATGAGAATTTCCGGGATAGTCCGACCCTCAAAGTCGCTCTCGGATAGTTGGAGAAAATAGCGACGAGCATTGTCATATCGAGTTTCTGCAACAATTTCGAAGCGCTCTGTAAGTCAATCAGCAGTGCAACACCTCGACATATCTATGGAAGTAGACTACGATTTATCTCTGTGACATGTTGATGCACATCCTCAGTGATCTCCTTGAAAGTCTGTCGAGCAACATCAAGAAGACCACTGACTCCTGACTATTGACAATTTAGTTTGTGTGGAGATGAATAAGAGTCAATAGTACCTTCACAGCGTAAGTTCTTTGATTCCGCAAGTCAAGAGGAGTCTTTTGGTACGTGACGTCGTCATTGATGACGGTCTTGATGAGCTCCATCGTCCGACGGAGATGACTTGGCTCAAAGTTGTCCCGAATTTCACAAAGCAATTGGGAGCGAGCACCTGCAAGTGATTCGAATAAGGGGAGAACAGATTGTACGAAGCTCTTGAGCATCAAAACCCTATTGATGGACTGCTCCGAGTGTTGGATATCGGGCTGATTTGGAATTATGATCAACTGCGAAAATTAGTCACTGAACAGAAAAGGATACTATTCAAGACACAAAATACACTGCTAAGTAGTTGTTCGATGTCATGGAAAGGACGAAGAGCTAATTTACTGGTTAGCAAACGTCGGATGCGGGACAGAGCTCGCGTGCGCTGACCTTCTCGAATCTGAGAGAACATATCCTCTTTGGTCGAGAGCTCCCCAACGGCATCGTAACGTTGTTCAAGAACACTGGCTTGAGTAGAAGGTTGTAAGATGTTGAGTCTGAGAAGTCGTAATCCCATGGGTGTCAATGTTTGATTCATGATACCCAAGAGGCATGCTTTGGATTTTGCGTTGTGTAGGTTCTGTATGAGTTCCAAAGACTGTATTGTGGCAAGATCAATCATCATGGACCCTTCAGAGGGCTGGAATCTGATACGAAGAGAATGAAAGGCGAAAGACAGAGACTTGCTCAAGTTGATATACTTCAAAGCCTGGTTTTGAGGAGTCAGAGAGTTACAGAGCAAGTCCGCAAGTTGCACTTACCGCGGCAAAGCAACAAGTTGCGAAGTAATTCCCACCAATTGCTACCTTGATTGCTCCGATGTCTTCCGCGAAGGCTAGATCCTGTATATAGTCAAGTCCCGCCGACTCTGACCAGTACTTCCGGTCAACAGTGACGATTCTCGAGCCAATGATATTTTCCTCAATGACGGAATACATATTTGACTTCTTATTTGGTGGGCCACTTGTCGAAACTATTAGGATCTCGGTGGGATCAAAGACGTGTAATTTGTTGATGGTTCTGGCATAGAATTGGTTGTCACATATTTGACTCAGGACTGCTTCCCCTGTGGTGATGTTCACAAATGCAAGTCCAACAGTTGGGGAGATGCCTCTGCCTTCGCTGATGGCACAAACGATCTGGTGACTTTCACCGCCGCCAATGGTAGATCCACCTCTTGATCTTGATCGTCGACCGGTTGATGGACGAGCAGTACCGGGGCGACTCGGGTATGTCGAGCTTGGTCTCGTAGTGCCTGGTCGGCTTGGGTAAGTCGAACTGGGCCGAACAGTGCTAGGACGTTGTCCGGAAGGAGTCTGCGAAGAACCATACGGGGTCTGTGAGGCTGACACTGTCCCAGAAAGTTGGTAGGATGTAGATGCATAGCTCTGGGAAGTCCCCGGTCTTGGACTGGGAGGAGGGGGCATGTTGGAATGGAGTGGTTAGTTATCTGGCTTGTTAGTCAATGTATCAATCACATCTAGGTATATCAACATTTCAGTATTGAGCCGGAAAGATTTCTCTTCGAATGAAAATGAAGTCTTGGGATGTCGAAGGATAGTTGGAGGTTTAGACCAAAGTCAGACTAAGGTTGAGATGGGACGGAAGGCTGTAGCGCGCCTAGTGCACGGGCCATAGCCAAGCCACGAGGCTGAGATTTCTCCAAAATAATTTTCGAGAAATCTGCGCCTCGCATCAACCCCGCGCAAAGCCCATCTCCAACATCCAGCTACCAAAATCAAGCTTCCAAAGGCTGCATAAATTGTCACGCCAACAATACATTTGATAAAAAGAAATATCGGCCACAGCCATGGCAACAGTACTTCCTCCACCGAGCAAGAGGCAAAGAACGGATGCCGCAGACAGAGCGAGGCAGCAGCAGGATATCGAGGAGGTTCCCAGTGATGCCGGTAGTCTGCGTATACAATTCTTCGACGAAACGACAGGATTAGCTATTGGCCAAGGGCCTGTCCTCGTACCAGTTGCCGATGCGACTCCAAAAAACCTCGAGCTTCTTTTGAACGCTCTGCTAGCACATGTGAGCCTGATTGGATACTGCTTCTAGAACACCACTGATCATATCAAGGATTCCTCGGAAACGATTCCATATAGATTCACTCTCCCAGTCCCAGACAAGAAAACTTCCGAGCCGATCACAACAGCGTTTCCAGCGAACATATGGAAGTCTCTCATAAATCCAGGGTTGATCAGCACAGAGCAGGTCCAGAATATCTCCGCAGCACCTCAGGCCGTCTTCAGAGTACAGGCAGTCTCGAGATGTGCTTCGACTATTCCGGGTCATGGCGAAGCGATTCTAGCAACTCAATTCTCCCCCAGATCTTCGTCGAGAATGGTATCAGGAAGTGGAGATAATACTGCTAGAATATGGGATTGTGATACAGGAACACCAGTCCATACATTGAAAGGACATACTAGCTGGGTTTTGGCTGTCAGTTGGTCTCCGGATGAGTCGAGAATTGCGACCGGATCCATGGACAACACTGTGCGGATGTGGGACCCCAAGACAGGAAAGCAGCTCGGAAATCCAATGAAGGGCCATTCTAAATGGGTGACAAGTCTGGCATGGGAACCATACCACGCACAGAAACCAGGCGAGCCTCGTTTGGCGTCAGCATCAAAAGATGCTACTGTGAGAGTATGGTCGGCCAATCAACAGACCATTGAGCTAGTTCTGAGTGGGCACAAAGGATCTGTCTCGTGTGTGAGGTGGGGCGCAACTGGATATATCTATACTGGCTCCCACGATAAGACGGTAAAGGTATGGAATGCTAAGGATGGAACTCTGGCACACTCACTGAACGCCCATGCCCATTGGGTAAATCACCTTGCATTATCAACCGATTTTGTGATAAGGACCGCATACCATGATCATACCGGCAAGATTCCTGCTTCGGACGAGGAGAAAGTCGCGAAAGCGAAAGAAAGGTTTTTGAAGGCAGCCACGATTCAAGGAGAGGTTGTAGAAAGACTCGTTTCTGCAAGTGATGACTTCACAATGTACCTTTGGGAACCGGCGAAGGGTACCAAGCCAGTAGCGAGAATGCTGGGTCATCAAAAACAGGTCAACCACGTCACATTTTCTCCTGATGGGCTGTTAATTGCTTCTTCTGGATTCGATAATCATACCAAACTGTGGAATGCAAGGGATGGAAAATTCATCAATACACTGAGAGGTCATGTTGCGCCAGTCTACCAATGTGCATTTAGTCCAGATTCGAGACTGCTGGTCACTGGAAGTAAAGACACCACACTCAAGGTCTGGGATATGCGGACACAGAAACTATCTGCAGGTAAGTCAACCTTGCATCCAAGATGGTACTCATGAGCATTGGGCACTGACAGTTTCGATAGATCTTCCTGGACATCAAGACGAGGTGTATGCGGTGGATTGGAGTCCCGACGGGCAGAAAGTTGGAAGTGGAGGCAAGGATAAGGCTGTACGTATCTGGAGGCATTAGCTGTAAATTGAAGCAATCGAATACTTGCTGGAAACCGTATCTTTCGTCTCGCAATCCGTGAGGACCAACCTTCTCCAGTGCTGTCAGGTTGATTCGACCACAGCATACACCACGTCACTGTAGTGTGCCTCATCTAACATTGATCTTTTCAAATTGCATGCTTCATTCACCTAAACGCTGGTTGATGGCGCGAATGCCAACTCGGCTTTCGCCACCTCTGTCCTGCCCTTGCTCTATATATATTCTCCATGCGAAATCTTCACCCAGAGAGCCGTGCTAGCGAGTTGAACACGTCCCCAAATAACCTCAACAAGCTCGAGAGAACTCGTCACGGCTTTTAAATCGCAGCCAATTCAGCCTCAATGGTCGATAGGATTCTGCTTTGGCTCAGAAGATAACAAAGATTCCTCATCTCTGAATCAGGATCGACAAAAATCAGCAGATTATTTTATTCGAAGATGTCACAGTTCTTGCCTAGCTCTATCTGACCATCACCTCGCGTCTTCCACCGAGCATCTCCATACAACAAGACTCTCCAGTTCTAAGCTCTGACCTGGCGCCATATTCCGCAACTCTGGCTGCGAAATGTAGCAAGCAGCTTGATCTTCGCAAGTTATAAAAGTCTCCGGTCGCGTCAAATCACTCATTGAACATCATCTCTTGAACGCTGCCACTTTCAGCAAGCTTTCGTCCAACACGGTCACTGCCTATCAGTATGCCACTGGTCGGTATAGCAAAAGAACTAAGAGAGAAGATATTAATCAGAGAGAAGCTATGGAAAACCATGGATAAGCGCATTCCAGACTTCAGGTATGATGATCTGTACTGTCCAGACCTTCGACATTAGCCATCCTTCTGACCTTGCACAGTCATCCTGACGTTTTCGTCACCTTCCTCGTCGGTCCTGAGCCAAAGCCAACTAAGTTCGCCGTCCACCGAGAGTTTGCATGTTATGACTCCAAGGTCTTGAACGCAGCTTTCAACAGCAATTTTGTTCAGGGACAGACTCAAACATACCGACTGGAGGACACGACTCCTGGAAAATTCAAACTTCTGGTCCAGTGGGTCTATACGCGGAAAGTGAGAATCTCCCAACCTGCACCCTCGGGGCGGTTCGACGTTTTAGCTGAACGAGGAGAACAAGATGCAAATGTTAGTTGGGACGAAGAGGATATGAACCTTGCGCGACTTTGGGTTCTTGCAGATCGACTCAAGATGCCAAAGCTACAAAACAATGTCATGTCGATCATAGTCGGTATCTCAAAGCTCCATCAGCCGGCTTCGTTAGCCTTTCGATATATCTATGAGAATACAGCCGAAGGTAGCCCTCTTCGTGCCCTCACAATACGTCAATGTGCGACCGTGCTCAGTCCAAGGATCTTCTTTGGACACCCGTCGGCATTTCCGCACCAGCTTCTCCTTGGCATAGCGGTCTATTGCGCTGAGCATTTGAGGAGCATGTTTGGTGACGAGGAAAACTGCATCGATGCGGAAGACTTCTTCGTCGAAGTATCCTCAGTCTGAAGGACGTAGAGGAAGGCATCTGCCCTTCCACAACCACTAGCGGCATCCAGAGCTTAGTTCTTCGAGATGTATGAAGCATGAAGTTCTTTCAAGAGTGGAGTTCGGGATCTCACAAACAGAAGTGTGCTGCATCGAACCAGTCGGGCTTCGATCGCGTGGGTATGAGATTGAAGGGCTTGCATCAAAATAGTCAATGATCAATTTGACAGAGTCTTACCGCGCAATTTGCCTCTATCTTTGGTGAAATTAGTTTGGTGACTCCAGTATAGTCCTTGCCCGAATGCTCTGAACCCTGTCACCGGGCCAATGGCTGAAAGCAAAAAATCACTAGGAAGTACTCAGAATCTGAACCTCAAACCGACATCATCCAGTCACCGAAGTAGATACACATCATTGCAGATATAGATCCTATGATGGACAGCTTAGAGTGATCTCTATATTGCATCCGCAATGTTCTGTACAAGTGACTAAGTGACGTCCACTAGCGCACATGTTCAAGATACGCTCCCGTTCGAACCTGCGGTACACTAATCGCTAGCAAGAATAGAGAGAGGTCCGACACAAGAATTGAAGTCTTATGACGCATATCTAGAAATCTCAAAGATTCAACTAACCAGCCCGAGCCAATTTTCCCCCAGAGTATTGGCATCTAAACTGGCAGCACCTTCTTTTCATGCATCCCTCTGCTCCTGCATTTTAATTGTTTCTCCTCACACATATCCATCGGAATATCATCGCCAAAAGCCTACGCCGACTTTAGAACCGTGATTAAATACTGATCTTGTCAAATAGACCATTGGCCCTAGCATTCCAGGGTCAAATAGCTACATCCCTCAACCAAAATGGTGTCTGAGAATGTTCGCAACCTCAAGGTCGCCAGAAGAAGAGGCATACCTCTCCGTAGCGTAAGCTAATTAATACTTTAAGTCTTTTCCCATATGATGTGGACTCCAATTATATCCTCGGCCCTCGGCTCCTCTCAAACATCAATGCTGAGATGATCACCTACAGGGCCACCGCCCCGATAACAAGAAGGGAGTCTTCACACGAACCACCAGCGTTGAGCTCTCGTTCAAGACGACTTAAATACATTATAATTCTCTCTGGCCAAGCACTCAAGCGAGGACTCTCAATGGCAGATGAAGTACGAATGCCCAATCCTTGTGCGCCCAAGTCCACCACTAACACTAGGACCTCCTCCAGGAAATAACTCGCATGATTAGTGTCCAGAGTATGGCTTTGTCTGCCCTGCAATACCCCAATGCAAGTCAAAGAGCCAGAGATGCAAATATCCGCCAGCAGCACAATATCAGTGCTATATTTGTGAAATTGACCTTCAGTTCAGAGCAGCGCCAAGAAAGGACTTCAACTTCTTCTGGGCGACGAAAGGACTACAGGCACGGTTCAGATGATTGGCGGCAGCGTGGAAGTTCAGTTGTGCGTCTGTGAAGTGGATCCGAAGAACAGAAATGAGAAGTGCTTGTGTTCGGCGAAGAAGTTGCAAGCTGATTTAGAGACTTTGGAAGGCGCGTTCGAAGGGTTGGCAGTTGAGAACCCCGATACAGTCATGAAGGTGGGAGCGCCGAATGAAGAACTTGAGCCCGAGAATCAATTGGATGGTATTGTGGAGGCTATGGAGAAGTGGGGAAGGCCGAGTAGTAGTGAGGAGGTGGATTGCGAGATGCTTTGATTCTACATCTATCCTTTGTACAAAAGATTCTCAGTTATGTAAGCCCAGACAAGGCGTGAACCGAATACGGAATTATCTGTCATGAATGAGGATTTTGAGGGATACGAATAGGCTACTTGGGCTTTATCACCTTCTGCCCAGCTGATGTAGAAGACCCTTGGACTTCAATGTGATGCTTCTTAGATGATAAGAGCTACTGTGGAGTGAAAGAACCTTTTTTGGTGACGAAGTCTTTAGCTTTTATGATGGGTATTCACTTGCCTGTCATGGATGTCGCCACTAGCAGCATAAGCGAGCAAGACTTAGTCCAAGAGCCACCTTCTTCTTCCCCTCTCAGACTTCCAAATCGCAACTCCTGAGAAAGCCACAACCCACACACAGACAGCTTTCGAGGTTGGAAGTTCATGATGCCTCTTTCAGCTGTGCTTGAGAAGCCTGCAGAGTAAGTAAAGTTCATTCAAGATGAGAATCCATAGACTGATTGTTCTTTAGGAGACTCGGACACGAGCTCGTCTCAATCTACGTTGGTCCCAAGCGCAAGCAGTTCTCAGTTCATAAGAAGCTCATCCGATCATCGGCCCCTTTCTTCGATAAGGCTTTCCTGGAGAACACATTCAAGGAGGGAGCTGAGGGAGTCTTGGAGCTACCAGACGATCACCCAGCTGGCTTCGCTCTATAAACGTCCCACCCCACCATTTGGCCCACCCCCCCATTTGGCCACCCCTTTTACACCAAAACTCACCACTTTAAATAACTAATAATTTTATTAAACTCTAATAGAATAACTTAAAACTAAAGAATCGGATTATTTTTAAGATAGTCCTTAATTTTATGAAAGTTTCATGTATTTAGTATTACGTAATCTTATGAAATAAGTACTTAAAGTCGAATATTTTTTTCGCTAATAAATTTGGTGTAAAAATGATTTTTGAATTTTCTTTAATAACTTTTTTAATTATTAACGAATACTTTTAAAACTTTTAATAAACTTATATGTTATAAAGAAGCTTTAAATTCCTAAGTTTAAAGTCAATTGAATTAGTTGTTATTTTTTTATTAAGTGATTTATAAAACCCCATATAAAAAATTTGTATGAGAAAAATTAAATCTTTAATAAAAACGTTATTACTAATACAAATACTTTAAAACTCAAAACAATTCAAGATTAGTATTTGAACTTACGTTATTAAAAGTTTTAGAGTATTTGAAATATTATTTATAAAGTTATTAATAAGTGAATTTCGGTGTTTTTACTATGTAAAAACTATAATTTAATACTACGTAATAAAATATTAATAGATCCCAAAATCCTTTTGTTAAATTAATTGATATTATATAACAAATATAATTATAAATTTTTTATGTTTTATTATTAATTAATTCTTTAGATATTTGCACTCAAAAATCACGTTTTTTGGTGTAAAAGGCGGGCCAAATGGGGGGGTGGGCCAAATGGTGGGGTGGGACGTTACATGGAGTGGATCTACCGAGCTGCGATTCCTGACGGCCACAGTCAGGGTTACGTCGAAGGCCTCTACAACCTGTGGATCTTTGCCGATAAGCTCTGTCTCCCAACCACCGCCTTGAAAGATACAGTCATGGACAAGATCCAGGATGTCTCCAGCACCTACAACCTTGAGCCAAAGGCCGACTTAGTCCGGATGGTATTCGACAAGACTGCCAAACGCTCCCACCTGAGACTCTTCTGTATCGACGTCATCGCCTTCTCGCTCCTCCTGAAGTCCGAGTTGAGAAAGACAGACCACGATCATGACACTGATGTCACAAAGCGGGTGGAGTAGACGTTGGAACATGAGCTTCAGGCTGTATATGGCATGATTGATGGTCATCCTGAGATCTTCAAGTACTTGTTCTACGAGGCCATTGGTTATGCCAGAATGAAGGCTCTCTCGGACCCAAGAGCAAGATGGCGCATGGGCAATCAAGGTCGCTGCTACTACCATGAGCATGCCGATGATGTTGCTTGTCACTCCATGGAGCGTAAGCCACCCGCTTTCATTCGCGATCATGACAAGGAAGACTAAAGACCGCGCGCTTTACCTCATCGTTACCGGGCTCTTCTGCGAGAATAGCAGGGCGGCTTTGAATGGCTGGAGAGATAATTGCTATGACATTTCTGAGAAAGTGTGCTCAAGAATACTGGCACACTTAATGAGCTAAATACGCTGCTCCGATCATCAAGGGTGTTGGTTTTCTCTCGCGGGGATTCACAAGCACTGCTTTTGAATTTGATTTGGCACAGTTCGTTCACATCAATGCAATAAACTTTCAACATCAAATGATAGCAACGTGTTCGCGAGAGACCAGCGACTGCTAACCATATATAAGATCCTACAGATCGTGAGTTGTGTGCAGAATCATGGATTATGACAGTCACTCAATGCTTGAGTTCTCGAGCAATTTGCAGATGGCACCCCACACCTTTGCCTTCTGACAATGTCCCAAATTGATGCTAATCGGAGTCTTTTGAAATTAAGACAGGCCTCTTAACTCGAGGCAATGTAATATACATCTGTGAATGCGTGTTTGGCTGATCTGTCTGACTGATCAAGTGTCTGTCCAGAACTTCACGCGTTTGTACCTCGCCTAATTCCTTGGCATGTCAACAAACTCGAAGGTGCAGCAGAATTACCCGGCACAGGATTCCATGTCAAACAACAATGCACAGCAATCTGCAGTGCTGCAAAAATTCTTCAAGAATCTGAGATGCCTTGTCTTGCCCTCAGAGTGCTCTCTTTCTCATCGCTTTCTCGTTTATGGAAGCCTTCATTGAAGCCTTTGGCGTAGACCAGTAGACCAATTCTTTTCTTTGATCTTCTTTAATGATTGTTGTCGCCAAAGCTTTGAGTCCTCTTCAACGGAGGACATTGTGTATTTTAGGTAATATTTGCTAACAACCTTTTGTCCCGCTCGTACTATCGCCGCGCCGGTGTCATCTTTCGATTCGACCTGTCTACCACTGATACCAATAATCTGAAGCTCGGGTCTCAATTAATCCCGCAAGTTACCACACCTGTGGTCTAGATTTTGCATCATTTCGGCTGACATGTCTTCTTCAGGAAGTGAGGCACAGAAGTGGTGGTGCTCTTCGTTGACTTAAAGCTCAAGGAGTTCGTGAATCTCATGGTCTGCAATAATCTCATTTGTAGGACCTCACACTATTTCAAAAAGTGCGTTCGCGGGAGACTTTCAGGAAGGTCAAAGTAGCAGGCTCCACTTGGTCGAGGATATACCCGGTGCTTTCTCTTTATTTGTCGACTAGATTTATCGGGGCGTTGTTTGAAAGGCGCAGGGCTCTTCTACGCACATCTGATGGGAGACAAGCTCGCGACCACCCGAAAACCCACGATCGTGAGCTTTGGGGCGTGTATGACGAGAAGAAGGACGATGTGAGAGAAGAGCTTGATGGATTTCCCAGAGTGTGGCTCAAACGCAAGGAGGCTACGGAGGTTTGGGCAGAGACCAAGACAGACATGCAATGCCCCCTCGTCTTTCAAGCCACCTTGTCACAGGGAGTGGAACTTTTGGAAGAACCGCGCAAGAGGCTTGATGATCCATTGGCACGAGAAAGGGTTTGACTGCGGACTGGGGAGAAGGAGCTACAGGAGCTTGAATGGGTTCGGTTCGGAAAGTATAGCTCAATTGGACTTCAAAGCCACATCTCTGGCTTTTCTGATATTTGCTAATTATCTGTACGTTTAGACTCTTCTGATGATCATGCTGTTGCTTAAAATTGAGAGAATGAGCCTTGGCTTGTGAGAAGACATGATCGATTGTTACTGGTGGATTATGATATGGTCCAATCAGATATCTTTGCTGTCAACAGATTGGAAGTTGACTTTGATGTCAAAGATGGGCGCCTAAGATGAACAGGTCTAGTTGAGCGTCAATAGTTAAGCGGTGTTCCTGCCTGATTCTTTCAACTCACAACCATTCTCCTCCCTCTTATTACTCACTCTTCACTCTTTCTCTCACCATCTTTGAAGCAAGCAACAAGATCAAGTATTACCTTCAGATCGAGCGTTCCCCACCCGGTGCCGGCCGACGATATCATGGATTCCTCGCATAGTCTAGCTTTGGCAACTGCGTCGGGCACTGCTGAGCCTGCTGAGTGCTTTCTTGGAGGGTGAGTAGTTCACCTTCTCTCAAAGTACCATCGGCTAATGCAGAGTAGGAAACTCGGACAGGACATGGTTACGATCTATGTTGGGCCCAAGAGAAAACATTTCAATGTCCATAAGGAGTTGATCTGCGAGTCCGATTTCTTCAAGGCTGCCTTCATGAGCTGCTTTGCTGAAGCTCATGATGGAGTCATGTACCTGCCAGATGACAATCCTGCCGCTTTCGATCTTTACGTTGAATGGGCATACCGAAAGCGAATTCCAGCTGGTTCTACCGAGTCCTTCCTTTTCACATTATACGATTTGTACATCATGGCTGACAAATTCTGCAACATCATACTGAAGGATATTGTCATGGATACAGTTCAGGATCTGGCCAAGACTCATGGACTCTTAGATCCCATGTTTTCGAAGGAGCTGGTTTTGAAGGTTTTCGAGTGCTCCTCGGACGACACCCGAGGCTTAGCAATTTTCCTGGTACATTTGATGTGTTTCGCTTTCCTCTCCAGAATGGTCAATAAAGGATGCGATGGCAAGATCCAGGCGAGCAAGACACTGAGGGGTGAAGATCTTGATACCATGTGGGAGATCGGAAAGGAAAATAAGACCATCTTCAGGCTGCTCCAGGACAAGATCATCACCGATGTCAGGGGGCCTCCAAACAAGATGATTGTCGATCCTCGAAACCGAGACGAGTCCAGAACGCCCAGCCGGTGCCGATATCACACTCATTGTGAGGGTTTCTACTGCAGGGAGAAGGATGAGAGCACCGATGCTTGTTTCGTCCTTGACATCAGCCGGAAGGGCTATACAGCTGTCAGCAAACCCGCCTCGAAGCTCAGTCTGTCCCCCGGAGAGACTGCATACCCCATCACACGAGTAGCTTCGAGGACGCAAAAGTGGAAGAACAAGCAGTGCAACTCTTCCTGGACATTGGTCTTGTCTTCACATGATCGCATGCTTCGGGTGTACAATGACCTCAGCGACCATGTTCTTGACATCTCGATCGATGGTATTGATCGCATCGTTACCTGTGAGCTTGGAAACAGCCCTCAAATCATCATCCACCGTTCAAGATATAACGATCCCGCAAGACCTGCCGTTGGCGTCGAGTTCAAGACCACAGACCAGTGCAACGTCTTCAGAGATGAGCTGCGTGATACTTGCAAGACCCGCTTTAATTCGATGTCTATGTCAGTATCCCCATTTATCTAGAGCTCAAGATCGATAAAAGCTAACCAGATTCATGATGATGTAGCTTGTATGTAGAAATGTCCTTTCAAGGTATTGTTGAGGGACCTTGAACCGAGCCGATGGTAGATTATTTGCCAGCAACTCAGCGGATCGAACATGCACAGCAATGAAACTTGTTTCACAAAGGTCAAGGATTTGTTCAGGGTCTTCTCTATCTGGTGTTTGGCTATGAGATTGTAGGAAACATAACGACGAGTTCGGGGTCTCGGGATCCAGCTTCATTCCGCTGGCGGATTAAGGATCAATATGCGTGGAAGAGTACGTCATGGAGAAATCTATCAATGTTTCGAGCAAACACATGCAGCAGATATGTAAAATGTGAAGACTAATTGACAAGCTTCTCCTGGGGACTTTTGCTTGTTCAAAAACGACTGCCGTGACGAAGAGCTGAAACCTTCCGGCTGTTCTTTGTCGGAGGTTTCTTGACATCACGTGATGATTTTCTGCTTCCTCGAGCTCAGCTTCAGATCCTGCTTCAAGTGAATGCAGCCCAGCACTTTCCAAGTGTTCATCAGCAAGCCTTAGAATCTTCGAATTAGGTGGTCGCCTTTGTGCGGTAATTTCCTCCAAACACAACATTGAGAGCATCATACTCGAGCTTTCAGATTACGAAAAGCAGTCGAGATGTCCACAAACGTATGTCTACCTAGTGGATTCTTTCACGTCTCAATAGGCTTAATTAAATATATCTCCAGCCCGAAACTTCGAAAGTCACCAAGAAGCCTCCTAACCCTGGTGTCAGATTTATCGGAGGGTAAGTATAGCTCCCCTGCAGACTCCGAGGTGGAGATTCCGTAGCTGACTCTCCTGGTAGCTCCCTTGACAACGAACTCGTTACTGTCTGTGTCGGACCAAGCCGCAAGGAATTTGTACTTTACAAGAAGCTGCTATGTCGGACTTCAGACTTCTTCGAAAAGGCGTTTAATTCCGGCTTTCAAGAGGGAAAACAGGTCAGTGTGCTCCGAGCCTGACGGTAGAAGTCGCAATCTACAGGCGCGCCGTAGACTTTCGATTCCATCAATTCGTCTTTGATTGAGCATGTGTCATTATACATAATGTTAACTCGCAGGTTAGGGAACCATATATCTCGACGAAGACAGCCCCGGCGCATTCGCATTATTCGTCAACTGGCTATACAGATCGACCATCGAGCCCGGGCGCAGTCGAAGTTATCTCCACAAGCTAGCCGATCTATACATCTTCTTGGATAAGATCTGCCTAATGGTTCTGAAAGATGCTGTCATGGACATCATCCAAGACATGGCGCTGAAATACAAGCTCGATGACACAATCCTCTTCCCAATCCTCGTGAAGATGGCCAGATGCGTCGCACCATACAAGGGCCTGACGAAATTTTGCTTGTACGCAGTGGTGGACTCTTTCGCCGAGAAGCATGGCAGAGAGAACGAGGACCGTACGAGAGTTTCTGTCAGGAAAGAAGACACAGAAATGGTGTGGAAGATGTGTCAAGAAAACTTTGACCTGTTTCACTCCTACATGTTGCGGATAGAGTTTCTAGTGGCAGCTGGTCTCAAGAGTGAGAATTATTGGAATCCTCGAGAACGAAAGGAGACATCAAAGGCGAATCGTTGCTTCTTCCATTGCCATGAAGACGCTTGGGATTGTCGTGCGAAGCCACTGGTAGCTGAGGAAGCGGAATTTGTGAATGATGAATGAGCTGATGACTCGATCAATTCTGAGTGCAGTTGTCAGGCCAAGAATAAATTGTATGTTCTACAGCCATATCTTTATTTATGGATTTAATGGCAGAATTACCAGCCAGACAGTATATCTTGAGCAGTGAGTACGGAAGAGAAACTGTAGAGCAGATTACCTAGCAATAAACCACAAATGACAATTCCTGGGAATACATCTCTGCGAGTATGAATGTAGACTGCTTTCTTCAATCTGCGCTTCTGGCTCAACAGAAGCGCAGATTTGAAGTCATCAGGAAAGTGGCGGACGACCTCACCTCGCTTGGAGGCGAGTGTTTTCTCCAACCAGAGTTAGTATGTTTTCTTGCCGACCTCACCTCTGGTCTGCACTACGCGTAATACTCTTCCCACAACCAAGATTCCTACAGACCTCGGACCAACGACGACACCAGATCATCTTCAGTACTGGGTCCAAGATGTCAGCAGAGGTAAAGACAGGTCCGAGATTTCGAAGTGTCCTGAGCGAAGCTGACGTGACCTGCACCAGGCCTGCAACGAAAGCATTCCAGCTCAGGAAGGTGAGAACGAGCATCCAGACACACCGGTAAGCTCGAAATATCAGCAACTCTACGCTAGGCTAACAGTTCTCCTAGCCAGAAGCTTCACAGACCGCCACATCAACAGCCCCTATCACCATCAACGACGTCTTCCTGGGAGAGTAAGCAAACCTACCAGCTAGTATTCCTGCCGTGTATAGAACGCTGACCGATACTTGCTAGCCTTGGCGAAGACACAGTGACGCTCTACATTGGCCCCAAGCGAAAAGCCTTTGTGGTACACAAAAAACTGCTCTGCCAGTCCGCAGATTACTTTGACAAAGCCTTCAATTCGACTTTCAAGATAGGCGTTGATCACGTCATGTATATGCCAGATGACAGCCCCGGGGCCATTGGATTGTTCATTCATTGGCTTTACAAGAGCAACATTGCTCCTGGCCATTCCTTGAGTTATGTTTATGATCTATATGATCTCTATATACTCACGAACAAACTCTGCCTCGATGAGCTCAAAAACAAGACCATGGACGCTATCGTGGAAGTTGCTCGGGAGTATGACCTACGTGACGTGCTCATCACGCCAGAAATCATCAAGAAGTTGTGGGATAGTCTGGGCGACCAGCTTTCTACCGGTCTACAATCTTTCACAGTCTCTTTGATGGCTTGGACATTCCATGAGAGGTGCGATAGTATCAATCGGGAAGACATCCCTAGGGTCATGCGTCAATCGGATGTGGTAGCGATTCACGGACTCGACCAGGAACTATCTAAGTTCGTTTACCGGGTCCATCGTCGTTTTCAACAGCTTCTTCAGTGGACTCGGCGTGATGCTGCCCAATTGGATCCACGGATTGCAGCTCTCCGAACACCTCCTAAGCCATGCCTCTTTCATAGACACAAGAAATTGGATGTCTGTCACCTCAACAGCCAGGAGCAAGAGAAGCCAGAATTCATCTTGGACTTGAGCAACAGTAAGAATTCGTAAGGCAAGCAGACGAGACTTAGAACTATGGTCACTTCTTTTATGGAGTACTTATGGAACTTTCAGAACGATTGTATACAGTCTTTATGGAGGGACATTGTCAGTTATGAAGGAAGACTGTTAGGGTCTTGCGGTAGAAGTGAATCGAATGCCCCTTCTAATTACAGTTTACTGAAATATATCGGTAATTCTTGTGTGCAATTCTCCTACCCCACATCCTGCTGTGATTATATCACATCTTCTCAAAGTTACTGTAAGGTTCAAAAATTCGTAGATTCTCTGATTAGCTCATACAAACCCGACTACACATCTCATCACCCTATGACACTCTTCAAGACCCTTTCCAGTCTCATCACACATCTCTCTGCTCATAAGCATACCAATCCAGTGTAGATCACAACGATTCATCTTCAGCTCACTAACATTATGCCGTGAACTTGGGCGATGAGAGCCCTTACAAGATGCTCGAGCTTGTCAACAAACCCAGCCTCGACCTCGCTTCTTCGCCTGCACGTGATTCCCATTCCATAGGTAGCCACCGAATTTATCTATCTTCCCCTTCCATCTCCTCCTCTCTGTCTTCCTTACCGCCCCCCATTTGCCTCCTACTCCAGTCAACGCTAACTCATCCACAAATTCACTCTTTCAACTCCTATGTTCGTCCTGTTCCTCTCAAGCCGCACACTCTCACGCGCTCGCAGCTAAACCTCACAATCCCAGAGAACAAACATACACTTCCATCCAGTACAGCAGGCAAGATCTCGCGAATGGTCAAGAACAAGCTAAGAGCAACACCAGATGCGCAGATCCAGAAGCCACAATGCCAATTGCTTATCTTCATCACACGTGAATGTAGAAATGTCTCCATGGAAACAGGCCCGTCAGATGCTCTCTCACGAAATCCCCATCACTTGACGAGTATAATACAGCACAGTCACACGGCCGTGGTCCAGAGAAAATACTGCGTGAAAGAAGATCTTGAAATGTGGGCAAACAGACTCATTCATCAATTCAGCTCGCTTCAATTCAATCGATCACCGCACCTCTCACACCAATTCCATGCAACGCCCTGCTACAACACACCAGCACACTTTCACTGCACAGCCATACGTAAGATTCTGATCACTCCCATAGCATCAGCATCGACATTTCCTAGCTATAGAAAACACTTCCCCTCTCGCCAATCTCAACTAACCTCGCCTCCAGCCTCTCCTCGAGCCAGCCAACCCTCACCAGCGAAATCAAGCCAAACAGCCATAGCCAACAGGGTATCGAATACTCTCGTCCGCCTGCCTCCCTTCCAACCCCATCCCCCAATCCAGCCAATCCCGCCCCAAGCCATCATGAAAGTCATATCCGTAAGCAGTGTAATAGGTCTCGCAATCCATCCATCCATCCATCCATCCCTTCGAATCAAGCCATTTAAACACATCGCTCGCTCCCAAAGTAAGTGCCCGTTGCAAACCAAGCCCAGTGCAGTGTAGTCCAGTCGGGCCCAACCAAATCTATGTTCGTTCGCGTGAAAAGAAAAGAAGAGAAGAGAAAAGTAACTGTAGTATGTTGTAAATTTCCGCAGTATTGTTCACCCTCCGAAGCCAGTCTCATTCGGTATGACCCAGTTCCTAGTCTGTAACCAATTCAGTGTCCTCGGCAGAGGCCAGGAAACTAAATTTATTCCAGGATGTTTCTCTGTTTGAAGAATGTCCGACAACACTCAAGGAGATGCCGGAGCAGAACTGTTGTCATCGGGGTACGCCATGTCATGCGGTATTTGACCTTGGCGCTGAGCGATGACTTCTCGAGCGTAGAATTCAACAAGCATTGTGCCATAAGCTTCCAACTCTTCTACCGGAACGGAAAGGCGGAAGTCGTTCAGTAGGAGGAATTGGAGTTCGAGATGGTTAAGTTCGGGGAGTGGAAGGCCACCGACCTGGTAAATGTTAAACCTCGTCTAGCAGTAAATTGCCCTTGTTGTAGTTCCAAGAAAGAATCCGACTTCGTACGGAAGTCTCAGAAAATGGGCAGGAAGGAATCATACCTTCGCGTATCTAGAATTGGTATAGAACACATCCGAGAAAAACTTGCTAGCGCAAGTAACTCCTGCAATGACCAAACGATGGATGTTGAAGCTATCAACAACAAAGAAATGTGAAAGCGGGAAGGCGGCGGTCGTCGGGCTATGTTCGGGGGGTGGTGCGTGCGAGTACTGAGCTCTTTCGAGATCAGCTGCCATCTCTGGAACACTCCTTGATGTTGTTGCTGGCGGACTATCTGCCAGATCTGATCCTTCTGCTGAATATCCTGATGACGGCGGCGAACTGTCTTGATCAACAGTATCTCTGTTGAGAGCCTGGATTGTGCCTGCGTTGACTCGCTCTGTCATGCGGTCGAAATACACCAATAGGCTGAGGAAGACTTCGTAGGTGGTCGGACAGTACTTATGTATGCGGCTCAAATAGCTCAGAATGGTGATGCTTGGTACGTTCTTCCCGTGGAAGGCTAGAACACTGGAAGAGTACCCAGTCAAGCTCACTGTATCTCCCGTGGGCAGCGGACGGTTCAAAGCATCATGCTGCCTATCATTCGTGGTAGTGATCTTGGTAAGAAGTCCCGCTACCATCTCAATGATATCTGTTATAGGCATCCCACTGATCTCGTATTTCAAGGTTGGATCGTCTGCTGTCCGCAGCCGTCCTGATTGCCCCCTATAAGACAGAAACTCCTCGGTGGCAAAGCTTTGTATGTGAGCCAGATCCCGCACTTTGATCGTGTTTCCTCCATACTTCTTCACGTCGTCTAAAGACCTGGCAGACCTTTGAATGGGCGAATGGGAGGACAATAACGGCGAATGTTGTTCGAGCTTCGGCTTGGTCTCGATTGGAGACCTGCTATATGGTGCAGAGGATTCTGGAAAGTCTCTTTGACTTGTGAATCTCTGCTTGGTATGCGAACGCGGGGGACTGGAACTCCGCGGAGGGGAAGGTGGTTCAGCTTTCGTCGATCGATCTGATGTATCCTCTACGACATGCTGAGGGAGGGGCCTGGAGGATGAACTCGGCGGAGGTGTGCCGGCAGCTACAGAAATAGGCTGCTGGCGCGGAGAGGGAGGAGGTTCGACTCTAGATCGGGATCGTTGGCGGTATGGTGATTCTGCTGGAGATCGCTGTTGACCAGACCCAGCTACCATCGTATGGCCGTGGTGGTAGCGCGAGGAGTCTGATACGAAATCACTGATCACCTCGGCCATATCAGCCTACTGTGCGTATGAACGGCGTAAAGTACTGGCAGAGAGATGGTTAGTTTGGTGTTGGATGTTCAGACAAACGCTTTGCGAATGATCTGCCACGAAAGAGTAGATAATGTAGAGGAATGTAGTAAGCTAGGAAGAGCAGCAGCTAGCGGCTGTTAGAAGCGTGGATGGGTGTTGCTGGAGATGTTTGTGGAAGGCGAGCTCGAGTTCAATCAGTAGTCACCATGATGTGTCGAGGTTCAATCAGGCTCGCGCAAACCACGGACAGGCGTTTACACCAGAGACCGGATCAGGTTCACTTGACAGCGGAGCAGAGAGAAGAGTCGAGAGGCAGAAATAGAGATAAATTGCTGGGCCCTCAATACCAGCCTGGTGCGCAGCTGGTGCCTCATGGGAACAGAAATGTCGAAACCGCGTGAATTACTTCATATCGTGGGGGTCCACCGGCGAGGCTTATCGGAAATCGTAGGCAGAGAAGAGACGGGAAGAAGCTTACCTGCAGCATTCCTAGAATTGTATAAAGAAGAGTCCTGGGGCCGATGCAACTGCTGGAGACGCGCAAGTCGAGTCTCTGGGGTGCTCGTTGATATCGTGAGGGCCGAAGCAGAGAGTATGCAGTGGTGATGTTGTTGGATCGTCTCTCTGGTTGCGGGTGGAATGAGGCGAGGCGGCACTGGCACGACTGGCTCTCTCTGGCGTAAGACGTAGCGCGGTACAGGGTCCAGCAAGTTAAGCACGTTGAGGAACTTCCACTTCCACTTCCACTTTTACCAGTTCGACGGGATCCAAATCAGGATCAGGGTACTGTATGGTATGACGACGAACAGCACGAATCAGCGGTGGAGCCCACGCGGAGTGGCAATGCAATGGGCCAAGCGAATAGATAGCAGTTGATTGTTGATTGACGGTTGATCTTACAATGAGACAAAACCCTAGTGATCCGTAAATCAATTCGATATACTCGTTGATAGAACAAAAAATATGTAAACAATTTACAAATTCCCGGCAAACAGCCAGCTGGTATTTTATTTTCGGACAATCTTTCTGGCCGCCCTGGCTATTCCTCTAGTCCAGCCAGACCAGCCCATTCTCTCGATGCACCATATCTGGCAGAACTCCCACTTGCATGCATGATTGGGCCAAACTATTGGCGACACAGACACTCCGAGTCGAGCCGTTGGATTTCCGCCAACAGCCTCTTCGGACACTGACACGAGGTAGGAGGGTAGACAGACACTAGAAGACGTGCCCAGCCGAGCGTGGATCAAGCAATGCAACTCCGAACTGTGTCACCGATGCTCTGATCTGATAGATCCGTGCCGATACTTTCTTCGTATATTTATCATTACCCCCAGGTCACGATCTCGGAGGAATCTTGATATGACGCCGGTATATTTTACTTTTTCTATTCGGACACTTTGGTAAGATCTTCTTGCCCTCTTCCAATGCTCACCGCTGCTCTCCAAAGAAGTACAGTCGATGCTGTTTGTTGACCGCCATTGCAACCCTGCATAAAGAGAAGCCAGCCAGAACACCATGCCGTTAATGCTCCATTCTAATGTACATTTGCCTATTGGTGACGGACGGCGTAATTCGTATCTGGCAGGTACAAGTGCCTGTTTGCACCCTTTGCAGTCAACACCACCATTCTGATAACACCACCAGAGCTTCCATCCCACTTCATCGCCTCTTGTAATGCGCCCTTGACAAATCCCACCGCAGCTTCCTCGTCCATTCCTTCCTTCCAGTTGGCGTCGCAGTATCCGTAGATATAGGTCGATCCTGAGCCTCCAATGGCATAAGCTTGCTTGTGTAACGATCCTCCCAATGGTATAGAGTAGACCTGGCCTCCATGTCTCTCATCCCAGCCCGCAATGATCAAGCCAGCACTGTCCCTATTAGCGTTTGCAATAGCGGATCCAATCTGTGTCCTCACCTTAGTCTGTCCTTGTTCTCGTAGCACAACTCCTGGAACATCGCCGCCGCCGTTTGTGTAGTTGGCTGTCTGCCATTTTGGATACCATACATCCCCAACTGGTAGTGAACGATATCCGCAACGGCTTGTGTATCTGCAGCGGAACCTGATCGACAACACCAGATAGTATCGTGGACTTGTGTGAGCTTGTCTGTTACTCGGTTTGCGATGTATGATCCGGTCGTGGTTCTACTGTCCGCGCCTGTATACAACCATGTTCAGCTTCCATCGCTATTTCTAGAATAGTATCGTGGAGTACCGACCTAGGATAACACCATCCTTGAAGTTGATTGCCATGCTGATTCGGATTAGTCCAGCGGTCTTGGTGTGTTGATGTCGAGCTTGAGCTTACATTGACGTTCCTAGGCTGTTGAAAGTGTCAGTGATGGTCTAAAGAATGGAACAGAAGCTTCGTACTTGACCTCGCCCTTCTTTAAACGGTCCATATCAACGTGAATACCATCTGATGGAGCTTCTGTTAGCTATTACCGTCCCAAACAGAGCTCCTTCTCTCCGCCTTACCTTCATTCAGATTTCCTGATGTGCCGAACTCCATCTTGAATATGCGGGTATCTTAATAGAAAAAGGGGAGAGTCTTGGGATTTGATTGAAGAGAGTTGGTTGTCAAGAACTTTGTCGTTTGGAGGGAGCTTTGGAGAGCTCCAGGTTACAACAGACGCGAGTTCAGCGCGAGGCTGTCTAAGCACGTGATCAAATACCAGCGCCCTTCTCGGCAGCCTTCCCAGATGCATACCTATGCTTTCTAAAATTGAATTATATAGCAAATCATAATATTCTCATTGACACTCGCATGTTGTATCTGGACTGCTGGACATGACTTGAGTTCCATCTACGTGTTTACATACTCTTCCTGCCCTCATTAAACTCATTCGTGCAAGTTCAATGGATATCATTCGATGCGGGACCAATCTAAATGTACACAAGCAATCCCATTGCTTCCAAATTCCTTGACTCCTTGCTATGAAAATGTCACTTCACAATCTTATACAATCCGGCCTCCTTACTAGCCCCCTCTAGTCAATCTGTGCCATTTGTTAGCAATCATCAAATACCCAAAACCCCAATCCTCAAGTACTTACCCTTCCTTCTCCAACTCCAACTTTGTGAACCCATCCTTCCCCTTCTCGGACTTCTCTTCTGCACATCCACAATCATAGAAGTCCCCGATATTCGAGCAATCAAAGATCTCCTTCTTCAACCTCTTATTGACCTCATTATGAACATGGCATGCCCACGCCGCAGCCGTAGACCTCGATGCTACCTGCGGCGGGTACTTCTTCAAGATCTTCTGGAAATGCCGCGCGCAGTCGCCGCATGGATATAGGCGTGCGAAGAGGTGGATGTAGGATTTCAGCGCTGCGCTGTCGTCTTCGGTGGGCTTGTCGGGGAACTTGGCCATCATTGTGTGGAGAACTTTCCAGGCTGCATGCCCGAGTTCTGCTCTGGAGGACAGTTAGTATACTTGGTAGAGCAACCATAAGAAGAGAGACGTACTTCAATGTGGCATTCTCAAGCTTGGGAGCTTTCGCCTCTGTGTGCAATAATCCTTCATCGACACTTCCACTTATAGGCTCCGCGTACGAAGGTATGAAGTCGGCACTTCGAGCTCCCTTTGGTATTCCCCGGAAGAATGATACAAAGAATATCCCTAGAAAAGCGGAAACACCGAGGATCAGAAGCAGAGTGATATGCTGCCGGCGAGGCATGTTGAGGTGCGGAGCGGATAGTCGCGGATCGTGAAGATCAGTATGTTGTAGGCTGATCTTGAGGCTACCTGGCTTATTATTCCGAGGCAAATGATGATGAATTCGGCGACTCGAGAAACAATAAAGAAAGTAATGAGTACCGAATAGAAGTAGAAAAAGTCTCTGCGACAAAGAAGTGGTCAACCAGAGACTTGCGAAAAGATCATTCCATTGTCAAGTGTGTACGTGATAGCGATCAGATCTCCATATGTGAACTGCCTGATTTGTCGTTTCATTGCCCTCAAATAAATAGATGGACATGTAACCCTGTCGGCCGCTGTCTATCTGCAGCCAGGGGCAAAGGCGAGGTGAGCCAAGCACAGCAGGACCCTTGTGCGTACAGTACAGTGGAAATACCCCGCCGCTGACCAGCCCGCCCGCCAGCTCCGATCCCGCACATGTTTAAGTCCCAAAACATTTTAGGACAAACTCACAACTCAAGCTTACTCACTTGAACACCGCCTTCTGACCTTTAAAACTCTCTCTTCTCCTCTGTTCTTCACTCCTCACAACCTTCACATACAATACTCGCAAAAATGGCATTCCCACCTCCACCCGTAAACACCATTGACTGGAGCGACATTGGTTTCCGTGTCCGCGAAGGTAAACAGACGACCCCGCTGCCCATGCTACATTTCTTTCTCCCTCAATACATTTTGCTCTTGCTAATGCCCAACAGTCAATGGCCACATCGAATCTCACTACAGCGTCAAGACTGGCGTCTGGTCCAAACCCGAATTCATAACAGACCCCTTCCTCCGCCTCCATGGCATGGCCCCGGCCCTCAACTATGGGCAACAAGCCTACGAAGGTATGAAAGCCTTCCGCTCGCCCAACAACGAGATCACCATCTTCCGCCCAAACCGAAATGCTTCCCGACTCGCACACTCCGCCGCAATGGTCTCTATTCCCGCAGTCCCCGAATCCGTCTTCTCCGAATGCGTACACGCAGCCGTGTCCCTAAACGCTGCCTATGTTCCCCCACACGAGACTGGCGCTGCCATGTATATCCGCCCGTTGATCTTTGGCTCGAGTGCCCAATTGGGTCTGAATCCACCGGAGGAATACACTTTCTGCGTATACGTGCTTCCAGTTGGTGTTTACCACGGTGTACACCCAGTCAAGGCACTCATCCTAGAGGATTTCGACCGTGCGGCACCGGATGGAACGGGAAGTGCAAAGGTTGGAGGAAACTACGCACCAGTTTTGAAGTGGAGTGACAAGGCGCGGAATGAGGGATACGGAATCACATTGCATTTGGACAGCAAGACCAGGTCCGAAATCGACGAGTTCTCTACAAGTGGATTTATTGGTGTGAAGGGAACTGGGGATGATATCACGCTTGTTACCCCGGATAGCAAGTGTGTGATTGCGAGTGTCACTTCTGATTCTTGCTTGGAAATTGCAAGGAGTTTTGGTTGGAAGACGGAAACACGTTCGGTGAGTTTTCCCCCGCTCGATTTAATAAATCCAAGTTTGCCTGGTCTTCTGGAGGGTGATGTAGTGTCGGGTATGCGGATAGAAGGCTTTGCTACGAAGGACTTTGGCTTCCGTATTCCCTGTCTCGAGTGAGATATCGGAAGCTGACTCACGGCCTCGCACGAAAGTGGAGCATCCAAAGTCCTATTCCAGTCTTAGGCATTGAAATGCTACCGAAGCTGGTTCTGACAAAGCTAATAACCGTGACAGATCAAATACGAAGAGCTACCCAGCTTCTCCGAAGTCCTTGCAGCTGGTACTGCAGCAGCACTCGTACCTATCAAGTAAGTCTTCCCAACCATCCTTTTCAAAAATTCCAAACTAACACTTTCAAGATCCATAACTCGCAACTCCCGCTCCGAAACATCCAGCTACATCGCAGAGGACTCAGAGGAGCCAGGTCCAATCTGCCTCAAACTCCTCACGACACTGAAAGGTATTCAAGCTGGCAAGATCAAGGACACATTCGGCTGGAACAGCAAGGTTGAGCAGGTGGATATCAAGAAGTACACGAAGGGCGAGCAGTCGAATGGTACGAATGGGGAGAGTGTAGATCAGTTACCTTAGATGGGAAAGAAATGGAATGTAAAAAGTTGTGCTACCGTACTTTTGTTTTTCCTCTTGAGCGGTGCCAGTCTGAGCTTGAGTAGAGCACAAAGTCTTCTGCAGACCAATTACATATTGAAGACTCTGCGGCCAATTGATTGTATACTGAATGATGCAGACAGCCGCAGGGCTGGCAGATCACAAAACTCACATCGAATGTCTATTTACTACCCACGTCTAGCTACACTAGAGTAAGTAGCTGGAGCTAGCTAAATCCCGGCTAAATCACCTGTGGCTGTGCATTCTGGAAGTTCAAGCGAATAAACAACAAGCGCATCCCTGGTTTCTCTAAACTGACAAACACCAGTAGCCACCATAACAGCTGCGATATCATCGCTCAAACTCCCTCTTATCGAAACCGAAATATACAGACTGAATATAGAAATTCCTTCCGATCTAAATTACCTGTTGAACTTGTCAGCTCATGTCCGGTACTCTCCTCCATGTTGAAGCTTTAAAGTTTGATTTTCTCGCTTCAAGGCATAGACGGAGCGAGGATTTGTTTACTTCTAGTATTAGACTTTCTTCTTTTCCAAGGTGGATTCCAGTGAGGGAGGCATGATAAAAGGGGTAAATTTAGAAAGTGTTATATGAGTAGAAGCAATTCGTTCCTGAAAGGGTCTAAGGGATACCGAGCTTGAGAGAAGGGGTGGAGCTGAGCAATCTGGATTGTTGAGGCTGGCTTTACATGTGAGATCACAAGACGAAGCAGATGCCATAAGTATACATTGTTGAACGAAGGTTCTCCTTGACTGGACACAGTTAGATGTGCAGGACTCCGAATGCACGATACGCAGGTAAGAGTTTAGCTTATGAAGGATTTCGTGGAATGTGAGCGATTCTGTTGCTTTACTACAATAACTTTGTACATAGAGGAAGGATTGGGACCCTTTATTTAACTCACAAGTTCTTGCAGTCAAGTCGGGATAGCACAGGGCGGTACGGTGTCTGGTAAATAGTTCTAGGTCGAGTACTGAATGGGCGCCAATCTTCTCGGTATTTAGTTTATGCTTGTAATCGGAGCAAGCATCAGATTGTTATGTAAGACAGTACCAAGCACTTGATTATCGTCTAAATCTCGTAACACAAGCAAATATGAGCTTGCTGGTGATGGCCCATTGATAGAGTTGGCAAGGCGTGTCATGAAAAGTCTACATCTCGGAAGCTAAAATCCGGAAGGTGTTGACAGCGTCGAAGAAGGAAGAGCTTTTTGCTGTATATATATTGCCGTCACATGCAGCTGTAGATCATACGTCTCAATGAGAATTATAGCAGGCTTCAGGTGAAACACAGTGCTAGCTTTATTTATGCGGCCTCAATGTTCATGAACAGTTGAACGTTCTGCTTTGTTTGAATTTGTGTCCATTTTCCATCATTATATCAAGGGACCTTTATCAGAGCCGTGTGAATTGTGTGAGACGTACCACATCTTGCGTGCTGTCTGACTTGCATCCTAGGAACGCCGAAGTAATTTTCATGCTAGTTTGAGTTTGCTCTGGACCTGAATCAACGCAAACAATAGACTTTCCCCATAAGAGTGCCGAGGTGTAGGATCATGTATTGCTTGATGTTCGTATCAGTCGTGGAACTTGGACTCATCGCTCAAGTCATAATCTCCCACCCACACATTGTGATGAACTTGGCCTCCTTTCTTGCGAATACACACCTGACCTTTGTCATGTTTGTGAAATTCGCACTTTGGAGCATCATCACTAGGCAATGGTACGCTGACCGGCCAAGGAAGAAGTTTTGGATACATGCCAACATGATGAAAGAAGTCCACAAAGAGATCAACATGATCCCGAAAATGAATTGCAAGCTCTTTCAAATGCTTTTCAGAAGGCATCACGACGCCATTCTGTTTTTCCCAGACCGAAAAGGCAAGCATTTGCACATACCAATTTCGTAGTGGCGAGATCTTGCTGGTATTGCTATACACGTAACATGTCAAGGCCGGAGTGACATGGAGCTTTGGATTTTCGTATCCCAAGGTCCGAATTGAGTCCATGACCCGATTTCCCAGTTCGCTGTGGCAGATCTTGTCGGAGAAGATATGGAGGTTGGTAAGGTTGATGAAGTGCTGGATGGTGTTTCCTACTGGGATAGTATCTTTGTAGAGCCAGTCGACGAACAGCGCGAAAGACCCAGCAGTCTCGTCGGCAAGGTGCATACTACCGTTGCTCTCTACGAAGTTCCCCTTGAAGGCTTTTTGGAAGTAGTTGACTTTGTCGCAGATTAAGTTCTTGTGCAGGACGAATTCTTTGCGTTTCTTGCCAACGTAGATGATGACAAGTTCAATTCCAAGGCTCCTGGAAGGTAGTTAGTCAATGTCGTTTGTATGCAGGGTGGGAATCAGAAAGGAGACTTACTCGCCGAGTGGCTTGGGATTGGGGGTATACATCTTCACTGGTCCTCGAAATCCTTGTCTGAACCATAGCAGATTCTGCTGTTCGTATTCGAGTCGAATTTGCGGGGAGGGTTTTTAAAGGAACGCGAAAGGACTTCAGGTAGGATCGTGGGGGGCTGAGGCTAGGTGAATGAAAGGTTTGAATATCAATATTTTCAACATTCACATCCGTATTCATTTCTCGAGAAGGCACAGGCTTTAGAGATACATTGGGCCTCCAGTAGAAGGGGAAGAGTGCTTACTGGAGTCTTGAAATTATGCCAAACAATCAGGATTCATTCAAGATCTTGTTGGTCCGGTGAGACGACTCCATTTTGTTTGACGCGTGATTCATACGAAGTAGCCTAGCTCTAGCAAACAGAAACGGAGCGAAATATAATCACTAATCTTTCAGTTTAAGCCGGCAGCCATCTAACCTCTGGCAATCTCGTACTCAATCCGAGAACTCCAAATTCTCGTCTCAGGAGCCTGAGAACAAATCACCATCAGCATCCAGATAACAGATCTCACCCTTACCATGATGATGGAACAGGCACTGTGTAACTTTCTCCTGCCAATACTCATCATCTTTCCACGGTGGATCAATTCGGTCGGCGCGGAACGAAGAAAATCAAAGTATCCTTTGATCAGATCTTCTTCATGGGACCAGTGAGAAAAGATAGCTGACATATCTTTCCAACCGGGCATTGTCGCGCTCGTGACTCTATGCTCGTCCCATGGTCGATAAGCAAGCTCTTAAATACAGTACTGTCTGATAGGAGGTACCTTGGAAGTGTTGCCAAATATGAAAGCTGCAAGGGGAATCGTGATCCACGGTCCCTTTGTTTCTCTATTCATGACGCCAGCAGATGTGATTCTTATGCAATCAATGACTCTATTCTGCAGGTCATTGATGCAGAGACGCTCGGCGAAGAAGTAGAGCTTAAACAGACCAACGTAACCCTCAGCACTTTTGCATCTACCAACTTGGGAATCAGATCGATAAAGCCAGTCAACGAACACGTTGAAAATTGCAGGTTTCTCGTCAGGAAGTTCCATGGTCCCTTCTTTCTCCTTAAATTCGCCCATGAATGCCTTGTGGAAGAAGTCGACTTTGTCGCAAATCAGCTTCTTGTGGATGGTGAACTGCTTGCGATTGGGTGCGGTGCCGACGTAGATAGTGACGAAGTCATGGCCAAGGCTTCTAAAATAAGGTCACTATGTAGCACCAAACGCGCAAGGAAGTCATGGACATACTCTCCCAGATATGTGGAAGCTGGTGACGACATATTTGATGTGTCGTGATCTGACTTCGAAATTGGCTCGATCTTGGCTCCTGGCTCAGCTTTGATCTGTATAGCATTAGACTTATGTGCAGTATAGATGGGTCGAAGTAAGGACATTCAGGCTCCCAGTGTTTCTGGTTCTGAACGCGTCTGTGGAGGTGCTTAGATGGATTGCGAGACGGATTGAAGTGTAAGTCTCGCGAGGCAGAAGCAGACTAAGCGCCAAGCCTGAAGCGAATCTGGCAACGTCGCAAGTAACAGTGAATCTTAACTGTCACCAGAACCCGTTTGGGTCAATAAATTATGGTATCATGTCTTTCAACATTTTCCATCATCCAGAGCTTAAGAATTAGCTCTAAGCATGATTATTTACAGATGTGCGAAGACTCTGAGCGCACTTGGAAGGCGCTGCTCGCCATGTAGCGAATGGAAAGTAAACAAAAGGAATGCACCATCGTTACTCCGAAATCGCCCACAGAGAATTCGCCACACTGAATATCTCCTTATGACTAGCACAGCGACCAACAATAGAAACTTCGCACCCCAAAGAGCTGGAGAGATCAGTCCGCAAGCATCTCACTGTGTATCAGTCTGCGCAGATTGGGGCTGCTCTGGTGAGGACGCAGCTTCCTCTTCGTGCTCTTCAAGGTAGCAACCTTCGCCGGCCAAGTGCTTGTGAAAGAGGCACGTAGAATTAGAGAAAAGAACGTCTCGGTTATCTGCAAGAGCTTCGTCTGGTGTTCTGAGTAGGGCCTTACTCCAGGCAGGTACGATGGGGAGAAGGCGGGCGAAGAGATCTTCGTAGAACTCCGGGTGATCCTGACCGATATCCCAAATCTTCATCAGATGTTCCCTGCTTATCAACAGACCTGCGTGTCTGGCTTTGGAGGCAGCATAATTGATGTCATGAACCATAATGAAGAGCATGAAGTTTCGAAGAGGTGAGCTCGGTGTAGTCCCGTCGAAGATTTGCCCAGCATACTTCAGATTTCTGTCGGTGGCACCAAATGTCGAGAAGGTGTTCTCGTGGCACTCTCTGATCCGGTCCATGGTCCTATTCGCAAGATCGAACATACAGAGCTTCTCAGCCATGATATAGAGGTCATATAAAAGCTTCTGACTTGTTGTTCCCTTTGCTTGTGGCATTTTCCGAGCATATACCCATGTCAGAAGTCGTTTGAAGGTCACAGGGTCATCGTCTAACATATGAATCGTTCCCTCTTTAGTTTCTTGAAATCCACTCTTGAATGCTATCGAGAAGTAATCCGAGGCTTGGCAAATGACGTTCTTGAGCACGGTAAACCTGACTTTGTTCGGGCCGACAAAGATGTGAACCTTCTCGGTCCCTGCAATCCTGAGGTGATGTTAGTATTTCTGTTATTCAGACCAATGGTTGGTACATACTCCTGAAGACTCTCGGGGAGCGTCATGATGACTGGAGGACTATGTCGTGATGTTCTTGTGTTGGTTGATAAAGGTTGAAAGTCGCAACTGTGCTGACAGCTGGACGGCAGCCTCTAGGTAGAGGGTAAGCCTCCCGAGGTCGGGAAGGCACTAGGTCTGCCACGTGATTTGGGTAAGCCTAGACAGGTCGAGTAGGTAGCTGCTCGCTTCGTGCCTGCTCCCGCCGCGTCAACACGTCCACCGTTCAGGTTGTTGATTACCGTGAACACAACAACAGCATCACACACCAACCCGCCATCAGGGACTCATACCACCAGAATGGTTGTAAGTACTCCCGTTCAGTGTATTGTGAGCATCGGAGAAATCACGACAGCTCTGCTAACTCGTTCTCAAGCTCCCTCACCACCGTCAGCGCCAACGTGGCAATGACACGCTTGTGACCCCAGTCACGCCAACAACTCCCTCTCCATCCTCCCAGAATGTCACCAACAGCAGTAACCAGATGGTCTTAGCATATGAGCAGCCAAAGCTTTCGATCAGTCGCAGATTGGGCTATGAGATCGTTACTTTAGTTGTCGGAAAGGATCCAAACACTGAGCCATTCGCTATCCACAAGAACGTCCTACGTGATGTTGGTGGAGTGTTCACAAAGATGTGTGACGAGTCTCCAAATGGCTCCAGAACTCTCATGCCAGAAGAAGACCCTGAGGTCATCAAGCGTAAGTGAACTTTCTGACTTTGAGACATCCTTTTGCAACGTGAAGGAGGAATGGCAATCCTACGGCAGTCAATCTAGTCATATTTGTACTTTCTCGACATGGAGTGCTGATACTGGGGTCCGTAGTCCTGATCGACTTTGCATATTCTGGCGAAATTCCCATGGTTTCCGTGTACGCCGATGAGCGTGAGAAAGGCGTCGAACTTCGCCGTTTGGTTCAGTTCTATGCTTTGCTTGAAAAGTTTGTAAGTATATCCCCGTTGCTGGTCAATGTTACAGAGATCACATCGCTAACATAATTTGATGGGTAGAACGTCAGCTACTCGGTCAGAAACAGTGTCATGGACTGCATTCAAAATGGGTTCTACATTGTCGGCAAGCTTCCAGAGGGTCCTTTGATTCAGGCAATCTACGATCATAGTACTTCTGAGTCTAAGTTGAGAAAGTTCTGCGCAGTCTCGATGGTTTACCTCCTACACGATCCATACTACGTTCAGGACGGAATCATTGCATCTTTGATCAACGCCAATGATGATCTGATGGTTGATTTCCTAGAGGCTGTTCGGATGTACAAACACAGACAAGACCCCCGCATCCGTCACTGTATGTTTTCACATCTCTTTGGACGTTCTTTGCTAATTCTCAATCAAGGCCAAGGCGATCCTAGATGTGTTGAGTGCGACGGTAGTAACCATCTTGTTGGTAAGGATGGAGTTCCACCATGCCACTTCCATATCCACGAGAAGCACCAGAATGAGCAAGGAGAGTTCGTCGATGGTCCCTGCTACCTTTGGAAGCAGTGATCGATACAAATGATGATATGATAGCGCGGGAGGATGGCTGTTACTGTATTTCGCTGACATGGACTGATATCAGTTACGATTCTGATGTTTCTAAGCTCGGAGCCAGACTTTGCATAGCTGCAGCATTTTCATTGTCTGTTCCGTAGTAGCTAAGACGAAAATTCAATGTTGTCTTCACTTCGATGTAGTCCAAAAAGCATAGAGATACCGCTTCGTGTACCCAGCTGATGCTATTCCTTGAACAAAGGTCTCAGACTGTCAGACCAGATACCATACTCACTTAGTAAAGTCCCCTCACTTAAGCTTCATACTCGTATGAGCAGCATTGCAAGTGGAGTTGTGCTCCATAGCATGACCTGAATGGATCAGATGTAGGTGCTGGAAAAACTTAGGACTGACCACAGCACTGTAGTTTGACACATGATACATCCATTATCTTACCTCTTGATGAAACTCTCACTGTCTCTCAGTACCAGCAAACAATCTCTGCGTTCCTTGTCGTCATTTTCTCTTGCTCTTGCAAGTAGGCTTGAAATTATCGATGAATGCTCGCGGGGATGAATATGTCCCTTTCACAATATCACTTTAAAAAGAACAAAACATCGGCCCAATGTCCAAATCCAGCATCTGATGCGTTTCCACTACGAACGGATCCTTCTGCCCTGATGTGAGCTCCTAGCTAGTCAGATTGTTCTTAGGTGTGATCAAAATGCAGATCTTGCAGCGGTTAATAAAGTCTCGAGTGAGAAACTCATGGCGGTATTCCTTCCGACAATCAATGTTATAGGTGAACGTGGCAATTTACCGCCAGCCGACTTCACGACTTATGGCTTTAGGCGAAGCACTAGTCAACACACCTTGACCTACTTAAACGCGACAGTGCTTACCATCAGCAAACTCTTCGGTACACTGACTAAAGGAATCGAGACTTAAAGACTAGTCTTCAGGCGCCTCTTTCGTCCCGGGCCTGGTCTGTGACTTCTTGTCAGCTTTGCCAAGCATCTCATCCCAGGTTCGAAGATATTTCCACGACCACTACAACTTCAACTTCGTACCAACTGCTTACGTTCTTCCTCTTCTCGCCGACAGATGCCAAAGGATTTCTCAACGTCCTCACCTTAGAAAGCTCCCGTCCAACCATCAGACAGTGGGCTTACCAGCACAGAAAGCTTCCTTGGAACATTTTGCAATCTTGACGAAATTTCCGCAAAGCCATACAGGTGCCTTCAAGACTTCGTTGTGGCTCCTCCAACTTGGAGACTCTCGAGTCTCAATTGAGCCTACAATGCCGTCCTCAAAGGTAGTGGATCTCAACCTCGAGTAAGTATTCCTCCATTGGCAAAGTCACACATCGTCTATATCAGTACTGGAATTGACAAGGAACATAGGACTTTAGGTACCGAAATTGTCACTATTCATGTCGGACCCAAGAGAAAAGCATTCTCGCTTCACAAGAAACTACTTTGTAGCAGATCCGAATACTTCAATAAGGCATTCAACGGCGGCTTCAAGGAGTCTGAAGGTATCATGTACCTTCCTGAAGATGACCTTGAGGTATTTGATGCTTTCGTAGTGTTCCTTTACCAGGGTAGACTACCCTTGTTCCCAAGTGAGAAGTTCCCAGGAACTTTCGATGGCTCCAACAGCTACACCGACTTTCTGGGAGAGGTCGTCTGCTTTGCCGAGAAGCTTTGTATAAACGAGCTTGCCAATAAGACAATGGATCTCATTCAAGATCTTGATGTGGAACACAGGCATTTCGTAGATCCGGATGCTAGCGGATTTGCGTTTTACTACGAGAACACTAGTGAAAGCAGCAAGATTCGGCTTTACCTCGTAGCTATGTCTGCTTACGATATGAGGAGCTGCACTCCAGATATCATGCGGGGTTGGAAGAAGGTGGCCATTGAAGTTCCCGAATATGGAGGTGATTTATTGGAGTTCAATTTTCAACACGGGTCGCGGCTTCTTGGGAAAGGTCCATTCCATCCTGGCAAGAGGGAAGGTGAAGCAAGTCTCGGCAGATGTTTCTTCCACACTCATTCGCTTGGTGAGGTATGCCATCTCTAGGCCGAGACATCGAGGAATTGAGAACGCTATTTGAATTGAGGATCTTTCCAAATTGAGCTATGGATTAGTCCTCCTCCTCAAGCACCACCCGATTATCCTTTCCAATCTTCTGCAGGATAGGATTCAGGAAGCTCAACGCACTGAGCTCTGTCTGATGCTGAGCAATCACGGACGCAAACGACTCAACCCACTCAGGAACTAGCGGCATCATCCTGACATGAATCTACGATCTTTGACATTCACTCACCGGACTCTTTCATGCTTCGGAGCTGATCCACAATGATATGTCCGAAGTCTGAGACAGACTTCGGAATGATGGAGGCTGGAAAATGGCTCGGAGGAAAAGGTTGGATGTGGACGAAGGCCTCTTGAACGGCCATAATTAAAGATCACATGTTAAACCTATCTGGTCCTACAATGAATACCGCAGACGTGATGTTAGTTGTACCTATGGTAACCAAGTATAGTTTCACTAGCCAGATGTGCATGTGAAATCATGAATGAGCCACTTTCTGGAGAAAAAATGTCCAGACTTTTTTGTGAAGTCAACAAGACTATGTGTGGATATATTCACCTCTAGAACGTCAGCGGAGGCAGCACCTGTAGGAGTGAATCCAATTTCACCATCAACTGCTTCACCTATTAGGGGCTAGCCCATGGTCTAGCTTCCATCTCTGATCTTCGATATCTTCAATTTCCAATTGCTTCGTTTTCTTTCTTAAAGATCGTGACCAGCAACCAACCTCGATCCCAGACAGAACAAATAGTCGAACTTGGATACTCCTGCTTGGCTTCTGCGCCTTCGCCTATCCCTACTTCGAGTGACGGAGGATCGACGAACACTACTCGAGGTTTCCCATTTCAATTCTGTCGACCTCACCACTGAACCTGCTTGGCTATCGTTGCCCTTCTTCTCCACGGCTTCCCACCCTAGAACTCTCCTGCAGTACTCAAATCCTCAACTCAGTCGATACAATGGCTTCTCCTAAAGCCTTTCAGCTCAGCGCGGAGTGTGTATCCTCCTTCAGTAAACTGTGAAGCACAGCTAATGATCGAACAGATCTCTTGGAACCGAGTTCGTTACCATCCACGTCGGCCCAAAGCGAAAAACTTTTGCCGTACACAAGAAGCTGATATGCGATCGCTCCGATTTCTTTTCGAAGGCCTTCAACAGCGGCTTCAAGGAGTCAACAGAAGGCGTCATGTACCTACCCGAGGATGACGCTGGCGCATTTGACTCAATGATAGTCTACATCTACCAAGATCAACTACCCGCATTTCCAACTCCCATATATCCTGAAACCAATGATGGTGTCGACGCTTTCACCTCAGGAGTATTGCACGGTCTATTTGCGCTCGCTGAAAAGTTCTGCATCAACGACCTCGCAAACCGAGTAATGGATAGACTTCAAGATTTGCAATTGAAGTATTCCAGGATTACTTCCTTGTCAAAAGTTCGGGACGTTTACGATATGACTCCTCCTAAAAGCAAACTTCGAAACTACTGTGTATTGATGAGACTTTATGAAAACTACCAGGGAAATTATCCCAGTTTTGGGGCGGACGACAGCCTGTTGACGGACAACGACATAGCATACAAAGAAGACTTCGAGAGCTTGGTGCGCGATCATCCTGACTTTGCTATTGATTACATTGCATTTCAATGGGACTTCAGAGCCGAGTTCGCTTCCGATAACGTACCAGATGCACAGATTCGTAACAACAAAGAAGGATTTGGCAGATGCTTCTTTCATACGCATGCCAAAGGCGAGGAATGTCATCTAGGCCCCTTGGCGGAGGAAGATGACTAGACGATGTTCACATTGCTAAAGTAGTTGGAGGAACTTTCCTCTAGCAGCAGGGATGTAAATTTGAGGTCAGCTCTGTTTCACTATGGATAAACTCAGGTTCAAGCCACTGACTTTGGATGCTACTAGAACTCCACGAGAGTGGCAATAGGGGACAGAGGCAGTGGTTTGGCAATGAGATCTGGGGTTTTGGCAACTTTGGCCGCAGGAGGAACGCTTCCTAGTTCCTGAAAGCTTGATCAGGTGGGCCAAATTCAATGGCGGTCGTGGCATCATGGAAGGAAAAATGTCTTCGATGGTTTATGCCTCTTCGTCAGCAGTCTCAAGTGGGGGCCGGAAAAACTTGAGAAGCCCTCTGGTTGGTGGCTAGTTTACTACGAGATCTGGCTGAAGTCACAATGAATCCCATTTTCGTCAAGTTCAATGCCCTTGCGTGAGACGCATTCTTTTTGGCCCTCAACTGATGGTCTTAGATCATTTTATAGGGAAACTTCCGAGCATCCGCCCGGACAATCTGGTATGATAGCCTGATCAAATTCGGTCACGTCCTCCACCACCATGTGTCACTTACTTGTGCTTGTCCCGAATCGCTATGCTTTCAGGCGGTCGAATCACTGACCTACAGGCTTAGGAGCCGTATACTTACGAGTCCGCAAGTGTAGACACGCGAGGATGTCATAATATCAATGTAGCCAATAAGAAGCTATCGATACTCATAACAGCTTTTCGTTTGGAATCGTAGTAAAATTAGATGATACTGAAGATCTCTGAGTTATTGAAGACTTTACAGTACTAGACTGATGTTTCAAACCTGTTCTATAGATAAATCAGGGAGATTTCCGACGCCAAGCATACTGCACGCCATATCTTACACTGACTAGCAGCGAGTCACGTAGACTTGCAAGGTCAGGTAAATCAGAGTTTTCTTGTATTTGGGTGAGACTAATCTAGCCTAATCATGGATTATACCCACCAGCAATAGGTGATACGTCCTCTTGGTAGACTTTATTCATAACAAACCGGCTAATCTTCTAAACCTCGGGAGTTGTGTCCTCAAATATCCCCGTTATAGCATTATCTTCGTATCTCCCGTCCTCTGACGCAGCTCGCGTACCGAGTGGTCGCAGAGAGCTTTCTTATCGACAATGAACTTCATACGCTGGACACCAACATGCAAAGTTAGGAAGCCACCTCTTCGTACCAAAGCATCTCCAGAGATTCCAGACCTCATGACTGACTCAGACTTTGGCTGGAGTGATATTGGCTTATTGGACGGGTATGTCGAGATGAAAGGATTCATTCTGCTGATCTCAAGGTCAAAGTATGATAGTTGAGCTTCGGTCTTCATGCTGCCTTCCACCAAGGTGAGAGGAGCCATGTTTGACGCATTGGGTGGTGCAGTGATTTGAGGCGCGTTTCCTTCAGAGCTGTCCGGATCTGCTGACGCGGTCGAGACATCTATATGACCGTTGTAGAACTCCATGTTGTATTTTGCGTCCGGGTGTGCTATCGTTATTGTTCTCTGCGACGGCAAGCCTTATTCGAGTTTGCAGGAAGAATAATCGAAGAGCATCACCACGTTGACAAGAATAATTCCGGAAAGCACGCTAGTGTTCGCTTATTCAGTACAGTGGGGCAGCTGTGTTTACTTGCCGCTGCCCAGGATTATCGACGGTCAGATCTGGGAATAATCACCGCGTATTGATCCAAACGCCAGGAATAGACTTTGAGAAGAAAGGCGGTTCGAGTCTACATTCTCGAGGCCCCGGTCTCTCTTGTCGTGAGTGGCAGTTTAGGTCTTGTCTTTGCTGATTACTGTTGAAACGTGTTTCAAGGGAAAGGTGTGAAGTGAGAGAGAAGAGCTTGAAGTGAGTACGATAATCTCACAGCTGCCTAGCACGATACTTGAGGAGGAGATTCATCACATTCATTCATTGTTATTATCTCAGCACAGAATATTGAGACTGAACCAGTATCGTTCTGTACGAGTCCACATATCCCACGAGGAAGAAACCACTCATGCAAATCAAAGCCGAAATGCGGCGATATCCCTCATGCTGTCTATACAAACAGCTGTGTAATGCAATAAGGGCGTATCTCAACAACGATCCTTGTGAACAGGAACATTCCAGTTTCCATTATCCCAAGCCTGACCTCCAACCTCCTTATCCGCGAAGAGATTCTTCTGGTACGAGCACTTGTCGAGGATAGCCTGGGCGTAGTCGGCAATTTGGAAGCAAGGGTAACGAAGGTTGAAATTGTTCTGCGGCAGCAATGTCAGCAAGGTTCGTCTACAACTTTGGAAGGAAGAGTCCTACGTTGTTGCAGAAGTAGATGCCACTATCCCAAGAGCAAGAAACCCGAGCACAGCTGTGCGCGTTGACACCGCATGCCCTAAAGCGTGGGCGAGTCAGCAATCTCAAGACGAAACGCTGTCTGTGTTATGTGTACTTACAAGGATCCCCGACGGAGATAGTTGATGCCTTCGCGGATTGCTCCTTGATTGGCGCGGCCCCAATTCTGACCACGGACTGGGATGCAATTGACATTGGTCATGTAAGACTTTCACAAGATGTCAGCTTTTGGTGGGTATGGGAATAGAAGCTTGAAGACACTTACGGCGACACGGGGGTGGAGCTCAGAGACACCACGAGTGCCCAATCCAGAGAGCTTGAAGTCTTTGTTCTCAGCATCTAATTGAGCGAATACCTGTTGAATGGTGCCGGTATGGTTGACTGCTACGCCCTCGATGGTGCCAGTAACGACGAGAGGGACGATGTTGTAGTGCTCAGGAACGTCGGAGACACGCTCGGTGATGGAGGTGCCCTCGGGCGTAGGGGTAGCGATGACGACTTGGATGGTCAGGAGGAGAATGGCGGTTACGAGTAGCGTAAACTTGGAGATAAGAGTAGAGAGCTTCATCTTGTAGATTTTCGAGTTTCTTTTTGGTGTTGATTGGTATGGAAGGAGCTTTGGTGCACGAGTGTAGCTGTCTATATCGTTATGCGAAGCAAGGAAGAGGATGAAAGAAGGAAAGAGTTTAAAAGACGATGAGGAGGCACTATTCGTAGGCAAATATTCTCGCTTCTAAATCTGCCGCCAAGACGACGAAGACAAATGAGCCGAACTTTGTGAAAATTTTGCACCCGATAGTGGCCATGGAACGATATGGAAAGAGTTATACCCCATTCACCAGCTCGCATGGGCATAAGATAGGCACATGCAGTCCATTACCGGTGGCTAGGTCGCCTTTCCTGCGTCCCAATGACGTCCAGGCAATCTCGTCACAGTGTTTGTTCTGACATTCAAAAACAAAGACAGGGAACAAGACAACACAAGGGCGCCATCGCAGCTCCCAAATCGTTTACCGCACTTGCAGTGATCTTAGCACGACACGATGACATACATGGATAATCCCCTTTCGGTCTCGAGAAGCCTCTGACGAAAGTCTCAACGTTGACCTACAATGGTAATAGCTGAAAGTTCTTCCAACCTGTTTTCTCAAAAGGAATCGAGATAGATATAAGTGCGCTACAGCACTGGCTATAATATCAGCATTATAACTCAAGGAAGTGCCAAGCAGAAGAGAAATATGGTATTGGGTTTTTCATTTCCTCTAGCTAGAGACAATGATCAATCCTTCGGACACAGTCCATTCTATATCCACTATTCAGCCTGATGATATCTCAATATGCATCCATCATCGTTCGCGAAAGTGTAAAGCCGCGCAATTCCAAGGCAACCCATATAATACAAAAACACCATCGTTGAGCGCAAATCGAAATCAGTCCTTTGGAGACCAGATCGCAGAATACATGGCTGGTGTAGCAGAACGCGGAGTGCGAGACTGGCAACTGATCGAGCGTTGAGGCGTCATGGGCGTACTAGGGGTACTGACTTGTGTATCATTCGTGAGGTGACCAGCGTTAGTTGTTGATGTTTGACTTTGATGAACAACATCCGCTCCGACATCATCGACCATATCGTCTTCCTCCATCTCGTCATCGCCCATGTCCTCCTCGCTGTCGTCGGCATAATCAATCGCTCTAGTGCCCGGAACTCTATCCTCCTCGTCGTCCTCGGCATCGGTGACTTCAAGAGAGATTGACTCATCACTATCGGGTCTACCTGAACTCTTGGTTGGCGCGGGGGATGGCGTACAGGGTGCAGAAGGGGCAGTAGATGCATCTGATCGGGTCGGAGTTGCGGGAGGAGCGGAACTTTCGCGGGGAGGAGGCTCGTAGCCCGGGAAAGGATCGGGGTAAAGAGTGGCCAGGTCCTTGAGATCGATACCAAGGTGCTGAGCTGTTACAACACGATAATTCCAGTCATGCTCGTCGATGATCTCCTTGTTGAGTATGTAGGTGTTCCAGCCGTTGGATTCCGCGGGCTCATCATCTTCAGGTGGAGTGTGATCTCTGTTCTCAGCGATCTCGTAGGGCTCTTCGACCACGAAAAGCTCAGTGCCATCAAATTCGCCCTCGTAGAGCGTGTTTGGTGCCTCTGTCTGCTCTTCGCCTGACACACGCTCTTCATCGGTTGCTTTGTCTCCATCCTTCTCAGCTTCGCCATGGTTTCTTTCCTTTGCTGCACGCTTTGAGCTTGCAGCATCGTCGTCGCGGTTGTTCATGACCTTCTCATATGTTTTCTGATCAGGTTTATGTAGACTTCCATCCCAGCCTTTCTTGTACCACATGAGTGTCCATTCTTCAAATGGCAGAGGACGAAAAACACCGGATCCTGAGCTGTCGTAGCCATCATAATCATCAGTGATAGCTGCGTGTCAGATTAGCATACGTATGGTACTGGAAGGCAAAGAAAGGGAGCTTACCACCAGTCTTCTTCATGTTGGTATGCAGGGCAGCCATCTTCGTACGTAACTTTGTCCTCAGCTCGTTCTGATCTTTCTGACTGAGCAACGCGCTGGTATAGCCGAGGTGATGCATAAGCTCGTTGAACTCAGTCTTGTGGGATGAGATCTTGTATGTCCTATGCATTCTCATCCATCTCACAATGGCCTTGCATTCTCGTGGACTGAACATAAATTGCTTGGCGCCGAGTCTGATTTGGACGTCCTTTGGGCTTGTCATGACTGGAATGTCGGCAATGTTGATTGAGCTGACAGAGGCTCGCTCTGGGCTGTCTTTCTCATCGTCGTTGACGTTGTGCACAGATTTCTTCTTTGAAGACGCTTTCTTGGCTTTCTTGACTTTCTTAACAGGTGTTTCTTCGTTCTCAACATCTTCCTGAGAGTCTGCGATCTCGATCTCGGCGTCTTTGTCCTGTGCGATAGCTGGTACAGGATCTCCGAAAGTAATTCCCAGCGGCGTTTGACCATTCTCGTCAGAGTCCTGAGACGGGTTGCTGGCAAATCGCTGACGCTTTGCGGTGGGACTATTGCTATCGTCGTCAAAGACGGCAGCAGAACGCTTGGGGGCCTTGCGTGCAGCCTGCATCTCGAGTTGACTTGCAGGTTGTTCGTTTTCGTTGGTGTTGTAAAGGAGAACGAAGGTCGATCTGTGATTTTGTGGAGGTTGAAGTAGGTCTGCATAGCAGCGGAACCTAGCCGCCAATCCAATGTCAGAGTCATCAGGAGAATGAATCTTCTGTTCAGCTTCGAAGGAAGACCGCGACTCCACGTGATCGCAATTCAATGCTGAGGATGGCTCGGGGAACCAAAACACCTGGTCTCCACATTTCCGCCTTTAGCGAAATGTTTCCCCGAAGCACAGTACTACACGCGAGCGAAACTGATTGTACGACAATGTCTATAGACGTTTGATACGTCATGGTTCCCTTCAAGTCAATAACATTATCAAGGGATGCCCAACAACGTCTAGCAATAATGCATTCAAGTGAATGGGGGCAGCAGAATTGTTGACTCGATGGAGGCTCCCGATATTGAGAACTCAATAAGACTGGCGGTGTAAGCAGCAAGGAATGTCGCATGACACCAGGTAGATGAGTAGCTCGCCGAAGAAAGTGTTCGCATGCCAATTTCACTGGAGAGGGACAATCAGTATCAGCTTCGAGCTGACAAGTGCCATTGGCACCCGACTTTGAGGTACTTCCAGGATATGTAAACAAACCCTGGCCTAGGATACAATCTTCTCCTGTTCTTACAGCTAGACAATATCTACAGCTATCATACAACGCTGATCGTGTCATCGTATCTTCTCATCTATAAACCCACCCCAGATCTACACGTACAGCGTCCTTCACATCCTTTAAATAATCTTCTCTGCCTCCTCGACCAGATCCTCGACCTTGAAAGCCGGATCACCCTTCCCAAACAGCTCCAAGAGTCTCCTCCTCTCGCTCTTCTCCCCCACTACACCATAGAACTTCTGCAAACACATAATCAACCACTTGGCTTCATCCACACTAACGCCCCTCCCATCAACAACCTGCCCCTGCAGCAGCACAACACCTTTATCCTCTGCCAACTCAAGATGATGCGTGATAGTCGTATGCGGCTCACTGTACTCTCCTCTCAGCTTGTATTCCGCCAAATGCGTGAAAAGTACTGTAACAGTGTTCTCGGCAGGGAACGTCCACTGGAGGAAGTGGATTTCGGCACCTTGCCCCTCTTTGGGGAGGGGTAGGATGAAATGTGGGTGCTTCTTTGCCGTTGCTTCTAGAGTCTTATATACATCGAGAGGAATGACGGCGCAAAGCGATTGGGGATCGTTGACGTGCCGTAAACGCCATATCGCCTCGAGCTCTTTCTGAGGAAGGGCACGAGTCTTCTCGAGGTCGAGATATGAGGAGAGGGTTTTAATGCCGGGTGAAGAGGGCGGTATCTGTTGGGCTGGTACTTGTGGAGGTGGAGGAGCTGGGGGAAATGGTGAAGATTGCGTGGTTGTTTTCGCAGCGGGCAGAGGATCGAGGGGGATGGGTATCGAAGCTTTCTTTTTGAGGTGTTGGATCTTGTCTTTGTAGACTTCTTTCAGCTCACTGATATCTCGCAGACCCTCCCTATTGACAAATCGATCTTAGCAACATATTGACAGATATTGGAATTGGTGGGTTTACTCTTGCGCTTTCTTTGCGAGCTTCTCTTTATATTTCTCGATTATCCGGTCTGATTGCTGGGTGGCCAAGAACCGTACATCGTGAACTTGCGCCCACCGTCGCTGAGTTGCTCGCAGATACGGAGCTGCGCCGGAAACAACATGGCGCAATGCAGGTGTTCGAAAGCTTGCCATTGTATCTAGATTCCGAGATGCGACTCCAGTACTTCACTGTCTTGACGTTAATGAGGTCAGGTATTCGAGGTTTCCACCTCGGGCGGCCGCATCTGGGATCAAAGATTATCCGGCTGCGGGCTTGGCATTCGCATCCTTGTCTTGCCGACCATCCAGCTCCCAACATCAATATCAACAGACAGCAAAAAGGGAACGTCGACCCCAAAACATATCTTGTCCTCATCGGACTACAAGGTCTAGGACTACCACCCAGCTTTTTGATTGCGCCTCCTGAACAGGTCATACGAGAAGACGGCACGAAAGCCAGCATAAGCAACCCCGACTGAAGCCTCAAGACACAGATAGTCGCTCTCGGAAAAAGATTCAATCGCAAAGAAGTCTGGCTTTTGATTCTTGTATTCGTCAGTAATCGCTGGGGTGACAATTACAATGGTAATGTCATGGCTGCCTACTTCCGTGTTCGATCGAGAGCTTTGCCTTCGTTCTTGAACTCGACGATTTTGGCCACCCTTGCCATCTTGGTTGGCAGAGCTTTAGACTCGAACATTTCGGAAGAAGGTTCAAAGCTAGAAGAAGAACTTGACTGATCGTCAAGAATAGAATACTAGGCGAAGTCATCTTCGTATGAGGTTACTGGATCATCGGGACAGGCGACCTCGGTATCGATACCTTAGCTCTGACCAGTGAAATTGTATGGATTGGCGAGTCTCTCGGCATACTTTATCCAGCAAAGTCGGGTTTCTGAAGAAGGTCACACTCCTGACGGATAATTGTAGCTGCAGTTGTGTTTTGGCCCTCGACCCCAACCACTACCTGGCCCTCATGGCTAGTTCCAGACGTTCCGCGTAGCAGTCTTGAGGAGGATGGATCGGCTGGTGAGGTCGTTCTAACTGTTCCGGTGAAAGAATAGCTCATGAGACAGTATAGCAAGAGGTTCCTGTATTATAAGTTGCAGGATGGCTGACAGAAGCGCTGTGTATGGCGAAAGGTAGCAGGCGGAAGAACCTGTTGGGCTATTGCCACAGGATCTTTGAAGACGAACTTCATCAATGCTGACTACTTGGTATCTAAACGAAACAATGTTTTCAATCAAAAGTACTTTGCTGCTCCATGCCAAACCTCTACCTAGCTCCCATGTCCAGGCCCTTGTTCTCAGGGGAACAAAACAAATACTCGCTTAATTTCCCGACGCGTGTGATACTTCTACTCACGCCACTTCATCGAATACAGTATTTGTGCCTGCGCGTCTCCTCCAAACTCATAACCAGGAGACTCTGTCTCTCTGTGGAAATTTCTCCTCTACAAAGCTTCACTTCCCCACGACCCCTCATCGTTATGCTTACCTTTCCGCTGCACTCCAGCGGCGTAGCACCTCCCATCCAGTAAGACTCTCGCCTCACGAACAAAACCCGGCCGGCCGGTCATCATTGCATCCTGTATACCGCATCTAGACGAAAAGTCGGACGAAAGCCGCTCCTTTCTGATATCTCCAAATACGCCTACAGTTTTAAGGATATCTATATCACTCGACAATTGCCTGCTCCGCATATCTTACTTACACAGGTTTCATTTCTTTCTTTTAACTTAGGCTAGGTGTAGTTTATTTCCATCTGTCAAAAGCTGATTGACCTCACCACCTTTCATCATTTCGCGCAAAATGTCTGCAACCACCACCACCATCACAACCGGCCACAGGGGTACCTACATTCCTCTCCCTCTCCCTCCTCTCCCTCTCCCTCCTCTCCCTCTCTCTCCATCCTGATCTTCTTACCCCACCATTCATAATAACGACTATAATCTAGACTTCATCCTCCACGCAACCTCCCTCCTCAGCACCGCATTCCTCACCGACCCAACAATGACCTACATCCTCTCCTCGCTCTCCGAGTCCGAGCGTCCATCTTACTTCCCCATCTATTTCAAGACTCTGCTTACAGCTGCGACTTTGAACGGTGCTTCGATCTCATGTATCAAGAGTAGTAGAAATGAAAGTGAGGAAGGAGGAGGAGAGTGGGAGAGTTGTGGCGTATTGATGCCGCAGGGAGCGGATGTGGGGAATGTGTGGACGGCGGTGCAGGCGGGGTGGTTGGGGGTTTTGTGGAAGTTGGGGTGGAGGGGGTATCAGGTATGTCTTTGCCATTCTAATTTGCTTCATTGAACTCCTCAGCTTAGGGCGCGAGTAATGTGAAAAGGTCCTGACTAGAACCTTGAGGGCTGATACAATATGTTTGTGCTGTGGTAGAGAATGGCAGTCGAGACAGCCGGTCTAACAGAAGCGTGCAAGAACAAGGCATTAGTGAATGATGAGAAATACTAGTAAGTCACAATCCCCAATTCACAAGTTCCCCAGATTGCCTCACCATCTATCATATCCATCAATTCCCCATAAAGCCTAACTTCATCACCATCTGACCCCCTCCACAGCTACATCTTCTTCCTCGGCACCCACCCCTCCTCGCGAGGCAAAGGGTACTGCTCCCACCTAATAAAACACTATCAGACGATCGCCGCGCAAGAAGGCGTACCGATCTGGATGGAGGCAGCGACAGAGTACTGCTGGAAACTGTATCTCAAGCTTGGGTTCGTGACAGTTGAAGAGCTGAAGTTGGCAGAGGGGAAGGCGGATGAGACGGGTAGGCAGTGTGTGGGTGGGACGGGGGTTAATTTGTGGGCTATGATTTGGAGGCCGGAGATGGGGGGTGGGTGGGGTGAGGTGAGATGTGATGAGCTGGGGAGGGGTGGGAGGGATGAGTGAGGGGAAAAGAGAAGTAGTCGTGTTTGGTGATAATGATAATGCTTTTATTCATTCATTCTTTTGAGAGTCTGAATTCAAGAGCTTGTCATACGCCTCGTTCTCTTCGTCCGACCCTTCATTGTCATCCCAGTATGCGGCGAGCTCGACCCAAGTTGACTATGAGCTATAAACAAAATTCCTTCCATCATCCGGCGTTCCTGAAGCCACAGACCCAGCCCAGAAGTACCAAGTCGTATACGTGTATCATGAGTCTCTCCTGTCTCTCTTCATTCTCGATGTGCCGTAGGCCGTCTAGCATCTGGTATATTTACGAGCACCCCGATATCCCTCTATAGTGGCAGACTACCGTTTCTTCATTTTTATTTCCAGTCTCAATCTCTCGACAATTTCGAGACATCATACTGGGCCGCATCATGATAGAGATCAATGAGGCAACCTGCACTCCAAGCTTGAGTTGGTGACTACAAACGAAACGTTAGCGAATATTCACCAAAGGTCAGATAGGGGTTCGCTCACCGAATCACCACAAAACTCTCCATTCTTGTTTGTCAACTCCGTCAATCCCGCCCAGGGAGAATCCTTAATCGCAGCCTTGCAACCCGCCAACCTCCTGGTAATCTGCTGGAAACTCTCTGTGCGCTCTTGCGGCGTCTTCTTGCGCATCAAGTCAAACTTCAATAAAGCTCTGAGGAAGAAGCCTGTGGGCCAGAGCCATTCGGGCCCTTGATGGTAGTTGCGACCTTTCGAGGTGGCAAAATCGGTCGAGTCTTCCGAGTTGTTGTAGTATGGGCGATAGTTGAGGTCAGCAGGGTCAAGAGTCGCCATTCCGGTGGGGCCGCGAAGCACTGTATCGGCAACCGTGAGGGCATGCAAGGCATGCTTGGGATCGAAAAGGTCTGGTGCGACAGTCATTGCGATGGGAAAGTTCGCGCGCAGCTGGTAGTCTTCGTACTCCTTACCGCTCTTGTACAAATCTTTGTAGATACCACGGCGGTTGACAATAGCAGTATTGACGTCGTAATTCTTGTCATCCTTGGCATCGAGAGGTACGTAGTAGCACTTTTCGAAGTTGGCCTTGATGCGAGATGCCCAGTCGGCGAAGGTGATGACTTTCAAATCAGGCGCTGTTGTGCTTACTCCTGCATATTTGTATTTGCCTTCATTGTGCAGTTTCGATATCCAAACAAGTGTGCTGTAGAGCAAACCGGCAATTTCAATTGCAGAGCCATCACGAGGAGTTCCTGGGACACCTTTGCTGTTTGCTCTGTCAGACTCTCCCATTTTATCCATCCATGTGCCGCAATTGTTTTGATTTCCGCCAAAGATGAGGCCATTGGTCCAATCCACTTTGATATCTTGCTGGAAGCCAGCCGAGCTCATCTGCATGTCCAATCCAGGACCAGCGTTCGCCTCTCGAAAAGACATTCCAGTGGCGTGTCTCTGCAAAGCCTCTTGAATTATGTCTTCAAGGGTGGAGGATTTCGAGTAGGCTCGAGTATCATCTGAATCGAAATAGGTGTCATCGTAGGGCAGGAATCGGCGAGGGATCTTCTCTTTTAAGATGCTGAGGCCGTTTGGAACAATCTTGGTGTAGTCTTGAATGGTCTGAAGCATGAACCAGATCGCATCCCGGGCATTGTAACGAGGGTTGGTACCGCTCGAGAGAAGGTTGGGAACCATGCCATGCTTCATGACGCTTGCAAAGGCAAAAATGTGTTCCTTGCAATCGTCGTAGCGGCCAGTGCCGAGGAACAACCCTCTGGCGGATATGAAGACATCTCGACCCCAACAACGGGCCCAAGATACCGCAAAATGGGGCAGACCAGCGGCCAGTGATGGGACCTCCTTCTTCGGGTACAAGGACGCCGACTTGACATATCCAGTCTGCTGAATGCTGACCATGGCAAGATCCTGCAAGAACCATTGCCCTTTGCGAACATTCTCATTCATTAATTCCAGGCCGCGGTTCCAAGCCGCAGTGTAAGCTGTTCTGATAACAAGGCCGAAGTATCTGGGTAGTAAGAAACTTGGCAATTTTCTAATTGCATCGAAGCGCTCTTTCATCCAGGTCGCCACTTTCAGCAGCCTTTCGAAACCAGACTTGCTCGAAATCCTTTCAAGACGACCAGAAATGTAATCCAGAGGCCACTGGCCATTTCGCAGGTGCTGGCATAGAGGATGAGCAAGATCGTTGTTCTGGATTATGTTCTTCAACACACTCCAGAATCCTTGCAAACCAGCATACACTAGTTTACCATGACCAGGGATCTCGTAAACACCATCCTTTCCTTCACTCGAATCCAGTTCCTCTGCTTCGCATCGATAAAGAACAAAGTTGAGATCAATCAAGTCCACATCGGCAAAAGCAGCCTTTGCCCCTGACGTAACATACGCATCAAGACCGGTAGAATGTTCCGCTTCAGGGATCCAAGTTTCGAACAGCGCGATACTTCCAGGAGGGAACTTGTCACGGACCGAGATGACAGTTTCATCCGCCTTGGCCTCCATACGAATTCCAGGCAAGTCAATGACTTTACTTGGGAGTCCCCTCAAGAATTTCTTGTCGTCCGCTACTGCCTTCTTCGCCTCTTCGCTCGTGTCAACCTCGAGCATCCAGCTTCCTAGATGTCTGGCCTTGGTACCGCTCAAATGCACGGGACTGAACCCACCATTTCCATTGCCATAGCCAGGGAATGCGGTGTGAGCGATGAGGAAGTATCCTTTCCGCGACTCAGGATGAACTCGATGGACAGTGATATATTGATCCTCATGATGGATGTGAATTTCTTCATAGCCATCCTTGCCCATGAGAGTATGGATTTGGTTCAAGAGCTTCTTGATACCACCAATTCCTCCTTCGCCACCGCCAATCTCAACATGTTTCGTCGAAGATTCAGAGGTGTATAACCGGGTCTCGGACACAAGATCAATCAACTTGGGGTAGACTTCATCATAGCCCATAACACTCCCAGTCGCACTAGCACACATGTTCACTAATGCTGCATTAGGCAAGGTGTCGCGAGCATCGCGCTTCTGAGCGGGCACCTCGTTGTCATGAGTACAATCCATCAATAGTGCATGGACTGGCGTCTGCTTGATCTTGCGAATAATGTCTCGCTGGGCTTGGCCATTTGTTTTTCCAGGTGAAGTAATCTTAGTCTCTGTAGAGATCTCATCCACCTCAAAGCTACCAATAGGACGGCCACCATGGCGATGGACAAGTCGGCTGAGCTCACCAGTTCCCCAAGCTTGCATGGCTTCGCGTATCAACGAGCTGATTCCGAGTCGTTTGACAAATACATAGTCCATCTCCTCGGATCCAGTGAATAGCTCGGCAACGACAAACAGGTTCGGGCGGACCCGACGGGCCTCATCAAGGAGATATTCGGCAACGTGGATAGGGGTTGAGTGACAATTATCGATTCTGATGCCAGTGAAGTACTTGGCAGTCAAACGAGTATATCTCGCCATGTGGTCCCATAGATAAGGGCTGTCTTCGGGACCCTTGCCATACCGAAGCTTCACACAGTCGCCCCAAACAATGACTTCTCGGCGAAGGTACGAGCGCGAATCGGGGCCTGCATTGTCGATCAAAGCATTTGAAGCCCAGATCCATCCATTGTTTACCAATGCAAGATCTTCCTGGTTGTGCTTGGCTGTGATTGAGTTCTTTGGCAACCTGGTGAAATAGGATTCGATGATGGGACTTTTCTTGGTGATAGGCCCAAGTCTTGGGCCATGTTCGTCGATCCTGACATACTTTATGCGATTGAAGAGCTGCTCGAGGATTTCTGCAACATCTTTATCGTACTCTTGGTACAAAGGTAGATTCACCTCGTCAAGAATGCTTGTCAGCTTGCTTCGCGCAGCTCCCTGGTCTGCACCATCAGATGCATCGCCCTCATACCGACCATAAATGGCTGTGAGTAGAGCAGCAGCAACTCTAGGATCAACAGCTCTCCTATAACGCTCACCGAGTCTGTCAATGTTGAGCAAAGCTTTCTTGGTCAAGAATTGGGCCATCTGTGTCGGGGTGGAGTTCTTGATAGTCTCTAAACCGCCGAAGTCATGGCCTCCAAAGCCGCCCTCTGGAAATTTGATGTCTCCCTTGGTCCAGGCCTGGACTGCAGCATCAGCATCGCGTACGACGTCTGTTACATAGAATTGCCACAGATTCAGCTTAGCAATGACATCCGTCTTGATGCCCTCCATGATTTTCAGCAATTCATCAACCGTCTTTATCTCTGTTGCTTGCGATGCTAAGGTATCGCTGAACTCCAGCAGACTCGTGTCTAGCTCGAGGGCAGCCCGGAGCCATGGTGCGGTTGAAACATTGTATCCGACCTCGGGATGCTCTTGCAGCCATTTACTGTTGTCTGCTGTATGGTTCCATACAACATCTGTCAGACCCAAAAGGCCATGGTCTTTCTCCATACTGCGGACCAATTTCTTGATGTCCGCCTCTCCATTGGGAAAACATTCTGGATCCCAAGCGAGCTGATCATATATACTGTATGGGGAATTCGATGATCCTCTCTGTTGCAGTGGGGTGAAATGAATCATGTTATATCCCCTTTCACTGATGCCTCGAATGTGCTTCTCCCAATCTGTAGGGTATTTGCCCATGAATTTCGATATGAGCGAGAAGATGGAGAGTGCCGGCAATGGCATCTGCCTTCCCTCCAGTGTGAGTCTGGGAGCGACATCGATATAATATATCTCGGTCTTTGCAGGCTCGAGCGCTTTTTGAACAGTTTCGGAGAGGTCGGGCAGTGGTGTGTAGGTGGTATAGAAGGCAAATGAGCCTGCGCCATGGATCTTGACGGAGATCTCGATGGTTCGATTGAAATCAGGCTCTAGTCTAAAACCTGTCAGTTTGGCGGCTCCCGCATGTTTTGGAAGAACTCACTTGAACTCCCGAAACTTGTTCCTCTGGAACTCCTTACCCTCCTCGGGAATATTGGTCCACAAACTGCCATGTCTGCAGATTGAGGAGGTGCCTTCAATGGCAAAGCGCACAGTGAGGGGTGCTGCACTCTTGGGCGTTAAGTAAATGTAGCCGCCTGGGACATCCGGACTCCCGTCGTCCTTCAATGGGAGTAAATATATTTCGTTAGACACCATTGTCCTCGGTGGCATTGGTTGTTGAGGATATAGCAGCTTCCCAAATGCTGAAGTAGTGAGAGATCAGAGAGATCAAGGATGGCACAGCAGCCGGGCGCAACGAGCGATAACGTCAGGAAAAGAGGGAGAGTTTTCAGGTGATCAACAGGTACAAGTGAAAGACGGTGAGAACATCATGAGTAGTAGTAGTAGGATCGATCGAAAATAAATAAGTATGCTAGTCCGTTCTGTTGATAGTCGCTGCAGCAATAGCATCGGGTACAGGCAAGGCTGGGCCTGGCTATTGGAGGGATGGTGGGAGCTTGGACGAGAGCATCCAAGCGGCGGCATCGACGTCATCCCAGGAACAGCAAATGAAGAGAAGACGCAGGAGTAGCTGTCCCCTGCAAGTGGCCGTTTCACAATCTATACTTCAATTCTAGATTTTGAGGCTCTGGATTGGAAGACAATTGGAAGAGTAGGAAGTTGATCTCACGTCGTTCAGCATATTTATGGATGGATTGACTGTTGTCAAGAACGGAATAGCAGAATTGTTGTGGATTGACATCTAGGTGCGGTATCTTTCCCCACCTCGTACTCTTCTGCCACTGAGGTGGGATGGCATTCTCTGCCTGGGATTCCCGAGCATGTCAACCTTGAATTCCAATAGTAAATCGATATCTGGAAAACATCAGTTCGTACACAAATTCCCAAGTAAGGTTCTTTCCTTGAACCGCGTGGGATCAATTTGCAGCTGTGTCTGTAATGCTTCGGGTGCCTCTTATTGGTTATTTAATTTTCCTTGGACAGCTCTCATGCTACCGCATACCTGGATCTCCTTGCCCTTACCATCTTCTTTCATGTCACTCCCGGCCGGCCATCCTCTGCATAATACTCGTCGGTGGCCTCTTCACATGCAAGAAAGCAGGAAACTTGCACAAATCCCATCAATCCCCGCACTAAACTAGTTTTGGTCAAGGGCGGGCAACTTTCAACCCTGTTCGGCGCGGCCGACATCCTCGGTGCTAGTAGCAGGGTGGTGGTTCTCTCAACGCAACAAAATCTTAAGCCTCGTCTTGCCTTCAATACAAGTAGTTGAGCACAAGACCAAAGCCATTCGCACATGTCTCACATCAGCCTTTGACCTCACTCACTTACCAAACTTTTTTCTTCTCCTTACCTCCTCACTCGTTCATTAATACTTCACTCCCCAGCAGCATATGCTCTTTAGAATCATAGCTCGAGCAAGTAAGGCTGCACAACGAACGTCACTTTCCCACCACTTCAAAGTTCCCCAACGAGCAAACATGGCTACCCTCGGCGCACACTCGAAGAAACATAAGGTCACGATCATAGGATCAGGAAATTGGTACGCATCTCTTCCCAGACTCAGACAAAATTCTCACAAGTGAAGGGGTTCAACAATTGCAAAGATCATCGCAGAAAACACCAAGGAGCATCCTGACATTTTCGAGGAAAATGTACAGATGTGGGTGTACGAGGAGGAGGTTGTTCTCTCGAAAGACTCGAAACACTACAATGCCTCCAAAGGCGATACCCCGCAGAAGCTCACCGAGGTCATCAATACCTACCACGAGAACGTCAAATACCTTCCCAACATAACCCTCCCCAAGAACATCATTGCGAACCCCTCCGTCGTAGACGCCGCAAAAAACTCCTCGATCCTGATTTTCAATCTGCCGCATCAGTTTATCGGACGCATATCTAAACAACTCGAAGGAAATATTCTGCCATTTGCCCGCGGTATCTCCTGCATCAAGGGTGTGAACGTCACGTCATCCGAAATCTCCCTCTTTTCCGAATGGATTGGTGAAGGTCTAGGAATCTACTGCGGAGCTCTGTCCGGCGCAAATATCGCGAACGAAATCGCGCAAGAGAAATGGTGCGAGACCACAATTGCATACGATCCTCCTCCCGTCGATTCCCGTGCTGCGACTCCAACCGGGCCTTCACCTTCTTCGTCTTCGATCAATCTTACAATCACACCCGCAGATGAGCCACATAAGGATGCTTTGGGAAGAGCGAGCAAGATCAGGTTGAAGGCTGTACCAAACGAATACCCACCTCTTGATCATGCCCTCTTCAAGACGCTGTTCTACAGACCATATTTCCACGTTCGCATGGTATCGGATGTAGCAGGTGTTTCTCTTGGTGGTGCGTTGAAGAACATCGTCGCTTTGGCGGCAGGATTCGTCGAGGGTAGAGGATGGGGAGACAATGCCAAGGCCGCAGTCATGAGAGTTGGACTGTTGGAAATGGTGAAATTTGGAAAGGAGTTCTTCGGACAGACGGTCAATACAGGAACTTTCACGGAAGAAAGTTGCGGTGTTGCAGATTTGATTACCAGTTGCAGTGGAGGTAGAAATTTCAGATGTGCCAAGATGGCCGTCGAGAAGGGTATAACTGTAGATGAGGTCGAGAAGACTGAGTTGAACGGCCAGAAGTTGCAGGGTACTAGTACCGCAGTGGAGGTGAACAGTTTCTTGAAGTCAATGGGAAAGGAGGATGATTATCCTCTCTTCAAAGCAGTTCTTGGTAAGTTTTGTCCAGCGAAAATGACCCTAGTAGTGCTAACCTGTTTCAAGATATTTTGGAAGGTCGGAATACGGTTGATGATATCCCAGCCTTGTTGGCTCGCGCAGATGATGATTAATTGCTTGATGTTGCACAGGCAGATATCCAAGCTAAGGTCTTTAGATAATAAATCGCAGGCAGCTGCTAAATTACCAAAACCTTCTGTCACCTCTTTCTCTTGTCAAGTGTTCTATTCCCGCAGCATGGTTACAACTGATCTCAACAAGGCATGGAAAAATCTCTAATTCTTTATGCATTTACGTTAAAGGAAGTGTGCTGCGAGCTTCGACCCGATCTCCAGAGCACTCTATATGGCAATGTCTATGCAGCAGAGACCGAACTCCAAAAAGACGCCATATTGTCGCTAAGCTCCTCGTGGAAAACACATCAGCCTTCCATGTGACCACAAACTCCACTTCTAGCCCACACCTTCCACTACTTTCTCTTCGATCCGATTTGTTTCGAACGAACCCGAGGCGCTACGAAGCCCCTCTCAGTCATCAAATCAGCCGCCTTCGTCTCGAAGACAGAGAAAGGCGTCTGCGTCGCACCCAGCTCACTACACCTCGCTTCACGCCTTACTCTCTCCAAATCCCAACACGGTATAGCAAGATGCCTCAAGACGTCAACATGCGGTTGCCGTCTCCTCGGCGGTGGATTCCGCCAAACAACGAGACTTCGCTTAGACTCGCCCTCGTTCTTCATGGCCTCGTGCGATCGCTGCTCATCCTCGCCGTTGAGATAATATTCCCACCCGGGCACTACACCAGCAACCTCCTCGTCACCGAGGGCATCCCATACGCCCTCAATGACAGCAACACATTGGCTGAGTATGAACGTCGCTAGTTCAGCCCAGGGTCTCTCGTCACCCTGTTCCCCATCTTCATCATCCTCCTCAGACTCAGACTCATCTTCCCATTGACGCCCAGCCAACCTCCCTTTCGAAATAATCTTCCCATAGTCATCCCGATCTTCCTGCTCAAGATCAAACGGTACGACAATATCGACAAATCTCAACAACGCCGCATTCACAACCATCCTCGCCACCCTTCCATTGCCATCCACAAATGGATGGATCTTTATAAATCGGTAGTAGAATTCAGCCGCGAGAGCAACTGGATCAATCACCCCTCTCCCCTCCGCCTCTTTGAGACTCTCATTAAAATCTCTCGCAAGCGCGGCCATCTTCCCAGGAATGTTGGAAGGCGAGGTTGAGGAGAACGCCGTAATATTCGCTGTACGATAAACACCAGCGTACTCCTCCCACCCCGACACTTCCTCCTCCTCCTCGCCAAATTTTCCGTACTCCGAGTCGAAGGCTTGAGGTTGTAGCGGGATACCAGACATCAGGATTCCGTGCGTCTCTTGAATGAGAGACTCGCTTATCTCCTCCCTCCCACCAACAAACCTCTGCACGAGGTACCTCCAAGCGAGGGCGTGCTGCACAACTTCTCTCTCCCCTCTCACCAGATCGGCGGATTTGAAATCCGGCCCTTTGATGTGGAGTAGGTCTTTACATGCTATCGTTATTTCTGAGGATGTGAATCTGATAGAGCTTGACTGTAGGTTTTGGGCTGTGAAGCAAGATGGTTGATGAGATAGAGGTAGAAATGCGTCCTGATATGCTGGATGTGGGGGAGAGAGATGAGATTGTGGAGAAGGTGGTGGTGAAGGGCCTGAGAAGAGGTCGTAGAGTCCGGAACGGACGATATCTCTCAAGCTCCTTTCGTCGCTAGTATTCTCCCTGTCTGTTCTCACAATTTCCTCTTTCGTCCCGGATGTATGCTCAGGAAAAATAGACATGTCGATTCCTGAATCTGCACTTCCTCTTGCTCTGTCTTTGATCCTCAATTCGGTTTCTGTGTCTTCACTGCTGAAGCATAGACGATCTTCATCTGTGATTCTCTTGCGTGTTCTTCTTAGACGTGGAGATATTCCTATAGGACTATTCTGATTAGCACTCCTACTCGCACCAAGCATCAGTGGAGAGGAAGGCGAGGCCATAACTTCATCATGCACCCTCCTCATAACCTCGAAACCTCCCACGCCAGCGTTCGAGATGTTATTCGAGCCAAGTAATGCCAGAGTCGAGGTGTAGGAGAGGAATTCCTCTATTGCGGTGAGCTGGGAGATGGAGAATGGTGTTTCCTGGTTCTGAAGACGGATGTCGGCGTGGAAAGATGTTAGCAGTTCGAAAAGAGTCTCTGGCGAGGTGATTGAGAGGTTGGTCAAGTCCACCTCTGCATCCTGAGCTTTGGATTCCGAGTACTCGGCGTCACTGCTATTCTGAGGATGTACTTTTGGGTCGATATTTTCCGGAATTTCATGTCGTCGTTCGGAAAATGTAGATATGAACGATGAGGAAGCTGGAGCTGGCAGAGAAGTGTAACTCCTCTCATCCATAACCAATCTCATCTTTCCCTTCCCCCTTGGGTCTACATCAAGCATCGGGTTGCCTTGCAAGAAAATTCGAATTTTCTCATAATCACGCTTTCCACCGCTTACTTCATCTTCCGAGACCTCTCTCTCACAAACACTCCCATTTGAGGAAGTGTTTGACTTTAAACCATTACTGAATCTCTTCCTAAGAGTAAGCTCGTCACTCATTCTCGTTTCCCTCGATGCTGATTCTCCTGAGCCAGTGGAAAATCGATCATTCTCGAATTCGGAACTCGTGCTCGATTCCTCAGGACATGGCAAGGAGGCTATTTTCCCAGATATGAGCTTTCCATAAGACCGATAGGGCGATTTCGCTGGGATGGAAGGGATAATTTCCTCGCTAGGTTCTGGAGTGCTTTCTATGCACTTTGGTGTTATGTCCTGGATATCTGGCTTTGTGTCTGAGTCTGATTTCGCTATGATGTTTTTGGTTTTTGCTTCGATAGTTTTGCCAAAGAGGCTGTTTATTGACTCCATGAAGGGCATTTTGAAATGTTCTTCCGAGTTATCTCGCTGAATTTTCGCTCTCTTTGTTATCTTTATCGTCGGATTTTTTCCTCTGAAACAATGAGAGATATTCATACCGGATTGAGGATCTCGAGATTCTGCGCTGGTTCCGATCTCGGGTTTTGTGTAAAAGTAAGTATAGGTGTGAGTGGATCTTATGTGTGCGTACGTGTGAAAGTATATAATTCCTTTTCCTCAACGAAGATGTTGAGAAGAGAGGGAAAAGGAAATTCGGAGGGTTATACGTGAGCACTCATTTTCTCTTGAAAATTTCGCTCAATTGAGAATGCTGCAGGGAGGATATACCCTATACCATAAACTTTGTGTGTCGAAGTTGGATTATGGACTGACTGGGTGCATTTGGCTGGTACAGGACTAAATCGCCTGAGGTACGATCTAATAGCTAGACATCTAGATCATAGGCTCTTGGTTAATGATTATTCTACTTATTCACTCATATATAATAGGTTTTAGAGTAGTTTATCCTAGTTGTGCGGAAAGAAAAGCTAGAAGTAGTGTACCAAGGACGGAGGTTGCACGTGAACTAAATCACGTGAAATAATAAGTCCGTCCTTGCTCTGCTTGGCTAGACCACCGAAGGTGAAGTATGGAACAGGCAGGTTAGTCAGAGAGATGTACGTGATTTGCGATCTATATATTTCCTCCATTCATTGCAGCAATGGAAATTGTCGCTATTTACTTGACTAGCGAATGAGAAGTAGGCGCATCTTCTAAGCGAGGATGCCTGATGTGTGAGGGGATGCGCGTTTTCTTGTCATCTCCTCAGGTCCTGATTATCAACCAATCTTCCATCTGGTGTTTGCAGAATGTATATAAGTCCCCGCCGCCCTCTCTAGAATGTCTTCTCAACCATCTTGAGAGCCTCTTTCTTTCCATCTAATAGTAATTGGGGAAGCCTGGCACTGAGTAGGACGCTCATTATGCCCCGCACTTATACAACACACTTGAACACTTTCACACGTCCAGGTCCATCAGGTGTGACATATCAAGTGCCGTCACCACCATATTCTTCGCCGTATACAACGATAACACTTCCTGCGGGCTCAACGTGGACCTCTGGGCTGCATTGGTGTGTTCTTACCGTTCTCTTCCTCCATCTCTTGTAATGCGTTAGACTCAATGACCATGGTCAAGGACTACCATTTCATTCAATACAGTGCAAGAAATAAAGGACCACGTATACTCACCAATTACGCAGGCACGAAACACATACTGAATACCTCGAAGTCATCTCAGGAGCTGCGCTTATCACTCTGAACGACGTGATACGCATCTACACGACCCATGATGGCATAGTAACAGTCCCTCGGTATGCAAGACATGAGTGGCAGCGTGCTTCTCGAGCCGGAGAGCTCGGGCTCGATTGTAGATTATCACCCGGTGCTGCTTCTGCCTCTGACATCCACGCTCAGAGCCCACAAATGGAAGCGTTGGTCGAACAAGACCTCATAGTCCGCGAATGGACTTCTCCCACTGACGGCCAGAAAGGGATCTTCTTCCGCAATCTGAGCGGGATCATCGCATATGCAATTGAACACAAACATCCAGACTGGTATTTGACACTGCAATTATGGACGTTGTTTGTGAAGCTGGATAATTGGCCTGTTTTCTTTCGCGCCGAGCAAGTACCTGTGTTTGGAGCTTTTCTGGTGAGGTTGAGTCTCGGGAGGGCAATGGAGTGGGTGGTATGTCATGCTTTGTTGATGGGTGCAGTGGTTGCCGGGAGACTGTTTGGTATTGGGGGCACTTTGCAAGAGTACACGCCGGTGCTGGCGAATGGTGAAGCAATCAAGGAAGAGTAGTGTAGGATTGTAGAAAATCAGCTCGGATTCTGCTCTGCATCTTTTCCGCTTGGCGCCGCGAGAAGAGTGAAATGTATAGATCAAAGAGTCCTCATTCGAACAGCCAGCAGGGTCGTATGTGACGGCTTCCAACGTGGATTAGGCCAGCAAACAGAAACTGGATGTGAGAAAATGTGATAGCACCTTCGGGTTTATGGTCGACATAGAAAGCTCACATGGAAAATGTAGATGAATGTTCACGATCGTTGAAGACCACAATGTGTCTTGGTTAGGCTGCCGTTAGCTTGGCTCCTTGGTTGTTTATTGAGCAGAATGTAGTAAGGTTAACGACGCTTAAGACAAAACAGCTTGTAGGAAGATGCCGGTGTAAACGAGAACCACCTATGTGCCAAGTGTAAAAGAGTGCAAAGGGCGAGCGATCCAGAGTAGGAGTAGGAGGAGGGAAGAGACATGGCAGAGTAAAGTAAAGCCTCGGGAGGAAACGGGCCAATGGCAGATCAATAATTCAAGGTCACGTGGAATGATCAGTCGATTCAAGCTCAACCAATCCCAGGCCTCCTTTTCTAAGCAGCTAGCTCCGTCAATCCACCCGGAACAAATTCGAACGACTCTTGCCGTCGCCTCTACCAACCTCAACCTCAACTCCCACCACCCAATTGAGTTCCTACATCTCCTGCGAAGTGATCTCCAGCTGAGGCATATCGCACTCAGGATGTTGGCCAGATCAAGCTTGCGCTCGACGCGCGCGGTCGGCGCTGTTCGGAATGGCGCGATTAACACATCAAAGGTACGACAACACATCATTCCGAGGAGCGAAGGATGGACTCGAGGGACATTTGAAGGATGGGAGGGGATTACCATGATGGCATTGAATGCTGACGAAAGATATGACAGCGTGCCGCTTCTTCCTCGAGCTCAGCCGTCGACTCCCCCTTTCGATTGAACGTGGCTGGATCAGTTGCTACTGCTGTTGCTGCTGGATCGGTGGCCTGGTACTATCACCTATACGGCACAGAGCTGCATGCTATGACACCGGCTGAAGAAGGGTAAGCTTTTTCTAGGGATGATTTGGATGGGGTGATGAAGGGCGGGATAGACCATCAACATAATTCTCAATGTTGAGGACAAAGCAAGGAAGATTTACTGACACGCAAAACAGTCTTCATGCCACAAAATACCCTTGGGTACATGCCGGATGGACCAAGACGTTCGATCATCAAGCGTAAGAGATCTTTTTCGTCCGAAGATCAATCAATTGACATTTTCTAGCCTCCGCCGTGGATTCCAAGTCTACCAAGAAGTCTGCTCGTCCTGCCACTCCCTCAGCCGAATCCCATACAGATCTTTGGTCGGAGTTACCCACACCGTCGATGAGGCGAAGGCTATGGCAGAGGAGAACGAGTACGATGACGAGCCCAACGACGAGGGTGAAATCCCAAAGCGACCCGGAAAGCTCTCCGACTACCTTCCAAGCCCATACAAGAATGACGAAGCTGCCCGTGCTGCGAACAATGGTGCCCTCCCTCCGGATTTGAGCTTGATGGTCAAGGCCCGCCATGGTGGATGTGATTACATTTTCAGCTTGTTGACTGGGTACCCCGAAGAGCCTCCTGCGGGAGTTAAGGTTCCAGATGGACTCAACTTCAACCCTTACTTCCCCGGAACTGGTATTGCCATGGCTCGTGTTCTTTACAACGAGCTCGTCGAGTACGAGGACGGAACCCCAGCTTCAACATCACAAATGGCAAAGGATGTCACGGAATTCTTGAACTGGGCTGCAGAGCCAGAGATGGACCAGAGAAAGAAGATGGGCTTGAAGGTCTTGGCTATCTCATCGGTCTTGTTTGCATTGAGCGTCTGGGTTAAGAGATACAAGTGGGTTACAATCAAGACGAGGAAGATCGCCTACGACCCACCCAAGATGGGCGGCCGTCACTAAATGCAATTGGGGATGATTTCCTTTGTTTATCCGGAGCAGCTGGAGGGAAAGAAATGTTCTACTAGTGCCTTACTGTATAAAGTGGTGGGGAGAGAAGCGGGGGTGGTTCTGCATGCTTCAGTCTGGGAGCCTGCGGTAGAAAGTCTTAGATGCGCCTGTGCCAATATTGAAATCAAAACAACCTCTCACTAAAACTTCTGTGACTATGCATGTGAAACAGGCACCTACAAATCATTTCTTCCTGCTCTCGAATTCACCAATGGGGCAGTAAGATTGCCAATGGCGTGTATGCTGGACCCGCTCACGATAAACTTCGATAGCAGAAAGTCGCGTAAAAAAAATATCTCGAGCTCGCCCTCACCTGCGCAACCCGTAAATTCTTCCCCGCACAACCCACACTCCTTGCACCGTTCTGTCATTTCCTCAGTCTCTGTCCCTTACGACCGCGACCTAGAAACACTATTGGAATCACATGTCAAGCGACACCAACTCTGACATATCTTCATTTGCTGAATGGGAAGCGCAAAACCCGGCGCGAAGTGTCTCGGAAAGAGAACAGAGCTTGCTCGATATGAAGGACCCGGCGAGAGTTTGGGGGGATAGGGATAGTAGCAATGATGCTAGGAGTAGTGATGAGGAGTCTGCGAGCGAGCATGAGGGATCTCGTGGCTTAAATGGAGGGGTTGCAGGCTCTGGGACGAAGGGCAAGAGATTGGAGATTCCGAGCTCGACACAGGGTACGGAGAGTCAATTATTGAGCCAACATATGGTATGTCACTTGAGATTTCTGGGATATCCGTGAAACTGAGGAAATCCAATTGTCGATCGAAACTGAGATTCTGCGAACAGGACAACGATGCGCCGCCTTCTAGCCAGCCGCGACCTGACAGTTCACGTTCCGAAGACGAAGAAGAAGACGACGAAGAGGAGGACCAAGAAGACCATACACTGCTCATCAACAATTCCATTCTCTCGACCATCACGAATTCTCCAAGGACCGCGCACGACCTCCTACAAATCAAGACCAGTGTCCAAGACTTCGCCATCGAACATCCATTCTGGACTAAATCGACACTCGATGAAGAAGAGGTCCTAGAGTTTGAGTACGACGTATTCGAGTTTGCTAAAGCTGCGGGTCTGGGTGTCAATCTAGCAAAGGTGGAAGTCATGCGTGCTATGGGAGCTTGGAAGGCGTCGAAAGGTATTCCAATTGTTCAGGCTGGTCATGTCGAACAGATATTCGACAAGGTGCTGGAGACTATTGAGGTGGTCAAGGAGGCTATTGGCAGTGGGCAAAACAAGAGGAAGAGAGAAGAAAAGGTTGAGGTAATTCCTGCGCCTGTTCTGCTTCAAACAATTGAGGGTAGTAAGGAGGTTGAAGTGAAGGAACCAAAGGCAAAGAGACAGAGACGTCGAGAGAAAAAGCGGAAACTTGACGAGGATACTGTCCCTTTGGCGCAAATCACGACTCCTGTACCTGTTGCTTCAGACGCTGTCGATCATACCAAGAGCGAGCAAGCAGATTCCAAGAGCCAGAAACGCCGAGAAAAGAAGAAACGAAAGCTGGAGGAAGAGGCCTCGTCACCGGTCGAGGCTACCAGTCCAATTCCTGTCACTACCATTCCGGTTCAGATGGTCAAGGAGGGCGAGAAACCAGTCGACCAGAAGAGACAGAAAGCTCGAGAAGCAGAGAACAAGAAACTCGATCAGCCTGTTGTCCCTACTGCAGTACCGCTATCCAAGTCAGAACTGAAATCTGCGAAGCGAATCAAGAACGAGAAGAAGAAGGAGAAGAAGAAGCGAGCGAAGCAAGGCCCAGTAACCTCCTCTTACTTCTCCAAGACGGACATTTCGGTTCCGGCAAAGACAGAGAAAGATCTTCCAACGGTAGATGACACGATTGTGTCTACTCGGATCGAGACCGAAAATATACCTATGGAAGAAGTTGGCGAAGCTAAGGAGACTTCTGTCGATAAGAATGGTGTTGATAATGAGGATCTTCGCCCATCAAACATAGTCGACAAGGAAGAGAAGAAGAAGCGTAAGAAGAAGAGAAACAAGAATCGTCTTGCGGAAGATGAGGCTGCGGATTCGTTGAAATCTGCTGAAGAGCGAGCCGCACGTAAAACAGGACGCTCGACGAAGGCGAAGGATGAGACTTCGCAGATTGCAGAGTCTGCTGCTACTGATGTTATTGGCCGAGCTGAGAAGCCTGCCAAGAAGAAGCGCGTCCGAAGCAGGGTCATGAAGGTCGATCAGAATGCGGCCGACAAGGCGAACATCCTCGAGCCAAACGCCGAGTCTCGCCCCGAATCGAAGGACAAGTCTAAGGGCGTCACTGCTTCTCCAATAGTCGCCAAACCGTCTGCAGATGATACTAAAGACAGCAACAAGTCAACCGAGAAGGAGCTCATTATCCGACCTGTGAGAACATTCGATACCGATGGAGTATTTGGTGCTACAAACGACAAGAAACTCGATATGCCCGATCTGGCCATTGAACGTGTAGCTATAGAGCCGGCGGCCCCAAAGGATAAGTCTCGAAAGCGAAAGAAGAAGTCCGAGACAGAGGTCGAAGTCCAGGCCCAGGCGACAACTACAGATGCTCCTGCTCCCACAGAATCCGAGCCCCCAAAGAAGAAATCTCGAGATCGTAAGAGAAAATCTATCAACAAGCTACTGGATGCGCAAGTCATTGGTGTTGAGGAAACCACCACAGAGCCGTTGCTTGAGCTCCCAGACACAAATTCCGAAAAGAAGAAGCACAAGCGGGATAAGTCAAGGAAGCGATCCAGTGTTGGCACAGAGACCGGCACCCAAGCTTCGAAGGAGACGTCAAACTCCAATCACTCGTAGAAGACCAGGATTTTACGAGTGGTGATACGCTCCTGGAACAGAGTTGTACTGTAAATATAGGAAGGGATTGTGTTGCGCCTGTTACACCACGAAAACAAGAACCGCATGTTGTTATCAAGCCGTCCGAAAACCAAGCTGCCGCTGCTTCGCCACTCAGAGATGCAGAAAGAGTCAATGATAGATTATTGGAAGACAATGCTTCTCAGTGTTCCCGTTGGAGTATCACGGAGTATGGACCTCTGGACTGGGACCATAGCGGTGATGAATTTGATGACATCAAAGTACGGCCGAAGATCACTAGAAGAGCGTCTAGTGTCTCGCCAAGCAACGCTGCAAAGGTTCGAGCTGCATTTCTTGAGGCTATTTCAGGTCAAGGCGGAAGGATTCAATGTGAGAAGATCACAAGAAGAGTATCCATGGCGTCACTGAGAGACGCAGCGGTGGTTCAAGCATCTTTCAAAGAGGCCATCACTCCGTCGCATTGGAAAGCCAAGTCAGAGCCTCCTTCTGGCCGCAAGACAAGTTTTGTTGTCAGAGACGCACATGGACGATTTGCTCGAAAAGCCTCTCTTCCGGACACTATTCAGACTCGGAAGCGGTCAGCCTCCACTCCAGCAGCATTTGGAGGCTTGAAGAAACCCCTGGTGTCTGGCCTCAGAAAGGAAACGCCTATCCCACCTCCAAAACGTATCGATTTCAATGCATTAATATCGACACCTAGTACTACCACCGCAGACTTCAGGCCATCGTTTCAGGAACTTGTAGCGCCAACGGACCCAGCATCTTCTATCATGACTTCTAGCCAGGAGAAGAAAGAGACTGGTGCCAAGCGAGATGCCAAAGGAAGATTTGTACCAAAGGATAGACTTCTAGGCAACGTGGTAGAAACGATAATGCCAAAGGCCGAGCCAAATGCTAACACCACCATTCCTGCGAGGGCCAAAGCCAGGGCGAAGAAGGCTACAGCAAAATCGCCATATTTCAGCCCGCCAGCCACTCCTGCAAAGACGCGGAAAGTCAAGAAGGTCGCAGCAACACAACAAGACACCGAATGCTCTGAAAAGGTTACGCCAATCAAAGACGAGGAGATATTGCCCTTATCCCAAAGATCTGCTAAGAAGCGAAATCCAGGCAACACAGTATCGTGTATACCATTCCCGCCACTTTCTGCTCCTTACTTCGGTCTGATCCAGGAAAGACTCGCTCATGATCCCTTTCGCCTGCTCATTGCGGTAACATTCCTCATCCGGACCCACGGCAAGCATGCTATCCCTGTATTCTACGAGTTGATGAAAAAGTATCCCACCCCGGAAGCCCTCGTCGCAGCCGACAAACAGGACATAGTTCCTATAATCCGACATCTGGGTCTCCAAAACCAGCGCGCAGCCACTTACCAAACCTACGCCAAAATATGGCTTGAAGATCCTCCTGTGAAAGACAAGCGCTACCCAGTCCGTGGATATCCCGAGCCAGAGTCAGGCCGCGACATCAAGAAAGGCGAAACGGTACTCGACTCCGACCAACGCGCTGCATGGGAGATTGGGCATATGACTCAGGGGCCTTATGCAATCGACTCGTGGCGGATCTTCTGTAGAGACGTCCTTCGTGGCGTCGCCGATGGATACAATGGTGAAGGAACTGCAGAAGGCTTCCAGCCAGAATGGATGCGTGTACTGCCAGAGGATAAAGAGCTACGTGCTTACCTGCGATGGATGTGGTTGAAGGAAGGCTTCGAGTGGGATCCGTTTACGGGCGAAAAAGAAGTCGCGAACAAGGAACTCCTGAGAGCTGCTATGGAAGGAAGGATTGCATGGGATGATGCGGGTGGTATGAGGATTTCTGACGAGGTGATGGATGCTACGGCTGGGTTGTCGCAGGTCGGAAATCTCGAGATGTGATGAGAGATGCTTGATGATAATACGATGTCCAAGAAGACTAAGTAAAGTGTCGCTATCGTTGTATAGTATGCAGAGAAGGACGTCTACCATACACTGCAATGAGAAAGCAATCGACTTGAATTTGACTTCGAGTGTCTTTTCATTTCTACGAATAGACCCTCTCTTTCTGCAAGACCCTCGTCTGCTCCTCCGCTGCAAGAGCAATATATCCCACACCTCTCTTACCTCCAACATCCCCAATCCTAACCCTCATACCACGCAAGTGCTTTGTCCTCTCCCATCCATTCAACGCCGTCCCACCCTCAAGCGCACCCGCATACGGATTATCTCTTGTCAAGCTCGACACCCACCCCAGAATGTCCGGTGCCACGACGACGACTTTCAAGATAATCCCACATACCACAGCAGCCAGTAACACCGCACACGAGATAAAATACATCGCCAACCATTTCTTATTAACCGAGTACCTGTTTTCCCACACCGTGACCTCCGCCTCGCTCTCTACCTCCATCGCGTTTCCTGCTGTGAGGTTTCCAGTCATACTATACGGTGCCAGCGAAGCTATATAATATGTATTCAGGACTTGTCCGAGCCGGATCTCCATCTCCGATTGTGTTACAAGGGATAGATCAGCTTTTGTGAGATGCGATAATGTCGCTTCCGTGCCTGAGAGGAAGAGTTCTGTTGCGGTGGATTGAGGGAGTACACCTCCTGTTACGCTTTCTCCTGTTGCTAGAGGAAGGAGATATGAGAGCATGCTAAACGCGAAGTCGAATCCGAGGACTGTGAATTGAGGTGGTGCGTGAGGGCTGGGGCTTTCTCGGATTGCTGTTACGCCACAGTCTTGATTCCCAATGGCTGTATTACTACCAGTGCCGGAGCAGTGGACTTCAACGTCGACGTATTGTTGGGAGAGGGAGCAGTATGCGGATGCGAATGTTAAATTCGCAGTGGCATTGAGGGAAAGGTCCTCTGTCCAGATGGGAGATTGGAAGAGCAGCATGTGTGGGATTGATGATGCGTTTGTGGCATTTGTGAAGGCAGAGATGCTGTGAGAGGTTTCGAGGGTCCTGTTAGGCGAGATGAACCCGTCCACGGCGAATGAGAAGAGCTGGCTAGAGAACGTGCTGCGGGAATGCCAGGTTCTGTTTTCATTTTCGCTGTTGGAGTTTGGCGTGTTAAGTGGTATGAGAGGCTCTCGGCTCATGGTATCGCAGGATAGAGAGAGGTGGGTCGTGCTCATTGTCCACGTTGTGTTTGCCAGTTTTAGTTCTTGGTCTACACCACGACCCAGAGATTTGGAAACTGGAACTCCAAGAAGAGAAGAATAGGTTATATCGCCTGGCTTGAGACCAGAGAGGGACCTCCAGCCAGTTGAATTTACTGTCAAATTCTTGCTCAGGCGATCGAAATAAGGAATCTTGATATTTCCCCACTGGTCCATACTAGCCAGCTTCGCCGTCTCAGGACCCATCAAGCTACTCGCATATAGGGCATTGATCGGACCTGCGATAACCTCTACCAAGTCCTCTGGCTTTTCGGAGTAGAATTTTGTCGCTTGTGTTGTGTCTAGATACCGCACGTTGGAATTTGAGATCACGGGAATGAATTTTGGTTCGATAAGGCCGAGGGAGACCCGGCTGCCGATTGGTGAGAAGATCCAGAGGACGAGGAGATAAAGGGTCAGGTAGTTGAGGGGACGAAGCAGGATGTGTGTCGTTAAGGTGGATCCGAGGGTGGTGCTGTTGGTTATTTGCTCGAGGTGGAGGAGGGATACTCCTTTGGAGAGGCGGTATGAAGCGAAGAGTTTGATGGTGCGACCAACAACGAGGCCGAAGACATATGGAAAGGCTGTTCCGACCTGGGTAGTATGTCAGTTCGAACCTTGGTTTTTGAAGTATCAGAAGTGAGGTGGAACATTGCCGCGCTGATGGAAGGAAAGTTCAAATTTGATTGACTCACAGAGTTTATGATCTGTTTGAAAACATCCCATTCTGAATCTACCACTTTCTTGTCTTTGTAATACACGACTGCAATTGCCAGCGCCAATAATGGTAGTGATATCAACACAAGGAGGAGCTCTATCACTACATTAAGACATATTTCTGATGTTGATTTCTGTAGGTTTTGTGGGGTTTCTGGCCAGTTGGATATGTGTTTTTGGTTCGTGAAGTATCTAGTAGAAGGCTGTAGCTGGCTTTTACTGACGTATGTGTCGTTTCTTGAGAGATATGTCGGACTTGACGATCGAGACTGTGAGGGGAGAGAGCCATTATCTCGGTCGTGAGCTCGAGGCGTTGGAAAATGCTGATGGAGATGCGAGTAGGATGACATCTTGGCATACTCTAAGCTTCAAACCTTTTTTTACTATGAAAGCTTATGTTGTTCGCTAACTGGTACGTACGTACTGGAATTCGGAATTTCGGCCAGCCAGTTCAAGTGTCTGGGATGGAGGATCACAGGAGTGGAATTCCATTCCTCTTTACGTGCTGTGATAGAAGCACATGCGGGCAAGGCTATGTATGAGGTAAGCACAGATGGAGAAGGCATTTCGTGGAGCTGCTACGAGCAGGGAGTTAAAGGATCGTGATGTCTCGAAATAAGAGCTCCTTGTCGCATACCTGATGGTTGATTGGAGGCTGTACTAAAATAGGATAGAGCTGCATGAGGGATTGAGGCTGAGGCGGCTATTTGTCTCCCTGAAGTAGTGAGATTTGCTCTCACCTGGCTTAAGCGAGACGATCCCATTTCAATCACAGGCCATATCAACAAAGGCTGGAGGATTGTTGCAGCATCTTCAATTTCTGTTATATCGGTTCTATGGCGTCATTATCTTTCGAATCCACATAGCCATCTCGGCTTCATAAAGCACCTGGTGAGATTTAACGTCTAGAGGTATATTTACCAGGTCACCAAAAAACCTGAAACTGTCAGAATTTAGCTCATGAGATCTTGGCGTAATATTTCCACACTGCATATTGCCTTATTTGAATGTCTACATCGCTACTTTTTCGTCGTCAAGCTTTTCGGATAACCAGTAACAAGCAAACAACTACTTGTAGGACACGACAGTGATCTCGTTCGAGGAGAGTCACGTGTTGCATCTTGGCACCTCATCACACGACAGCGGGCCCATTCGGCCTTCTACTGGACGCGTACTTGAAAGCGGCATTCATATTATGTTCAAATATCAAGTCCGTTCTAATTTTTTTTTTTTCGGAATTGTAGCAAAGTCACGCTCCTCGCAGGAGTCTAATGCTTGCCTGAACCACGCATTCAAGCAGGACGCGACTTCACCTGCGAACGAGAAATAAAGCTCGTGAGACTGCATGCGTGCCCTTGAACCCAGGGCTTGAAAGCATGGCGAACCCAATCAAGGGACCTTCACTTGATGTACTGGGCTCGGATGTCTTAGCACTAGTTCTAGATGACTTGGTAGGTGGCCTTGGTTCGGCCAAGAACAGCCTGAAACTGTGCTCAATTGACTGATATTACACTAGTTTGGGGAGCTATCTCGACCTGATTTCTACTCTCTTGCCATAGTAGACAAGCTGTTCTACCGCGGTATCAAACGATTCAGAGGCAGAGATCAGACATTCCACTTCGGTCGCGTCCCTGGTCCCCACATTGCTCGATTCACGCGACGACATATCCAGGATCTACTGGAAGCCCCGAAGGAAAAGTCCATAGTTTCTAATATCCGAAATATTACCATCACATCGGACTTCGAAAGTGAGGATGATGAATCATGGGAGATTCCTTGTTTGGGGTGTCTTAAAATACAGGGTAAATGGGTCGAGTTGATGAGCCTACTTGCTGTTGTTCCTAAGCTTCATAGCTTTAGATTTGATGCGTTCGAGCCTATGCCTTCATTTCTTGTGCAACAATTGGAACTCTATCATCCTACTGCCAGGTTGGAGATTCGGAATTGGACAAGGCATTCAGACGACACTGACCATATGGACACATGCGAAGCTGCTCTGTCGAAATCCATCAATCTGAGATCGATCCATGCTGATATTTGGGCTTCGAATTATGATATAGACTTACGAATGCCTGCTCTGATGCGCATCATATCTCTGGCGCCAAATCTCGAAGAGATCAAGATACGTGGGGAGAAGGACACAACGTTGCTTTCATTCTTCCATGCACCATCCGAAGGCATGAAACGTAACAAAATGGCACAATTTAGGCAGGCTAATTGCTCCAAAGCATTGATCAGATCAATTGAATCACTGGGTGATAATTACCTATCCATGTTGGGTAGTGTAGTGGACTTTAGCTTCGTGGAGAGCCTGCGTATTGATGCAAGGCAAAATCTCAGTACTATCTCGACCGCTGGAGCGATTTTAGACAAACTACGACATCTCAGTATTGAGTATACCGAGTCCAGCAGAGGATCTGATCACGAATTTCCCAGAGCTATTGGTGAGTTTGTTCTCGGCTGCAGGCGTCTCGAGAGTCTAGAAATGGTCGGATCGAGGACCCACAACATAGAGAGCGATAAGATTATCAAATACCACGGGAGTTCACTCAAACGACTCGCCTTTTTCGATAACACCAATAATCAACCGGAGACTTCGATGATCGTCGGACAATCTTGCCCCGACTTATCCACATTAGAGTCAATGAGAGACTTCTGTCCTGCCTTGGAAGACGTTGGCATCAATATTCGCCCGACCCAAGATGATTCTCTGGATCCTATCACACTATCGATGGTAGCGGGGATTATACACCTTCAGACACTGCGATTGAGATGCGCGTTTCCGTTTGAGATGAATCGAGGCTACGACTCCTCCGAAGCATCGATCGAATCTTACGGAACTAAATTCAGGGCGTCAAGTGGCCGATGGATCGTGAACTTATGGTTCTTCATCCAAGCACGAAGAAAAGAGCACGGCTTCAGACCTGTCAAAGAAGTCCATCTCATGTACCCTGAGCATATCCGGGCTTCACTGGGGCCTCGAAACTTCTCTCTGGATATTGTGACGGCGAGTGGGAGGGACGATTGTCCCGACGAAATCATGGTTCAGGGCAATATTCCAGGTTCGACAAGAACTACCCGCCGAATTTTGCGGCGAAATATCACGAATGAGAACAATCAATGTCCCGGCAAAGTAGCTGCAGGGCATTGAAATTTCAAGGGCCTGATCTCCTTGGGCTCATTGGCTTTGGATTGACGAATGCATCACTCGCTCTTGTCCTTGGAATTACGAGCGACCCAGCTCGGATGCATAGAGTGAGAGCATCCCGCCGCCAGGGCTCATGAAATTGGTTGTGTCTCGTGCTGGGTAGTCAGCATGAGCTATGTCTGTCTGTCGACGCCAAATTCCAGTTGTTTGAGTGGTGGATTTCAGTTTGGATTAAGAGAAATCTCGGCGCAGTGGAAGTCGAAATCTTGCTCAATTGTACATTACCAATGACACGACTGAGTTCACGTCTGGTACGAGATATTTCCGAACCGCTTGTTTCAAGTTTCGCGAATACTGGTCCCACTTCAAGGATTCTTCGCGCAATACGAGACACGAAGTCGAAGTTCGCGTGCCCAGGATACATCTGTGAGCTCGGAAAGCACGAAGGACACGGCTCGCGAACAGAGCGTTTGATCTCAGTGCGCCTGTTCTGTCGTGCAACACAAAAACACGATGCTAAATGGTACAACACTGCCACGGTGGTTATTGCGAAATCTCGAAAATCTTGTTAGCGAGGTGTGGAATTGCAGGATTATTACCTCAAGGAAACTCTATCATCAGGCACAAAGCCGGGTGTACCTCGCGGCGCCACTTGAGGGCCCGAATTGAGTCTTTCGGGAGCGCATCGGCCGCAAAAGAGCAGCCGAGTCACTTCTCGTATGTAGCAAGGACCCCTCACAGACTTGTGGAAATTTGTACAAGAGTTGGGAAATCCTTCAGCAGACTAGGTCTTTGCATCAGAAGTCTTGCGACTTTTACTCATTCACGTGCATATATCAAAGCTCACATGCTTACAGCCGCACATACTCAAGTCCATTTAATCGAGCAGCTTCGATCAAATGCGACAGTAGTTCTTTCTGGACCTGAATACGAAGTGCCACACTCTCACGAGCCTGTGAGCTCTGCGCGCTGGGCTCGCCAAGGGGCTCGGACCGATGAATATTCTGGTGTTCCTCTGAAGAATAGCCAAGAATCCGTGTCACCTCACATCAGCCAGTCATCCGAAGCCGTATACCAACAAAGATAACTCTATTGGCTCAAGCGAGAAGCCTAATTTTAAGCCCCGAAACGTGCATATCGCTTTCTTGGAAGAGGAATAGAAGGATCAAGTACCTCGCCATGTTGAGGTCGAATGAGCATGTTGTCAGATTGTGCTCATGACTGTACCTGTCGTAACCTGCGCAGACATTTCATATGTCCGTTGATCTTCAATGGAGGTCCGTAAATTCCATCTTGGTCTGTTTTTGGAAATCAGATGTCGTCGAAATAAAGTATAGCCGGCGAAATTAAATCTGCAAACTTACCTCAAGAATTAATTCTGGGCTCGAGATTCGAATTCGTTGTGGGGAATGTGGCGGCTTATGCATCGAGCGCCCAGTTACCATTTTCCTGCATATTCTGGCGCATATGTATTGATTTCTATGCACTCCACATCGCCCTGCATTTTCACATTTCTGGTCTGACTTCAATGCCAGGTCACGCCCATCTTTCCGTTTTCAGCACCAGCCCATGTTCTCAACACTCACCTCGCCGCTGTCAAGGATGCAAGCTGAATATAGACGCAGCCATAGCTTGTCACTTCGCTCGTTCAACGAGTAAGGTACAAGGCTTAGCTTTAGGCATCCGAGAAAGCGGTGCTTCGAGGCCAGCGGAATCCCAAGAAGGTATGTGCAGCGCCAACTGGTCCCAAACACCAGGCCTCGCGATCGGACTTCCCCAGCACTAGCTGTGCACTTTCCTACATGAACGACAATGAGCTGCATCGTGAGCCATGTAGGTATAAGTACATGGTCTCCTCGCGTCTGATCCTAGCTTTCGCGTTTCTAGTAAAGTAGTCCTCGATATTTCATTCTTTGAACCCCAAGTACAGCAGAGTTGCCAAGATGGCTCACAAATTCTGCATGTCGACGCTCGTTTTCATCTTGGCTTTTTTCAGCCTTGTTCTTGCGGATATTCCTGGCATCGAGAGGCAGGCTTCGATTGATGAGTTGGAGCATTTTCTTGTTGACAATGGAGGATATAATGCTGTTCCTTTTGCCTCGGCCGTCTCACCTTGTGCAAAATACTCGGGTTTTGTAAGTCCATCATCTGAGAAAATATGGCAAGACAATAATCAATTCTGATTGTTCATATAATAGGCAGCGGGAGGTAGTAACCAAGGAGAGCAAACGTCAGCGCAATGGGTGCGATTTGCGTTCCATGACTTTGTAACTGCGGACCTTGCTGCTGGAACTGGGTGCGTAGTTCTTCTGAGATATGCAGACTTAGGCATCTAACTCATTCTTACAGTGGCCTCGATGCTTCATTGGGGTTCGAGGGAGCTAGAGACGAGAACATGGGCATCTTTGTTGATGATACGATGCAATTCATCTCGCAGGTTAGTCATAATCTCGAGAGATTTCTAATTGCTTTCGCTACATGTGACGATTTTTGACTCGCTTATGTAGACATTTTCGGCCCTTCTCAGCACAGCTGATCAGGTTACTTTGGTACGTACACCCTGCAGCCATAGCCAGGTATTCATCTAATTATGTCAAGGCTGTCGTTCTTGCCGTTGCTGGCTGTGGAGGAAATGCGAGGGCAATTCCTCTCCGTGTAGGAAGAGTCGACGCGACACAAGCAGGGCCATCTGGTGTTCCCGGCCCTTTCACTCCTCTGGAACCCACTCTGGCTCAATTTGCGAAAGCAGGATTTAGTGCTTCAGAGACCATTGCTTTGGTGTAAGTCTAACCTAGCGCCTGCAGAAATGTACGATATATTCATGAATACTGAACCATCATAGGTCTTGTGGACATTCGCTTGGGCGTATCCACTTTTCGAACTTTCCCGATATTGTTGACGATAGTGCTGTATCAGCCACAAAGTAAACTTCTACCCTTCCTCACCTGCAGATTGATCTAGCTAACAGAAACAGCTTAAACGGCGGTATTGGCTTTGATTCTACCCCTGCAGGCTTAGATCCTGCCGGAATGAACGAGTATCTTACTGGAACAAACGGTCGGGGCGGACCACTAGTCACTTCGGCAAATGTAGATGCACGCTCTGACTTCCGCCTTTTCAACTCCGACGGAAACCAAACGATTCGAGATCTCTCTGTAAACTTCGGAAGGACCTGCAGCGCTGTCTTCACGAAGATGCTTAACACTGTGCCTGGCTCAGTTTCATTATCCGCCCCCGTCACCCCACAGACGTGGAAAGTCACCAACATCATCATGCACATCTCGAATGGGGGTAGTGTCAGAGTCGAGGGTCTGTTCAGGTACCTGTGGACTACCGTTGCCCCACCCCAGAAGGTCACCTATACCACCATCTCACCAAGAGGCACTTCAGCTACACATAGAAGCAACAGCGTGATCGGGACCGGCACCTCTCTATTCGGCAATACCACGTACTGGGACTTTGCTCGTGCCATTGACTCACCAGGAACTACCACCCTCAGCTTCGAAGGCGCAACATATCCGATCAACGACATGATCTTCATCCTCCCCACGCAATCCCGCGTTGAGCCAGACAAGCTCCTCATCCGCATCAAAGCCGCAGCCGCAACATCTATCACTGCTGGCATCGGCGACATGGAAGCCACGCTCTACGTCCCTGTCTCCCAAGCTGGCAGCAAAGCCTTCAAGATCACGACTGTGAAGTTGCCTCTGAAAAAATTCACCGTAGCAGGGAACTATACACTGTATGAGGGAAAGATCAATGTTGCGAATGTGAAGAATGTTGTCGCGAAGGTTGTGTTGGGAAGTTCGGAGAGTCAAAGTGTGAAGACGAGTTTGTTTAAGCAGGGCGCGTGAGTGTGGATGTGGGAAAGGAATGTAAGATACATGCATGGAGAAAGGACTGAAAGCATTGAGAAACATTGAACTAATCATTAATTTCATTACACATCTCTTGAGAATATTGTGGGCACGAAGTGGATTTATGAACTCTTTTGGCCCTGGCCCTAGTTCATCAACCTTTATCATGAAGAAGTTATGACCTCGTGTCCAAGGAGAAAGAAGACATTGAAATCACTACACATTGCCTAGACGATTCAGCTATTCCGGGGTCGACAATTTCGCCGTAATGGCTGGCTGTATTTCTAGGCTATCGGACAGCCGGTTCAGGTAGCCAGCCCCTGTATTTCAGCGTATTGATCTTCGCTTATGCCTGTGAGGCCCTTTGCAATTTGTCCAATCAAGCATCTGGCAGCACCACCTACACGATTCATAAGGTCACAATTCTCTTCAAATCCACACGGGCGGAGGCATTTGATAAATCAATGCTAGTTTATTACAAAGCGAATTATTCTATTGATACTGCTCCAAAGTCGAGACTCGTACATCTCGCTAGACTCGTGGTATTGACCTAGCCCCACTATCACGCTTCCCCCTTCTATGTTTACACTCAAAGACTCTTAGCCTCCGTGCTATCATCACCCTTGAGCTTAGTCTCCCCCGATACCGGGACCGGCGCCGTCATGGTCTCACCCTTCAAGTCGTACTCGCCAGACAACTGTTCGAGAGTCTTGCGCTTGGTCTCAGGAATGAGCAGCGTGGTGAAGATACCGAGGAACATGAAGAGCGCGTAGATTTGCATGACATGGTTTTGCCATGGACTGGCGTTGGTCTTGGTTGCACCTCGGGTACGGAGGGGTGCAATGGCTGCTTGGGCGATGATGGACCCGATCTTGCCCATTCCAGCGGAAAATCCGTGGGATGTGGAGCGGTAGCGAGTAGGGAAGCATTCGCCAGGGACGATGAATGTTGTGGCGTTTGGACCTGGATATGTGTGTTAGATTTGAGTATTTATGCTGAGACGGGAAAGGGGACTTACCGAAGTTGAAGAAGAACTGGATGAGAATGTACAGTCCGAGTTGGTCGTGGCCAGTGAGGTTCTTGAAGTCGAAACCCCAGACGATGAAGAGGATCGTGAGGATGATGAAACCTCCAAGTTGAATGGGCTTGCGTCCAATGGTATCAACAAGCGCTACAGTGGTCCAGTAACCTGGGATTGCTCCAGCAGCGATGAGGATGCAGTTTCCGGCAGCGAGGTTGTAGAGGATCTTGTAGACGGTTGGACCGGTACCGTATCCGATGGCAGTGAGAACAGTAGCACTGTTCAGACCGAGACCATAGAAAGCAACATCAAGGAAGAACCATGATCCAGCCGTTCCGAGTAGAATCTTGCCGTTCTTCCATGTGCCGTAGAATTTGAGGAAGTCTCGGATGCTTGCCTTGGGGACTTCAAGGGCTGCGGCATCTTGCTTCACGTGTGTGATGGCATCGTCTGAGACTACACCCGATGGCTTGCCATTGATATAAGCTTCAACATCGACGTTGGCCTTCTCAACATCCCGTGCGATATCAAATGTGTAACGAGGGGTTTCGGGGATCGTGAGGCGGAAGTAGAGTGCGATGACGGCTGGCACAGCGCCCATGCCTAGTAACGCGGTTAGTGAGGAACAGAAGTTTCGCACTGTCTCGAATGCTCACCAATAAGAATACGCCACATCTTGTCAACAGCCAGACTGCAGACGCCGGAGCAAGTGGCATACTTGGAGGCAGATTCAAGCGACCCTTTGAACCCAACGACGGCGATCAACATGACAAGAGCTCCACCAAGCTGGCCGAAACCTTGCATCGAGAAAACAGCACCCATCATTGCTCCTCGCCATTTGGTGGTAGCAAATCTGGACCTCAATTAGTGACTGGTATTGAGCGAGTTTGGAAGAAAACATACTCGGAAGTGATGATAGAAGACAGAGGGTAATCTCCACCGATACCTAAAATTGCTATTAGTTAACTGTGTCACATCGTCTGAGCTCCGAAAAAGAAGGTACTCACCGATTCCCATGATGACTCTCCAGAAAATCATTGTGCCGACGATTGAAACTCCAGGTCCGGAGCCAAGCATTGTTTGAGCGAGTGTGGCGATGATGATCAGGATCAGTTCGATTCCATACATCTTCTTTCGTCCAAGAATATCAGCTAGGGCACCGAACCCAAATTGGCCGAGAACGGTTCCGGCAGATGTGGCGACCTTTATGGCGGTATCTTGAGCAACATGAAGCTTTCCGTTGTTGCTGTGTTCGTAGACAATACCCAACATGATGGTCAGGAAAGACGCAGTGAAGATATCATATTGATCTGTGAAGAAACCAACACCCGCTACAACGATAGCACGAACATGATACCAGCCGAAGGGAGCCTTATCAATCTCCGCAAGGGCGAGTCTTCGGCGCTCGTTAGGATCTTGGATATGAGCGAAGTCGTTGTGGAAGTTGTGGAAGGCAGCGTTGCCACCTGCTGTGGTTCCGTCTGCTCTGACTTCAGCCATTGTATCGGTGTTTTCGAGGGGGTTTTCCTGGGAAGTAGCCTACTGAATCATGATGCAGAAGGGGATGCATCCAATATATGTACAGATCCAACCCGTGCCGTAGCAAGTACTCCGATCAGAGAAGCAACAGCAGAACGTGCATGAACTGGTGAATATTCGAGTTAGCGGGAGTATTTACTGCCTTTACAGGGTGGTGCCGGACCTCTGGGCAGCTCGTGTGAACAAATCCCCATTTGGATGAGGACCGAAGAGACGCCTCACCAATCAAGCATCGACAGAGCTTATCCCAGCTGCCAAAGCGGGCACTACCCCGAGCCCGCGGAATGAGAAATATGGAGACAAATCCAACACGTGGGGTGTACGAGAAGGCTGATTGAGCGAGGCTCCAACACAGGACTCCAAATTATTTGACATGCATCCCAAGACGACGGGGGACATATTGGCAAAAGCTTGCGGATACGCCGAGGAAGCTTAGTCTATGCAGGGTTTGGGAAGCATCCGCCCGCGCAATCTTGGCCACAAGTAGATGGCGTGGTCCAGCAAAGGCTTCCTTGTGGGAAGCTTTTGTCGAATCGTTAGACCATTCGAGGGGCGCAATCATACCAGTGTGGATGGCAGGAGTCGTGCCGAACTTCTGGAAGGAATTTTCAGATAAAGAGGGGCCCCTCCTCATCCTATAACTGCTGCTCACGACCACACGTGGGTTCTTTTGCAATTGACGTCCTTAATTGTTGGAGACCTTTCTGATCGGATAGAAATGGACGTCGTCGGAGGCGTCCAGTCGCGGTAAGATTGAGCCCACTGCTCTCATGTTTGCAAACGCGCGAGACAGGCACGGCAGCCAGCCGTCTGGTCGTGTACAGGCCAGTTCTACGTCCTCGTGTGCAATCCGAGCATTGTCGCTGGACAATACTTTACATTTTCCGAAGTCTTCCGAGACATGTTGTATCGACGGCGTGTTTTCGAAAAGAGGAAGTGTTATTTCGGCAGACGATGTTCAAGATCGCGGCGATGCAGCCAAGCTGACATCCATGGTGGCCAAGGACCACTGAGCCCTTTTTTGGAGGCGAATTTCTTGGATTTCGAAGCCACAAAGCTTGCCATTGGAGATCACAACAGCCAAGGCCACCAGCAAAAAGCTTCTTGCGACGCCACAATTGCTACTGAATGGGGACAATGAGCGAAGTCGTTCTATCGATCACGACTGCTCTGCAATACGCGAACATATATCAGGGCGCGATAGGATAGACTCCAGGTCTACTTGAAGCGTCTCGGAACCTCTCAATGCCCTGCAATTCTTGTCTTTGATAGCCCGAAATGGCGGCAACGGCGAGATGAATTGCTGTTGAATAACTGGAATGGAGAATTGAAAGAGAACAGAGATATATCACAAGTCATCAACTAATACGACGACCTTGAAGGAATATGATGGCGGCGGGGACTACTGAAGGTCCATTTGTACTGCAACTATCGGTGCTCGAAGTTCTTTGACCTCTTGTCTTCTCCCCTGGAAAATCGGCGCGACCGACGGGAAGATCTCAGGTCAGCATTTTTGACGGAGCCGGCCTGATGGATGTCGTTATGTTAGAGCATAGAGCTCAGATGTAGAATCAGTGAGTGTCGTCTTCTGCTTGGGCGTGATCAACATCAGCCATCCGAGTCAAGAGCAAGCGGGACGAAGGGGACGAAATTGAGTGACACGTGACCAGTGCAAAGAGACAACTTGTGTGTTTGGGTGTTACGCTTGACGTGCGACAGATGGAAGGAGCCTCATCGACTACCAGGGAAATACTCTGTCAAAATATCCAAAGAAGATAAGATGCGTTTCTTGCAAACAACACAAACATACAATGTCACGTTTCGGATGTTCCCTACTCAACAATACCAATATTGTGGCGTTACAGTACCCCGAGACATGCTCTTACTGCTAGCATGAGAAGTTATGTGAGTGGAGTTTAGATCGAGTTCGCTATTGGAAACCTCGTATACAGCGGATAGCAATTATTTGGTGAAACTCTTGTTGATCTCCTTTCTCGCTTGCTTGGAGACCATCACTCCCACACAGAACGTTTATCTTTGCGGAAAGTATTGAGTCGAAAGCATTTAAACTGTTCTAACGAGACTGACCAGAGAGCGAAACTAAATTATTACATTAAAGACGTTTGCTGCTCCAAGAAATAAAGTAAAGCATTCGTCGAGAAGGAGAAAACCTGTAAGCCATCACTGAATAACTCCCGCCACTGCCACAGCCACTCATGGCGGAGTACAAGCATCAGCTGGGACAGCGCCATTACACACATTATTCTTCGCAACATTATTCGGGCCGGTAGCATCCACGAAGATGTCAAATTCATTGCCAGTAACTGTATTCCGCTTGACAGTATTGCCACTCGCAGTGAGCCGCGGGAAGTCCCCGAACACGAAATCAGTGACGACGATTCCCGTGGCGAAGACAGCGGCTGGGTCTGCAGCACCCTCTTTGGTCTGACCGGTGATGATGTTGTCTCTCACAACCGTATCATTGGCACCGAATACAAAGACTCCAAACGCGGAACCGCCTCCACCGAGCTCAGGATTGAAGCATCGCGGATCATTCTTGCCGATGTGGTTGCCTCGAACTTGAGCGCCAACGATTCCAGGGTCGACGAAGACGCCGTTACAGCAGCCTACTACATCGTTGTTGCGGATCTCGGCGCCGTTCGTTTGGACACAAAGTGCGATGCTGTACCCCGAGATATTGTTGTCCGAAACTCTTGGGTCCTTCTGATCACTCACGCACATGCCGATGTAGAGTAGCTTTGGATCTGTCGATGAGACGACATTGCGAGACACTTTCGAGTTCTTCGAGCCGAGGGATAATGAGCCATATCTCTTCCCATTCACGAGCTTGTTCCTCGAAATCTGCGTGTCTTGGCCTGCGACAATGGCAATGCTCAGGCCGCTGAAGTCTCTGATTTCAAAGCCGGTGACCGAGACTCCTTTGACGAGCTTCTTGGCTGAGGTGAAGATGCGGTGGTCTTGTCCGGCTTGGTAGTCCTCCAGTACGATATCAGAGCCATGAATGCATATCCCAGCTTCTGTGTTGGGGCCTGCGAGGCCAGAGCACAGATTGGATGTGTAGGTTTGAGGAGCAACGAGCTTGACGTTTGAGTCGCGTGCGACGAGTCTGGGAATTGCGAAGTCAATCTCTGGAGATAAAAGTGTGGCTATGTTCATGACTTACTCAATCCCATCCGTCTTGATCTCCAATTGCTCGTAGTACGTTCCTGCGTCGACTATCACTTTCGACCCAGCGGGAGCTGTGTTGAGAGCTTTCTGTTTGGTATATTAGCACTGAGTCACTTCAATGTACGCAAAGTCAGTGAGAAGCTGAGGAATGTGCAAACCTGAATAGTATCTGTTGGTCGAACACGGATTGTAGCACGACCACCATTATGTGCAGACGTCAAGTTAACAAGAGCAACCAAGGCTAGAGCCAAGGTAGACGTGAAGCGCGCCATTGCTGCTCTGTAAAAATCCTACCAAGAATTCGTCGACTTGCTAGAGGAATTCTCGGGACTATTGGAAGCTTGTACAACCAAGAGTAACCATCCAGCTTGGGGAAGCTGCTCTTATGAATGAGTTCGAAGGCAAACATATCAAGCCACGATTGACAAAGAAAACCTTACAAAGAAAGGGTTCAACAACTCCTGAGCATGATCTTTTTGGCGCTCATCTAGACCTACGGAATGCTCTTGGCAGGAAGTCAATCAATACTGATAGCTCCCATCCCGGTGGTCCTGACAGGCAAGTAAACAAAATGTGGAAAGCGACTGGAGGCTGATGAATCTTGGTCCCTGATACACGGGACGAGGGCTGAAAAGCGGCAACGGAAGAAGAAAGTCATAGCAATGTAAGATTGAGCCTGAATTCCACGCGATACTTTTTCATTCGTCTACAATGATGAGATGCAGGCCAAGTGTCAGAGCTATCTTCGAAAACCCTTGCACTACAGCATCGAAGCTTCGAGAGCTGGTGTACTGTGAGCAGTGGATCGCAAGATTAAGCTGAGGGTATCCTGGCTTTTCCGGGCGCGCCTCGCAAGTCACTTTCCCATGGAAAAGTTTTGCATCGCGAAGCGTGAGCGCCTCGTTGTCTCGTTGGCCAACAAATGCGGGGAAGGCGCCAGGAACCAGGAATCCATTCCCAGATCGACACGTCCCCTCGCAGAGGCGTAAAATAGACTTTGGACTTTGTTCTTGTGATGATCGCGGCTGAGATGCGGCTTTCTCTTGTTTTTTCGACGCCACATTTTGGCAAGTCGATGTTACTGGTTGTGTGGGGGATGCTAGGGCTGTTAAATCCGAACACCTACATATGGGAACTGAACAGCGCATGTCTTGCGATAGAGTCATATCCGAGTTACTGCATTAGATTCAATGGGTATACTCTGTTGATTGTCATGGAAAGAGTGATTGGGATGTGAAGTGGGAATTGAGAGGGTCTCTCAAGGGCCAGAACAGGATCGTGGCTCGTGGGTTCCGAGGAGGGTCAATAATGCTGACGATCAAAGCGTCACTGAAGAGCTGGACCAGTAAAAAACTCTCCATCGCCGTGGGTAGTATTCGCATTGACATCTTTAGAGAGATTATCAAGATCTGCGAGTGTTTGAAAATGGGACTTTCCCGTTCCTCAACCCCTACCTAACCTCCCTTCCTACACTCGCTTGGCTGGATCTCCCTGTCACATTTGGAGACACCCCTCCCATCTGAGTCTATCGAATTGAGATCTGTAGCTCGCTTCACTTCCGAATCAAGCCAAGCGATCTTATTTTGACCTGGCCTCGTTTTCTTTGACGTTCGCTATGTCTATGGAGGGCATTGATGTGCCTCAGCTTGACCCACAATCAAAGGATTAGCGAGTAACAATGGGCCAACAAGACTTCCTGCTGCATGCTTTCCAGTTCACTTCCTGTAAGAATAAAACGCGAGCAGTATCCCAGAATACAGGGTAGGATTGTTTACTCATTGTATCGTGTATATCGCTAACATTTATCGAAGCAGCTTCATCTTACCATCCAATTGCTCGGTCCCAGACAGCTTGGATCTGTTTCTCTTGCCCTTCTAGTGTCGAGTCGACGACAAAGTACGATCTATACATGGCTCCAGTAACGCAAGCATGGTTGGGATATATGAACACACTTTGACCAACCTCGAGTGGAATCGGCGGCAGTGACTTCTTGTCCTCTCCATCCGCAAATTCCCAGGCCAAGATGGAATGCTCCTGACTGATTCTGTCCACAATCAGGCGACGTTTCGAGCCCAGTAGAGATGGAGAACTTCGAGAACTGACGACTCCCCAGCCACGATAGTTGTGGCACGGCTCGCGTCCTAGGCCCAAAGTCCCGACAGCGACGAGTACTTCCGGCTGTTCTCGCTCTCCATCGTTGTACACGCTGACGACTTCGGCTATGACTGACAAGGCGATCTCATCTTCGTAACCCTCGAAGGAGTCCCTCGCTCTAGTAGCGAGCTGTTGCAGATCCATGATCGAGTATACGCCAGCGTGGACCTCCAGTGAGACTTTGAACCCTTCAATTTCACCGTTTGAGAATTTGCGAAGATGACCGTGCAATTCTGATGCAATGTCAGGAGATGAATCATTGCTCAGTAAGTTTCTCATCGAGTTTGCCTGAGGTGAAGCGCCGACGCTGATGGTGAGAGCACGATCAAATTTATAAAATTTCCGTAGCTCGCCCAGGGCTGGGGAACATCCTACAATCTCGTCTCTGAGACTCTCCAGAGCCTCTCGAGGTGTCGCGCCTTGGTAGCTGAGACTCGAATGTGAGTACAACCCCATCAAATAGACCTGATCCTTAGATTCCAATACGGATATCTCCTGGATAAGCCCTCCTTTGTTGAGGGAGGTGGCCGGGATTCCAGCTCGGTGGTAGCCGGTATCAACCTTGATGAATATACCTGCTGGGAATCCTGCTATTTCACGGAACCGGGAAAGAGCAGGTAGTTGGGATGGATGGTCAATAATGAATGAAAGAGAACCAGGGCCAAGTTTCAGCGCGATCGCCGCAATCCGGGAAACTTGAGATGGAGGGAGGGGAATACCGTAGAGGACGTTGACCTTGCGTCCACTGCTCAGATACGTCTCCAGCAGTGGTAATAAATGGTCAATCTCTGCAACTGTCGATACGACCAGTTTCGCCTCTTCAGCTGAGTCACCAAGTTGCAGCTCTGTGACTTCCCTTGTCTACTCAAATTGACGTTCAGCATAACTTTGGGGGAAATTGTTTAAAGGGCTTCGCTCACCTTATGTGTTTTGACATGCGCTCGGAATTCTATTCCCAAGCTCTTTGCAACGTCCAGCATCGAGCTGCAGTGTTTTCGGATCTTTGCTACATCAAGAACAGCAGCAGGTTTTGGAACCTGCTTGACATCTATGCCGACAAAATTTCTGTGGTTTTTGGGCATCTCGCTTGCTTGACCGCCCTCAAACTCCGCTGCTTGCTTCTTAAATGACCGATACTGTGATGGCTCCTGTTCCTCTGAGCGATGGACTGGACGATATGTCTTGAAATTGATGGTTCTGTGACAGCTACGCAAAGTCAGCACAGTAGCTACGTAAAGCTTTTGTCAATGTGTGGACTGGTTGAATTGGCAAGTGCCCCGCGCTCCCACCCTTGGCAATTCCGAGCTGCCGAGGCGAGCGATTCACAGCAGCGGTCAAAACACTTTGACTTCCATCATTCAAGCATAAAGACTGCGCAATAATGGTTAATTCTGCCGAGCAGAAACAAGAGTCCTCAATCATGTCATATCGGAAGTTAAAGATATCATACTTCAGCAGTGAAGGTCTTCTGGACATCATCCGCCGTAACAAAAAAATACACTTGAAGGTGTTGGTTGATGGAAATCTAAACGTAGTTTGTAATGTCTGCGAAATCCTCGAGAATTGTTCACCCAGGTTCTGATGCAGCTCATCCAGTATGTACATCTATCCCTGTATTCCTTCCCCCATTCCCAATAGGTCCCGAACTCTTCTAACAGCACATAACAGTAACCGTACATCCATCATTCTGCTTCAACCCGACACAAGCATCCTCATTGGCCTTGGTGGCTACATCGTCTTTGCTCTCAGTCATCCCACGTGGACAGATTCCGGTATCGCCGGTGCAGAAAAGATTGACCCCTTGTGTACAGACTGAGACGTAACTGCCGGTTGCGTAGCTACAATCTGCCGCCATGGTGGAGGAGACCATAGCCAAGATAATGGTGGATGATAGAAGATTGGTGAATTGCATCTTGATTCTGGATGAAGGTCGAGAGCGATGGTAGTCTTTGTTGAAGATAGTAACAAATGGAATGGCTTAGCGGATGCTGTGTGCGAGACGAGAGTTGTTTATGGTGGCTTTGGATCAATGAGTGAATGGCTGGATGCTGTGCTACTTTCTATTGTTCAGGCCATCATCACAATATTTATACTCAACTGATGTCGGAAGATTCGGTCTGCCGCCAGCACGGCATTTCTCTACTGGTCTCCACAAGTTTGTGATAAATTGAGATGGTAACTTTAAACCTTTGAATATTGCCGTTTTTGAGTTTGGAGAAACTTTCCTTCAAACCAATCGGCAGAAATCAGACAATCAGATGGTTTCGTCCCATGCGATGGGACAAATAAGCGAGGGGGCGTCATTTCTCCTCCTATGAGGTTCCGTCAACTTCAGTTCCGAAAGGGGGGAAATGCTTGACTTTTATTCTGCAAGTAAACCTTATAGTTTCCGCACAGGTGGGTATGAGATCTAGATCTGAGCTGTCTGCGGTCTCTGAGGAAGGGGTGGAAATGTGGTCACGACGTGCCATTCTTTCGAGGTCGCACTAGTTCCTTCCATTTTACATTTAGCAAGTCGAGCATTCATGTAGTCCAAACAAATCAGGATGACTGAAAGAATAATCTAAGCGTAATTGTAGAAAGGGTCATTGTGATCACGATTCGGGTTCCCCGCGATCTGGTCCAGGATCTGCCGTCCAGCACCAGGGGTCCCCTGAGGTGCCCTCCCAGATATCGTCGCGACCTAACTTTGGCGGTGGAGATTACTCAGTCTGGCCAACGCATGCCCTCTAAAACATGAGCCCAAGGTACTGAAACTCGTTGAGAAATGGAGAAACCTCTTGTGGAAGCTTCGGCATTTTTGGTACATGGGAGCCCAGCACAAACCCAATCAACACTACCACGTCAAGCCAGGTCCCCCAAAGCTTACGAGATACCATAGATCTTTAATTTTTCAGCTCTCGGCTGACCGGCTAGCCCCGCCGCATAGTCAATCTCCATCTCTTCGCCTTCCTTGATATCCCTCAAGGTGGTGAAGAGCACCTCCTCAGTCGTGTCATCCCAAGATTCCACCATGTTCGGATTGTCAGAGTGGTTGAACAGCGAGCCTGTGAGCAGAAGGACGTCAAATCTGCCGAACCATGACTCTACACCGAAGATGTTCGTTGTCCAGATTCCGGAGAGAATATTTAGAAGTCGCTCGTGGGAACTATCACCATCTATCATGTATCGATGAATATCATTGCCTTGATTGTGCAGATGCAGAATGGCTTCCAAGGCTTTGGGAGGGAGGGATACCAAAAGCGTGACGCTCTTCGGCTCAGCAGGCATCATGACAATTGGTGATTCCTTGAGGACTACTTCTCCAGCTTTGATGCATCGACTAGCGACTATGCCGCGTCCTTTGAGGGGGATTGATACAATCTTGTAGACGGCATCGGAGCGAGCTCGCAGGAATTCGTGGGGCGTGACGGACTCCTGGTGGAATTTTTCCCAAGCCTGTTGGATGCTGTGGACTACAACTTGCATGGCCCGAACAGAATGCTTATATTCAAGGGAAGCGAGTCTCTTGTATAGATCGTCAGGGCTTGGTTTCTTGCTGAAGAATCGGAACTCCAGGCGATGTGGCAGCTCCTTGTAGCATCGGCGGAGCAAATTCGATCTATCTTGTGGGAGGACGATAGAAGCCAGCTTTGAGTAGGAAGGCATGGTGGTCTGCTCTGGTGCTCTGGGTGCATGAATGGCTACTGAGATTCTGAAGCAAGCGTCTTCAACTTTCGAAGTGTTGTGGTCGTATCTTGATTGGAAATTGGGGATGGAGTTGAGGAGCTTGATTCTGACTTATGTAGAATCCCAATTCTTTCATGCAAAATATGTGAGGATATTCAACACCCTACACTCGCTTGGACGAGAGACTTCTCTGACTTCGCCATGATTGTCCAAGGCCTGCTCCTTTGAGCTGCGTGAAGAAGCATTCTTGTCTCGAATTCTGACAGCTGAGAACACCATATTGGTCGGAGGACAAAATCTGGAAATTCAGTGTGTGTAAGACGGCTCATCAAAAGGCTTTGAACAACATGTTGCCAGTTCTGTGGGAACAAGTGTTTGGTCATGCTTCTGGAAGAGTGTTGCTTTGACCAGCTTCACAGAGAAAGACAATACCATAAATCCCTGGGCCTCAGGAACCAAGAGAAACCAGGTTCCTAGCAGTCCGCAGCTCTTGCAACTCATAGACTCTACTATAAAGAATGACGGGGAAATGAGAGGTTAACACTCGCAGGTCTGCTTTTGTAGGGTCTTCTTTGCCGTGGGGGAAGGTTGAAGAATGCTTGAGTATGATGTGTATGATCAAAGATCGAAGCAAGGGATTATTTTGAAGTGGACTTTTAGCTGAATACGAGATTGCTCCTGAGACCTGCATCAGGTAGGCTAATTTGAAACTAGAAATAATTGGTTGAACAGCCGAGGCTGATGGTGTCTGTAATCAAGAAATGATTGGGCAGATGTCCCGCGATGCAACCTTGGCACGAGCGGGCGGCTCGGGAAGCGCAACGATGCCTTTTCAGCTGCACCAAACACCTCTCGATCTTGATAAATATCAAACATCAGTACATCCTGCTATGATAAACTCAATTTTGATACAGTCTTGGTCACTTGTGTCTCTGTTCGGTTGAGAAGCTTGCCATCATTGTCGTGATGTAGGAAACCAAGATATTCGATCTCATATACCAGACACGTGTTTGGCCCCTTTCTTCAAGATGATTCGCTGGACAACACGATATATCTCAAATGGGCTTCGTGCATGCGTACTTGGACTACTCGTTGTTTTTGGATATCTGAGTTTCTACTCTCGAGGTGGCTATGGACAAGCCCTCCCTTTCAAGCCGGCAAACTTGACCTCCGTCAAAGGCTATGCTCCAGGAGCCAATATCGCCGTGTCTGTCAAGACTGGAGCTTCGGAGGCGGCTGAAAGGATACCAATTCAGATGCAGACATCTCTCCGCAATGTCCAGAATGTGCTCTTCTTCTCCGATCTTGAGCAGGATCTTGGACAGTATCACCTGTATGACTCTCTAGACACCATCGCGCCTTCGGTCATCGAGAATAACCCGGACTTTGTCTTTTACCAAAAGCAACGAGAACTATGGAATGCGACTGGGAATGTTACATCACTCAAGAATGAAAAGCATCCAGAAAATCCGAGTGAATTAGCTGCCTGGACGTTGGACAAATACAAGAATGTCCACATCTTGGAAAAAACCTGGGCTTTGATGCCAGATCAAGACTGGTACATCTTCATCGACGCCGATACGTATCTTCTTTGGTCAAATGTGGTGGAATGGTTATCGACAATAGACCCCAAGAAAAAGGCGTATTTTGGGTCCGAAGTGAATACTGGTGGGGTCAAATTTGCTCATGGCGGGACCGGGATCGTGATTTCCAAAGCTACGATGTACAACCTTGCAGTCAGAGACGCTGGAATAGCTGCTGGCTATGATTCTATTGTTCACAACAAATGTTGTGGGGATTTGGTGCTCGGTATGGCTTTGAGGGAGTCAGGGACCTTGCTACAAGATACTTGGCCAGCAATGAGTGGAGAGGCACCATGGACAATGCCTTTTGGCCCGGGAACTCCAGAGTATTGGTGTCGCCCAGCATTGACACTCCACCATCTCAGTCCTGAGGGTATGGCGGAGTTTGCGACGTTTGAGGATCGGAGGGAGAATAAATCGGTATGTCTTCTCGGCCACTGAAAATCACATGTGTGCTAATGTCAAGTGCCAGACCCCTCTCACGCATGAAGAGATGTTTAATACATTTGTTTTAGATTCATTGGTAGCTGAGAAAGAAAATTGGGACAATCTGGCATCAGAGAAAGGGGAGTTTGGAAAAACTGGCGGAGTGAAATCAGAGACATCTTCTTCTGAAGAATGTGGCAAAGCATGCGAAGCTGATGAGAGATGCTTCCAATACTCCCACCATGGCAATACTTGTAATATTGGCATGAGCGTCCGTCTTGGATACAGAACAGACCCCGATAGCGACGGAATTTGGCGGAGTGGTTGGAATCTGACCAGATTACGCGATTGGGCGTCGAAACAGCCGAAGTGTGGACCTGCGACATTTCCGAAGCAGGATAGATAGACTTCTTGTGCGGTTTGTTCTCAGATCTATCATACACATGGGAGAACTCGCACGTGCTTGTGACTAGATGTCAGCATAGGAATGATGTTCTTCATCTCTCCGTCGCCCAGTCCCAGGGACATGATTAAGCGAGCGCAAGCACACAACCTTGACACAGCAACCATGCAAGACTGATGCTTGGGTTCTCAACAGCTCTCTCGTAGACTTCTCTCTGATTTCAATAATTTTCTCAAAGCTATGCCCATGCAAGCCACGGGCCACAATAGGGACCGATAATTCCCCTCATCATCACCAAGAATATCAGATTCCTCGCCTTTGACAAACCATCCATATTTCCGAGCACCTGGAATTGGGGAAGTAGAACGAGAATGGAAGAACAAGTACAAATCGAAATAAACCCCATTGTTTCCATAACTATGTTTTTGAGCGCAGTGCTATGTGGAAGAATCTGGACGTTCTTGAACACGAAGATCACAGAAACCACCTGACAGGGTATTACAAACACAGGAGTCAGGTAAATGTGGTGCCAGCATCATGATTATAATCTCTCGTAGCATAGCCAAACAACAGAATCAAACAATATAGTAGACTTAAACCAATCTTAAGCAACGCGAACGATACCAGATACCCTTCGATGATAACCAAACGTCCCAGATCCCATGTGGGCGGTGAGCTGTAGCAGGTGGTAACTGTAACGGAGAAGCAGTCTTCTGTCGGTACTCCTCATGAAGATTTATTTCTTGTATCAAGCCGGTGGGCGAGGTCATGGGAGAGGCGGTGAAGGAGGAGGGAGAATATAAGACTTATGTATCGGTGTTCAGGACTTCGCCCTCTACCTCAGATGCACTATACCGCATCTGAGGACGTTGACCAATCGATGAGCGGATTCACCGCTCACCTCCCATGTCGACTCCATCAAGAGATTTTGCTTTTCCCTCCGGAGCTCATCAGCCCGCTCTACATTAAAAGGGCGCTTATGGTAGCAAGGTTAGAAGTGTCATAAGTCAGGAAAACAATTTCGGGGCACAAAGCAAGTAGGTGCAAAGAGATATCATTGAGTTCCTACGAGCTGGAATATGGAATCCTCGTAGCCTCTCAAAGCACGTTGTAGACGTGTGACCGGTCCCTGCCCTGTCAGTCGGTGAGTGAGGGTCTCCAGATGTAGGGCCTATCAGCAATTGCCTTCATTAACTGGTGGCTGACTTAGTTTTTCTGGCCACTCTGGGGAACAATTTGGATCGACTGGTGCTTGAGGAGACGATGGCCCTGAAAATGAATATCCTGAAGAAGAAAAAGAATGTTTAAAGGAAAGTACAAAGACTAGCGCGCAGGTCCGACAAGAGCAAATGAAATACAAAGACAGAAACATCCCATATCTCCTCCTCTTCTCTGCGCCTTCTCCTCGTCTATTCATTAGCAAGATCAAGCTTGACGGCAGCAAAGGGAGTGCCCTTCCACAGCATATACATTAGACCTCCAATAGCCCCGGTCCCGGTATAGCTTTTCGCTTTGCTCGGCCGATAGTAATTGAGATCATCAGTGCACCCAGTTTCCTTGGTGGCCAGCACCGTGAGGCTCTGAACACAGCCAACCTCCAGCCCCTTCGCGACCTCTTTCACCGTCTCAAAAGCCATGCCGACAGGAGTATAAACTTTCAGCACGAACGTCGCCGCAACCCTCATTCCGTCCTTGAGCTGGTGGCCCTGCTTGTCGTGACCGTTAGTGAAGTGGTTCACGAACTGGGCCACGCCGCCGTCTTTCGAGAGGCCTTTGTCCCTGATCTCCTTGACAAGGATGTTGCAGAATTTGACCGCGTTGTCGCGGATTTCCGTCACCCAGATGAAGTTGTCGTTGACTTTGTCGTTGTCGCAATATGGGGCAGCGTCGAGAGCGAGCACGTCGTCATTGGCTCGGATAATGAGATCAGTATTGCCGGTGGTATCGTCAACGACGATAGGAGCAGCAGATGTTTGCCAGTCGGGCTCGGCGCCTGCCGAACGCTTGCCTCTGCTGGTTTGGATCCGTGCGAAGCATTCACCGACCTTCTCGGCTGTGGGCTTCACATCACCGTAGGGGAATGCGGGGACTGCTTCTTGGATGCATTTAGCATAGACTGAGTATTGAGGGTTGATATCTCGCTCCACGAGTGGTGAAGCAGAGGCCGGGCTCGCGAGAGCAGAAATGGCACTCAGAGTTAGAAGTGCGGATTTGATATTCATGTTTGGTTTGGTTTCTGGTTTCGATTTGGGTATATGGGGAATGGTTGTTGTTTCTAGGGGTTTTGAGGGCAGGCTGAGTGTAGTGGATGAGTTGGAAGAAGTTTGAGTTGCTGAGTGATTGATCAGAAGGTCGACTGTCACTGTCTTCTTATATACTGCTCTTCATATTGTGAATCCAGATGTTGCTCCGAAGAACAGATTTCATACTTGGAGTTATTTCTATTCTGGTACACAGTCCAACTTCAGGGATGCTAAGACGCTGTCCAGGATAGAGATATTAGAAGTGGTAGGAGTATGAGTTGGAAGTTGTCACACTTTCAGTTGGAATTGATGTTTTCGCTTAGTGATATGGAGTGGATGGCCGCAAATAGGCGTGATAGTACTCGCCATTGGAAGTTTCCGTTGGTGTTGGTTTTCACGTTGATCCTTCATGGCTCTTGTGTTCTTGGCTAAAGTCCTCGGTTCAGTTGTTCTTGTTTTGAAATTCCAGTTGGAGTCATGAGGTGTCCTTTTTCTCGTTGTCTTCAGCGGCTCAGCCCTGGTTCCTAGCTTGTTATTGGTCTTAGTTTAGAAATCTCGGTGTGGGTACTCGGGCTGTTATCTCCTGTTTAGACTTGGTACCGGGGGGTTTTGGTTATTCTTAGTTCTAAACTCGATGCCCGAAGCTATCGTTCGCCACTGTTATCCCGGTTGGAAATCCTTTTTTCACCCCCGATGCCTCAACTTATTGCCCTCATCAAGAAACGTTACTTGCAAGGTTTGGCTGAAAACGTGTGCGGGATATGGAAACGTGTCCCGTGGTTATTCTTAGCTCCGAACTTGTTGCCCTAAGTTTTAGTTATCACTGTTATTCCGATTGGAATCGTTCGTTACTTGGTGTAAAGATGAAAGCATATATATTATGCATTTTTAGAAATATCAAACAGCCGCCGTTCAGTGGCCCTTCTTTGATTCAAAGATAGAATAATGCAAGACCCTTCCAACCTGTGCTGTGCCTGGCTCGGGTTGTCCGATACCAATCTAAAGTTTCTTTCTTCGTATGGATCGTATATTTGGAGTGTCATTCAACTAATCGAATAATAGTCCCTCGAGTCTCTGGCCTGACGTAAGCTGGACTGTTGGGATACTTTAGGATTGTCATTCCGTAGGGCAAGCTTTTTCGACACAAAGCTGAGCAAATAAAATTCGGGACGATGTTTTTCACTCATGGAAAGTTTTCAAGTTTGTGTAGGGATTGTGTGAAGTTGAATTGAACAACATTTTTTCTCAGACAGCAGAAATTCTAAAAACACAATCCCCCGCTATTTGCGCCCTCCACAAGTTTACATCCGCGAAACCAACCCTCCTAGCGCTCATGAGGTTAATTGTAGCTCACCAATTTTCCTACTGCCTTTTCCTGCTGATGTATCTGTTGCCTCAATAGCACTGACGCCTGTTCTCTCTCCTGGACGTTGCGCCGTACCCCCCCTTGGTTCTCCTTATCACTGTCCTCACGAAGCCAAGTATCCCTGATACGTTCCAACTCTTCGTCCATCTTCTCCTCATCTTGGAGCGTAGGATTTTCAAGTGGAGCCAGTATCCTGATTGACTCTATGTAACGACGTCTTTTAGCTTTTTCGAGTGGTGTGAATCCTCTGACGTTCTTCAGAGTCCAATCAGCTCCACGAGCAAGCAATAACTCCAATCTTCTTACATCTCTGCATTCCACGGCATGATGCAATGCTGTCCCAAGGAAAAGGTTTATATAAGCTTTCGAGGGCGGTTGGGCTTTCTGCACATGGTTGACGTCTACCCCGACATCCAGGAGATACTCCATCATCTCAAGCGGCTTCGCGGTCACATCGTCATTTGATGTCACCCAAGAGAGAGCATCCGTATCCTTGAGATTCGCTCCGTGCTTGATCAGAGACTTCACTATGTTGAGATACCCGCGACAGGCGGCTAGAACCAAGGGAGCGCTAATATAATCCTTTTGTAGGTTTGGGTCTGCTCCATGGATAAGCAGCCAGTTAACAAGCATCTCATTGCCTTGTCCGACAGCTTGGCTAGAAACAGCTTGTCAGCAACCACATGTGTTTTTCTTCAATCGCCGCGCCTTGTTCTACATACCGGAGGACCGGGTTCTCGGAATTTGAATTGATCTCCCACCCACGAGCCAAAAATAACTCCAATACGGGAATAGGGGCCTCTCCGTGAACCGCATCTCGAACAAAATCATCTTTGATCGGGTTTGATTCTGGCAAAAGGTCTTGGATCAGAGCAACGTAGCCCTTTTCGACCACTCTATGGAGCAGTAATTCACGCACAGGAGTTTTGCCATAGCTGTATCTTGGGTCGGGTCTCCATTTGTGGAGAAGCCAACGCGCTTTCCAGTGCCGGCCACCTCTGCAGGCTTCGTCGGCGGCGCGAAGTACTTCGTCGCTTTCGTTGAGAGAAGGCATTTCGTCTGGATTGGCAGAGATCAAAAGTACGGTTGAGGGTTGAAACTAGGAACGGGGAGTGCAACAGAGCAAGTAAGGCAGGCAACAGGTATTGGGACTTGGCCTCGTGAAGCAGTTCGGGGAGACTCAAGACCTGCGTACGACTTGAATTAGAAGTGAAATAATTCAGTTTATCAAGCAGAAAGTCGTCAAGGATGATGGTGGAGTAGGACCCGAGTTAATAGGTGACAGAATACTGCTTTCCTGTAATGCAAGGTTGTAGTCGCCAAGGCCAGTCACGCTCCAAGGCAGCTATTCCGAGTACGGAAGTATGTGCGTCTCGGTAGACTTTACCAACATTTTCGGGAAAACAAGGCCAAGCGACTTCCAACCACGAGAGACCACATGCAGCGAAGGATCACCATGAAGGAACAACACGGGGATGGGGGACGGGGAGGGGGTTCCAACGAATAGTAGTTCCGAAAAGGACTCTAACCAATGGCTATCTAATTTGAATGTTGGTATCATTTCCCACGTCCCTGAAATAGTTCTGTTCCTCAGCCAGGCATCGATTCTTGATATAGTGTCTAAGGGACGGGGGATACCTAGACATCTGCTGACCATTGTTATGGGAACGCGGCGAAGGCGGCAATGATGTCAATTTTGTACAATCGGCGCCAAAAGATAACACATAGTTCTTATCTTGACCCCTTGGGCTCTGAACCTGAAGTTGGAAGGATCGTTCTCTTGTTGGGGAAATAAATATAGAATGCGGAGTGAACTGATCTCTCAGTTAAAGATCTATTTTCAGCATCTATTGGGCTCAGGAGGAGACACCGGTCAATATCTCGCATCCGTTAACCGGTGTCCAGCTGGCAGAAGGACTATATAAGTCTCGCGAGTTCTCTGTTTTAAGATCTTAACTATCCGCATCATCCATCACCAAGAAGCAACTTCATCCTCAGGCAAGCCTCGGTCCTTGTTTGATACTCTCCCATCAAGAACCATACCGATCTCGCCAAAGCTCTCGACAAGATGTATCTTCAGGGAACCTCTTCCAGGATAATCAGTCTCATCCTCCTCTTTTCCATATGGCTGCTAGCGACCGAAGTCGCGTCTTCAAGCCTCAGGTATGTAAAAGCGTGGACTATTATAAGGTTTGCCACAACTAAGATCTCATAGCAGCACCGCTTCCCTCAAACAACGCAAGGATACCAATGGTCTCCGTGAGCTGTCAAATAGAAATCCCAATGGCGCCAGGCAGCTGATTCCCCGAGTGGAAACAAACACTCCTCTTGTTGCCGCTCAACTCACCGACATATACAACAGTGTTCCAGAGGAGAATCAAGTGGATGCGGACCAGTTCAGGACTTTTATCCTGGACGGTCGTCGCTCTAGGACATTCTCGACCACATACTGCTGGGGCTGTCCTATTGTTGTCATAGCTGGACAGGACCGAGTTCTCATTGCCCATATAGCCGAGGTGGTGGGGGATGATGGCACGTTTGACACAGACGACAGTTACAACGAGCATGCTGTTCAACCGATTACAAATTTGATCAACGCCAATCTCGAGTCCCTCGGCCGCAATCCCGCCGTCATGGTTTTTGCGAAGGCAGCAGGTGTGAGGGATGCTGCACACTGGCTTCATCGAGGACGTCTTGACAATCTGATCAACACAATAGCAGTGAGGCTGGACATGTCGGTCACTTATATCACACAAGATGCATATATAACACAGGGAGCTTGGAACGAGGAACGGGACACTATGACCGGCAAGGTAACGGTCATCTGGACAGTCCCTGGTCGGAGATCAAGTGATAGGCGTGCGGAGCTGCAAATATACGCCGAGGACAGGAGAATTTTCAGAACATCTTATCTGTGTAATGATAGTCGCACAAGGTGCACAGTTTCATAAGGAGAACGGACATTACGACTTGGGGTACGAATGTCATCCAAAGAAGATCCACGGCCTGCGAGTACTTTTTCATTTGCTTAGGGGTTGCATGTTTGAGCCAAGTTGACCTTCGACTATAGTTCTTTATGTTTGTTGTTTGTTAGTGGCCAGGACAGTGCTGCGTGTAGTTCTTGTTTTACCTGTATTGCTTGTTTCTGCCAACAGTCGTTACCGCAGAGTATTCAACCTTACTATTGTAGTTGTCAAATGATGGGATTTAGTTTAGATGCTACCTTGAATGATACATATTCTTTATCTCTCTTTTTTTATGGTTTTCATTAATCGAGAGTTTGTCATAAACATCGTGGGCATAAATATGTACAATAAGTGATCGAGCGATTTTAAGCCATAAAGCCTTATAGAGACAGCACAGGGAGTTGATCAAAGGCTGAGTTTACAAGTAATCTCACCTTAGTCATTTGACCACTAGTTGGTCCCTAAACAGACTGGGTACTAGAAGAGCTTTCAGACACAGGTAACGGTAATCGTCGGATTGAAAAGTGCCACTTTCTAGTAAACCTGCGCTTCTAAGTGGGTACACTGAAGAGCAAAACCACATCGAACAGCAAGACCTTTTGCAATTTTGTTATATTTAAATGTCACACAACCTCAATCTATCATAAATGCGTTATTCTTCCACTTCTAATATTTCTCTGAATGCTTCAATTTAAATATACCTAATTGCGAATAACAAAGCGTTTTTAGGAGTAGTACGACGTCCTTGATTTGAACTCCAGCGACAATAGCCATATTACTGCTTACTAGAAATACTGTTGAACAGCTAGATCATATTTCGGTCATGCTATTATCCCTTTCGAAAAAAGGTGTTAAGAATCCCTCTCACAACTCTCGCAGTGAGCTTTTCATACAAGGAGAAATCAAATCGTGAAGGACTTAAGTGGGTTTTCAATATATAGTATATGGATACAACTGAATACCTGCTCCTTCTATAACCAGTCTTTGGACTCCGATGGCAAATACGCCGCTGCTCCTGAGACTCAGCTTCGGAACGGCCTGGCTATAGTGTTTGGATAATATAATGTTGAAACGGGCTTGGAGTTGAGCTTTCTCCGGACAGTTAGAAGCCCTGGTGAGGAGCTTCTTTTTTTCAATTTTTTGATTCTTTGTGAGTTTGTGAAGTAATCCTTGGCTTGTATTTGTCAGTCAAATCTTGGAATAGAAGTCACTAAAGCAATTGAAGATCCTCTATGTTTTTCACAGGTATAATCGAGCCATCTAATGGGATTTCAGTAGCTTCTAGACTTGCCAACTTCATTTCAGCCCGCTAGTCTCCTGCTCACTCCAGTATCCGACTTCTGAGCAGCAGCTTTTCGAGTTTCGTGGCACCTCCTCCCCGATATTCTGATGCCTCGCTCTTTGAAGTCAGGGAGATCACGAAGAGTCCTATTTTACATAGGTATTTAGAAGGTGAAAGTGAAGAGAACAGGGAGTCTTTTGAGTTTTAATGTCACGACTCTGGAGTGCCTACTTGCGCTTGTGAAGGGACGATATCTAGGTACAAGCTAGGCCCAAAAACCTCCCGATCAAGCGATCAAGGGTCCCGATCAAACTGCGCCGTGGCTATGGTCAACCTCCGTTGATCTGCGTACCAGCAGGCGTCCGAGTGTAAGCCTGCGAAAACAACCTTCCGACTCACAGATCTCTCGACAGTCTAGAAGTACGATCCTCTGGACAAACAAGGAAATCGATACATCTGAACCGAAATCCTAACCCACGCAAGTGTCACTTCGACGAGCGAGAATGTTGACGTGATACCAAAACCTCTTTTGATGAATACGAATGACGCTAGTAGGCGTATAAACCCCAGCCAATAAGCTACACTTTCTGAAGTATTCGAGTTCGAATCAGCACAAGACATTTGTCCTCTCGCGAACCGTGGAAACCGTCAATCACAGGATAAAAGTCCTCGAGGGATTTGTCTAGTCCTCAAGTTAAAATTTGTATTTCTGCGCAAATGTACTGCTTGCATTGACAGCTTCCGTGTCTGTGTTGAAGCTTCCCGAGCGAGTTTTTGATATATCACAGCACTGAAACTGGTGTAACACAGCGAACAAAAACTCCTTCATGCAGATGCTGTAACTAGAATGTTTGGTGCTCAATCTTCTCCTAACAGACCCTCAGAAGCACACCGGTCAGACATTATACGATTGTCACAGTCTCATTTCTCCAGTTTTCCAAAGTTTCGCACCGGCTGAGCAAAGCTTCGGCGGTTCCTATTCTTCGGAACTTTTCGTCTGATACAGGAGATAGAAGGAGGAAGAATGATATCGTGCCGCCATTTACAGAACTGACATTCGAAACCCAGTTCCCGATTTGTAGAAGGCTGATATCTCTAACCAGAGTGTCGATTGAGAAGACATCGACATCGCCCGCACCATTTGGCTGTGACAATGTTTCATCGAAGTGGCATGCGAGTTCGTCAACCCAAGCCCTTGCTGTCTGTGGCCACTGTCCGGCATTCAATACAATTGGCCACTCGACAGGCCAGTCAGATAGTGGGAGGAAGTCGCTTCTCAATGTAATGGACGCGTCTTGCACCTGTCCGTATATGTCGGGTCCTGCCAATTTCACCTGGCAATCCAGCAACTCTGCTCTCGATCCAACCGAATTGTCAGTGCAAGCGGGAGTAGGCCCAAAACACCAGCTAACATGAGCTGGACGAGACTCAGTTGTTTTCATAGATGCCCAACTCCAGGACGGGGCTATGAATTCGTCACTGCTCCGTTTCTCCGGCGATCCACAATGCCACAATAGTCCACCATGAAATTGCTCAAGCCAGATTCCGGCTTTATACGTATAGCCTGTTTGTTCTCCTACTTTTCTTGCGAGGCCCGCGAGAGCTGGCAATTTATCTTGTGGCATGGTGAGCTGCCGTTGCATGTAAGCTTCGAGTATCTTATACCATGATCCTCTCAGAACAAGGTTTTGGGGACTTCGCAAGAAATGTTGCTTAGGAGATGCGAATTGATCTCCGGTGAAGTCTCTGGTGCCTTCATACAGCTCGTATTTTCTGTGGGTCTGACATTCCCAGGCCAGGTGACTCGATCGATAGTGGATAGTGCGCGGTGAGAGGATGTCTTCTTGCAGAGTCCAGCCACGAGTTGCTAGAAAGCAAGATCCTGAACCAAAATTCGTGGGTAATCCACGTATTGAGACAAGTTCAAGCATCGGCGGAGAGTCGATTTCACCCTCGTTGGCTGATGGGGGAACAGTTGCTGGGACTTGGACAGCATCTTCATCAGAAGTCCTGATGACATCCAGAAATCCATGCTCGTCACCAGCTGTGTCATCGAGTGCAACAGTCAAGCTCGAATTCTGGTAGTATTTCAACATCTGCGAAGACTCATATACCCAGTCGTCGTGCGAGTCCTGGATAATACAAAGTGAATCGATCCATAAGTACTGATAGCCTAGTTTTCTAGTGACTCGAATGGCATCTGAGAAGGCATTTGGCATATCTATTAGTGGTATGCTCTGTTGTCGACTCTGAATATTGGTAGAGTCTAATACGAATCGTGAATTCGTTCCCCAGCAGTGAGAAAGTGCCAACCAGCGGCCAGGACGTCCATTGCTAATGACAATTTTGGGTGGAACCTCACTGCTTCCGACATCAATCACACGGGATGGGAGAGGCGACACCATAGAAGCGGGACAGAAGTCACCATGGTCCCTGACGCATTCATTCATCCATTGACGTATGAGGTCGAAACATTGCTCTGAGTCTGCTCTCTTGGCTACCGGCCGTCCAAGGAGTATTCGATTTTTGGCGAGTTGGGATTCTTGGATATCAATCAGCCATATGAACAACTACCAGGTCGTTACATTTTGTTGTACCAGGTGGAGCGAATAGTGTCAGTGGAGCGCCAAAGCCTGACTTGTCGCCCCAGTGACTTTTCTGGTGGAATAATACCTTGTCTATGCCTGGGTTCCGGGCCGCCATTTCGAACGTTAGATGTGTTCCGAAAGCGAAGTAGACATGTTCTCTCTCTCGTTCTGAGCCTTCGCTATGAAGGTAAGGCTGGCGCCAGTAACGGTCTTCGCGAAAGTTACCAGCCGCTTTCACGATCAGCCTGCAAAGGTCGCAGCCATTGTCAGCAGCATCCTGCAAAGCTTCGAATGACTTGTGGTGCTTCCTTGCCGATGTGTCAATTATTGTTACTGCATCTGTATTTCGTGGAGGGATGAAATCTATCGAGGCGCATAATTCGCAGAGCATTTTGCTCTGGAATGAAGCGTAGCGGATGTGGTCTGTTGATGGTGAGGGAGGCATGAAGAGGCTGGTGGCGGCTAATAGGCCCATGAAATCGTCTGCCTAAATCACGTGTAAGCATTCTGGATCTGTCTCCTGTGGTAATCCTGACATCAGTTACAGCAGCTGCTCTCGGCTTGAAAACTCGATATGTCCAATATTCCGTTGCATCAAGTTGTGCTGGCGTTGCAAGTCATGAAAAGACATGGCGGATTCCCTCACAGTGCGAATGTCCACAGGTATCTGGCGCATGTAGCACAATATCCAACTGGGGTATCAGATTCGCATTTAGCTATTTCACTACATGATTTCGATATTGAGGATTTTGATATCCTCCTCGGGTTTCTCTTTATATACTCGCGCGTTCTCGATCTTATGGATGACATCCAAGCCTTGAATCGCTCTTCCGAAGATTGTGTGTTTGTTGTCCAGCCAAGGCTAGAACAATTAGTCTCTTTCGATCCAGAGTAAAGGGTGCTAGCAAACTTACAGTCTTTTCTGTTGTAATGAAAAATTGACTCCCGTTGGTGTTCGGTCCAGCGTTGGCCATGCTAACGGTATATGGCTTGTCATGTCTTAATGTGCTGAACTCATCCTCAAATTCCCTGCCCCAAATGCTTTCTCCACCCGTGCCATCTCCCAGAGGATCTCCGCATTGGATCATGAACTTCCGGATTACTCTGTGGAAGATGGTATTGTTGTAGTATCCTTGCTTCGAGTGTACCACGAAATTCTCGACTGATTTTGGAGCTGCGTCTGGGAACAGACGGATATGAATATCCCCATAAGTGGTGTGGATAATAGCTGCTGTTCCTGTCTCTGCTGCCTTCGCCTCAACAGCTTTCTTTGCATTGAGATTCGTTGGCTTTTCGTTCTGAACATCTCGCTCAGATTTGGAGATGTTGTCATCATTTGTGAACAAGTAGAACCTGACTTTACCGACCCCAGTCGTGATGAGGATGGGATCCCGAACTTCTGATTCCTGGAGCAATGGATTATTTGACGCAGCCATTGCAACTGTCGTGATACCCTTCTTCTGCGGTTGTCCCTGATAGATAGCGACGCTCAAAGGCCTATAGTTCTCCTCTTTCCCATACACCTTAACGACTCTGTTCGTGTAGGTGTTCAGCACTTTTGTTCCTAATATTGATCCATAAATGATGAAATGTCCTGTTTCATCAAAAACCACATTCGCCTTGTTCCGTAGTGCTGGCGTCTCAATCTCCCGCTCTGTCGCCATCCTCCGGCCAAATTCCACGTCCTCGAGCTTTTGTAATGCTGTGCCGGCTTGCTGCATCTCCTCGATAATTTGCAGTGACTCGTCATATGTTCGATAAAGCTTGCCCGTGGGAAAGTCGAATACTCGAATCTTCCGGTCGGGGAACGAGAACGTGGCAAATTGAGAGCCATTTGGAGATATGGTCAGAGATGTCGGTGTGGATTTAGCTTTCTTGAATTCGAAGAGGTTTGTGGAGCTCTTGTATTCAAAAACATTGTCGGGCTTTTCGTAGGTCCCTGGCCGCCAGTATTCGATCATGCCATTCTCATCCGCCGATATGACACAGTCGTATGCATCGTTGAATGCCATTAACGATACCACGCTTCGGTGTAATCCGGAAAGGGTATGTATTGGCTCTTGGTTCTCTCCTCGGCCATCGTACATTCGAATGGTATGGTTCACCTCGTCTGAAACCGCCAGAATTGGTAGCGATGCCCCTCTCTTGTGTATCCAACAAACACATTTCGGGGTGAACTCCACGGTCAACATCGAAAGGAGGTCGAAAGTGATCACATCAAAGATCTTGATCGTCTTGTCTGCCCCTGCCGTCGCAAAGCTTCTTCCGTCCGCGCTGACCGATACGCTCTTGATCTCTCCATTGTGCGCCTTGAACTCCTTGACGAATTCTATGTTATCTGCCCCTTTCTTCCAGAATTTCACGACGCCGTCCACTGAGCTAGTGATCAGGAAGTCAGTTAGAGGTGTCATCGTCAGGAAGGCTAGTTGCTCCTTGTGCATCAGAGACTTCGAGTATCGCGCGGACGTCGGCAGGGCAGAGATATAAAGCTTCTCGTAGGGTAGCTTGCGGCGCTTCTTCTTGGGTGCTTCCGCAGAGGGGAGCTGCGGTCCCATGTCATCGTCAGATGAGGAGTCTGGAAACTGTCAGTAGAGCTTGAAGCACAGCTGCAATTGGACGCACCATCATCTTCTGTTCGACTTCTCTTGTTCGACTTGCTCTCGGGTAGATCTGCCATGACAATGGATTGTGGTAGTGATACAAATTCGTAAGGGAAAGGTCGAAGTGTTGTAGGTCCAGGAGCTGTAAGGCTGAAGAGCTCTTTTTTGTTCCTGTCGGTTAGCGCAGGGCTGAAGCCCCTGCCGATCCTTGGCGATGATGACCTCAACTCTCCACCTCATCCCAATCTCCCTTCTCTCATCTTGCTTTTCCCATATACATTTCATTTCTCTGAAGGTCTGTTTGCTGCGACTATATTTGATTCTTGTTTGATACATAGAATAGAACGAAATGCCCTCAGAATCAATGCAGCAAATGGCACGCCATCCCCTCCAGCGTCTCTCATCCCCAAGCCGAGGCATATCAGCACTCTTCCATTTGTTTGGAATCATCTCTTTCAGTCTCTCATACAAATACCTTCTGGAATTCCCTACCTTCATAAACGCATCCTATGGCTGGCACTTCCAATATCTGACAATCCTTGGCCTTACTGTCGCTCATGGGACCTTCATCGCCGGCTTCCTCGCGGACCTCACACTTTCTCCTACCCTGTTTCTCATCAAGAATACACTTTCACTATGTAGTGCTCCTCTAGAAGTCTTGATCAGTGTACTTTACTGGGGAATAAGTGCCGTTGATAAGACACTGGTTGTCCCTCCGGAAATTCACATCGCTCCAATGGCAGATATCGGATTCCACGCGATGCCTTCAATCCTTCTCACCATCGACCTCCTTCTGCTTTCCCCACCTTGGACAATCAGGACTTCCCGAGCTCTGGCATTGAGTTCTGCAATTGCAGTTGCGTACTGGTTTTGGGTTGAGGAGTGCAACAAGCATAATGGATTGTAAGTCATATGCTTGGTCTTCGGGAAAGTGCTGACAATTCTAGCTATCCATACCCTATGTTCGAGGAGCTCAGCACTATCCCAAGGGCTGGTGTCTTCGCTGGAGCGGCCCTTTTGATGACCGGAAGCACCGTGACGCTACAGAAACTATGTGCTCTGGTTAATGGACGACAACCAGCAGATAAGTCGAGGGCACCGAGTAGTATCAAAAATGAGTAGGATGGGAGAGGAATGTGTAGTCATTCGTCCTAGCATGGAGTCCTCGATGCAAACTCATATTAATCTGTTTTTAATCATATTATTCTTGTATCATCTGTGTTCCTCTTCGCGCTTTCCTCTCTTTCTTCATGCTCAGTCCATCTTCATCCCATCTCTACATCTTCCTCAGCACAATTTCTTGTCACTCCAAAAGCCTCCAGACCAGACACCAAAGCATCCATCGATTCATCCTTCTCCGCCTCCAGACTCGCGCTTCTACTGCGTTCATAGTCCATTAATGTTCTTCCCCGGGGCTTTCTGGCCTGGATATATCTTTTCATACTCATATAAAATCCATTAAGCAACAGACCCCTGCTCAAAGCTATCTGCAAATACGCGCCTGTTGGAAAGCTCAGCATGACAAAATCCGATGCTGTAGACTGGTCCATGAGTCTGACTTGCTCCGATTCGGGCACGGTCGATTTGCTGGAGACCTGAATGATTACCTTCAACTCTTGGCAAAGTTGGAAGCGGAATTGCAGGACCTGTTGGTTCAATTAGTGCCTGCGTAATATGTGGTGTATTGGGTGGACGTACCTTCATGCGAGCGGAATGGTAATCCCATTCGTCGTTTGGGGCGTCGAGCTCGATGAGTATCGCAAACTCAGGATCTTGTTCGTCTGTCAAAGACTTTCGGCTCTGTCGAATAGTCAGTAACTGGTATACTGGAATTGGGAGAGAGGCACTTACATAATATTTGCTCGTTGGCGGAAGAGACTCCTCGATGGACATTTCCAGTTGTAAGAAATGCTGTTCTCTTTGTCTTCGTAGTCTGTCGAGTTCCGGGTGCTTCCTACAAGTATTGTGGTTAAATATGCCGGTCTCGATATCCATATCGTCGTCCTGTTCTGACGATGATTGAATTGCGGCTTGTTCTCTTCTATGCTGAAGCTCAGCACCCGTAATACTCTCGGTGGGCGTGAAGTCCATGTCGCTTAGCTCCATCGTGGGCGACGCATTATTTGATGCTGGTGGTGAGAGATTGCGCGGTCGCTGTGCTCGGACAAACTGGAGCTGGTCGTCGCTTAGTGCTTGTGCGGAGGTTGGTAATGGAGCAGACATGTCTAAGTCTATATCAGTGTTATAGGAGGCTTGATTTGCTATGAGATCGAGTGCTGTCAGTCGCTGCGAGCGGATGTACTCAGAATTGTGGACGGTTGTGTTGGCATTGCTCTCGCTCATGAATGCAAAGTCCATCTTGTATGAGGAATGTTGTTGCGACTATGGTAGGAATTATCGATGTAAGCACCCTTGAAGGTTCCGGGAATTCTGAGCGAGTTGGGGATATGCGTGGTGTTGAGAAAAGGAAGATGAATCTAGGTGGAGAACTCGATTTTTATGCACATGCTAAGCTTTGGAGATTGGTATTTCGACTGTGAAATCTGTGCTATAATAGTATCTTTTTAAGGCCTAAGTAGGATTGTCAAGATGTCATATCATCACGGGATGCCACTAGTTGCTGTGGTTCAATGGTTCAAAGGTATAGAGTACGAGCTTCGCGATTAGTGCCGCTTCGGTTTGTTGTTTGTCAGAGACCTTCTCGCTTAATTCTGCGAGAGACTGGGGAAGCATAATTTAGTCTTGAGAGAAAATGTATGGAGAATTGTATTATCGTATGGAGACTAGTAACCTGAGGAACTTTGGCAGAAGAAGCATGGAAGAATGTCAACAATGAACGCCAATTCGAACATGCTTTAAAATCAACCATATCTTTGCAGGGCGTCGCCAAGTGGGCTTCGTTGGAAGTCTCTTGCGCCAACTGCAGTATTCTGTATCTGTTTGTTTGCTTCAGGGAGATGAAGTGCCTCTCCCTGGATTTTAAAGATGACTTGAGATTACACATCTGTGAACTTGGCGACAATATCGAGAGACTCTGTGATGGGTGGCCCATGGATCGCCTCTGTAACGGACAATATGGCCGAAACCACGTTCGCAACTACGGAGACAATTGAAGCACCGCCCATGATAACATAACAAACGAGCCCGTTTCAATGCTGTTCATCAGCCGCCAGTGGGAGATCATGAAAAGTCGCGAAGTAAGATGAACTCACACTAATGGTCACTTGAGCTGTATTGGGTGTGCGAAGAAGATATTGACAATTTGCTCGGCGTGCGACTGCGCGACCTGGACTTCGAATAGTTCGCTTATACTATGAGCTGTGATTGAGAAGAACTGACATCGAAGGACGAGGTTGTGATCATTTCTTCAGTATTAAACCTTGAGCAGAGATGTAAGCAAAAAGGCGTGGTGAACAACTCATCGCAGGGGTAGAATGAATACTGTAGAGACAATCCCCGGCTCCGATAAGAAAGCGCTAGTCTTATCAGAACACCCGAATCCACCCCACCCCGCCCTCGAAGAGCAATACCGCAACACAATAACCTCGAAAGCTCCTGGCTCGCAGCCTGCCTCAGAGCTATGCTGGCCATCTGCCACTCAGACACTACATTACTCCAAGCCGCAGATCTCCATTGACGAATGCGCAGCCACCGCGCTTCCTATACCGTCTTCGAGACGCGGCTTGACATCGAAATCCGAGGCTGGAGTATCTAGGTTAAGATGCCTCGAAAGAAGAAGCCGGGAGCTCCAGAGCCTAAAAGGAGGAGTCGAACTGGTTGCAAGTGAGTTCAGCTTTGTTAGCACTGTCTGCGGGATCTATGAGCGAAGGAGCAAGTATATTTAGGTCAGCGGAGGACGATTCTGAGCTCTGGTGAATGTTGCAGATGCGTACGGCTGCTGCATTGCCAGAGTTGGATTCAGGATCCCCAGAAGATTCTTCGATAGCAGCCAAAGACTCCAGTATACTCGGGTCTTGTCTACTTCTGTTTCATATTGGAAGCATATTCAGTAGCTTTGGAGCTCAGGCTGTATTCCACCTCGATCACAAGCTAACTTCCAACAGTCCGTGCAAGATCAGGAAAGTCAAATGCGATGAACGCCGCCCAATTTGTCTCAACTGCGAACGGCAGAACGTCAAGTGCGATTTTCATCTGAAACTTAAATGGCAGACTGGTCCACCTGAGGTGCCAACCGACTTTTCTTCAAGTCTTATCAAGTTCCAACATGCAGGACTGATATACCCGCCACAGGAGAGCTCCACTGCAGATTCGACACCTTCTCCCGCTGGCAATGTGCTTCCTATGGGCTTTAGGGATATGGCACTTCCAAGACTTCCGTCTTTCGGACGGCCAGAAAGTCCCACGGGCTCAGGAACCCACCCATTCTCCGCTTCTTACCCATCTCCGATTCCTCCTGCTCCTCCTCTTCAAGCGCCTCCCATGCCGTTGGATCCTGCTCTTACGAGAGAATTTATCCCTCCCTCATCGCCCATGCCCGCTCAAGGAAGTCGGTACACAGAATCATATGAAAGATACTTGGCGAGAGTTCAAGGGACTGGGTCATCGATACCGGGACAAGCGCCAGCAGGAGCTGTCTCTAGGGTTCGGGACGCTGCTCAAGAGGATTCCTCAACCCCTAGTGATTATGACATAAGAATTCCAAGCGCGGATACCTTTTCTAATCGGAGCGCCACTTTCCCAGCTTTGGAGAGCCCTTCTACAACTCCTCCATTCTTCGTTAGTACAGGGGATGATATGTCAGATATTCCTGGCCGTGACAGACCTCTTAAACGCATGCGCCTCAAATCCGGTACTGATATTGGAGGGACATATGACACTTCTATGCCACCCCCAAGTGCGGGTTCTTTGCATTCTTATCACGTTGATCAGTCCTCCTCTTATCATACTCCAGGATCATCTAGCAATCCCATGACACCAGCATCAGAAAATGGAGACGAAATCTATAGGCCATATGCCGCAAAGTCATCGCCACATGTTTCTCACGATTCTCCGGATCTGAGGCGACTGTCGGTGAATTCACTATTGTCCGGGCCTCCTGGAATACCAGCTCCGAGGAGTATTCCTGATTCTCAGGATTGGTCAGGTCAATACCAGGACATCTTCTCTGATACCATAAGTTGGGGTGTTGATCGAGGCTTCAAAGATCTTGATTTCGGCAAGAATGACGATGCAAACGCGATTTCGGGCTCATCACCTTTACTCTCCCGAGATCACTTAGAGTACACTATTGATGGCGACGGCATTCCAACTCCGATCGAGTTTGGTTTCGGGATGGATAGCAACAGTTCTGGGTTTGCAAGTGGAAGTTATTATGACAAGCCTGTCACTATACGAATCCCCAGATGGTATGGCGAGCTGCCGACGAAGCTGAAGGACCATCCAATGAATTTGCTATACTTTCATCATTTTATCAATCATACCGCAGGGTGTTTAGTTCCCCACAACTGCTCATCGAACCCTTTCAAGAGCATTTTACCACAGATGGCCCTTCAAGATGACAATCTACTCAATCTTCTGTTGGCGTATTCGGCATCGCACAGAGCCCGTTTACTTCGACAACCAGAACCAGAAGTCCGTATAGCTCTTTGGGTGCAAGATATTTTCCCAAATCTACGCAGAGCTCTCGATGATCCTAATCAAATCATCTCAAACTCGAATCTTGCGACTGCGATCATGCTTGCGTCTCTAGAGATCATCTCCCCCAAAGCATTTGGTGTTGAGGTCCCATGGCAAAACCATCTTGACACAGCTCGTCAAATGATTACGGCAAGAGGAGGCGCACAGAATGTTAAGACAGCATCGCGTGGAGATAGAGTTCTGTCATTCTTGTGGAGCTGGTTCGCCTATCTGGATGTACTAGGCAGCTTGAGCGGCGGGAAGGCTAATGCCTCGACTCTGGTTAGTTACTTGTTTCTCTCTAAAGAAATATTCTAGAATATTGCTAACACAAACTAGTCTTGGGTATCGGATATTGAAAGTAATGACGAGAATGAATACCAGATCGATTGCATTCTAGGCTTTACGAGTAAATGCGTCCGGCTCCTTGCTACGGTCGCAGAACTTTCTAGGGTCTGTGACATTGAACGGATCGGCCCAGACCACGAAATTATTGCTACGTGGAAGCCTTCTGATGACATAATTAAGCGCGCACAAAAGCTAGAAAAAGAACTTGCCGAATCTCTCCTTCATCCAGCAAAACCTTGTACTCACATGCAGTCCAGCGGAGAAGCCGCCTATCAATGGGACAGTCTCGAAATGACTGCCACAAATGAAGCCTTTCATTGGGCAGGCTTGGTACATTTACACCGAAGAATTCTGGGTAAAGAGTCAAAGCATCCAGATGTGCAGAACGCCGTTCGCGAGATATTCGGCGCTCTCTACAAGGTTCGGCGTGGAAGCAGTGCGGAAGCATGTCTACTTTTCCCCATGTTCACTGCTGGCTGCGATACCCAAGACGAAAGACAGAGAGCAGATATTCTGGATAGAATCAAGGGCATGGAGATGGTTGGCATGACACAGATCCACAAAGCCCGTGCTCTCATGGAGCGAGTATGGGAAACGGGGAAGCCATGGGAGACTCTTGTCGCAGGGGAATTTTTCGGATGAGGTGCGCGCCATGACCGATGACTTCACGCATGGCACAGGGATTAAAACCAATTTCGCTATTTTCTGGGAACGTAGTAAGGTCCCAGGCTATTTATTAGCTCTCAGTCGTATCTACTACCAGATCAGCGACGAATTCTAAAATATTCATTTCTGATTTTAATGGCCATATCTTTCTCTTGATCAACCTAGATCGATGCAATGTTATCGTCCTGAGCATGACATAAAAAGGCTCCTTTGGGTGTAGTGGTAGCTACGAAAAGCCATCGCCCATCGGCGGGGTATCTGTGAAGGATTTGGTATTTGCTCAGAGGGCAGAGAAAAGGCACATGGAACCTACATTTGTAGGACCTACCCTGTTGCCTGGTCGGCTGGCCTCTTCTTCAGGGGATGTAGTCACAGGAGGCGGCCGTTCGTTTATCGTTCGAGGCCTACCACTTGGGATGCATTCTAGATTTGTGCACAGCTACACGCATTTGGCGGGATTCTTTCTGAAGGAGATAAGCGTGATAGTAAGAATGGTGCCCAGGACAGTAAGTCGTGGGCCTTGTTCGTTATATCCTCCGTGGGTATATCGAACGATCGATCGCCATTACTTTGCTCCGAAGCCAGCAGCTCGGACTCGGCCGAGGGGAATCTTTGCACGCGCGGTGGTGCTAACGTCATATGTTGAATGTCTCACTTGGGTCCGAAATAATGGGCGTTATGTGTTGGACAGTGGGGTGGATGGTAAGTCCAACATTCTCGATTTCGCCTTTCCAGAACTGATGCTTTGTAGGTCACGTCTTCCTCTCGGGTTTTAGGATCCTGAGAAAAGCCTCACGCCCGAGGGGCGAATACCTATCTTTTACAATAAACCGCAAGTGTAGAGAGGCAGCCTATTGAACCGTCAGGTTAGTGGATTGTTTCTCTCAACTGGTCGTCGACGGCAGCGCGATCAGCCTCTCTTGATATGCCGGGATTATCTGTTACGGAGGAGGAGATGTTGCGAATCGCTCAGATTCGTGCTTGAGTCATATTGGTTAGTAGCAAGACCCATGGATCATCTCTTGTATACTGATAGAGTTTAGAGACTCAACTGTTGTGTGCATATACCTGGAGTGTTGGATGTTCTTGGGATGGATTCAGCATCTGGATGTGAGTCAACCTATGTCCCTTGACAGACGCAAAAGCTGTGCTGACATGTACAAAGGCTTCTAGGTATCTTCGAGCTGAAATCCTTGGCCAATCTCATGAGCACAATGAGGGTTAGTCTTTTTCCACCATGAGAGGATCAATATCTCTCTCAGACCGCGAATCGACAGACACAACAATACATCGAATCCGTGCCACACAACACAACATTCTCACCTCACACTCCTCCTTGCTCTGCTACAGATCGGCGACTTGCAAATGGCAAGCCGCAAGTGGGATTACGCGGTGGAATGAATTTTCCACGGCGCATTAACCGGGAAGCCGAGGAAAACTTGATCGGTTGTACTGGCCTGCTCTCGACCGCATTCACACTTGCTCGAGAGTTCCCCAGCATTAATGCATGCGTATCGTATCCGCGTATGATACCATGTTTTTGATGACTTTTATGTCCGTCGATTTGTCTGTCTTTGTCCGCGTCGCGTTGCGTTGCATTATGTTAACTGAAGGATACAAGGAAACAAGAAGCAATGAGGAGAAGAAGAAAAAAACATGAAAATGGAAAAGATATCAGGAAGAGACGATGACGAAATGTTTCCATGACTTGACGAGACGAAATAGTTGCTACATGTCTTTGCACCTTTGCGCGTGCGTATGTCGACGAAACTATTTTATTCTTCCGAGTTCGAGGAGTTATGAGGATGTGGAGTTTGATTCTTTTCTGAGATGAAGGAAAAAAAAAGGAAAACATGGCAAGGGGGAGTCTGAGGTTGTTTGTTGGATCTAATATACGGCGGAGATATTGGTCGAGGCTGTATTGGTACCGTGGGTCTTTCGGAATGAACACTTGGCTTGCTTCCCAACCTTTGGTGTCTGATTGCTTTGATGGTACTTGTGATAAATCCTTGCCGGCAAAGGACGGATCACTGATGAGGTAAGACCTGACCTCTTCTGCAACTTTTTGAATGATTTGAGGATGGGACTGGTTTCGTACTGTGTGACAGCCCAGGATTGCTCTTTGTATCTTGACCCTGACGAGTGCTTACTATATGATACCTGAGCATGTTCAAACACTGGAAGGAGGACATTTCCCAGAGCAGCATGTATATGACTAGCTGTATCACGAGACTTCCGTTTCTCCTCAACACCTGTCCGGTGTGCAAACGAGGTGTAATCATCGTTATTTCTCAGATGTTGTCATACAAGCGTCTATCTATCTTCCTTGATTTCCAGTCCTTTGTCTAACTCCAACCAAAGCACCAGCATCGGACAACAAATATTCAGCTATCCCGTATGCTAGGAATAATCCTCACAACTTGGCCTTGGCACCCTTCTTCTCCTCCTCAATGGCCTGAGCCTTGAGCACTCTCCTTAGAATCTTCCCGCTGGCACTCTTTGGCACTTCGTCCACGAAACGTACACCACCTCTCAACTTCTTATGGCTGGCAACCTTCTTTGCAAGCCACTCCATGATCTCCTTCTCCTTCTCCTTCCCACCCTCAACGCCTTTCTTAGGCACGACGTAAGCACGTGGGACTTCAGTAGCCTGGTTATGATCCTCGATTCCAATCACAGCAACATCGTCGATGTCCGGGTGGCCAATCAGATAGCCTTCTAGCTCTGCAGGAGGTACCTGGAAGCCTTTATATTTGATGAGTTCCTTGACGCGGTCTGTAATGTAAAAATTGCCGTTCTCGTCTTGGTGCCCTACGTCGCCGGTCTTGAAGTATCCATCCGCTGTCAAGGCGTTATTGGTGCCTTCGGCGTTGTTCAGGTAGCCAAGGAAGACGTTGGGGCCCTTGATCCAGAGCTCGCCTGTTTGACCTGCGGGAACCTCTTTCTCGTCTTCGGACATGTATTTTGCGGTTTGGTTGGGAAGCAGACGACCGACGCTGCCGATCGACTTGTTCCAGTCTTCCCATGGTTGCGTGTGTGTTGTTGGACTCGTCTCGCTCAAGCCGTAACCTTGTTTGATAGGGATTTTGAGACGCTTGTAGACAGCGTCTACGAGGTCTTTGGTTAAGGGAGCGGCGCCCGAGTTCATCATGCGGATGGTGGACAGGTCGTAATTGTCGACGATGGGCGATTTGCCGAGGAGCAGAATGATAGGGGGGACGACGTAAGCGAATGTAATTGTGTGTTTTTGGATGTGGCCGCAGAATTTCTCGAGCTCGAATTTGGGCATTACGACGAGAGTCAGGCCGGAGTATATCGATTGGTGGATAAGACATGTAAGACCCTACAATGATAAGTAGTTGCCCACGACTGGACTTTATCAAGACTTACATAAATGTGGAAGAACGGTAGGAAAGCAAGGATCTTGTCCCCTTCATTGTTCTTCCCTCCTTTCCAGCTCAAGTTTCCTCCTTCTCCGACCTTCAACATCATAACATTCGAAACGATGTTCGAATGTGACAACATGACGCCTTTAGGATGACCAGTCGTTCCAGAACTGTATACCAAGAATGCAAGATCTTTCTTTGGGTCTATCTTTGCTTTCCTGAATCTCGTTGCTCCGGATATATTTCTTATATTGGTAAAATGCTTGAATCTCGCCGACTCGTCCTTCTCGTCTCCAATCAAGATTATCCTGTCTTCATCAATACCGACTTTCTTACACGCCTCCTGTGCGATCTTAAGAAATGGCTTCTGTGTTGCCAAAGCCTTGGCTCGAGAGTCCTTCAATTGAAATGCCAGCTCATCTGCAGTGTAGCCTGGATTGGCGGGGGACAGAATTCCTCCAGCCCAGTGTATACCCCATGTCAAGGCAGGTGTGTCGATACAATTCGGAGAGAACAGCGCCAAAACATCGCCCTTCTTCCATTCCCAATTCGCTTTTAATCCTTTCCCGAAGTCGAGAGCCGTATTCCGGACCTGCGCGTACGTGTAGGATCGATTCGTATCAGGGTCGACATAAATTACTATAATTCTCTCCATCAGCACTATTCTACCGGCGTCGAGCTGAGTGAGCGCTACCTTTGTCGTCCGGAAACTCTCTATCCTTCCTCTCGAACAGGAAAGTCCACAAGTCCACATTCGGCACATCGATCAAGGGGTATTCGGATTCGGTAGGCATTGTGTAAGGTTGATGCCAACGAGCAGCAAAAAGACCCAGATGTCGAAATCAGGAACCCAGGCTATGTATATAGGAAGGATGTAGGCGACGATGGAACTGAGGATGATGCCAGAGACGACACTGACGACTTTGCTCATGGCGGGCGAGCTCGAAGTTGGGGTGTGGAAGCCTTTTGTTTGGGTAGTGTCGGTATGGAGACCCCACAAACGTCACTGTACTTGCTGGATGTCGGTTGGGCTTGGGAAAGCTTGCCGAGTTTCTGGACCGAGGTTCGGTCTTTGGCAAGTCTCGCCTAGGTACGGACTGGTATTTTGCCCGGCACCGTAAAAGAAGCGGTGCAATAACTTTATCCGAGACTCACTTTCGATGGCTGGATTTGCTTTGATTTGATTGTGATGAACATCGGATGAACCGAGAGCGATTAGTGCTTCTTATACACGAAAATCTTCACATTCAAAACATCCTGTGTTTCTAAGCTCAGGGGGTAGCCGAAAACACCGGGCATGGATTGAAGTCAGGCTCCTTACGTAGATCGTCAAGAGAAGGTAATCCCGTGGACAAGAAGCAATCGAAACACATAGTACAGGAACCTGAAGTCTTTTTCGATACGTTGTGGTGCAGACAAATAACAACGTCCAGCACATTGCCCCTGAGAAATTCTCGGCTGTCTTTGGCGAGTCAACAACACCGCATAGGAACGAATGATTGTCAATGAGAGCTTAGAAAGTGACGCCGAGGCCGTCTAGTGGTGTTCCACTTGATACTCGAGTGGTCTTACAGATCGCGACTTTCAAAATCTCCGAATCTCTGATATACTCGTTTAGGTGAGGTATCCACCTCTGCGCAAGATTTGCAAGCATGATCTGAAGTGGCAATGCGGTAGAGGAATCAGCACTCAAGGGCAGATGTTCCAGCCTCTATGAAGTCTCGATCTTGAAGAAATGCTTCCGTTCCTATCTCATTAGATAAATGTTGAGCTTGTGCATGCCAATTTATCTCCTCACACATACCCAAGAAAGAGGTTACACGACATCATAGAACAGACTCCCAATGCTTTGCCAGCTAGCAAAACGCAGCCAATGCGGCCCTCTAACACCGCTGCCTTTCAAAAAGGAACTTCTTTCAGCTGTATCACCAGATACCGCGCCACTTTCGCGTTGAGTCACACGTGTATTCGTGGATTGGCTCATCATACCGCGCCAAGTGAACCCCGCATCCTTCGCCTACCACAATTGGTGTTGATGAACATCAAAACACTGCTGAGGCTTGACATGGCTTGAAGGTTTGGATATGATTTGCATGTTGATTTGGGATCATGTCTCTAGCCTTTCATCCCATTTGAAAGCGGTGTAAGACGGAGGATTTCTGAAGTGAAAGGCGTCCTCTCTTCCCTTTGGGATGGAGTCTGGGAGTTCTTAAAACCTTCTTTGTTCGCCACTTTCTCCCAAGTCATTCTTCTCTTCTCCTCTCTCTGATACATCACCAACATATCTTCATTCATACCTCAAATTATCAACTTTTCTAGCCAAAGCAATCATGTCTGAGGCCGAGAAATGGGCTCCGCCACCAATTGGTACACCATGCTGGGTTGAGATACCAGCTGCAGATGTTCCTGCTTGCAAAGTTCGTCAGGCTTCAAATCATCGGATGAATTTGAACCTCTCTTGACTGAAATGTTCTCTCCATAGAAATTTTACGCCGCCCTCTTCCCGTCATGGGAATGGAAAGCTGCCACAGAAACTTACACGGAGGAGAAAATTGCCATGTTCAGCTTCGCTGGAGAGATGGGTGAGTCTCCTGCAGCTCTCTCATCGTTTTTTTTCTTCTGTTTGAGTTCTCATTGACTTTGGCTTGTATTCAGGCTTGACGGGAGGAATTGTTCAGGTCCCTGCCGAGTGCAAGACCGGAGATCTGAAGAATGGAATGGGAGTCACGATCTACCATTTCGTAGAGAGTATCGAGAAGGTAAGCCGACAAGAAAGAACTTGAATGGCCGATCTCTGATGCTTTGGCAGACAAAGGTACAAGTTGAGAAGCTTGGAGGTGTTGTCATGAGCGAGAAGGAGCCGGAAAGCGAGAATGGATACTACATGTATTTCAAAGATGTGGCTGGAAACCGTTTCGGCATATATGAGCTGAAGCAGAAGTAGTATTACATCCTGGTAGCTATATTCGAGATAATATTGAACGATTTCTTTGCTATCAGAAGCACTTTGGAGAATTCAAGGTTGGTTCATCGAGACCGTTATGAAAGGCAACAGAGGATACTGTCGAGAACGTGAAGAGCCACGAATCTGTATATCCGTCAAGCGTGAAGCAAATAGAAAGCAGCTAAGACTGGCCGCGTCTCAGGATCAGTTGTCGCGTGGCTGTTGAGCCTGAAGAGTACAATGAAAACACGTGACTTTAACTCACACACGTGAGCACGAGTGAAGGATTCGCTTCTTGTGCTGCACATCGTGAAACCTTTTATACACTTTCAAATGAACCGTAATTCAGGTGTGTAGAGTATCCTACTTATGCCGGGAAGACCACACTCGGTTCAAGACCAATTGAGCTAGTTTGCAACGCGACGTGTCGAGCTCAGGACGGATGTCAGCGCGATGGATCTGAAGCACGCTGGAGCATAGAGCATATCAGAGTCCCCGACACGGATCATCTCAGTGTTATGGAGTTCAATCTCTCCGTCTAATCCATACCAATCGATTCGCCATGTCCGACAATACAGAAGCCAAACTCGCAGGCGCTGCTTTGGCAATCGCGCTCGTCGCGCTTGTGACGGCAGTTGGTCAATTGATACAGCAGTACTTTTCAACAGCCGATGGATATAGGAGATGTCACAAATATGTCATGGGAGAGTATGCTCGGAAGACTCGATTGCATTGGAGGTGGCGCGAATTCCGGTTCGAGACTTTGTACACCATCCCCGAGATATCACTAGTTGGTGATGGCGCTTTGAGCAGGAGGGGCCAGGTTCTTCTTACTGGAAGCAAACTTTCGAGAGAGAAGTCACTGGTACCGGTAGTGTCCATGGACTTCGATGAGATGTTGATGGAGGCCCCGCAGGATGACTACCTGACGCAGTATCAGGCTCAAAGTGGAGGACATGGTCGAGAGCGTTTGCCAGCTCCGTCAGGCAGGCCCAAGAAAGGGAATCGTGGCGAGTTGGCTTGCTGGGTACCTTTCCTTCATTGGGTTCATGAAAACACTCAAGCTTGTCTGGATCATGATGAAACAACTCTGGAAGCGATGGACTACCCTCCTCCCAAACTACGTCTGCCAGCTGTGGTTTTCCGCGAGCGGTTATGGGCATTTCAGCCTCCTGATATTGTGAGGCCACTCGCCAAAACGACTTTGTCGGACATTGCAGTCCTAGCACGGCGCATGGGGATGAAATGGAAAGACTTTAGACCCTCAGACGGGATCTTACGAGCGGAAGGACACTCTCACATCATTACGTCCACAGTTGTGAGATCTCTTGGTATCGTATTGCAGTATTCATACACTGGACGAAACCAGCGACTACGGATGGCAGAACAGAATCATTTCCGGAAGAGACTGGTGACGGGATCCATCTTACCAGAGCAAGAAGAAATCTATATACCCCGCGCGAGTGCAGACAGATTGGGGTGTGGGGTTCTCAGGACCGAGCCCTTGCTTGGTCTTCCTGATCTCACTGTTTCCACGCAGAGTGAGATTGTCGCCGCGTTGAGCTATTTAGACCGTAGTGGCTCGTCATCTGCGACTCTCAGCCAGATCTTGAAGCAGAATACCGAGTTCAGATTCCGAGTCGCGGATCTAGTCGCACTGACCTGTCCTCCTAGCCGCTACCGAGGGTCCAGTCTCGTCCAGGTACCTGCACCCAGCGACAATGTCCATGGCGTCACAACAAGCTCTGTCGGAAGAAGAGCTTTCCGTTTGTGCTTGGAAGAGTACATTGTTGTCCACCACAAGGACGTCGGACCTTACACCATACAAGCATTGCAGATATGTCATGACATCGGCACCAAGTACGCAGCCTGGGATCATACAGACGAGTATAGCATCCAAGACGAGTCGTGGGTTGTGACGCGAGACCCTAGATATCTTGACCTCGTCCAAGACACCCTCACTACTTACACGAAACTCCTCAACGAATGGGAACAGCAACATTCGTTTCGATATCACCATCTCCTAAGGATACATATCAAGCTCGCTTTGTTCAATGAAGGGGGCGAGACGTTTATGGTACGGAATTGGGACGCTGATTACAAGGCTGATGTGGATGGATATTTCAGAGCATTTCCACAGATTGTTGAGGAGATGAGGAAGACTGGATTTCATGATCGACAGATGATTGTTGATGCTTGGGTCGTGATGATGATGAGGGCATTTTGCTGGGGTGCTTGCCACTTCTTCGTGCCTGGGGAAAGGATACCGATAGAGTATTTTGGGAGTCAGCTGCCAGTTTACATTGGATAGACACCGCCCGCAATTCTTTGCACGCAGACAATGAGTTCATCTCTCTGTATGAAAATGTACTACTCAAGAACCCTGATATCCAGTATTCCATATCCCACCCATCATCGACCCCTCACCAAAACAACTTCCCAAGAAGGCAGACATTGACTCTAAATCACCATTTCCAGCACCCAATCCATAATAGTTCGGAAAATCCGCACCCGCACCAACACCAACATCAGCTAAATACCCTGCAGATTCACCCATCATCGTCGCTCCTGTTGTTGAGAAGACAAAAGAGCCGTCTTCCTCATTCTGGAACCCCGAGGACGGGTTTTGGGATTGCGATTGTACGAAAGCTTTTGCGAATCGCAAGAAGACGCGGCATTTTTGGCAGAGCTTGGTGTGTGTTTCGGACCGGCTGCGCATGGATTCTAGCGTTGTGAGAGTTTGTGAGAGAAGAGAGACGTCACTTTGGGAATGGGCGGCTATGGCGTGAGTAAAAACGACAAGAAACGGGGCGAAGGAGGCGTAGTCGATGAGCCTGATAGGAACGTCAATACTCTCAATCTTGCTTCCCAACAGAGAGTGCTCACCAGTCCGAATATATCCCGCATTTCGAAATATCGTTCGGAGATAGCCTCGTCCAGTTCTGGACATGGCATTCTAGACTCAAACGAGCTACTTCGTATCGTTGGGAACTGATTCTGATGGCTGCTGCCGGGGACGTCTGAGCTCCATATAGGATTGTGAGAACGGAGTAGAAGATGAAATCTGAGGAGCCGATGATGAGATCCAGGTCGCTCCTACATTGTGCACCTTCTGTGTCAATCTTGACAGGTCAGTCAGTGTGATAGTTGTAGCGAAGGATTAGATGTCACCTGTTTGAAGTCTGCGTGCCACCCGTAGAAGCACGAAACGAGCTCCTCGATCGTCCTCGCTCTCACGTCCGCTTGTTCCCTCCTCGCTCGAACGGAATACAACTCATCGTACAACCTCCCCTGCAGTTTCGAGAACTCTGCGAAGGAGATCATAACTCGGTTCCAGGGAGCGACTTTTGGGTTCTCGGATGGTGAATACATATTTACATCGATGTCGTGACTGGGAAAGTTGGATGTGTGGCCAAGGTTTAGCGAGAGTGTTTTGTCGATCATGTAGAGCATCCAGAAGACGTGACGCTTTGCTTCGGCGAGCTTGGGGGGATCGCGAGATATGACGGCTTCGCGGTGGTAGCCTAGGATTTGGCAGAGGCGGGCACCGGTTGACACGAAGGTCCAGCAGAGAGCTGGACGGGAATCTTCTTGTGCTTTCAGAGCCTGAAATGTGTGTTAGGATTGGCAGGTCTCGATTTGATTGGAATACTTACGCCGAGTAGCAAAGACTGTATATTTTCCAGACTTGGAGTCACTAAACAATCATAATCTTGAAGTCCAGCAACGAAATTCTTCTCGCAGAGCTTGGCGTATGTGGGGTAACGAGAGCTGGAAGATCCCCCTTCCATACAGTATTCTCCAAAGACATAGAACAAAAGTCCATTCATAAGCGTCATTTCTCCCTTTGAGACGTGCTTCGTGGGGAAGTATATTTTCTTGCATAGCTCTTCTAGCAATGAGTCGTCTCGCAACCCGCTATGCAAAATCACCAGCGGTATTCGTGCTAGTAACTGTGTTAGAGACAGGGTAACAGCATTTAGCATAACATTTCAACTCACCAGAAGCTTTCTTGAGGACTTCGATAATAACTGGCATTGGCGGAAGTTCCACTTTGGGCACATTGGACTTCGTCACAGCTCGAGGAAACGACAAATTGTTCGATGATGATGGCGCTCCTTGACCTCGAAGAAGTGATTTTAGTGCCGTTAGAGAGGCATGGATCTCTTGATCCAGATCATTATGCACCACTTCTGCAGCAGAGTATTCTGCCGTCACAGATGCCTGTACCGAGTGACTGTCGAACGAAGTCTCGCTTTGGAAGGCTGTTTCGGGTACGAAAGGCGATTCTGTTTCTGTCGCAACGACACAGAGATCTCCCGAGGCAGCTGAAGCTGAAGCTGCATGGTTCACATCGAGTTTGCCAAGTCTCTCTTTGATATCCCGTAGACTCTCATGGATAAGACTGAAATGCTTTTCGCTGGAAGCAATTAGTCACGTGTGAAGCTTGGGAATGATCGGACTTGCTGATAGCTGGAAGCAGGAGCTCGTGGCCTGCTTTCCGAGACTTTTGAGGCTACACGGCATGGTAGCTTCGCTATTTGACAGCTAGAACAGGGCGAAGTCTTGTCACATCGGATCTGCGAGTCGTGGAACCTGTCAGTGAGGTTCCACGAGCACAGAAGGGTCACAGGGTGGGGTCTTAGCAGGCACCTTTCTGATTTTACAATTCTCGCACTATATGAGCATCGCTTGGATTAGCTATTGTAGGCTTTGAAGGCTTAAGATCCAGCAATACTTACTGCTTTGGGGAGAAGTAGGTCGCCAAGCTTGGTGGGTCCATCGATATCTCCCCCTCGGTCCTTAGGATTCTGCTCAGATGGCATTCGTTCGCACCCGGGTAGATATAGTAGAAATCGAGAAGCACACGTGTAAGCCACGATATGGCTGGAATGATAGTAGGAGGATAGTCTGCTTGGATGAAGGAGAGGATAATGAATCCGAGATACATGCCGGAGACCGCGGACACCGAACACGCTAAGATCCCAAGCGAGCTTCACCCCAGACTCGATGCTAACGTGCTTATCGCGAATCTGTGAGAAGCTGTACAATTTACTATCATGCCATACTATATTGGCTCTAACATAATTGCTCTCCATCATTGATTGTGAACCATCTCTAAGGCATTAGGGGAACGAGCTACATCATCAGGGAGCTATGCCCCAGAAAATGATGAAGATATCGTAATATTATCTAGCTTTGGCTATCTTGTTTCATCTCCAACGTCCTTCCAACTTGTCCCGTATATTCCACTCTTGTGCAAAACTCCATCTTTACTTTCTGAGTATCTTGTAGTAATATTACAAGTCTATTGGAGCATAATCGTCTCCACTGGACCATGTTGTCCAGACTCTGAGCAGGAGCTTGTCTGATGCACACCTTCTTTCGCGGCACTCAGTCATTATTCCCCGTGGCAACACCCCAGAAGTACGCGGCCCAGGCACCCAATACCCAAAGTACCAACAGTCCACAAGCACCCCTACTAATCATCTTCATCCTCCTCCTCTCCTTCGCCACACTCTCCAGCACTTCTGGCTCTGCAGCCTCAACTCCACCGCTCTCCTCCGCACTATCAAAGCCCACTTCCGCCCTCCTCCTATTCATTTCCTCCCCGTTCTCAGTCCTCTGTTTCCTCGTCCACTGTAACCTCGCGATATCCACATAAATACTCTTCTTTCCAACCTTCGCCACGACGAATACAGCCACCAGTATGATGGATACAACGAACGAGCAGATGGCGAGGAAGAGATAGACGGGCGTTACTTTCTTGTAAGGGTTGGATTTTGGGGATGAGTCTTGGAGAACGCCGGTAAGGACGCGGATTATGATGGTTTGGGCGTTGTTCATGGTTACTTTGAGACCATAGGCGGAGCCGAAAACGGATTGTGACCAGATTGAGGTGCGGATCGAGTCGATGATTAGGGTGGGTCCGAAACAGTATGCTACGGCCTGGTTGAGAAGATGTTAATTGGGTTCCTTCTGTGAGATGCGGTTGCATCAGGAAGTAAGGGAACTTACGTAGAGCCCGAATGCGGCGGCTGTCCCTTGAGATGTGACGGACCAATTGACCAGGCACATTGCCGCCATGAGAAGAACGCCAGTGAATACCACTGCGGAAACAGATCATTAGCAAAGCGGGACAAATCATTCAGGGAAAGTGAGGACTTACTTAGTGTAAGTCTGTTTCCGTACAGATCAATGAATATTCCGATCAGAGGTACCAAGAAGAATCCTGTTCGACATTAGTACATCCTCCCATAATATGATCTTCTATCACAAGCGACTGAAGGTAGACATACCAGCATATTGCAGCACACTAGTATACCAACCCGCGGTAATGGAATCGACATTGAACCTCAATTCCGCCATCTCCGTAGCATTTGCCGAGAACACACTAACACCACTCGTCTCGACAAGACTGAATAACATCACCATCCAGAAGATCCACGGCAACTCAGCAATACGCTTCAGCTCGAACTTCTTGTTCTTCTCGGTCAAAACTTCGCCAGTGGCGGGATCCGTCATGCCTGCAAATCGCTTCTCGCAGTACTTGGTGAAGAAGTAGAAGACCAGGGTGATGATGTTCGTGAAGACGTTCATGACGACGGCGATCCACCACACCCAGGAGAAGTCTCCGAGGTTCTCAGCGATGATGTTGGATGTGGATTTTCCGACGAAGGATCCGATCTGTTCATTATCGTCAGTTTGAAGACTCTTGGGAACTGAGCCCTAGAATAATTCATTGCGGTTTCAGAGAAAGTAGGCTACATACCTTTCCAATAGCAAGTTCCAGGGCAAGTGTCGAGGCAAATCCATGTCCAGGAGGGAACCAAGATGAGAAGATCTTATACTGAGCAACCTGTGTTGCGATGTCTCCAAGCGCGAGAACGACTTGACCGAAGATCAGGAATTGGTAGCTGCGAACTGTTGTCGCTGCCGCTGCGAAGATGGATCCGATGGTGTAGATCACATTTCCGTACAGGATTGCCTCTGCACTATATATTAGTCTGGGTTCCAAACGACAATTGATCGAGAAAGGAGACACATACGAGCACCTCCGATTCTGTCGGTAACAATACCGCTCGCAAGGACCAAGGCAGTTTTCATAAAGTCCTCGCTTGCGTCTAAGAGAGCATATTCTGTGTTGTTGATTTTGAGGCCCTGTTCTACTGTCAATAAGGGACTCTCAGTATTAGGGACGACGACCGAATACCTTCTTAAGTTTCGTCTTCATAGCACCAGTAATGCCAGAACTCCAATTTCCACCAAATCCAATCATGGAAACCAATAAAATCGAAGCGATCTTGAACGATAATGGTACTGGCTTCAGACCCGACTCCTCGCTTGAAGAGTCTGTCGCAACAGGCTTCTCGTCAATTGAGGTATTTTCGCTCTTGCTGAGCGGTACCTCCGAAGCAACGACATCGTGAGATGATCCTTTGGCAATAGTGGGGTCGTTCATCTTGTTTTGCGTTCAACAACCAAACACGACGTAAACAAGCAGACAAACGAACACAAAATATGATCAGTGTCAGAAAAAGGTTCTGATCTGATCTGATAAGATTTGATCAAGAGAGAGGAAACCATTAACCATTATATTATCTCGACCCAGCCCACTTCGGCCAGAAAACCGAGTTCAGCCGAGTGGGTATCCTCGCGGTAAGCATTTTTCAACCCTCGCGAAAGCAATTTTTCTGCTCCATACCTTGACAGATGCCAAGAGCGGTTCGGATGCATCGAGATTATCAGATGCAGAGATATGATCCGATGTGGATCAGAAAAGGGTTTGGTCGCATCTGATAAGGAACTTCTAAGTTCCAATGAAGGATTTTCGAGCCGGCAGTCCCACTTTGGAAGCTGTCAACGCGGCATAAACCGGCATGAGTACTACCTGCCAAGCGTGGGCGTCGCTGAAATATGAGAATTCGGCTCCATAAGAGGTTTTTGATGGGTTCTGATGGGGTTTTGAGTTTGGATGAGGGCGTTCGTGAGAACTCCGCTGCGGAGGGGTTTACACGTGGGCGGAACCACTTGACTGACTCGCGGCGTGCAGATGGAGTTGGAGGACCAATTATCGTGGACTACCGTGGACTTGGCTGCGAATTTAGGAAGTGTCTCGGTACCGAGAGAAGGCTTCGATTTGTGGAGTGGTTTTTTTTGAAAAGTCGGGATGTTCCAGGTGGATATGTAATTTTGAGTAGAGAAGGATGGGAAAGGTGCTCTGAGTGCTTTGAAGTTTGGCAGAAAAGTCTTCCGTGATATTACTCAACTCTGACCTGGCTACATTCATACATACTCTTTGGTAGATCAAACTCGATTGTTTACTTCGAATGGTGACATATCCTCGCGTAGAGCGGGTAGTGTTGTTGGTTCATCTGATCTTTACTTGAATAATGGACGTCGAAGAACTCTGGGCTCGCAAAGGACCCGACTGCGCGAAGATTTAGCATTCAACATGAGCAGCTCAAATGTACTGGGTCACATTGAGAGAGGAACCTTGGAAATATCCCAGTTCGAATCTCAAGGTAATTCAATTCCATCATTAAAGCCTCAACCCCTTCTCACACCACTTCTTTCCCACCCTATCCTCACACCATCTCTTCCCGCCACCTTCCTCGTCTCCATCGTCCCCAATCGTCCTCTCCCCATCACCACATGTCTTCTTCAGCACCAAATCATAGTATCCCCAAAGTACTTTCGTGAAAAGTCCTATGATTCCTGCCAACCATCCAGGTATCTTGCCCTCGTCATTAGCAAAGATCTTGCCCAGCCCAAACAGCATCAGTAAGATAGGCATCCACGTCGCAACAATGATAGCTTGTCCCGCCCGCTGTCGCATAGTTGTGATGGTATAAGGTCGGATGTTGTACAAGTATGCCATGTATTCCTCAGGCAATTCATGTTCTTCCCCGCCGGATGTGATGAGCTTTAGGTAGCGCGCTGAAGCTTGTGCGTAGGAAGGATCTGGTCGTACAATGCCATCTGTAGCCGTACTTTCGTCCTTCGCTTCAGGTCGTAGTAATGTATGCGCTTTGAATGGTGCGCCGCTCGGTATGGGATCTACTGTCTTTGCACCGGCAGGCAAGGCGTAGCAGGGTACGACTACATCTTGATAGCTTGCGCCACCGCCCTCTGTCGCTATTATGGTTCTGTAATCTTCGGGTGTGACTTCGTAGACGACGCCGATGAGACCTTTTGTCCAGCGGTCTTTGTGGTAGTCGGTTTTCGAGGCGGAGGCAGACGGAGGGATGTGGTATCGAGTGTTGGCGAAGCAGGGCTCGGTGTAAGGTATCCCTGGGAGGGAGAAGGTTAGGTCAAGCGAGGGGACGTGGACGTTCAGAGCGGAGAGGGGCTTGATTCCTCGGGCGCCTTTGAATGTTTCGGCGGAGAGGTTGGAGCCATAGGCAAGATAGAGGATGGTTTTGCTGGTCGTGGATGAGAGGCGTGTGGAGGAGGTTCGGGGGAGTCGGTCAAGGGACGTCGAAATTTGGGGAGTGCTTTTTGAAGACCAAAGCTTTGAGAGTGATGTGTATATCTGTTGGCCCGTACAGCAGGTCGTGCTGGATATAGGAGCTTGGTTTGCCATATTTGTTGATAGCACCAGATTGTGATATGGGAAAAGGATAAGGGAAGATGTGTAGGTATTTATTGACAAATAATTGGAACGAACGAATTCCAATTGAAAACAGAAAATGACTGGTGGTGGCAGAGAGAGAAACTTCGAAATCTGCCTGCAATATAATCTATATCAAGACAATGCTGGAAGCTAGGCAGATACCTACATTGAAGTCATGATTTGCGGGGATTACCAACCACAGACTCCGAAATCCGACTCGGATGTTTTGATATGCCGACCCGCACTAACTGGCAAGGCTGAGAATCGTACATATAAGTCAGTGAGGATATATTGATGGACAGTCCGTGGGATAAACGACCGTACGAGACAAAGAAAAGCGATTTGTAGGAATTTGTTTGGAGAGAAATCAGGAAGTAGAGTAGCTTTATGGCCAGGATGACGCGGATGAGGTGAGCTTGGTGCAACATGATTGGCTACGCGAAGCCTTGCGGGCTGGAGGGAAAAGAGACGACCTCGAATGAAGTTCCCATCAATGATTCATTCTGTGCTCGAAAAGCTGATCATTAGATAAAACCATGAGTCTGGTTTTCGTATAGAATAGTATCCATAAACAATACCTCCTTACAGGCCTACAGCTGTTCGTGAGTTGCAAGGATTATTTGGTTGTGAAATTCGCAAACCTAAAGTGGAACATTGGAAATGCCGGATCACTCGATCGAAGATGGATCAACTCATGCATTTTAATCGTATGTATTCGACTGAAAGAGTTTAGAAACGACAAGCCTTGTGTGAGCGTAGATAGATGCGAAGCTCGAACTCGGACAAGGCTGACAAAAGCTTTGATTGGTTCATGAACTGGTGGGGGTTCTCGAGGCAGCCGATGTCCACACTTGCCCTTACGATCCCATCTCTTCAACGCAACCAGACAATAAAATACATACCACCAAAATGTCCCTAGTATCCGGCCCAGGACGAGCCTCAGCCTCAGCCTCCCTCCCAACCGAACTCCAACTCTCTATCTCCGCCCATGTAAAATACATTCAGTCCCTCGATACACGTAAGGACGAGCTCGAATACCATCTCACGGAACACCTCCGCCTCAATGGAATCTACTGGGGCCTGACAGCTCTGCATCTTCTCAACCGTCCCGATGCTCTTCCTAGGAAAGAGACGATTGATTTCGTGCTGAGCTGTCAGACCGAGAGCGGAGGTTTCGGGGCTGCGCCAGGACATGATGCGCATATACTGTATACGTGCAGCGCGGTGCAGATCCTAGCTATGGTTGGAGCATGGGATGAGCTTGAGGAGAGGGGTGTAAAGGTAGATGGGGCTGGGGGAAAAAGGGCGGTGGGGTTATGTGTGTAAAACTCTCGTCTCAATTGCGAGCTGTGCTAATAGGTACACAGGGATCGCAGGCCTCCAGAATAGAGAAACCGGGACATTTACGGGCGACGAATGGGGTGAAGAAGATACTCGATTTATTTGCTCCTCGCTGATTGCTCTCTCCCTCCTCAAACTCCTTTCATTAGTCGACGTCCCTCTCGCTGTCACGTATATCATTTCTTGTGCGAACTTTGATGGTGGGTATGGGGTCTCGCCTGGTGCGGAGAGTCATTCTGGGCAGATATACGCATGTCTTGCGGCGCTGAGTATCGCGAGGAGGATTGATGTTGTGGATAAGGATAAGTTGGGACGGTGGTTGAGTGAGAGGCAAGTGGAGCAGGGGGGCTTGAATGGGAGGGCGGAGAAGTTGGAGGATGTGTGTTATAGTTGGTGGGTGGGGAGTAGTCTGGCTATGATTGGGAGGTTACATTGGGTTGACGGTGAGGCGCTGAAGGGGTTTATTCTGAGGTGCCAAGTAGGTTATCGTTTTCCATGTCTTGACTGGGAAGTGCTGATAAAGTAGGATCCCGAAATGGGCGGCATCGCAGACAGGCCAGGTGATGTGGTCGATGTCTTCCATACGGTATTTGGCATTGCTGGGTTGAGTCTACTTGGATATCAAGGGCTGGAAGAAGTGGATCCTGTTTAGTGCGTACTTCTTTCCCTCCCTTCTATATCTACTGACAATACATAGCTGCATGCCGAGGACAGTCATCGAGCGAGAGCTTGGTGCTGGGTATGATAATGAGCCATGAATCACGATGTGAATGATACCAACGTTGATACCCCATTTCGTCCAAATTTCCTCGTCGCTTCTCTCTGCTTGAAAAAGTCGCAATGTCAGCCAGGGTTTTGACAGTGTCTTTGTTGTTCGTACACATCACCTCCTGCCACCTAATAACCTCGCACCTATAACGAGTGGTCCTAGGATACAAGGCAGGAGAAGAGCAGATCTTCATAGTTAATGAGAGCACCCACTACCCTTTCCTATGTTCTGGGCGCTCAAAAAGCTTTGATACATATGTCCTAGCTGTAAGATTTCGCAGGATTGTAAACCTCCATACCGTACTGTAATGTATACAAACAATGTTTTGCTTCAGCGCACTCATTGATTGATCTACATAGAGCAATGTATCTCAAAAAAAACGCTTCAAGGGCTCAAATTTTGTGCTTCACAATCTCGAGCAAAGCTGCCAGCTTCTTCTATCGGAGTGGTTCTACTCAATTTCTCGCTCCACGGGTCCTTCTTTGGATGGTGCTAGGAGCCAGTGTGACTACCTAGTGCAAATCTCGCTTCGAGCTCATCCTCTTATGGTGAAGCCATCATGACAGACGTGAGGAGGAACATTTCTTAAGCATTACTTGGCGTTTGTTCCTAAATCTAGAGAAATTGTTAGAGGCGATGCTGCCTCCTTGTCATGGCACGAAAAAATCACCAAACCTGGCTGTCAGGACGAGCTGTCCTTGACGTGGCGAGTCAACGGCGATATCCATAAGAGAAGTCAAATCTTGCTCAAAGTCCATTCTCATCGGCTGTTGAAACATGTTAAGCTCAAATCAACAGGCGGGTTTGGCCATTGCGCTGTTGACTGTGAGCACCGCTATCTGTCTCAGGCGTATTTCTTCACGTGTGATTGTTTATATTCGACTCACTTTTCCTCAAGATGTGATAGAGATACTGAGCTGGAGGTACGTATGTACTAGAACGCTTCTTTGGGTGTGAAAACCTGCAATACTCTGTTCCAAGTGCCGCCACAGATCCAGGTTCTCTGGATTGAGTAATATGGTGACGCCTCATTTGCTGGGATCACAAGCACGTAATGAACACCAATGACAAAATTCATCACTCTGCATGCTGCTCAATCACCTGCAGGTTGTCCTTCAATTCTAAGCGTCTACACGTGACCAAGAACTTGAGAGAGTCCATTGGCTTGCACACCAGATTCACCTCGACTGTCTGAAAGGCGAACTCGGACGTCCTTCGAACAATTCAGTCTGTGTCGGCTACTTTCGCTGACACCCTCAGTGCTGGAGGGGTCGGTTCTCCTTTCCCTTTTCCCACCTCTCTACCCACCTACCTACCTTACCTGCTTGGGAAGATTCGCTTCCCCTACCTACCTACGTAGTCACTCCTCAACGAGTCTCCGACTTCGTCCTCGTCCCTTCCCATCTAGGAAGCCTTCCTTCCTCTCTCTTTAGGGGCTGCCTAGCTCCTTTCCCATCTCTTCTCGTCTACAAAACCTCCGTCTCTCCTTCTTCTCCTCTTCTCTTCTCTCCATCCTCCTTCTCACCAACCTCTACTCCCCTCAGCCAATCCTTCCTCCTGCCCTGCATCGCACTGCATGCATCTCGATCGTCTTTGATTCAACGCGAGCAGTCATTTACGATTGCTCATTCCCACACACTGCGAGTCGCCCACCTGCACTTTGCCAGGCACTTCAACAGTACCACTCGGTGGCCAACACTGCATTGGCAGTCACCGAGCACCAAATCCCAATTGAGTAACACTACATGCTCTACATCTACATATAAGGTCAGTACACTACTGCTTGACCAGCACTCCCTTCCTGTCATGCAATCGAGCTTCTTTCACCTCGAAACATGCCTTCTGTACGCGATTGGGAGCCTCGACAAGCTCAACCACACGTTTGCTCCTGCTTGCCACCTCCGTAGCTCAATGGCTAATCGATCATCATCTGCAGCACCGTCAAGATGCCGAAAGCTAAGCAAGAAACCGACATGGAGTTGCAATGCATTCTCTGTCCAAAGAACCCAAAGTTCTCAGATATCTCCCATCTCCTGACTCATATTTCCTCGAAGGCACATCTGTCCCACCGATTCAAGCTTGAAATCCGTGCCCAGAGCGAGCCAGAGTGTAGAGACAAGCTCAATGATTTTGCTTTCTGGTACAATCAAAACAATCTCGATGCTTTGCTGGCGGAAAGGCTGGCTCTCAAGAACAACAAGAAGAACAAGAAAGCGAAAGACGCCGATGTTGATGATACCTACACTGCGGTAAGTTCAATCCCGTGAAATTCATTACAATATTCACCTCGCCAATATTCACTCTCTGCCCAATTCACCGTTCTCTCCTCACAACCCGCAACCATGACGTATATCTTGGGGTCCTACTGATATCACTTCAGCCCAAGAAGGAGAAGAAAGCCAAAGCAGCACCTGCGAAGGAGGTTTTAGCTCAAACTCCTGTCTTTCGTGCCCCTGTTCCTCGCATGCAAGATTGGCCAAGTGCAGACCGCACAAGAGCATCGACAATGGATGATAACTGGGAGCCAAACACTATGTATACCACACCTACCGCAAGACGTCGAGTGCCAAATTTCACCCGCCAGGAGACACCAGCCAGTAGCAGGGTTGACCCTAAGTATGCCATTTTACATCAATTGTGATTATCTGCTAACAGTAACAGTCTCACAACCCCAGTCAAGCTTGATCTTGGAGATCCTGATTACACACAATACCAGAAGCCAGGAGAGAAGCTTACCGACAGTGCTAAGCTGAAGGGCATCATCTGGCCGGGGATGGATTTGTTTGACTCTGCAACTCCAGAGATGAAGAGAATGCGGAATCAACGTAAAGATCACACTGTTCTCGAGGACATGATCGCTACGTCCCTAGCATCTGAGCCTGCAGAGGTCAGCTTCCATGCCAATGGTGACTTCAGAGGCTCCAGAGATATCTTCGGCCCTCTGTCCGCTGAGAGTAGTCCGGTACGCTTTAGTCGAACCTCTGATTATTCCATTGCTCAATCGGACTTTAGATGAATGTAAGCTAATTTACCAAATTGCAGGCCCGGTCAGTCCCATCACCAAAGAAGAGAAAGGTCCGTCAACCTACCAAAGCACTGTCGAATGTCAGTACAAACGCTCCTCGCATGCGAGCTCCTCGAGTCAAGAAAGTTGCTGCAGCTGCTCATAGTCCCCAAAAGAGACAGATGCACTCCATGTCAACTCGTCCAATTGGCTTGTTTCCATCCGGACCTCTACTCAATCCTCTAGCAAACATCGAGAGACGATACATACCAACTGCAGAGGAGGACGAAGAATTCAGATTGACTGTTGGTGACATGACTAAAAAGCGTGGCTTCACCATTTTCCAAGATATCCCAGAGGTCAGCCCAGGCCGAACCGAAACACCTCTGGAAGATCACCGGTATAGAGCTGCCACTCTCCCGAAGACTCTCCATGATGCTGATCAGAGTCAAACACAGATTCGATTTCTTAAGTTCTCATGGTTTGCCCACATTTCCGAGCAATTCAATGAACTCGAACCATACCCTTGTCTCACCAACTCCGGTTCCCAGACCGACAATGTACCGGGCCAGTGGCAAGGAGAATGGTCAAGCTGAGATGCTGACCTACCATCCCAATCGACGAGCCCTCTCAGACTCACAATTCTACCCACCACATGCATATCATGAAGGAATGTCCAACCCTCTCTTCCATCACAACTACGCTAGATCCTACGGCTATGGCGGAGGTCCTTTCGGCTACACGGGCTTCGGCGACAACAGATCTCCAAACGGCTACGGCTCCAACTTCATCATCGATTACAACAAGCAGCCTAACCCTATGGCTAACATGGGTCAGCAACAAAGCCACGGCATGGGGCCACGCCCTGATAGCAGTACCAGTGGCAACAACTTCGGCATCTAATATATCCAAATTCCAGCTTGACTCTGGTACGATTTCGACGACCTAGGAGTTTGGCTTTTCAGCGGCATTACGGATTTTCTTATTGCTTCCATCCTTCATCACATTTTCCCAACTTTTCATTGCTTACTTTAGCTTTACGACGTCATGAGAGATGAGGATGGGGTATCATGACATGCTACTATTCTGCTTTTTTCCCACCCTGTATCATACACTATAGCTCTTCCATCCCTACAATTAGCTCCTGCAGGTCGGAGCTACCTTTCATAGCTAGGACGTCTTTCATCAATCTCGACAGACTGACCATCTTTTTCTGCCTGACTTCCATCTCCAATTCATGTGACTTCAAGGCAGCTTTGTCCAACACCGCCTGCGGTACATTTGCCAGCCTCGCGACATTCAACCCATACGAACGATGAGCTACACCCTCGCCAACCTCGTACAGGAACGTAATCTCCTCTTCACCAGCCCCCTCACCCTCCTTCTCCACAGCACTAAACTTCATATGCACATTCCTCAACTCCTCTCCCTCAAAACCCCTCGCCACACTCGCCAAACTTTGATAATGCGTAATAAACAAACACAAACACTTCGTCTCCCTAACCACCCAATCCAACACCGCACCCGCAATCGCCACGCCATCATGCGTACTAGTGCCCCTCCCCAACTCATCCAAGATAACCAGACTCCTACTCGTAGCTGACTTCAGGATTGACGATGTCTCGGAGAGCTCAACTTGGAAGGTTGATTGGGAGGTCATTATGGAGTCGTAGGCGCCCATGCGCGTGTAGATTCCATCCAGGAGTGTTAGGCTGCAGGAGGAAGCTGGGACGAAAGAGCCGATTTGCGAGAGGAGGGTGATGAGGGCGACTTGGCGGACGTAGGAGGATTTGCCGCCCATGTTGGGACCGGTTCTGTGTGGTGGGTGTTAGATAAATTCATAGATCGAAATGGCTGGACATGGGAGGGTCTGGGAGGGAAGGAAGATGCGATTGGATGGATAAATGGTATATCACTTACATTAGGAGAGCACGGGTAGCTGGTGAGGATGGTTCGGAAGGGCCGTTGGAGAGAGACGTGCTGTTGGGGATGTAGGACGATGGGAGGAGTTGCTCGACCATTGGGTGGCGGCCACCTTCAATGTTGATTACTGTTGGCGAGCCGGGAGAGGAGGGCAAGAATGTTGGTTTCGTGTATCCTGGAAGCGCAGCGACGGTTGCTAAAGATAAGAGACAGTCTAGCGTGCTGAGTGCTGAAATGGCATCGCGAAGTGGACCGTAGTGAGCTGCTATTGATGAAAGTAGACCTTGAAATGCCACATCGCACGCTGCGGAAAGAGATTCTTTGTGTTGATCTCTCTCGCGTATTAAGCGGATTACTTCTGGGGTGTGGAAGCGAGACGCTTTTTTCGTGCCTGATATCTTGGACCAGGATGCTGGGACACGCTTGAGGTCTTGATTGGCCACCTCGATGAGATATTCAATGCCTGCTACGGTCGTATAGGAGACTTTCTTGTGCGACCGAAGAGTCTCAGTTGCGACTTCACGATGAGCATCCAATTCTTGCTCGACCGCTGCAATACCTAACTTGTGGTCCGCGATGGCGTCTGTCTCGTGGTCTTCATGGAAGAAGGCATACTTATCGTCTTGGCGTGCCGCTTCGGCACTGATCTGGTCGAGGAAGGAGATGATGGTCTCGGAGATGCTGGGAAGGCTTGCGATGGCGGTGGTAATGAGATCGGACTTGAACGGTGCGTCTGCGGCACTGCGGACATAGGCGTACTCGTTGGAGATTCGCTGTAGGGTTTGTAGTGCCATGAGGAGTTCGGGACGTGTACACTTTCCGTAATAGATGCGGATGAGACTCCTCTCAAGGTCAATCTTGATATTTCGAAGAAGAGCATGTAACTTGTCAACTTTGGGAGTCTGGTAACCGTCTTTCAGTTCCTCGACAGCTGCTACTCGAGCCTCGAGTTGTGCCTTGTCCAGCAGAGGACGTCCGACCCATTTCCGGAGAAGACGCTGCCCAAAACGTGTCTGTGTCTTGTCCAAGGTCCAGAACAGACTTCCCTTCTCCGTGTGGTCGGTTTGGTTTTGATAAACTTCGAGACTCGTCAACGTGTTACCATTGAGAATCATGTGTGACCGGGTGCTGAACGACTGAAAGTATTTCGTAAGATCAAAGACATGCTCGAGTCCGTACTCTGTTAAATGTGTTATCATCGCTGACAAGCAGACAGTGACCTGTTCTGGAAGCTTGAGGACTTTGTCCAATAGACTCTGCTCCCGTTCCTTCTCTGACACGTTTTCTTGGGCTTTCAACTTGTCGGCATAGAATTGTGTGACATGAGAATGAGATTCCGCTGCCATAGTCTTTCGCTTCTCCACTCGCTCTACTCGAATCCTATCCCCGAAAGCATTTGTACTGCTTCCAGACAAGTGTTTTACCAGCTTATCAGTGGCCTTGGTGAGATCGCCAACAATCAGGAACTCGCATGGGGCGAGATGGAGTAGTCGAGTTTCTAGCTCACTGCGCATGAAGCCGTCCTCGAAAGTATCGTAGATAATGTCTCCCGTTGACGGCTGAACGGCAAGTATGCCTACTTCGACCTTTTCATCCGTCCCCCAGCCTTTGGCTTTCGACTCCGTGATACACAGAAGATAGCCGGTCGAAGGAGCCCCTTCGGCTGGTTGGTCCAGATTGTCGATATCATCTACATAAGTCCCTTTTGTATAGACGTTGGTGAGCTTGCGTGTGAAAGGTGCGTTTCTGTTATCGCCAGCTTTCTTCAATGCTGCGGTCTCAATTTGTCGTACAACGCCGACCTTCAGACCGGCGGTCACTAAACGCTTCGCATGTACGGGCAATCTATGCACTGGAATGCTTGCGGAAGCAAAACGATCGTAATGAGCCTCAGATGGATCTGTGAATAATTTAGCAGTAGAAGTGCATCAAATTTCGAGATACTCACGCTCATCATATCTAAATTTCCCGGGAATACAAACGATGCTTAGTTCTTTGGCAGCAATTCGTGCATCTTCCCCAAAGAACTTGAATTTGTATCCGACTTCCACGATCAAGAGAGTATCCATATGCTTCCGCTTGATGTCTAACACTTGTAACTCCAGGGGAGTAAGCTTGCCGGTCTTTGCGCCTTTCCTCTTAGCTTTTGGGGCAGGGACTTCTTCCTCTTCCTCTCCCTCATCACCATCGCCGTCAGTCGGAGCCGGAGTAGCATCATCGTATCGTCTTCCTATCGTCATGCCACCAATGCGCTTGATCCACTGTCTGTGTATCTCCTCCTTCCGTGCCTTCTCCTCAGCGCTGGTTTCTACTTCAGAAATTGCAGTCGGCTCGCTGGAGCCAGTTTGGCTGGATCCTGTATATACATACTTCTCGGTTCGTGGAGATATGACAGGCTTTGTAGGAGCGGTCTTCGATTTTGTTGCTGGCCTGGACGGAAAGAATGCACTGCTGCTTTCATCATCATCTTCGCTAACCCTCTTCCTCTTCGTTTGGGGCTCTATTGTGCTGTTTCTGCCATTGGCCTCATCGGACACATCTGCTAAAGGTCTTTTTGCCGAAGTACTTTTTTGCGCCACGAATAAATCCTGCTCGTCGGCCGATTCAGCATCGTAGAGGTTTGGTAGTTTCGAGGTCTCGAGTGGCGGTTTTGGTGCTTGCGAGCTTGCAGTAGGTTGGGAACTTGTTGGTGCCTTTCGTGTGAAGAAGCTTGAAATGGCAGTCTGCTTCCCCTGTGACGGAGTAGGTGTCGAAGATGGCTGTTTCCCCATTGTTGTGACTCCGAATTCTGCATAGCTTCCTCTCCTTCGTTTGGAGACGCGACTATCGCAAGTGACGCGTAGAGTGGCTGTTAGTCAGCAGCACCTCCTTTCAGGGGTTGAGAGGCTGGGCTGGGCAATAGCGCGTTCGCCTGTCTACCTAGCTACTTCTGCCCCAATGTCACTCCCATTTTCCTCAAACCCAGCTTCTGTCCAAGATGTGAATATCTAGACAACATGTTGTCAGTCAACGAGCGACATCATTCTTAGGAAAACAATCACGATCAAAGAACACAACTCAATTACGATACCTCTTGTTTCTCATTGCACGATTGATCCTTACTTTCGCTCTGGAGTCCCGTACGGCCACCATGGGCTCGAGCATCAACCCCTTCCTCTAACTATTGATATTCATGATGTTCTCTTAAGTTATTGACTCTTCGGTCCAGATTCCTGTATTGGTGGCTTTCAGAAGCTGGAGAATATCATCATGCCTCGTCAATCGTCCAGAGACTTAGAGTTGTTCTGGTCGAAAATATTCCTACCACACCGTTGTCGCTCTTCCTTTGGCACAAGCAAATGATACAAGATGGAATAACACTAGTGTATCCTACCTTGCGCATCCGTCTTCTTGCTATCTCACAGGCCAAAGAGTTTGGTCCACTCAGGTCCATTACTGGCCTGATTCTGGTCCTCAATAGTCCTGACAATCTTCTTCAGGGACTGCCATTTTCAAAAGGCCAGCGCCCATGTATGGAGGTACGCACGAGACAGATTTCACTCTCATCGTCAATGCTCTTGCAATTTCTGCACAGTGCAGCACTTTTTACGCCCGTTCAAATGATACTTGGTTCTGGACATCCCGAGCAGCACTACTCCCAGATGGGGCCATTCGCAATTCTGTTGATACTCTCCACTAGCACTTTAATATGACTGTGGTTCGATGTATTCGGTGTGGACTGATGGACTGAAAGTTCACGATGATCCAGTTGGCGAGGAGGATGAATGATTCCGATTGTCGTTCCCTTTCGCTAGCGACTTTGATCGCGCGTGGCCCAATATCACATTCTTCTCTAAACCAACTATTCATATGTGCGATCACCCGTTCCTACGCTTTGACCGGATAGTACCACGGCAGATGGCAAAAGGGATGTCTTTGATATTCCTGCCTGCCGCCGTCCACGGACCAACATTTGATCCCACAACTACTTGCGATTCTACCCGTCGCGGAGGATTTTCCCGTAAATGCGGAGAAACGAAGAAACCAGGGGGTAATGGATACTAATCCATGTCCATCCTTTCCAGCTTCGACTTCCCAAAACCACCAAAAACATGCCGATAAGTCGCTCAGGAGGTTGTGAACTCGCACACGACCTGACCTGCTGGCTACCTAACCCTCCATCGTGAAGTTCGGATTCGAAGTAGCGCAGCTGGGCCCTTTGTTAATCATGGATCTTTGGTAAGTCTGTTTATTCCTCGGCGTACGAACATGCCGAATCTGGTATCTAGCACAAGTGCCCAAAAAATCGATCGCTCCATGCTGAACGGGAACGTTGCTCGAGATGCATACTAGCACAGACCAACTGTTTGGGCGATCTCGTACTCATTCTTTAGGTGCACATCTTGGGTGCTGAAACTACCTAAGAAGATTCCCGGAGAACCTCCTCTACTCTTCTGCAGCGGGTCATCAACAATGATTAGTCGTGAGACCCTATTGGGTCGCTACAATGGTACAACTATCATCGAGACATTTTGATTCATAGCTCATGAGCCTTCGAGCTTTCTAGAGGTTTGAGATCTGAAAGCCCAATTCCTATTGTGGAATGGCTAAGCAAGCCTAACATCGACGGATCGGCGCCAGGGTCTCTAGCCCAGGCCAGAACCCCAACCCGTTGTCAAGGTAGTGTTGTCGCACGGACACATTCTCGAAGCCTCTAACAGACTGTAGAGACTTATTGAGATGTTATGGCGTACATACCTTGACATTGGCTTTCCATTCGCGGCTTTCTTCCCTTTCGAGAAGCATAGACGATAAGCGACGACCGATGGCCAGATATCAAAGCGCAGGCGCAATAGACCGTCTGCTGAACTTCAAGATGGCGAGTCGATTAGTGATGGAGATCACATTCCAGCTATTTCTGCCTTGGGATTTTAGTATTCTTCAACTTCTCCTGGCCCAGGGACTAGGAGCCAATCGCATGATCTATCAGCAGACTTTGCAACGAAACAGTATCGTACTCCAGCCGCTCACAACCTTGAACTCCCCGGATTCGGAGGCTCCTATTGAGAGCACTGTCCTCTGCGTGCCTGGCGTGTGCAGGAAAGGCGCTGCGGACGGCATGCAGCCTGGTCAAGCTGTGAGCGACTAGGCAAGCCACACAAGCACTAAATGGGTCATTGGCTCGTCTTGAGGCCTATTTGTCGCTTCATCTCACTACTTGCTGCGAACACCTCAAGATGCACACCATTCAAGCGTGGTCTGATTATGTTGGCGTTGCAGTAGTGTTTGGGGCTGTTGACGTTGACCCAGCTTCTGCTTGCTCACTTTGAACGGCCGGACCGGCCTATCAGCACCAGCTACCAGTTCATCACGTCCATGCACACGGCTTGTACCCCTCGCAATCTCCAATGCTTCCATTCATATTCAGGTACCTGCTCCGATTATTGCATTGTCTTTCGTCTTTCTCATGGCCCGTGAAATGCCTGTATCATGAGACCCTTGGTACTGCTGTTCGCCCTGCAAATATCTGCAGTGGCCCTTGCACAGCAGTCGACACCCCTCGAGCAGTATCTGGCAAATTATCCCGAATGCGCAGTAAGAGCCTCATCCAAGCAAGACGACTTTTTTGACTGTATCGCAGGAACAATGTACGGTGCCGGTAGTTGACGGCTTGGGATTCCGTAATGGTTCACTTCCGGAAATCAGTGCAGTTTTATGTCCAAATGTCTCATCTATGAGGAGCATTTCAGCATGTGTACAAACAAGCTGCAGCGCCGCAGATTCAGCAAGTATGGGCAACCTATATTCTGTTGAGGTCACTACTGACATCTCAGTCGCATGGCCATTCCAGAGGAATCTCTGCCGGGACTTCCCTACACCATCAAGATCAGCTTATATTCGGAACCTTACGATCATCATGGCTCTTCTCGCAGCAGTCTTTGTCTTGCTGAGATGCTACTCCCGAATGGTAATCGTCAAGAGGTTTTGGTGGGATGATTGGAACACAGCTGTCGCTGCTCTATTCATGATTATGATTGCAGTTGTAATGATCTGGGGTAGGTCAGACGATCAACGTAGTCTCGCATCGCAGGGCTAATGATTTTAGATTCCACAATTGGCTTGGGACTTCATGCTTGGGACGTTGATGGTCCTGGAAATCTTGTCCAAATCGCTAAAGTTTGTCTTCATACATACTCCGAAGCCGGCGTACCTGTGCTAACTATCCGACTCTGTTTAGGTCTTCTATGTCATGAAACTCTTCTACATCATTGTGCAGGTCCTTCTCAAGGTCTCTATCCTCCTCTTTTACCTCCGCGTCTTTCCCGTTCCCTGGATTCAAGTCCTCACATGGATCCTCATTGTCTTCACATTACTTCACGGCGTTGGATTCTTCTTTCCAATCCTCTTCCAGTGCAAGCCTGTCGCACTTTTATGGAATCCTCGCCTGGAAGGTCACTGCATACAGCTCGAGACGATCATCTTTCCGGGTGCTATATTCTCAATCGTCGAGGATCTTGCAATTCTTCTGTTACCCATTCCCTGTTTGAGCAAGTTGAACGTCGGAAAGGGTAAGAAGATCAGTTTGATCTCAATGTTCAGCGTAGGAATCATGTATGAAACTCTACAGGAATTCCTCTGGAATGCGCTGACGGTAGCAGTGCCTGCGTCATTAGCATTGTCCGCGTCAAGCCAGTCATTTACTACCTTGACACCCTTGATCAATCTTGTAAGTCAACGCTAGAACCTTGGCGCTACTACTGGGACTTCATTGGGGCTAATCGTCGCCGTCTACAGGGGACACAATACATCTTCTTGCCTGGTCCGAGGCTGAACTTACGGTGGCCACGATATGCGTGTGTCTTCCATCGATCAAGCCCATTCTCAACCACCATGTCCCTCGGTACTTTGGTTCCAATTCAGGCGTGGGCTTTGTGGTTGGCAATCTCTCACCAGAGCCACCAAGTGCCGACCGGGACTTGATCAACAGCGTACAAAGCGAAAATCAACGCACCTGGCTCGGCAGTCGATTGACCTTTAAACCCTTTGGTACCTTTGGAAAATCTAGCAAACAGCTCAGCGAAGGTAGCAACTTTGTGAGTGGTAGCGCAGCCAGAGAAGAGGCCAGAGAAGAGGGCATCGAAGACGATCATCAGAGAAAGGGATGGAGAGAGGTCATCTACCAACCCGAGGAGAGAAGAGACCTGCCCACGAGAGAGAATCAGATACCTAGGACCCCTCGGCGAGCACTGATAACATTGGCCGATGACGAGACGCGGATATCCATAGATCGCGATCGTGATCCTTGGATGGACAAAGTCAAGCGGATCAGGCATCTCAGTGAAGCTACATACGATTCCAGCATCCCGCGAAGTGCAGCTGGGAGTCGTGCCGAGGAGAGGCTCGTGAGCATGGCTACTGTGCCTGACCAGGCAGAGCAGAGTCGATTAGCCGAAGCTGGCAACGCTGGTGAGCGTGTACAGAGTATGACCGAAGTGAGAGAAGTGCCTATCTTCCTGGAAGAAAATAGTAGTCAAGCGGGTCAGGCTGGCAGCTACGAAGAGGGGAATGATGCCGATGCTGTGAGTGATGAGACGGGCAGTGCGGGCAGGAGTTGGAGGAGCTGGAGCTGGCACGGAGGACCTCAGAGAAGGGCTTGGAGGATAAGCTCGGTGCGAATCAGTAGGTTTAGAATTAGTGCTTTTGGGCCGAGGAGTGATGAATCAAGCTTGGCGGAGAGTAGGGAGGAGGTGTAATGGTCGGATGTACAAATAGTAGGGGAAAGGGTCGTGCCGGGAGTTATGAGACATGCCTGATGAATTATGAGACAAAAGTATGAGATAACGCGAACTACGAAAGTTTACACCAGTGCTGCAACCCTCGACAGTGTAGGAAAATCAAGACCTTCAAAAATTTTAAAGGTGTCATTCAACTACAATTCGCAGCCCAATGTTTTAACTTTCGGTAACTATGTGTTACTTCGCATCTCTGTCAGATACGTCAAGGATTGGGCAGAACTTGCAACTGAGACAACGAGAGAGGATGACTCCACATCCACCGCAAGTTATACAACCTACAGAGGCCCTGAATTATGAAATATATTAGCATAGTCTAGAAAAATGTGGTATCCTAGATACTATACCTCCCGTCAGCACATTCAGGACATATTTGCCAGGAACCACCCTTGCAACCAGCACACTTGCTTATCTCATATTTGACCTGCACCTTTGAGTCTTCTGGAATGATCTTCGCATCACGAAGCTGCTGCTCGAGCGACAATTTGTCTCTCGCGTCTGAAGAGGACATTGCCTGCTTGATGGCCTCCACATGATCTTCAATCCTCGCCAACGAGCCCGACTGCATCGTATCGTAGAACGTGGTGATTGCAGTGAGGTGCAGCACCAACTTCTCTCTCAGTGGACTCAAATCTTCAATCGCAAATCCAATGAAGCCCATGATCCTCCGCCTGCCGTTTCCAGTCCCGATCCAACGGTATTTCTTGACAATTCTCTCCACTTCCAGTAGTGTGGCCTCGAGGTTTCCCAAAATCTGCACAAAGTCGTCAATGCGATCTCCACCTCTTCGATTCAAAAGCGAAAGGGGATTTTCGACTTCAAGGACCAGAGCCTTGAGGAGTCGGTGCAAAGTGTTAAGTTGCCCGCTCAGCTCTGAGACCTCGGTCGCAGACTCCGTGCAAGCTTTCCAGAGTCGATATGCCAGCTCGCTGACTTTGAGGATATCACCGATCCCGATACCGAAAGACATGACGTGATACAAATAGTTGATCGAGAAGGAATTGATGGTTGGGATGTCGAATAATATGCGGAACCTGAAGGAGCCTCGCCATTTTCGGAGTGTTGCTGCTCCCCCTCGCTGTGTAACACCATTGCGGCTATTTGCAGGGCTGGAGCAGAGGCTCAGCTTTGAGGAAGTATATTCTCAGGGCAAGTATTCAACCTCAGCTCACATACTATCAATGACATGGTAAGTGATCCACGCAGAAGCTGGAAGCTTTTTACGTCGAAGCAGACGGGTGTGCATAAGGGCTTTGAGTGCGAAGGCAACTTCGGATGAAACTTGCGTGGAAAAGACCGCGTAGATCATGGAGAGACTTTCATTTCATTTCCACTGCCTTTGCATGCTTCCTGGATGTTTTAAGGCAATCTGAAATGCTTCCCAAATATATCGTTCAAGAATGAATTTGGACTTCGCTTAATCTCAAGAAAGCGATTGTTCACTTGCGCTATATAAAAAGAGATCGTTCTCACCATTGTGATTACTCCGATTGACTTCCGTAACTTATATCACAGTACAGGCAGCTCTCAAGCAATGTAGCAGATCGGAGCACAAAATCGTGAAGCAAGAAAGAAATCCCAACTGCAATCTCCAGCCTGGGTTGTTGCTATCTCCCAAGCACCACTTGCAGCAAGTCCAGAACTATACCCTTCCATCTCGGCCATCAAAAGAGTTTCCGTTTTCATCGATATTAACAACCTTCCCATCTTTCACGTACACCTCCTCCCATCCAAGTGTAACAACCGAGCTCGACTGATCCAGAAATCTCTGCTCGTCAGGCAGCACCTTCTCGGGATACTTTGGATCCTCCACAGCCTTCTTGAGATCCTCTACACCCCTCACCATGAACTCCGCATGTCCATCATAGTCAGCCAGCGTCCAGCCGAACTCCTTCGCCGGACCTGCTGCAAGGTCACGTGTGGATTTCGGGGTGTGGTACTGGAGAGTTGGTTTCGGTGAGATTCTAGGTAGGGGATGGGAGTGGGAAACGTGGAGAGAACTTACTCGAGTGTAGCCAATGATTCCATTTCTTTGAAGCCATGCTGATGCGAGAGGTGCGTGTTTCCGTGTCCAGTGAGCGTGGAATCCGTCTTCGCTCATGGAGGGGTTCCGCCGCTGCATGATTGTGAGTTTGAGGACTCGCTCTTTGGCCGTCATTTGTGGAAACTGCGTGTCTAAATTGATAAAGATAAAAGGATGAAGAAAACTCTTCAGAGGCTTGATCTCATTTATGTTGCTCTTCCGAGATGTATGTAAAGTTGAGGTTTGTTCCGCAGTAGGTTACTTTACGTCAGTCTTGATGACAAAATTGCGACCTCAAGACCAATTCGTTATTTGCCAGGAATATTTCCTTAGATCTATCATCGTTGCTTCTGCCTTACGACTACTTTGCATCGCTTTATCTCCGAAAGTTTGGAGGTCCACGCAGATCTTTCCTGTTCCGACCACGCCCTTGCTGAAAGTCAATAAAAGGGCGTGAATGGACGTGTCAGCAATGGGAGCGCGTATTTTACTGATGACTTAGAGAAATCATTTAAGTTTCTTTCTTCAATAGCAAGGAATCTCTCTGTCGTCTCCGCTCCGTGCATCTTCTCATAATTACTGCCAGATACTCCTACCACCTTATAGACCATTGCCAAAGTTGATCTGGAAGCTCAAGAGGATCTCTATTCGAAGTTCAGAGGCATCTCCGTAACCTTATTGCCTAGCTTCCAAGAAAGAAGGTCGAATCTGCCGAAGCCATCTCAGCCCACGAACGAGCAGTTACAACACGATTCCTTCGGTTCTCGCTTAGATATTGCAGTATTGCTCGAACACCCCACATCCTTATCAGGACATGCATATGCTAGGAGAGATCCAACATCTAAAGCACTCAATGATTCTAGGCACATCCAATGAGACAGATGAATCGAGAATGAACCCTACTTTCAGAGCAGCAGACATGAAAAGGGTGATAAGCAAGGTTCTCGCGCCACTGAAATCAGCCGAACCCGAGCACCAAGATCAGCTCACAGTACCAACCTCCAGAATACCCCTGCTCAGCCCTGCATTCTCTGCTAAATAAAGATGATGTCCAACCATGTCTTGAATATTACAATCATGCAGTCAGATTTAGGTTAGGCGAAAGCCTCGTTGTGCAGGGCGGCCGCTTTCAGAAAACGCTCTTTGCTTACATCAGGCATGGTGGCTGGAAATTCGGACGAATGAGGACGCCGTATAGATAAATTCCCAAATATCGAAGGCGCAAGCTGAATCTGCAAAGTAGCATATAAGAAGGAAGAGTTCCAAGATTGATAAGGTAGACTTGGGATCAAAACCGCTGACGAATTTCGAACTTTACGCCTCGAAAGTTGACAGCTTTTCCTCGTGAATTGAGCGACCAGAAGAAGCAGAATTCGAACTCCTGGCAGAATGGCTACACAAGACGCCCCTTGGGCTGATTCACCTTTGAACCTCATTCCCACGCCTGGGCGAGGCGAAGCAGTGAATAAGCTTCCTGTTCCCATCTGGATTGCCCGCGAAATGACATGTGCTCACAACGGGATCCTGCGAGGATTGAATCCCATCTACCAACAAAGCATCTACGTCACCAAGCCCGAAGACATCAAAGACCTACTCAAATATACCGAGTTCTGGTGCGGATGGATCCGAGAACATCACGACGCAGAAGAGGAGTTCTATTTTCCGGAAGTCGAGAGACTTACGGGCGTTAAGGGACTCATGGAAGCGAATGTCGAGCAGCATCATGCTTTTATGCCTGGTCTGGAGGCATTCAGCAGATTCGCGATGGAAACGAGCATTGAGGAGTATGATGGGGTGAAGTTGCGGGCGATTGTGGATTCGTTTGGAGAGACGTTGACGAAGCATTTGACGGATGAGATTGGGACGTTATTGGAACTCAAGGCTTATGATGGTGCTGTGATGAAAAAGGTCTATGAAGAGTTCGATCTCAAGCTGAGAGCTGGTGATAAGGTATGTTGCTTCTAAAAATACGAAGAAGTAATGTTAACAACTTTAGTCGGTCCTATTTCCCATGGTTCTTGGCACTTGCGATACAAGCTACGAGGGTGGATGCGTATGGCCAGGTCTGCCTGGTCCAGTGATGTCGTTGGTTCACTATTGGTTTGAGAGGAAGTACAAAGGAGTTTGGCGCTTTTCACCATGCTCTACTTGGGGGGAGAAGAGACCTCTTGCCTTCACAGAGAAGACGAAGTGATGTTTACAAGGCGTGCTGCGGTAGACTCATGATCAGATAGAACGATATTCAATGCTAGTCGTTTAATTTCAATTCTGCCTTTCATTTGATTACAACTGTCTGAGTGACAGAACGTGGGATATTGTGGTTGAGATGCTACTTTGCTTCTGCGGTCAAGTCTGTAAAGCTTCCAGGCTCATGTCGCTAAACTCCAGTGTGGAGAAAGTCAACATGCAGCGCACTACTCGCTAAAGTTCAGGGACAACTTGCCTATTTTCTGGAGACCAACTTTTGCTACACCGATCTTCTTTCCCACAAAATCCCATCAGATCATCATGCCCGACTCTAGCAATGACTTCTTGGAATAGCAAGTGATTGTTTGCGCAAAGTAATCAGGAGCAGTAGTGGCGGGTAACCTCAATAAATGCTACCGGCGAATGGTTGACCCGTGCTCAAATCGACTATCTAGAAAAGCGCTTCCAAGATCTGGGGATCTTCAGATTGCATCAAATATTCAGCGCAGCTGCCTAAAGGAGCTTGCATGCCAAGTTACAGAGTAAAGAAAACATCACTATTGGCTCAAGTCTGACAGCGGCACAGTTATCAGCATCCCTGCCGCATTGGACGTCATGAACATCGTAATGCGTCCGACTTGACCTCAAAAACAGTACCTTTGTATTAATATCTAAGACCTCCAAACAGGCTACATTACATTCCTCTCACATCATTCGATCTCAAACGATCAAGAAACAAAATGCGTTCTAAGTCCAGACCCCGCGATACTTACCCCGCACCCCTCATTCTTCCCGCTGAGAAGAGAGACATCCCCAGATTGGTAGACATTTACGTCCTCGCCGAAGCACACGATCTGATTTTGATGGTCGATCATATATCCCTATCCCTCGTCAAAGAATGGCTCATAGATATTCTACAAGAGCAATTCGATGCCCCTGAATTGAGGCTCATGAAAGCAGTAGATAGGGAGAGCGGGGAGATAGGTGCCTTGGGATTTTGGTGGTTGAGGGGATGGGGTCTGGAGGAGAATAGTATCAACAGAATCGATACGGGAGGACTCGAGACCCGTTTCAGAGATGAAGGCGGGCATGGGAAGGAGAGAGCGCATCCATTCCTCTTCCCACCACTCCTCGAAAGCAGCAAATTCCAGCTGGCCGCCTCCAACGACGGACCCGGCACCCCCCTCCAAAGACACCTCTCTCAATCCTTCAAAGCCTTCGAAAAATCCTGGATCACGAAGACAAAATGTCTGAATCTCTCATTGCTGATGACAGATCCGAAGTTTCAGCGAAGAGGAATGGGCACGGCGCTGTTGGAGTGGGGTCACGGGATGGCTGATCGGGAGGGTGTGCCATGTTTTCTGATTGCTTCGCCTGTTGGTCATCCGCTTTACAAGCACGTTGGATGGAAGGAGATTGGGATTTTGGAGGTGGATTTGAAGGACTGGGCGGAGTATGCTGAGGGTGGTGATTTGGGGTGGGGGGTTTATAGGTATTATTATATGTTGAGGTTGCCGAAGGATGCGAAGTCCTGAGGAGACGGAACGGAATTGGATATGGAGATTGCCTCAAGTCACCGCATAATTGTTAGTTTGGACAACGGCACAAGTACACGATGAGACTAGAGTCAAATACTCAAGAAATGCCCCCTTTGTCCTCGCTTGGCGGTTTGTTTTGGATTTGGAAAGTCAATAGTGTGCTGCTCCAGCAAGAAAGAGTAAATGATGTTTCAGATACTGAGTAAATACATCTATTTCAGGCTTCATATATACACACAACATAAGCCCAGGCATCTAGAACAATTCCTCAACAGAGACCTGCCAGAACATCGCCTCTCGGTACCTCCACTGATACCACCAACTTCCGAAGAAGCCACGAGAACTGTCATTCACTCTACAGCCTAGCTGGATTCCTACAAGAATCCCGCAAAAACAATCGCAGCACTCAGAACCCCTAGCCCGGCCATTCCCATCCCACTCACACCCTCTCTACTCCCCGCACTGTCTATCAAACCCCTCGCAGCCTTTCCGCATTGAACCTGCCCAGTACTGTCCTCCCCTTCCCCACAAGGTCCCTCATCCCAATCCATCTTTGAACGTTTCCCTAGCCACTGCCCCAGACCATCAACAACTTCACTCACAGACTTCCGCACAAGGTCGAAATTCGGGTCAGCGATGGAGTTAGTGATTGTCGCTGGTTGAAGAAACGGGATGGCGTGTGTGAACGCGGGGAGGAGGGCAAGAATGAGTAAAGGCAGCTTGAACAGGCGAGGTGATGAGAGGGAGCTAGATGACGAGGGGTACGAGACTTCGCAGTCTGGATTCTGGCGCTCGCTTCCGCTGCATCGCTTACCAAAAGCGGTGGATGTGGCTTTGTCAATGAGAGAGAATACCAGGAGTGGAAGTTTGAAAATGCGAGATATTGAGAGGGAAGTAGCCGATGATGTGCAAGGATTCTCGCAATCGGGGTTCTGAAGCTCATTGTCGTTGCATGTTCTGCGCTTGTCGAGGGCGCTGTTACCGCTCTTGAGCTTCGCGAAGGCACGAAGTCTAGTGATGAGACCAGTAGAAGTCGCGGACACGGTCTTGGCTGCTAAGACAGGAATAGTAAAGATCCTAGGAACGGATCTAGACGTGTGCGCTGCAGAAGGTTTATCGGAGTACTCGCAGGTGTATGTCTGCCTCTCGTCACTTTTGGAAGGCTCATCTGCTCGGCATCCGTACGGTGGCGGTGTCGGCATGTCTGGCCTCTTGGGCTTGTCACTACAGTAGATACCCCAGATGAACCACCAGCAGAGTGCTTTGGCGGTCTTTTGATCCTGGATCGCTGTCGTGCTATTCAAATTCTCTAGCTCGAGTGGTGCGGATCGTGTTTTGGGGAACCGGAGCTCGTCACTTGTAGTAGACCGGCTCAATGGAATCGCCTTGACTGCCTTGAACAGCATGACAGGTAGTATGAGGATTCGAGCAATGCGGAGTGAGGAGCCACCACTTTCCTGACAATCATGAATGGGTTCATTGCCACCACCTTTACACACAATATCTCTCTGTGCTGTCTTTGTATTCTCCAGGTCCCGGATTAGAACCTTTTCGGCCAGAGCTCGAGGAATATGGCTTATGAAGCCAACAACCAGGGTTGGGAGACTGAAGATCCTTGGGGCGCGGAATGATGGAGAGCTGGAGAGATGTTCTTTGAAGAGGGGGAGGCCGGCTCTTTTGCTGTTTGCAACTTCTGTCGGAACTTGAGCTGATGTATGCTTTTCCAGTCCTGATCCTGACATATTTCCGGTATCTCGTGCCTGTTGTAGCTTCTTATTGTGCTTGCCGTTACCACGGTGCTTGATTGTTGTAAATTGCGACAGGATAGAGTCTACCATCGTGCCCGGGAATTTGACGATGTACTTGACGAAGATGACGGGACCTAACTTCTGCAGTCTCGAGACAGATGGGTCAGACGTCCATTTGCAGGGGTAGATCCATGACAAGGGGAACCCGCAGAATTTTTGCTCCGGGGATGGACCATTGCTCGCTTGGAGGGTGTGTCGTGATGTCTGGAAGGGATCTGGTGTTGGTACTCGTGCGAGGATGGGGATGTGCGTATCGGGAACGAGAGCGGGAGTTGGGTAGGCGGATGTATGAATGTTGGAGCTGAAAGAAGATATTAGGGCGAGAGATACGAGTATCCACAACATTCGGATCATTGCTTGCGCTACTCTGCTCGAGCTGGTGGCTGGCCTTGGGATTCGTGTTGACTTTGCGGCTTGGCAGTAAGCTTTACCGAGAATCCGCTCGCGAAAGGGTAGGATGTGACACCAAGCGAAGACGTCAAGGTTGACTGTGAAGACTGAAGAAGTTTGAAGTGTTGAAAAGTGGTTGATTTATACTGTAGAATATTTGAATAATAGAGACGATTGAGCCCAGGTGGCTGGATTGGGCTCGATATGGCTTGACTCAAGCTTCAACTGCTGGGAATAATCATACCCAGATTGAGTAAGCTCTGAATAATCCCTCTGTTCGAAAATCGATCTATCAATGTCTGCTGTCTTCGACGTGAGTGGGAAGATATGTGCAAGACTAAAGCATAGACTACTTCGAGGCTTCATTCGTTATTGATAGGAACCATTTCGTGTGTTGTCGTTGCTGCTTTCCTGGTTTCCGCCATCTCAGAGCTCTTCATGTCTCGGATTCACATGAATGCTCGGGAGATCTGGCCTGTGATTGTATTGTGCAGTAAGTGACGTACCCTACAACTCACGAGAGACGTATGAATCAAGGTAGAGATATCCTCCGAGCAAGTGTTAAAATATCCGAAGATCGAAATTACGCACCATAAAATACGATTTGTTGCTCGGTATCGATCTATATCCTCATGTCTAGATGTCATATATCATTGCATGACTTTGTCAAGATGAATTAGGTCTTGTATACACATTCCGAATTGTATAATCCTTCTGCGGCCCTTTGACCGTATACTCACAAATCCAAGTCTCCAACGTGGCGCCGCTAAAGCAGAACTCGTACGTGACATTGTACATATCCTCGATACCTACACCTCACAAGTCAGTGATCGCCTCCCGTGCACTCATCCACAAAGATCTACTCACATAAATGACTACTCACAGCTTTCCACCCCTCCTTCGCCGACCGCGTTTTACTCTCCTCACCCTGGTCCGGCACGATGAATTCTACTCGATGGAAGAAATAATCCGCGGTCAGGTAATCCTGCTTCGCGAACCACAGATCGATGCAATCTTTTTCTTCGAAGTAGCGATATACGTAGCTGCGTTTCGCGTTCATGGTAGCGCCGAAGGAGGTGAGGAACTGGCCTTCTTCGAAGTAGAGGTATTCGAGGCTGGCAGATGAGGATGCAGTGTTGGGTCTCGAGCAGGAGGGACCAGTGGCAGGGTCCAGTGCTGGAGGTATGGGAGCCGCATCTATTGGTGATGCTTTGGCCGTTGCTTTTTGCGGTGCGTCGGTGGGATTTCGAGGGAAGAGGGTTGCAGTGCCAGTCAGTGTGCCAGAAGGGAATGTAGAGATGCGTGATGTGATAGTGCGGTGTAGAGTCCAGACACCCTGAAGACCTCTAAATACAGCGCGAGGAACGAACTTCGCTTTCTGAGAGGATGAGTGGAAGGTGGAGTAGTGTTCCCCGAGAGCTAACTTGATTTCTGTGTTCTGGGCTGGGGAAACGCTGGAGTAAGTGTATCGATATGGAGTTATTATTCCAGTTCTTGCTCCTTCAGGAGAAGAGGAGGGCTCGTAGCGCTGAATATCTGCTTGATTGTCAGTCTGGTGAGGTTCTCTTGAAGTTTCTATTTCCGTTTCAATCGCGATACCCACCCAATATTTCAGCGAACGACTCCATCAAATACGCATAATCCCCCATCGGGAACTGCGCTCTCCTTGGATCCTTCCTAAGCTTCATCATTGTCTGCATAGTCGTGTCCTCATCTAGTACTTTCTGAGCTTTCGCATTGCCAGTCCATAATTTCGCTAGGAATCTAGCTTGCATCTCCATCACTCCCCAGTATGGACTCCTGTAGAAGCCCACAAACCCGAGTGTTGGAATCTCCTTGCTGATAGTCGTGTGCACATTCAATGCAAGCGGGAAGCCGTCATCTGTTGCATCGAAATCCAAAGTCTTGAGGACGCCTGAGGGGAGGAAATCAATAGATGGGGAGGCATCAAATCCTGTTGCGCAGACGATGGCTGCTATGTCATTCATGGTCTCGTCATCCTCAGAGCTGTTTGATATAGTCATCGAATCTCCAGAGATTTCAAGCATACGCCCCGTGATCACATCAATTTTCTTCTGTCGAACGAACTCCAGATACTGATCACTACACGCTAGCAAAGGAGGTTCAGTCTTCGTCTCTTTCGAAATCCCCAGAGCTGGCCCGTATTCACTTTGATCAGTGCCGATATACGTTTCCATAAAGCCGTGCGTGAGAGCAGCTGCTTCCGTCGTGATATGCCCAGAGGTGTTCTGCACAGTGCCTTCAGGTCGCCAACCAATGTTATAGCTGACCAGATCCAATGGCAGGAAATTAGGTGAGCGATTCTTAGCCTACAGTGTGTCAATACCCCACTTCTCATGAAGGGTAGAAAAAAACCACAACAAAACTTAGACTTACCTTCACACCATCCCTCTCAACGACGGGATCCACAGGAAAGGTGAGTGGCATCACCCAAACCGGCTTCTGCACCAGATGCGTAACAACATACTTTCCCGCATCCTCAATAGTTGTATCACCAGGTGTTTTTGCCGCAGAGGATATCTGCATCGCAATTGCGGCCGCAGTCTCAACGCCCGACATCTGTCCTCCCACAACCACAATCTTCCTACCCTTCCCAATTGCCTTCTCATCATCATTCGAAATCAAGCTCTTAATCTCCCTGATCTGGGAGCTATGCGCAACAGGCACATTAGCCTTTTCCAAACCCTTCGGCATTTTCGCTTTTCCAAAGAAGCCCGTCGCCACAATCACATAGTCGAAATCCAACACCTCTTCAGAGTCACTCCCCTCATCCTTCCCTCCTTCACTTCCCGATCTCCTCACCCAAACCTTCCACCCCCCTCCCTCCCTCTCAACACTCCCCACCCTACACCCCAACCTAACCTCCCATCCCTCACCATACGTCCTCAAATACCTCTCCAGATACCTCCCTACCATCCACGCCTTAGGGAACTTCGGCTCCTCAGCACCCCACGCAAGATCACTAAACGACACAGTATGTCGACTCTGGTTCGTACACATATCTGGGTTGACCAGGCCGTCATCTTGAGTGGTTAGAGGCCAGAGCCCGCCGATGCGGGATTGGGCATCGAAGATTGTAATTTGGAATTGGCGGGCGAGGAAGGGCGTTTCGGTTAGGGATTTGGCGGCGACGAGACCGGAGGGGCCGGCGCCTGGGGGAAGCGGAATGGATGTTAGATAGAGTGAAGTTGTTGGTTTATGGTTTGAGATGAGGATGAAAGATGATTGAGTAAGTGAAGGGGGAGTTGAGGCCGTACCGATGATACAGACTCTTTTCGCCATGGTGAAGGTGCTTAGGAGGCGCCGAGTCACGATATTGAAAGCCGCCGAGAGGGACGCCAGGGCTGAGATCTTGAGAATTGATGAGAGGTAGAGAAAGGACAATGAATGGAGGTTAGATGTTCATATATATCATTATTGGAAATATATGCAATGGATGTGTAATCAGCAAAGATCGGCGGCTGACTTGTATTGCTGGTGAGATGAGATGAGATTGAAAGGTGTTGTTGAGTTGAGTTGAGCGAGATATCGGGTGCTTGGCGGATTTGGCGGGGTGAGATTTTGATATTCCGCATCACGTGAAGTTTCGCGAGTTGAAGTGGAGCGAGACACCTGGAATAGGCGAAGCGAGGTGGTGTTGACAAAAGGTCGATATGTTTGTCGACTTAATCAGCGATGCTGGTGAGTTTATACTGGGGAGAAATGGATGTCTATAAAACGGAAGACAGGAAAAGTTGACCTTTGAACATGAAGTGAAAAGTCTGGAAGGTGGATCATGAAGCTGATCAGTACCAGAGTAATCAGAAAGCAATGGAGGAAGTCTTCACAAAATGACAAAAAGAGCAGAGCCCTCGTGGACATGGTTTTATGTAATTATTTCTTTTTGTTATTCTTTGCGTATCACATGTTCTGCGTCATTCTCAGCCACTGTGAGTCAGGAAAATCTTCACACAGAGCAGGCTTGAACAAGCACTCCGCAAAAGTTCAACCATGTTCGTCAGCATCCTCCACACCCTCAGACCGAAGTTAGAAACAAAGGCGAATCTTTGTACAAACATCCATCCAATCTCTCTCGATGCTTTACAAAGTGTAAATGAAATCAGGTCGCAAATCACCCAACTTCTCTGCCTCGCGCTCGCTCATGCCCTCGACCCAGTGATCTCTCTTGCCCGCCAAACGCATCTTATTCTCTCGCGCGAGTAAGTACCGCAGAGCGATACTACCTCCAAGAAGACAGACAACCATATATGCTAAGACAGTAGAATGGCCAGATACGTATGGTGACTTCTGGTAGATGTTGGAGGAAACGATGCCATTGAGATTACCCCAGCCGATGACGAAGCCGAGTACGACACCACGCTTGTAGACGCCCTCGATATTATTGGAGACCCAGGAGATGGTGTTTGCGATACATGGGTAGATACCTAGGGCGCCGAGGAATGTGCCTGCGTACTTGATCTTTGCATCGTCTGAACCGAGGAGCATTGAGAAGCCAACAATGCCGATGATGGAGACGCCGATGTTGCAAAGGCCGCGCTGGTGTGTGCGATCTGCGATGAATCCAATGAGGACCGTAAGACAGGCTGCTAGTGCATAAGGTGGCACGCTGAGAAGTTGAGCGGTAGTGCTGCTGTAACCCATCTGCTTGATGATACTTGGCAAGAAAAGGGAGAAAGCGTAGAGTGGCATGTCGCAACCCATATAGATGATCATACCGAGCCACATCTTGTAGTCTTTCAGAGCCATGTAAACGTACTTCATCTTGAATTCCTCATGCTCCGCTGAGCTCTGCTTATCCATCTTCAAGCGACGAATGACGCGAGCGCGGTCTTGTTCGGACAGGAACTTGGCCTCATCAGGAAAGTCGTGGACGCACCAGAAGGAGAGGAAGCCGAAGACGACGGTAACGATTCCTTCGAGGATGAAAATCCATGCCCAGCCTGGTCGACCACCAAGTCCGTCCATCTTGACGATTGCGGCGGCGAGGAGACCACCAAAAGATCCGGAGACAGCTGCGGCCGAGAAGAAGATGGCAGCTCTGATGCCAAATTCAGAGCGCTTGTACCAGCAAGAGAGGTAGTAATTGATACCGGGAAACAGACCTGCCTCAGCAAGACCGAGGAACCACTGAATCTTGTTAGACGAGAGTTTGTGATGAGGAAGGGGGAGAATCGTACCCGAGCAGCCATAAGACCAGACCAGTTTTCGACAAACCCCATGAAGGTCATGCAGATTCCCCAAATAACCATGATTATCGGAATGAAGACTGAGGGTCGAAGGCGCTTGAGAAGGATGTTGGTCAAGGGTCTGAAATTTTGTCAGTATTGGTCTGGGTGCAATTGTCATTTCCTCATTCTGGGAAAACGGCAACAACACTATGGATCTTCAGGATAGACTCACTCAAAAACAGAGTAGGAGACAAAGAAGATCGACAGAGAGGCATTGTATCGTCCAGTCGACATGGGTCCATTCTTATCACCGAGACTGGCTTGCAGACCGTCAATCTTGGCATTGCCGATATTGGTACGATCGAGGAAGGCGAGGAGGTAGAGGATGCAAAGCCTGATGAACTGTTAATACAGTGTACTTGATTACGAATGAAGACTTTTCCCGTTGAAACATAGAATCAGGGAGTCCGCAAGGAGTTATTCATCCCACATCCCACTCTATCCCGCGACCCCAGCCCCGCACTCCAGTACTCCAAGCATTCCATTGCACTCTCTCGAGCATCGCAACCAGGAGAAACCCATGTAGAGTGAGATAGAGAAAACATACCATGGAATGAGAGTAAGGTCGAGCTTCCAGAGTAACTTGCGATCCTATGGCACAACAAATTAGCATCCATTCTATCCACATCCTATCCCAATTCCTGATCGCCCAGCCAATTCTACGCCACAACCCACTTCCCCACACTCCTCATTCTTGTCCCTCTCAGCACCCGCCTTGGAAAAAGCTTACCACAGCCTTCTTCTCCTCAACACTCAAATGCGCATCCGGATCAGGAGGCAGCGCATACTGGCTCTGATCCTGGAGACTGCCATTCTCGAGTTCACCTCCTGGACCTGCGCCGTATTTCTCGTCGCCGCTGCTCTGAGTCTTGGTTTCGGTTTCGGGGTTCATTGTTGCGTCTTGACTTGACTTGACTTTCCGTATTATATGTAGATCGAGGTCGGTGAGACGCGCTGGGGAATGCGCGTTTCGAGGTTGAGGTTGTGGAAGAGAGAAGTTGTTGTTTGGGATGAGAAACGAAGAAAAAAAGTGAAAAGAGGGGAGAGGGTAGTTGTTAGTTTAAGAAACAGAGGTGAACTAAAATCAACTTGCTATGACGCGCCGACAAGGTGAAGGTGAGGGTGTCGATCGTCGTCGATAGAGCGGGCAAGCAGCGGGCGGGCGAGACAGCTAACATTTGTACCCGCTTGTCAACATGTTCATTTCAGTACCTAGTCAAAGAAATGAGCCAAACAAGATCAGATCAGATTAGCGTATATTCTGCGGAAGCAAGTATCCAGACCTGGTATCTGGGATTGCATTGGATTGAAATACAGTTTGGGCTTCTAGATATTATTTTCAAGGATATTGATTGGTTCAAACTACGATGATGTGGCTGATGTGACATGCGGGATGTGAGGGAGCGAGCGTTGGACTGGGATCGGCAAGACTTTCTTTCTACAATTAGAGGTCTTGCAAGGGAGTCTAGAAGCATTCCCAACGGTTATCTGCAGTAAGATCTGACTGTATGTTTCCTTCCTTCTTCTCATTCCCTTCATTGCAGATTTTATTCAATCTTGCAGCAATCCTTCATATACTTTCACCACCAAGAGAATTGCAAGTCTTGTCTTGATCAAGCATCCCCAAGAACGGCCACTTCACCTCGGCAATGCCAAGGGAGATCGACATTTCTTGATGACATCCACACACATCACATCTCGACCCCGCTCCATGGCACCAGGAAACTTACTCTTCCAGTCCAATGGGACGACGCATCTGTCATTTATAAGTATCGTGACAGCGGTTTCCTGATCTTGATACGGGAGGAAACCCGTCCTTGCATAATAGAATGTGTTATGTCTAGATGCCGAGTTCAAGCCGGATTATAAATATGAGGAGGGGAAGTCTGGGGTTGCGGACAGTGGGGAACAAGGGGAAGTCAGTTTTCGGAGATAAATTTGGACTCCGAGTCTACCAGACTGTTCTAAGGTGTATGAGAATGGAACAAATATCCCATCTTCGATTATCATGCACTTAAAATCTAGGTATCTCATCTAGAACTTCCGACCGTTCTCGTACTAGACGGCTCCTTGCATGAACTGTGTTCATATGTATGAGGCCGTATATCGATTCCATTCATACATTCCATGCAAAAATCATTCCATCCAACTTCCAACACGGATGCCTACATGAGATCCTAGCCTGTCTACCTGCGCAATATCCCGTCCAAAAGTCCCGTCGCTCTTGCAGCAGATTGGCTCTTCTCAGCAGGCATAAGTGTCGTCTGCTTGCAGCTTTCCTCAGCTCTCCTCTCTCTTCTGTCCCTCACCTGCACAACAAGTCTATCAATAACATCGTTGACATCCTGACATCCACTCTCCACCTCAATCTCAGCAAATTCACAATCCAGTTCCGCCGCCAAAGCCATCCCATCCTCTTCCCTCACAATCCTCAACTCCTCTCTATCCCTCTGACACCCCAGCACCATTAAGATCACATCCTCTTCTCCCTCTCCCCCACCCTCTCCCTCCTTCCCAATCCCCATCTCTCCTCTTTTTACCAATCCCCCAAGCCTCCTCACCCCCTCAAGCGGCACCTTCCTCCACGCATCTCGCTCCCTCTCAACCTCACGATGCAAAGGATGCCATCTCAACCCACAGATACTATACACCAAAACCACCGCATCCGCATGCGAGATCTCCTTTACAATCTCCTCATTTACGTTCCCGTCTACAGAACGACTTGGTTGCGGCTCGGCTTCCACGAGCTCGATGATGCAAGGGCAGGAGGAGACGAGTCGTTGGGCGCGATGTCTGTTGGGTGCTGTGGTGGGGGTTGGTGGAGGGATGGGGCTGAAGGTGTTGAATATGAACTTCGAACCATTAGTGTTTGTGGACTTTTCATTCCAGAAACAGGGAAATTGGATACTTATATACGAACCCGCATTATGAGTGATGTTTTGCCTGAGCCATTATCTCCGATGAGTAGAATACGGCAGAAATCTGGTCTTTGACTTGCTTGAGTCGCACGTTTATCGGGAGGAGAGATGGACATGTGATGTTGTGTTCGGTTTTTGATCCATACAAAGATCTACACTTGCAGGCTGGAAAATGCATGAGATTTGTCGCATCTTGATGCTGTGAGAGAAACGTGGAAGTCGAGGTAAGCTTTTGATGCTGCACTTCAGCCTGTGCTAGCGCGGCACAGCTAGGAGCAACCATTTTTGTCCTTTTCCTGACATGCTGATTCCTTTCACAAGAATCGATCTCAGGAATCTGGAGAGATTTTCATTTCTCTTTCTGTTCGCAGCACCCGATTTCTCAAGTTCTGAGGGCAATATTGACTTCGGGATAGAAGCAATACCAACTTCAGCGAAGTACAATACGCTGGTACTCATGACAGGCCGGAACGCTGCAGTGGCATTACCAGGAAATGTTGGAAGGAAATTTCTTGCCCGAGGGAAGACCTCGTAAGCCCAGTGATTTATTATTGTGAATTAACCTAATCGGCATACTCAGAGCTTACCTACCTTCTATCGTGGTAAAATCAATGCCCGGTTGTGTCAATTAGAAACCTTGGCGATGGTAAGCCTGTAAACACAGCGCCCTCATGCCTGGAAACTGTCCACAGGTGTTCTGCGATAAGTATTAGCGAGGATCGTCAACCCTTCAGGCTCATCAACTCGGTGATTTACTTATCCAGCAGTAATTGAACATTATGGGATATATAGAACGAATCTTTTTAGGTTTTTTAATACAATCATTAGGTTTACATCAAGTCTCATCCTCTCATATCACACATTGATTGAGCTTTCTGCTTCTTGTTCTGATCACAAACTCGCTCAGCGTGTTCAAGCCGAGGTCTTAGGCTTGATTAGTATTCAGCCCCAACTTAACCGAGCCGACCTCACTTCATCTCAGATCAAGCTCATACTTTTCTGCGCCTGTCGATATGAGAACTCTAGGTTCCCTTTCATATTCCTTATTTTTGATCGATACGCACGCAAGGGTCATTTCTTGTCTCATATAACTTCCCTTACTCTGTTCCCTCATCCCAACCCCGCATTCAGCAAGCCCACCCTCAACACCATATCATCATCAACAACTATCTCATACTCAGTACACCAATTTCATCATGCCATCCTTCAACTCATCCTCCAAGCCAGTGTTAGCAGTCGTTGGCGCAGGACCAGGCATAGGCGAAGCCGTCGCCCGAAAGTTCGTCTCAGAAGGCTTCACTGTCGCACTCCTCGCACGCACCGAAACCAAACTCCAGGAAATGGTCACCTCCATAACCAGCGACTTCGGCGCCCACGCAGCCAAATACTACATCACCGATCTCCGCGTCGAATCAGACATCATCAAGACTTTCGCCTCCATCAAGCAAGATCTCGGTCCTGTGAATGTACTTGTATATAACGCTGGAGCACGCCGTGTCAACGGCCGTTCCATCCTTGATACCAGCTCAGAGGAATTCGAGAATTTCACTAAGATCAATCTGTTCGGCGCATTCTGGGCTTTGAAATGCGTACTGCCCGACATGTTAGCCGCCGGAAAAGGAACGTGTATCTTCACCGGCGCCACAGGCAGTTTACGCGGTAGTCCCGGGCTTTCCAGTTTCTCGCCAGGGAAATTCGGCTTGCGGAGTCTAGCGCAGATTGTGACGCGGGAGTATCAGGAGAAGGGGATCCATGCTGCGCACTTGGTGGTAGATGGGCCGGTGGATGGGAAGCTGATTGGGGGCGTGACGAGGAGGAAGTGGGAGAGGGAGGGGGAGAAGGAGAAGTTGGGGGAGGTGGAGATGAGGTTGATGCAGCCGACGGATTTGGCGGGCATTTATTGGTTTGTGCATACGCAGCCGAGGAGTACGTGGACGCATGAGTTGGATGTTAGGGCGCAGAAGGAGGGGATGTTTTCGAAATTGTGAAGGGGGTTGAGTCAGAGGTGATGCAAAAAGGTCTGCCAAGCACAGGATGTAAATCTATCTAGGCGTGACTTCAAGAAAATCAGAATTGATCTTTGTGTAAGGATCCGCAAGGATCGTCAGAAATTGAGTCGATATTTGATGACCATAACATCAAACTCTGGTAAATCTCTATTCAAAGATACAGATGGCTAACATGACAATCGTTCCACGAAAGTGTGGCAGCCCAGCTCAACGTATCTACAAAGGCAAACCTCCTGGCCCTTCCTAAACTCCCTACAATTTACTCTCCCTAGCTTCCAACACCTTAACCCCCTCAAATGGCACTCCCAGATGCCAAAACACCTGATCCCACCTATCATTCCCAAACCAACTCCTCTTCACTCCCTCACTATCAACGCCCACAATCCATGGCGCTCCAAACGCCCCACTCTCCTTCGTCGTCTCAATGACAGCCTTTTTATTCTCAGGCTCAATCGCTCCCTTCATGATAGTTTCGATCTCAGAAGTGGGGAAGAGATGGGAGAGAGCTTGAATGATGCCAGGTGGTTTGGAAATGTCGATTCCCTTGGCCCAGTAAGAGGAGACGAGCGCAAGGAAGGTTGACTCGAAGGTTTGGTCGGGGTAGTTTCTTTTGATATAGGTTGCGACACGGACGGGCTATCGGGTATGTCAGCTTTCTCTCTATCACTCCACCCTCATCTTCAAAAATCTCATGTCACATGCTCCTTTTATACAACCCATACCACGGACCCCCTCATACCCCTCATACCCCTCAATCCTCATCCTCTCCCCAAAGAAACAGAACAGAAATCAGCAAAACTCACAAACAAACTCCCAATCGGGAAAATCTCCGGCTGCACCGTCTTGATCCCCAACAATTCACCCGTCAACTCCGTATCCTGCTTCGTAAACGCCTCTTTCCATTTCGGGGTCGGCTGCCACGGATTCCCAGCTGCGTCACGGGCGCCGCCTAGGAAGAAGGGCTGGATGTCAACTTTGACGCCGTGGGCGAGGAGGCCGGGACGGTGCTTGAGGATGTTGGTGAAGCCGAACCAGGAGTAGGGCGATACTGTGAGAGGATGTGAGTTTGTGGTGATTTTGATATGAGAGGGGGGTAGAGGAGGGAGGGAATGGGACAAACCGCAATCAATGTAGATTGTTAATGAAGCGCCCTTTGGCGATTTTGGTGGCATTTTGAAAATCTTTGCTTTCCCCAGTCGAATTTGATGGCTGCTAATAGTGAATAAGATGGTTCTTGTTGTGCTGAGGTCAGAATGTGGTTGTCGTCGTTGATAAATTGGCACGTGCTGACCTGAGAGCTTGAGCTCTCCAGCTTCCCCTGCGAGGAGCATTTCAGGGTCCTGCTTAGCCGAGGCCCGAACCCTGAATAGTAATCACAACACCGAGACTTTCTCTCCACATTTCTCCATTCCTCAGCTTTGACTTTCTATCAACACACCTATGGAGAGCAACCGTGGCCTTCCGAAACTTTGGTCGGCAGTGTCGAGGTTTGAAAGTGTTCTTTTATGATGAGTGAGAGTGTCCTATCGCATTCGGCAGACTGATCGACGCTGAGTTTAAGCTTTGATACGGCGGGAATCCGAGAAAGATGGCCCGCTCTGCGCTTCCGTAAGCGCTAGGAAACGACTGGGTTTGAGGATAAGACACTCAATCTTAGCCTATCATGTTGATGATCTCAGATAAAGATTTCGGAATCCAAGAATTCGAACCTCTCCTATACTTCACAGTATTCTCGTGTTTTGCCATTACCCCTCGGAGATATATCACCTAGAAACATCAAAGATGCCATTCGAGTCCTCGTACCCCCCAATTACTATCCCGAATGTTGATATTTGGACGTTCCTATTCGAAAGAGCTGAACGCCCGTACCCCGACGACCACCGTAAGTCCTTTACTTTGGCGCAAATAGATGTTTTCTTCGCAATTTGAATCTCGAATTGACATCTCGATTAGCCCTTTACATCGACCTCACCACTTCTGAGAAGCACACCTTCAGCACTCTCCGGCAGCAATCCATTTCTCTCGGCACAGCCCTCCTCCGAAAATGGTCCTGGCAGAAAGGCGATATCCTCGCGCTCTTCACACCTAACAGCGCAGAAATCAGCACCGTAGTTCTCGGGATTCTCTGGGCCGGCGGCGTAGTCTGTCCCTTCAACAACCTGTACACCGTCCCCGAACTCTCGTCACTTCTCAAATCCTCTGGCGCGAAAGGATTGGTTACTCATGTGAGTTGTTTAGATGTCGTGCTCGAAGCGGCGAAGAAGGTGGGGTTGTCTACAGAAAGGATCTTGGTCATCGGAGAGAAAGACAGTAGTGGAAAAGTTGGGCATTTGCAGGATCTGATGAAGTCGACAGATGGAAACGCAAAGGTTCAAACGAATAAAACGAGGGTAAATTCAGAGGAAGATATGGCTTTTCTAGTGTATTCGTCTGGAACGACGGGTTTGCCGAAGGGTGTAATGCTCACGCATAGGAACTTTGTGGCCAATATGCTGCAAGCTGAGGTGATGGATCAGGGGAGCCAGAATTGGAAGGAAGATTCGATGATCTCGTTTTTGCCAATGTTTCACATTTACGGTACATATTCAGATGTGATTCCAATCTCTGGATTTGTGGACAGCGATGCTGATATTTCTCTCTACAGGTATCGCAGCTCTAATCTTCATCCCTCTCCTTCGGGGGGTGCCGATGCATATCATGCAGCGCTTCGACCTGGAGCAATTTCTGTCTTCGATCCAGAAGTACAAAGTCACAATCGCATACGTTGTCCCTCCTGTCGTACTCCTCCTCGCCAAACATCCAGTAGTAGACAAGTTTGATCTGAGCTCTTTGCGAATGATGCATTCAGCTGCTGCTCCGTTGACGCCGGATCTAATCGCTATGATCTACAAGAGAATCAAGTGTCCCATCAAGCAGAGTTATGGAATGTCTGAGGCAGCGCCAGGAATTACAACACAGGTAAGCTTTCTTCCCAGAGGATCCAGAACAGAAAAGTGAAAAGAAGTCACTGACACACCTTCAGAGGACAGAAACATGGAACAAACCCGCCGGCTCAGTTGGCAAACTGTATCCTTCCATGAGTCTGAAAGTCGTCTCACCAAGCACACAAGCCGAACTTCCTACCGGGGAAGAAGGCGAGCTCTGGATCCGTGGACCTAATGTCTTCAAAGGTTACCACCACAATCACACCGCAACGGCAGAAGCCATCACCTCCGGCTGGTTTCGTAGCGGGGACATAGGTTACATCGATGAGAATGGCAATATCTTCCTCACAGACCGTTTCAAAGAACTCATCAAGTACAATGGATTCCAAGTCGCTCCTGCTCAGCTGGAGGGTTTGTTGATGGGACATCCTGCTGTTGATGATGTCGCTGTGATTGGTGTTTACAGTAAGGAGAGAGCGACCGAGTTGCCGAGGGCGTACATTGTGCCTGCGAAAGGGTATGAAGGGGAGGATTGGGGAGGACTAGCAGAACAGATTGGGAAGTGGGTGGAGGAGAGAGTGGCGCCGTATAAAAGGTTGAGAGGCGGTGTGAGGTTTGTTGATGAGATTCCGAAGAGTACGGCTGGGAAGGTTTTGAGGAGGGTTTTGGTGGAGCGGGCGAAGGCAGAGGAGAGGCCATCGGGCCCGAAGTTATAGATGCTTCATACGTGGACTCAGGATATAAAGTATTTTGAATCACGACTGGCAATCAATGTCTTTGATTTGTGCTCTGTAAATCATTTGTTGACACCGTGGATATCCTCAAGCGAAGGGTCATCCCACTCATGACAGGCTGGTCTGGCAGAATAGTCTGGCTTTCAGGCCTAGCAGCCCTGAAACCCCAGCCTGGATTTCAAGCGGGACTCGAATTCAATTTTTCAAAGTGCGTACTACAATCTAGTCTGATCCAGTAGTTACAAAGGCAGGTGAATGAAAAATCCAATTGTTCCTGGTCCATTGAGCAGTGCGGGGTAGCTCCCGCCTAGCTTCTGGTGTCTCCGTACTTTCGGTGCTAGAGAACATGAGTAAACATACAATTGCCAAATCACCGAGCCCCTTCCCCAGATTCTATCTACGTCCGTAAATCAGAAATCCCAGTAGCTGCCCCACTTTGGTGCCGCAGTTTCAGACAGTCGAGAACCTCATGTGTGGGGTAGCTCGAGGATACCATGCCGGACCCGAGTTCTGCTCGCTTTGTGATTACTATTCACAGATACAGCGGTAACTCTCGGCAAAGGATGATTAATGCGGTAATTTGGTAACTGATAGAGCGAGGGATCACTACACTCATCTTTTGAGATTCTACGATATAGAGAAATACTTCTGTAACCGCGCTTGGAGTAGTTCGTATCTTCTCTGTGCGCCTAAGATGCCTTTCGATACTGCTTTGACAAGGAAGTTGGGAATCAAAAGTTTGCTCACCAGGCTCATGAAGTTTGTGCTTAATTTGCTGACCTCGCGCAAGTTCCTGTTGTGCAAGGAGGTCTACAATGGGTTGCCTATGCGGAACTGGCTGCAGCGGTCAGCAACGCTGGAGGGCTAGGAATTGTGAGCACTTCAGACTTCGCAGTCGATTACCCGCTATCTGACCAGAATATATAGATCAACGCTCTAACACAGCCTGATCCAGGTGAGGATCCGCGCGGAATCTTGTCTTTGAACTTCCTCGTTGACATGCATTCTAGAGGGGCTTCGTGCCGAGATTCGAAAGACAAAAAAGTTGACGGATAAGCCTGTAAGGAACTCACATGAAGTCGCATCTTGAACACAACACTGACTAACCACAGTTTGGAGTCAACATCACCCTCCTCCCTGCGCTCAAAGTCCCAGACTACGGCGCCTTCACTAGAGTAATTATCGAAGAAGGCGTCAAAATCGTGGAAACAGCCGGCAACAACCCCGGACCCGTAATTTCCAAGCTCAAAGACTCAGGTATAACCGTGATCCATAAGGCCACGACAATCAAGCACGCGCGCTCCGCAGTCAAAATGGGCGTCGATATCCTCTCGATCGACGGATTCGAATGTGCTGGCCATGTAGGCGAGACAGATCTCACTTCCCTGATCCTGCTGTCGAGAGCTAGGCAGGAGTTCCTGGATACGATTTTCATTGCGTCGGGAGGATTTGCTGATGGGCAGGGTTTAGCGGCAGCATTGAGTTTAGGTGCTGCGGGAATCAATATGGGGACGAGGTTTGTATGCACGGTTGAGGCGCCGGTGCATGTCAACGTTAAGAAGGCGATTGTGGAGGGTGGGGAGGAACAGACGGCGATTTTGCTGAGGAGGTGGAAGAATACGACGAGGTTGTATTCGAATACTATGACAGATGCAGCGTTAAAAATTGAGAGGGAGAGTGTGAAGGGTGAGTTTTCAGAGGTGGCTCCGCTGGTGAGTGGTGTGAAAGGGAGGGAGGTGCTGGTTGAAGGCGATATCAATCGTGGAGTGAGTTTATTGACCTTTCGAGACTTTGTGAACATCAAAGAGCTAAATGTTGGATTAGGTGTGGTATGCTGGTCAAGTGATGGGATTGATTCATGACATTCCGACTTGCCACGAACTCTTAAGCCGGATTGAACGGGAAGCCGAGGAGTCACTCTCGAAAGTACGCTCGTTGGTTGTAAAAGAAAGCCTGACAGAGGATCTGAGAGTCCCAAGTCGGTTGTGAGATTAGAGATAGCTAGTATAGAATGCATGTGCGTCGCAAATATTGCACTGGGTGGCGGTGAACGGTGAGAAAGCATTGTTGCCTGATACCACCAACAAGCTGAAACTCATATGACTGACGATATGAAGTAACAAACTAAAATAAACTATCAGTATCATGGATGCTGGCACTATAGGTGCATGGCCCAATGTAAGAGCGACAGCAATCGTTGATATCTGTTGGCCAGTCATACGAAGGTACTGTAAACAGCCAAGTGTAGTCAAACCCAACAATCCTTCTACGCCGCAAACATGGACACCAACAAGCAGCCCCAGCCTCCCAGGTAGCAGTGTCACTTGGCACTCTTGACCTAAGAATATGTGTCTCAAATTCTGGCTGGAATTCGGATTCTTGTGCCATGCTGGATTTTTCATCGAGAAGACGCTGAAAGGAGAAGCCGAAGAGCAGACCTGAAAAGCCTCTGTGTCGAAGAACCTTCGAAACCGAGAAGACAATTTCGCCTTGAGAATTTCGACTAAGAAAGAGAAGAATAAGGTGAGGTCATTGAAGGTCAAAGTCTCGAAGGTATAAATAAAAGTCGTGGGTGTGAACGATGGTCGGAACGGAACCAAGAGGCCGAGCGATTGGCTGACGCTGTTACGAAGGCCAAAGGTCATCGACCGGGAGTCTCGGAAGCCCTATCTGAGCGTCATCCCAGCCTCCCCCCTGGCCATCAGGCGGCTAATGCAACAATTAATTGGGCCCATCATCAATTCCTTGGGGTATCAAGACGCCGGTAAAATCGGCTGACGACGAGGCTATGCCATTGCTGACCTCGCTTAGTGAAGGAAGCCCTGAAGGCCAATCAATGTTGCTGTTGGCAGGCCTTGGTACGACAGTTGGTATTGTTGGAAAGCACTGCGCTTTGGCGGCGATGTCCAGTACCGATCCAGACTTTCCGGTGAAGTGCTGCGGATGGAGTCGTACACGTAACGGTCACTTCGTGGTGGTTGGTCATATAGAAAGACTGTCGCACTGATTTTTTTTCACCTGTTGTTTGCCTCCCGAATTCGAATTCGACCTTTTCACGCCCTTTTGTCCCATTTGGACAAATTACCTCCCCAATAATGCACGCTCTTATTACCCACAGGACTTGGAAGAAAAGATGGATTATTCCCATGTGGAGTGTTCAAATCCCACTTTTAGCGATCAGTATGATCGTGCTTGCTGTCCTCATCGGTATCGAAGTAAATGCGCCGGAAGATAGCTTTGGGAACTCACAATCTACCGTGCAGGCGTAAGTCACCTTGCTGCGTCTCGTTTGATCATACATTAACATGGTCCAGATGGACTGTTGTCAATCTCGTTCTTGCAGTCATCGCTTTCTTGATCGACGCCGTCGAGCTATCCATGTACATCCACAACGACTTATCGCCGAAACTGTATCTTTGGTTCAACACATTCAAGTTCTCGATATGGATCATTCCATTCGCATGGAACATAGCTATGGATTTCTCGGCTTGGCAAGAGAGGGGCTGGAACGATATCTACCTTTACGTCGCGATTGGGTTCTCAAGTGCCGTTTTGTAAGTGACTTATGCTTTGGGAACGCCGCATGTTACTTATAGACTCACCAGTGCATCGTTCATTGCGTCATTCATTTATTCTCTAATGGTCTTTCGGACATACCGAAAGAGAGCTAGGACACTTTACAAGAAATATTCCACATCAGAACTGGGCGGTTCGAATTCCGACGTATTCTACCGCTGAAGTCTGGACCGCTCTTCGATAAACCATTCAGCAAGCAGATGTCTTCCATACCAAACACCCATCCATGGTCAACATTCCTGATGCATAGGGTCGTCACAGTCAGATGGACTCATACATTTGGTCAACATCGTCTCCTCGGCTGACGATTGTCAGAACCCTCGTTGGGACGACGTGAGGAAGGGAGCTCAAGACTAAGCTTGCGGACGCGATAGCGGCAGAATAAGGTTCGAAGGCTTCAAGTCCACCTCAGGAGTGCGTCTATGATGCAAGCAGTTGGGGTGTAAAACCACCGTACCCTACCAGGCATTCACAGCTGCCACTCTCTCTGGGATCAAGATGGGCTGCGCTTACTCAAAGTTGGCTATGTACTGGCGGTGGAACAGTATATTTGCAAGTTGATATGAGAAGCAGGAGGGCAAGGACGGCAAATATTACGAAACTATATTCTGATGTATTCACTTGCCACTTAATTGCTCAAGGTTTATGGACACTTGTACTCTAAGTGTGAAAAGCCTCTTCTGCGCTTCCATTGAGAGATCTTTCTCGGATTGAGACATAACGGGTTGCATTCCATGCTGTCGGTATGGCGGCAATCGTTTCGGTGTAAGATGTCAGAACGTCTTTTTCCTTGCTTGAACTGGGCAGATCCCGGAAGAGTCGAAATATTCGCTCGTACATGTAGTGTGAGATTTGATCACATCTGCATTCAGTATCAGTGAAAAATGGCTTTTCGCCAAGGTTTTTGAACAATAAATTGACAAACAAACACCTTTGAACAATTGATAAGCAGTGTGAAACAAAGAGTGAAATCACCGATACTTGCTTAGGGTGAGAGCAAGAGTCATAACAAAGCGACTTGCACAGAACGATACTAGATCAACCAGTGACAGCTGTTTCGCGTAAGTAGACAGCTCCCTCACACCTGGTTATAGAGACAGGACTTCATCTGCGGACCCCTCGTCATACAACTTTCTCGAAAGTGTATTTCAGAACCTCCATACCACCAAGCGTGTTTGCACAATCAGCCTCCTTCAATCAAGAACAGCATATCTGCATATTCAAACAATATGCACCCAGACGAGGCCAAGCGCCGAGGCGAGCACATCGCTACACCTCCTCCAGCTTACAGCAACTCCAAGAACTCAGGTTTCCATGATGTTCCATTACAGAGAATGGTCCCAAAGGTTTCAGAGCCTCGCCGGACACAGCCTCACCGTGGACAGCCTCTCCGCACACCAGGAGGAGCAACCCCTCGTCAAAGACTTATCGGAAGGATTTTTGGAGGCCTGGTTGTGATCCTTCTTGCAGCTATGGTCGTCGGCTTCACTGTCTACTCTATCAAATACCACGTTATTCCAGTGTTCAAGTCCGGTAACAGCACCAGTGAGGTTGCCACTAGCCACCAGGAATCCCCTTCGTCCGCTCTTTTTCTTGAACGCCGGAGCGTCCCAGGATGCCGGGATGATCTCCTGTCCATTTGCGCGAACGATGTCCAAGTTCCAGCCGACCGAAAAAGCAACGGCTTTGGGGAATGCGCAGAGACTTACGAAAACGTTTACTGCGGTCTTATTCTGAGACAACTAAGTAGTGGAAATGCAAACACAGCAGCAGCACGCGAGGGCCAGGCCCGCCTCATGTCCATTGAACCATCCATTCTCGGACGGGCCTCTGACAGAGCTGGAGCTCGTACTGTGGTAGACTTCTCGACGTGCTATAGTATGCTCGACTTTTGCATTGAGCGTCAGATGCAGGCTGCTAAGCGTGCGCCTCGAGCTCAAGCCATAAGAGAGCGTATGGCAAATCCAGAGGTCACCATCAATCTCTCAACGATGACGGCTTCTGAGTCTACTGCTACTGCGGGACTTACGCATGCGGCTGCATTGACAGAGAGAGTAGTGAAGACAACTGTAGCAGACCCCGATGAGGATAACTTGATGAAAACTTGGATCAAGTGAGCAGTTTCACTATCGACCCCTAACTTTTCTCGGATTGCTTCGAGCAACATCCAACAATAGAAAATTGTTTCCCAAAAGAATTACGAATCTACTAAACGTGATAATCGATGATCTCCGTGAGTGACTTCCTCCTATCTATCCAGAGCTTGCGCTTGGCACTGCACCCAAATTAGTCCTATACTGACCAGAACAGCGAGAAGGAAATTGACTTACCATTTGCCAGTACACCCCTTTTAGCCCCAATAGCTCCCCATGATTTCCTTTCTCCACCACCCTTCCCCCCTCAACCACAAAAATCACATCCGCATTCTGCACCGTTGCAAGCCTATGCGCCACGACCACCATCGTTCTTCCCTTTCCCTTGCCACTCTCCTCAAACACCCTCTGCACCTCCCTCTCCGTCTCGGAATCCAGATTACTCGTCGCTTCATCGAGCAGCAAGACTCTTGGATTCCTAATCAACGCACGTGCTATCGCGATACGCTGTTTTTGGCCTCCAGATAATGCTATACCGCGAGCCCCGACTTCGGTCGAGTAGCCCGAAGGGAGGGATGTGATGAAGGTGTGGATGTCTGCTTGTTGACAGGCTGTGTGGAGCGCGGTGTCGATGTCTGGGGTGGAGGGATCAACGCCTAGGAGGATGTTGGAGCGAATGGTGCCAGAGAAGATTGACGGCTCTTGCGAAACGAGGGAGATGTGGGAGCGGTAGGAGTGGAGTGAGAGTTTGGTGATGTCGGTGCTATGCATGAGAATTGTGCCGCGCTCGGGCTTGTAGAACCTTTTGGTTGATTTTAGTTATGGGGATCTTGAAAGATGTATGGGACTGTATAGAGCAGTCCTTGCTTACCTTTCGAGAAGGGAGATGATGCTTGTCTTGCCGCATCCTGTTTATTTCGTTAAGCGAGTGGTAAATATTTGAAGAATAGGGGGCTCGCTTACCGGATGGTCCAACAATGGCAGCGAATTGCCCTGCTTCGATCTTTGAGAAATTAGTCATGCTCTGACGACAAATCACGGATAGATCAACTCACAGTCATGTCTAGTCCTGTCAGAACTGGAACGTCACGCGTTGGGTACCTGAACCAAACATCTTTCAGTTCGATTTTCACCCCGCGATGGTCCTTTTCCTCATCTTCCGAGGAAGGAAGATCAAGTTCCTTGCCAGAAGTTTCAAATTTGTCTATTGATCTCATCTCTCGAATTCTGTTCGCAGATGCCGATGCTTGTGCAATATCTGGATACATATGTAAGTGTATGCGTGCACATAAATGGGGTGTAACTTACTAGGCCCGAAACTTAAAAACTGTCCTGCACTGATGCTTCCTTGAACAATTGCCAAATATACCACAACTATGAGGAATAAGCTTGTGCGGTCGTAACTTGATCTGTTAACTACTTACGGTAACTGAAGGGCGTGTATTCGAAGCGAGATAGAAGGATGCCGCCGTACCTAGACAGCAATTTAGCACGAACTCAAGTATTCATGTCGGAATACTTACCATAGAACGAACACCATACAAAGAAGAGGTATACTATCACTCAACGCAAATACCAAAGTCGAAATGCCTGCTTTGTGAAAAGCATTTTTGATATGGTCCTCCAACAGTCTTTGGTACCTCCCGCAGATTTCTGACTCAAGAGTCAATGATGAGACAGTCCTAAACGCACCGATCGACTCTGTAGCAAATTTAGAGCTCTCGGCAAAGACGGCGTAATTCATCTTCTCGAACTGGGTTTCGAAGCGGAATCGGAAGAAGCCAGCTGCGAGGATGATTGGCATGGAGGTGATGACAGCAGCTAGCGTGAGTTTCCATCCGAAGTAGAAGGAGAGAACTACACAGCCTAGGATGTTAAAGACTGAGATTACAACGAACGCCATATTGATACCAAGGAGCTGTTGAAGTTGCGTGGGGTCGGTGGCCATGCGAGATGTGAGGGAGCCGATGGAGTTTTCCTCAGAGTCGTAGAACGATATGGGCTTTTTAAGTACATTGGAGAAATATTCTTGGCGATATGTGGATGTGATGTGCTGATGAGAATGTTAGAATATGGTTCAACTTGATTGGGGGGAGCACTCGCAAATGAGATTGTGTTGGCTGACCAGCCGAGAATGAAGTAACTTGATCCGACGAAGATTGCCAGGGCTGTAAACATGAGGCACCACCAGCCAGTTTCTTCCACCAACTCATCCCCGTAGAGACTAAACACGGAGAACATCTTGGCTGATAAGTACGATTGAATTGGAAAAGCAGCTGTTTGAGGTCAGCCATCGCATGTCAACGGTGTCTGGTTCCTTTACCTCCTGCGCCAAGCGCACCCAGGAGCATGATGAAGTACCACAAGAAATGCGGTCTTTGCTCCCAGAGCAAACTTCCGAAACTTCCGAAGAAGCCTCGGGGAATGTAGGCATCGTCTTCTTCGAGCTCACCGCGCACCGAGTCGAGGCTCAATCTATCGAAGACCGTAAGATCGCTGGCTTGGCTTGCCGCATCATCCATTTCCTCCATCGTCGTGGCCTTCTCATCACCCAAAGATAAGTGCTGTGCATTAGCAAGATGCCAATATGCACCTTCTGTGTCAGTGAGCAAATCATTGTGGGTTCCCTGCTGTACGACTTGGCCTTTCTTCAACACAACAATGTTGTCAGCTTTCATGATGGTCGATAGCCGATGCGCGATCGTGATGGTGGTGCGGCCCTTCGATACCTTGTCTAGAGCTGCTTGGACGATTCTCTCACCATGGACATCAATTGCTGATGTTGCTTCGTCGAGAATCAGTATCTTGGGCTGTTTGACGATGCTCCGGGCGATTGCGATTCGTTGGCGCTGGCCACCGCTGAGCTTGATGCCTGCATCTCCGACTGCAGTCTCGTATCCCTGAAAGAGTGAGCTATGCGGTAGATAGGCGAACGGAAATTCATACGTGCGGGAGTCGCGTGATGAATTCATCTGCAAAGGCTTCCTTACAAGCCTGCTTCACCAGGTCTCTCTTGGTACGTGCTGATTCGAACTCCCACTGTGTCCCAATCAAGCCATACTCAACATTCTTATAAACCGTGTCATTGAAGAGGAACGGCTCTTGCTGCACCAATCCAATCTGGGATCTCCACCACCTGAGATCGATTTCCTGCAAATGCTTGTCTCCGGCCTTGATGGTACCGTTTCGAAAGTATAGCGTCTTGAACTTCATTAGGACTAAACACATGTTGGAGCAGGGAACACACCATTATCTTGTCCGTCATATTGCCGTCCAATTCGTACCACCTCTCGATGAGTCCAACAATCGTGCTTTTCCCCGATCCTGATGCCCCAACAATTGCAGTCATCTTCCCCGCCGGGAAACGCAAGCTTAAATTATCGAGAACCTTGACATCAGCTCTCAATGGATAGGTGAAGTTAACATTCTCGAAGATGATGTCTTCTTGAGAGCTCACGTCCTGTCCTTCAAGGCCTGAGATTTGAGGTTGAGGGGCATCAATGATGGAGAAGAAGATACTCGCAGCACTTGCAGCGTGCATGGCCGCCGAGGCGGGTGTGACTGTGCTTCCGAGAGATGTCATAATCATCAACACGGATGTGAGAACGCTTCTCGAGTTAGCCGAGATCCAGTGTACAGTGACAGTGAAAACTCACATGATCATTGTCGTGACGCTGGTGATATAGGTTCCTTGATACAATTTGACAGCAAACCAAAATGCTAGGGCACATATTCTGGAAAATCAGTTTGGACTAAAGACAGTGGTTCGAGTTGCTTACGCTTGAATGGCGAAGAAAACTGGGAAGAAGTTAGAAGTGGGTTGAGATAAATGGTCCTGATACGTACTCGGAGCTTGTTGCAGGGCAACCAAGGGTGACATCCGAAGACCTCGTCGATGCGATTCTTCAACCCACTCAGCATATTTCGAGGCCATCTTTTCTTCAGCACCGCAGGCGGCGACCATTCTGATAGAGGTGAATGCCTCGCTGGCAACCCCGGATGACATTCTATCGGCCTCTCCCACCTCCTTCATACTATTAATGAACCGAGGAATCGTGTATCTATACACAAGAGCGATGAACACGAGACCAGTGCTTGTCACTACTGTTAGCAGCCAATTGTAACTGAAAGCTATGATCAGGGCTGTAATGATGAGAGATACATTCTGGATTAGCATTGAGAGCCTTTCAGAGATGCCGACTTGGAGGATGTTCGCGGTGACAGTAATGATGGCTGCTGTTTGACCTGGAGGGAGAACATCCAGGACGGAGATTGGTTGAGCGAAGAGAGCTTGGATATACGAGAGGCGCATTGCAGCTGAGATCCGAAGACTTGCCATGCGGAAGCCGAACTTTTTTCTCGTCAGTAATTGATATGAAGAAATACATCGATCATAAGTACCATCGCGATGTAATCAAGTGCCAGCCTGGCGGCAAACAAGTAGACCAGGTATAATCTACAGTTTGACTTAGCTTATGCTTCACGATACCTACGGAAATGAGTACATACACGATGCCATTGATACCTTCGAGGAAAGCTTCAGGACCTTCGCCTTCTTTTACGCTGTAAAGTTTTCCGAATGTTCCAACAAGACGGGCTGGCAAATGTCAGCGAGGCAGTTCCAGTCACCCGACTGTTTATAAATTACCGAATATGATGTTCATCAATGGCAAAGTCACACCAGTACATATAGAGGCAAGAGTTGCTATAAGTAGAAGAACTCTGTCACTGTACGTGGAGTATGCGAAAATTCTCTAGCTTTACCATCAGCATTACTCGAAGCTGAGGTATCGTAGTCCCATACCACAAAACTTGACAACGTCGCCGTTCCCGGTGGAGGCGGGGTCTTTTTCTTCTCTGGTTCTCCAGCCTTTTCACCATCTTGAGCTTCAGCATTACCAATCTCTTCTGCTGGTAGTAACCGCTCATGCGCCGATTCTGAAGTCGGGCTCTCCGGTCCTGGTGATGCCGGCCATTCCCTCTCTGAATTATCGTCAAAAGTCTCTTTCCCCATCATGAATAGTTTCAAAATCTAGCAAACAAACATGGAATGAACACCGCGACGACATCTGCATCATGTCACCCTTTCATGAATTGTTAATTGTGTATACATGTTGCCAAGCTTCGCCACAGACCAGGCGCAGGAGGCTGTGAAAGCGCAAACACAGAAGTCTTCCTTCAATGTTTTAGCCAAGAAATCGGCAGCAACTCTTGTTCGTCCTTCATTTCTTTTGGCCGGGCGGCTCTCTGCTAAACATTTCTGAGGCAATAGTGGTATCAGTGAAACCGAGTTTCTCGGTCAGTGAGACACGATGTTTGCGAGATTCCGAGCTTGGACGGGTGATCAGTGCCTTTTAAATGGGCTCACTGGGGAATAAGCACATGAGATCTGCAACAAGGGGTAGATCTGACCTGATCTGGATCTGGTAAATCCCTGTAATTCTAGAGAGAGCTTGCTTTGACCGGGTTTAGCTGGAGGAACTTTCCGCATGTGCACAGACTGGAACAAACAAACGTCCAAGCGATTGGCCCGACTCAGCGACACCTGAATCGAGGGGGAAATGTCAGGAGGGTTCGAGTCTCCTGGATGGGCAATCCTGGCATGATTGTCGATCAAATAATTATCAGAAGCAAGCTTTGCCACTGTAGTAAAATCACCAAATGGACGAAGCCACAATTCCATCACGGAAAGTGTACCGCGATTAACGAACAAAGTAGCTGAATTTGAGGATTGGAGATTCAAAAATGTCTTGCATTCTATTATGGATATAAGTTATGTAATTACAGAATGTAAAAGGGTACCTGCCCAATGACTACCCTGCACTATGCGCCGCCGCCTATGCTGTGAAAAGAATGCGCAAATATGCTGTTGATGGGATATCATGTCTCCAATATGGATCATATCTCAGCTATCATGTTTCGAATAACGTCGCCCAGTTCTCGGACAGTGTCTTTATGTCGTGGCAAGGTGTGGCCCTTAGCATGATCGAAGAGAATTGCTGTGTCCATGTCGCAAATATTGTAGAGTGCGAGTGAGCCCGCCAAGTAAGGATCGAGAGAGCCGACTAAGCGTTATGTTAGTAGTTGAGCTTGAGATTGGTGGGAGGGACAAAAACTGACTGATGTGGCAAGTAGGAATGGTGATGGTCAGATCGGTCTCGTCTGCAAGAACAATACCATCGAATTCGGGGGTCATAGGTGGCCATCCAGCGAAGAACAAGGCGCACTTGAACATTGGAATCCTCCCTTCCCTCTCGAAACGTCTCTGCTCGTGTAGCAATAATGTCGCCGCGACAGTGGCGCCTTCTGAGTAGCCAACAATTCCGTCGAAAGGACCATCCTTCTCCATGATCTGGTAGAGATAGTCCATGGCATTCTGGGCACTTGAGTTTGAATAGTCGCCATAGTTGCTGCCATCATCGGAGGAGTCAGGAGTTGAGCCAACTGAGCCAGCACCATAGCTCATGAGCTCTCGCATCTGGTCCTCTGCTGTTGCTCCCTCGGGAAAGTGCCGAATGCGCTCCAGAACATCGTCGCCTTCTCCATTGCCATCTCCTTTGTTGGGTTCAATGAAGCGATAGTATGGTGCTTGTCCAAAATATTCCTCAAAGCCTTCAGGTGGGTAGGCCTGTACGGGACCGTGTATGAAATGAAGTTCAGCAGTATTATCTGAGGCAAGCTCGTTGACCAGAGGAGCTATTAGCTGGTTAGCAGCGGACATTTAGAAGGTACCAAGTGTAAGCATACCAAGCTGAACTCTGAATTTCTGCATGAAGTTGTCAGCACATCGTGGAATGTAAAAAGAACGAGCGTATCTTACATCTGAGCTCCCATACGCCCCACAAAGACACAGAAACTTCATATTAATATAGAATGAGTGTATCTACTGTACACCAGGTACAAGTAATAGTCAATGACAGAGTGAAAGCGACCGAGGAGCAGAGAAAGTTTGGAAAGGAACGAATTATTCGGACTCGGTTTGACTTTGCAAAGAACGGGATAGCCACCACATATAGAAAGTTAGTCCCAAGCCCCTGACAATGATCCTACGAAAGCCAAGCCATTGAGCACTCGCTTAGATTGCAGAAGGGATACCAGAAAGAAACGAAAAGGACTTGGGGTTTCCGTCTGGAACTGCTGAAAGAATGCCGAAGTTGTACCATAGAGTCAAGTACCGTTCTCTTGGCATCGGATAGCAAGAAACCGCCTGTATTTTCTTGAGAAAACGTATGGAGATCTGCTGGAGATGACCTTGCCGTCTCGTTGTTGACTACGACAGGTGCACATCCAGAATCTCCTCACCGGAGACCTGAAGCAGGGTGGTCGGTTTCCGCCGCCGGCCAGATCGGATATTAAAGCAAGACATGGATGCATCCATGCCATTTGCAACTCTAGACCCGAATTGGGAAGAAATGGAGAAAGTAGCGAGTATGGACTCAGACAGGATGGCGGTTTTGATGTTTCGTTTCGAGAGTGTTTGGGGATCAAGCGGACTTTTCAGCTCGTCCCACCTACTAGACCCAGTCTAGTAAGCGTCTCGCTTATCTAAATCGAGGTCGACCTCAACTCGAACGTCCCCGGACTGCATCGGCCCCTTCACATCCACCCTTCATTTGACAAGTGACAGTGACAATCAACACGGATTGAGTATCAGCTTTTCTTCTTTCTGCAGTATAAGCGCTCAATTATTCCGCAATGCTCATGCTGTTCACCAACGAGAAACAGCGGCGCCCTACCTCCGTTGCGCTGCCGGGACTCGACTCACTTGTAGGGTTTGGCGGTTCTGTACAGGAGCCGCACAATTAAGAGTTCTTAGACTTACTGCCATTTCTTCTAGCTTAGAAGCATCTGTCGGGGTTCATGGATAAGCTCATGCTGATGAAATTGAAGATCACTCGGATATTGTGACTTACCCAGGCGGGGGTACCTTCCCAGGGACTAGGAACATGCCCAATCTACTATCACAGGAAAGCTGCACAGAGTGGTACCATCGAAATCTGTCGACGATCATTGGAAGATCCTCCCCTGAAGCCAGTCTGGGGACTGCATCAATTCCCTCGTCCAAACTTGTCACTTAGCCCGCCAAGGTGCGGAATCCAAGTGGCTTTTATGCCGCTGACATTTTGATGGCCCACCCGTGCCAATGAGTGGCTGATTATGTTTCGAATTACTTCCAAAGAATATTGAACATGGTCGTGCACGCGGAGAGCAAAATCCCCTAAGGTGTGTGCGGTTCCTTGTCCGGCCGTGCATCGCTACCAGGGTTCGACTAATCATTTCATACAGTTGGGAGTCTTTCCTAATTCTTGTTTTCTTTCAAATACTTGCACTTCCAATTCTCTCGATTATTTTTTGAGTTTTCTTATCAGAATCATCATTGTTGTCAGAACTGCACTGTGCAGAAACTCTTCCACCATTTGGCCATCGGAAATCACCAGGATTAACTTGGCAGCGGACGTCCGGTGCATCTTTGCATCTGAAGCCGAGGAGAAGGGTTGTATATAATTGATACATTGTACATATCGGTGTTGAAAGCAAACTTCATGCCCTGATTTCTTTCGAAGATAGATACTCCAGCGACATTCGCCGCAATGGCGCCATCTGCGACAAGCCTGTTTCCGGCGGCTGGAAGTTACGTAGTGCCGGAAGCTACGAACGGGAACAGTAATGGGATTCTCAATGGTGGCGAGGTTGGACATAGCCGTATTCCCAGTGCCAGTGGCGACAGGATAGCGGAGCCATACACAACTGGCTATACACATGGCTACACACAGGGATACATATCAGGACTGACGGAGCCTGTTCGCCCTAAGCAGATGCCAATCGCTATTGTTGGGATGTCATGCCGCCTTCCAGGAAATGTCAGCACGCCGGATGAGTTTTGGGAATTATGTTCTCGATCGAGGAGCGGCTGGACGGAAGTTCCAAAAGAACGCTTCGATAGCGCAAGCTTCCATCATCCGAATCCTGGGAAGCGTGGGTGCTTCAATGCTGCTGGAGGGAACTTCCTCAAAGAAGATGTGGGACTTTTCGATGCACCCTTTTTCAGCCTAACAGCACAGGAGGCTACATCTATGGATCCACAGCAGCGCATTCTCTTGGAATGTACTTTCGAGGCTCTAGACAGCGCTGGTATCCCAAAACATGAGATTGTGGGCAAGAACGTTGGCGTATTCATTGGCGGTTCATTCGCTGAGTACGAATCACAATTGTTTTCAGACACAGAATCGATTCCAATGTACCAAGCTACAGGTATGAAAGAACATCGCAGCACATGTTATTTTTGCCGTCTAACTGATACAGGAAATGCATTTGCAATGCAGTCGAATCGATTATCGCACTTCTTCGATCTCCGAGGGCCTAGTTTTACTATGGATACCGCATGCTCTTCCAGTCTTGTAGCGTTACATCAAGCGTGTCAGAGCTTAAGAATAGGCGAGTCAAAAACAGCTCTTGTTGGTGGTTGCCATCTGAATACATTGCCGGAGTTCTGGATATCCATGTCAATGTCACGGTAAGATAACATATTTCCCAAGTTGGCTGACACCTCAGCTAATCTTTGCAGACTCTTCTCAGACGAGGGAAGATCATTTTCTTTCGACAGTCGCGGCACAGGATACGGTCGTGGAGAGGGCTGTGGAATGATTGTACTGAAACCTTTGGAGCAAGCCTTGAAAGACAATGACACCATTCGTGCTGTAATCGTGGGAAGGTATATAATGCTTGCGAACTACCCGAATCCCTTCCCTACATCGAAACCCCGAACCGGCTGAGGAATCCAAGATAGCTAATCTGGTACTAGTGGCATAAACCAAGACGGCAAAACTCCCGGGATCACTATGCCAAATGGGGAGGCTCAAGGTAGGAAAGGCCGAATATCACAGAGGGGTCCGCTGACATAGCTACCAGAGTCACTCATCCGATCGGTGTATGATGGTGCTGGTATCAATCCACGTGACACTGGTTACGTCGAAGCCCATGGTACAGGCACCAAAGTTGGCGATCCAATCGAAGCCACGGCGCTTCGAAACGTGTTTGGTGAAGGCCGGACTGCTAGAATGCCACTCTTTGTTGGATCTGTCAAATCAAATATTGGTCACCTAGAAGCAGCCTCCGGTCAGTCTACTGAGGGAACTCCCACTGGTAAAATATTCTAAGATCTTTTGCAGGCATAATATCAGTGATCAAAACAGCAATGATGCTTGAACGTGGGTTCATATTGCCTAATCACGACTTCAAGAAGCCGAACGAAAAAATACCACTCTCGAAGTGGAACCTCAAGGCAAGTATCTCTGTCCACAACCAGATCTCAGCCCAATCCTCGAACATTGGCTAAATTCGAAGTAGGTTCCCATCAACCAATGTCCATGGCCAAGAGGAAAGCGCTTCGCAAGTGTGAATGGGTTTGGCTTTGGTGGGACGAACTCCCACATTATCATGGAGAAGGCGCCTTTCTTGAAGAAGAATGAGCTTGACGTTCCAGAGACACAAGATCCCTCGATTCAAACCAGGAAACTATTCGTACTTTCCGCCAATGACAAAAGCGCCCTTGAGGTAATGATGAAGAACATGGGCATTTACCTGGAGCAGAGACCGGAAATTTTCCAAAGCGAACTAATGAGTAATGTTGCATACACACTTGGCCAGCGACGCTCCTTGATGCAGTGGAGAGTGGCCATATCCACTCCCACTTCGTTCGAGCTTATCGAGACCTTGAACTCTGGGAAAGCTACCCCCACACGCCAGACAGAATCACCCCGAATTGGCTTCATATTCACTGGACAAGGAGCTCAGTGGAATGCGATGGGACGCGAACTTTATGAACACTATCCGATCTTCCAAGCTACGATGGATGCTTGCGAGGAGTGCTTGGTCTCTTTTGGGGCTCCATTTTCGCTGCTTGGTATGGTACTTCTAGATGATACTCGAGCACCACTGACCTTCGCTAGCCGAACTCAGGAAGGACGCGGATACGTCAGCTGTCAACGAAGCCCATGTCAGCCAGCCCGCATGCACTGCCGTTCAGTTGGCTTTAACAGATCTGCTACGTGCATGGGGCATCTCACCCACAGCTGTCGCAGGTCATTCCAGGTAAAACACCTATTTCTATTCCTTTGCAGATTCCCACAGACTTCACAGTCTCCCAGACATACCAAATATTTCAAATCAGATCACTAAATATGCTCCCAATAGTGGCGAGATTGCGGCGTCATATGCTGCAGGAATTCTACCGCTAGCTTCATGTATGGCGATATCCTACTATCGCGGAATGGCTGTCGTCAGCTTGAAAAGGCAGTTCCCGGGGTTGAAGGGTGCCATGATGGCCGTTGGTGCAAGCGAGGAAGACATTACTCCACTCATTGCTCAATTGAAGGAGAAAGAGGTCAGAATTGCCTGCTTCAATAGTCCATCCAGCTTGACAATCTCTGGTGACGAACCTGCTCTTGACGAGCTCCAAGTTCTCATCGAAGCAAAACAGTTGTTCAATCGAAAGCTTCAGGTCGATGTGGCATACCATTCTCATCACATGAAGCTAGTGGCGGACGAATATGACGAAACTCTCGACTCCATCGAGCAACCTCTTGTGACAGATGTCAAATTCCACTCCTCTTTGTATGGACACCTTGTGGAAGGAACTAAGCTTCAACCTTCCTACTGGGTTGATAATCTCACGAAAGCGGTCCGATTTTCTGAGGCACTGACAAGCATGTGCAAACCTGTGGACGGTTACAAAACCGGAGTGGACATGATCGTCGAGATTGGGCCTCACTCTGCTTTGGCTGGACCTGTTAAGCAAATTCTGAAGGCGAGTGGCCCCAGTGCCATGGCCATTCCTTACGCTTCTGCCTTGATTCGGAAGAAGGATGCAGTCGAATCTGCGATGGATTTGGCAGCGACATTGTTTGTCAAAGGGGCGACTCTAGATCTTGGCGCTGTCAATTTCCCACGACCGAGGAAAGCACCACTATTACTGGTCGACATGCCTCGCTACCCTTGGAATCACCAAACAAAATACTGGCACGAGTCTAGAATATCCCAAAAGCACAGGAATCGTTCGGCTCCCCGAAACGACATACTGGGTACCATCGCCAATTACTCGAATGATCTGGAGCCCACCTGGAGAAATATCCTGCGCCTAGATGAGCTGCCTTGGCTTCGACACCATAAAATACAGGGGCTGACACTCTTTCCAATGTCCGGGTTTCTCTCGATGGCAATAGAAGGGGCATCTCAAAGGGCGACGTTACGTGGCACCCACTTCGAGACCTTTGAGCTCAAGGACATTGTTGTGACTGCGCCGCTCATGATCACAGATCAAGACATTGAGACAACTCTTCAAATCCGTCCACATCAGGACAGCTCGCTTGGATCTCCAGAATCATGGGAAGAGTTTCGCGTCCACTCATACGCTGACGGCAAGGGCTGGACCGAGCACTGCAAAGGTCTTATTGCTGTTCGTGGTGCAAACGCCCAGGACTTCGATCATACGAGAAACGTTCAAGATGCCAAGGCATCACTGCAATCGCGCGCCTCCAAGATCCAGAGTAGTGCATCCACCGATGTTGATACGGCATCCATGTACAGTTCCCTATGTGATCTTGGTGTTGCATACGGGCCAACCTTTCAAGGTTTAAGGGACTGCAAGGCGAATAATACGTGCTCCATGGCCAACATAACTGCCGAGGACACTTCACAAGAAATGCCACTCGGTATCCAGTCCAACAACATAATTCACCCAGCATTCTTGGAGCAGCTCATCGAGATGTACTGGCCCATCTTCGGTGCAGGCCGGACCTCGCTCGACACTGTATACTTGCCGTCTTCGATTGGAAGTATGAGTATCTCCCACAGCATCACAGAGCTGACAAAGACCCCTGGAAGCTCTTTACGAGCGTTTTGCCAGGGTGCTGCCCCTCTCACGCACCCAAAACCCGTCCAGGTTTCAATGTTTGCCACCACCGCCGACGACTTAGGCACAGCTGTTGTTCGCGTCAACGATCTCACAATTGCGCCAATCGTGGAGCGAGAAATGGCCTCAGAGGAAGAGGCACATCGTGAGCTGTGCTATAAACTAGAATGGGAATCTGTCGAAGAACTCCAGCCTCCCTCGAATGGCAATTTCCCCCAGATAAACGGGCATTCGAATGGCGTTGACCACGCAGCTGTCAACGTATCAGAGCCAAAAGGAAGTGCAAAAAACTTTGCCGGAGACATAGTAATTGTTCACGGAAATTCTGAAGCACAGGTACTCCTAGCCTCAAGGCTTGCTGATGCACTCGAAGTTTCCATAGGCAGGAGACCAGAAACTGGCATACTTGGAAAGGTCCCGGTCACGGAGAAGCTTTGTATGTTCATCTCAGAACTCGAGAAGCCGTTGCTTTCTGCTCTGACATCTGCTCAATTTTCGGATCTGCAAGCAACGTTGACGTCTGTGCAAGGAATCTTGTGGGTCGTTCGAGGTGCCTACTCCGACTCGGAAAACCCAGACTGCAATATGGTCACAGGTCTAAGCAGAAGCATTCGATCCGAGACCTTACTAAAATTTGCTTCACTTGATCTGGATTCCAAGGCCAAGCTCTCTGATGAGTATGCGTCCAAAGCGATCTTGAACACTTTCGAGAAAGTGTTCGCTGCTGAAGCTGGAGCAAATTGCGAGCTGGAGTTCATGGAAAGGAACGGCTCTCTATTCACTCCAAGAATTGTCAATGATGACGAGATGAACGAATATGTGCACAAGCAAACTAATGCTTCGATACTTGAAAATACGCTGTTCAATCAAGATGAGCGTGCGTTGAAGATGGCGATAGGAAGTGTAAGTCAAATCCAATCGTATGTAATGTCAATGCTAATATTTCCAGCCTGGTGCCCTCGAAAGTCTCCACTTCGTAGACGATGAGTCTGTTGATTCGCAACTCGCTGAAGATGAGATCGCGATTACAGTGAAAGCCATCGGCATGACTTCTCGGGACCTCGCGATCGCAATGGGTCAAGTTGACACCACCGAATTCGGGTCGGAGTGTAGTGGAACCGTTACAAAAGTAGGAAGCAAAGTCACCAATCTTGCAATGGGCGACCGTGTTGCTGGCATCTCCATACCACACAGTACCTACTCAACTTATACACGCGTCAAGGCAGCTTTCACATTCAAAATCAACAACAACATGTCCTTCGAGGATGCTGTTTCGCTGCCCATCGCATTCTGCACTGCTCAATACGCCCTTGTGGACCTTGCACGCTTGGAATCTGGTGAAAAAGTATTGGTCCATGGCGCTGCTAGCCCGGCCGGCGAGGCCGCCGTCTCATTAGCGAGCATCACTGGAGCTGAGCTATACGCCACAGTTGGAAATCAAGAAGAGAAAGATCGGTTGATGAGCACCTACAAGATCAGCAGCGATCATATCTTCTCCAACCACAATTCCACTTTTGGTCCAGCACTACGCCAAGCAACTGCGGAGCAAGGTATTGATATTGTACTGAACTGTATCGGCACTGACTCCGAGGCATCCCAAGTTTTATGGCAGTGTCTTGCAAACTTCGGCCGCTTCGTTGCCATTGGAAAGACTTCCCAGTTCGATGCCACTCGTGTAGAAAACAACGCAAGCTTCATGTCGGTGGACTTGCTAGCCATTGCTAATGAACGGCCGCGGATCATGGCGCGCCTGGTGTCAAACATTTCCGAGTTGCTCAGCAACGGAAAGATCAGCCCACTGGGATCAGTCACCGTCTTCCCCATTTCTGATGTCGAGACAGCATTCAAAGTCTTGAGCAGCGGTAATGTAAGCGGAAAACTGGTCGTAGTGCCACGGGATAACGACCAGGTCAAGGTGAGTTTTCCGTCGAAGGTAGAGGGTTGCCTTCGTGAATTTCCACTAACACAGTGCTAGGCGACCCCTTCAAGCAAGAAGAGCAAATTACTTAGAGCAGATGCTTCATACATCTTGATTGGAGGGACTGGAGGTCTTGGACGAAGTATGGCGAGATGGATGGTGAGCAAAGGTGCTCGAAACCTTGTCTTGCTTTCGAGAACTGGCTCCACAACGGGAAAAGTGAAGGAGCTCATCGATGAACTGTTTCCACTTGGAGCAAACATCATCGTCCGATCATGTAATGTTGTTGACACTACTTCGGTTGATAATCTCATTACCAAAGAGCTTACGGACATGCCACCTGTCAGGGGTGTGGTTCACGGAGCCATGGTCCTTCGTGTAAGTTGTCTCCACTTGCCAATACCGCTATCGCTAACCTTTCCAGGATGTGTTATTCGAGAAGATGACATACGAGGAGTATACCACAGTAATGGAATCTAAAGTTCGTGGCGCCTGGAACTTCCACAACGCACTCAAGGACACGCCCCTCGACTTCTTCGTCGCCATCTCCTCCGCAGCCGGTGCGGTAGGCAACAGGGGCCAAGCAGCCTACGCCGCAGCCAACACGTTCCTCAACGCCTTCGTCCAACACCGCGTCGGTCTCGGTCTACCAGCTTCATCGATCGACCTCACCGCCGTATCCGACGCAGGATACCTTGCAGAGAACGCCGAAGCAGCTGCTGAAGTCGCGAAGAATCTAGGCAGCGACACGATCTGCGAAGCTGAATTGCTGGCTTTACTGGGCGCCGCCATCAGCGGTCGTTTAGCAACAGCATGTAACAGCCACACTATCACCGGCGTGCGCATCACGCCCAACACCCCTTTCTGGACCAACGACGCCAAATTCAAGCACCTGCGTCTCGCAGCCGAGGAGCTCGCCAAATCCGAGACATCGTCCAACAGCGACGCAGTCATTTCCTTCCATTCTGCTCTGAAAGCCAGCAAGACGATCGAAGAAGCACAAGATGTGGTTTGTCGTGGCTTGTTGAATAAGTTGCCGTCAGTGTTGATGATTGAGGAGGAGGATATGGATATCACGCGCCCGCTAACAAACTATGCGCTTGATTCGCTTGTGGCGATTGAGGTGCGGAACTTCATTACGAGGGAGTTCGAGGCGAATTTACAGGTGCTGGAGTTATTGAGTAGTGGATCGATTGAGAGTCTGGCGAAGGTGATTTGTGGGAAGAGTAAGATTGTGAAGTTGTAAGATTGGGGTTGCGAAGCAGACAGGATTGGTTGGTTTTGGATTTGGAGTTGGTTTGTGCTTTTTGGAATTCTTAGAATGCTACTAGAAGTAGATCTTCAGTCGTATACAGTACATACATACATCAATGAATATTGTTATTTGAAAAATCTCTTATCATCTGCTTCAGTGGCAGCAATCCCTCGTGTTCCTACGGGCCCAGGGTTTAGCAGCGGGAAGCCTACCCGACAGTGAATATACACAGCAAGTGTAGCGAACAGGTCCTTAAATTGCCTATCTTGTGCATGTTCTTCGGGACGCGCTGTCACAGGTGAAAAATGGCCGAATCGGTCAGGGCGATGGTTGGATACGTAATTTCGATAATCAGCTCTTTGAAGTGGCAATTGCTCGCTCTACCAGATCTAGACCAATTCTGCCACATTCGGAGTCAAGCGAGACATCCTCACTTCTCCTTCTTCAACCTCAAGAGTCCCCCATTCATGCCCAGTAATGGCTGACCGCACAATGGTCTTTGGCGCTACCCAATCTGGTGACTGTTTGAGATCATGGGCAAGTGTTGTGGCGTAGTTCGTCATGAGCACATTTGCGGCTTCGTCATTACCTTCCCAAGCCAGGACCGTCAGTTCTTTCAAGGCAGTGAAGTCCTTGATCTCACTCCAGAACAAGTACTTCCTTCCATACACTTCTTCGTCCAGGTCCAGAACCATGTACTTGACCTTTTCAGAATCGTCTCCACCGTAATAACCGCCGGCTAGGAATAAATCCAGGCGGTAGGGAGCTGGACCAGCCTTGATCCACTCGGCATCTCTTGCTAGATACTCGGCTTCATGACCATTGCCGAATCGTAGAACATCCACCGAGAAGTTGAAGTAAATCTTTGCCGCGTGAAAGTGTGATCCAAAAGCAAGTTGATAGGACTTGAGGCCTTCTACTCGAGACTCATGACAGATGTGAAGAATGATTGGGGCCGGTTCAGGAGTACCCCATCCGTCGAATCTGCTGATTGTCTTGCCCTTGTGTCGTGTAGCCTGGCTTCCATATGTGATAGTCACAGTTCGTGGTCCTTGCGCCATACAATGCCATATCTTTAGGCGTAGTTCAAATGGAAGTTCGGGAAAGAGGGTGAAAGTTGTGAGGGGTTCACCAGTACTCATGATGAAGCCTTGAAAGAGAGTTTGTATATGAGCAATGGAAAATATTCTGGAAATAGACAAGAGAGATATGTCAGAGGTATGGATATATTTTTTTATATATATATGAAGACAATAACTAACAGCCTTGCTGAGCGTCGTAATGGAAGGATCCGATGAAGGCAGCAGGAGCTTGGCAGCTGGTCTGAGACAGAGCCGAGAGCGGTGTCCTACTTCAGCAGTCACGTGTCGGCAGAAACCGAATGCTGGGGTAATATTCCATGAGAAGCTCCCCCACCTCGATCGGAAGCTTTGATGAAGCAACGTCAGACCTCACCTCTGCAAGACGAGCGGCGCAAACAAAATTTCCTGGTATGTGGTTCGGAAATACTCTAGTATGTGTATATGTTTCAATGCTGACTACAGACTACAGACAGGATCAGAGCGTCTCGATTCTCGTTGCATTGTTCCTACTCTACTCTTTCCCTGCACCTACCACCGAGACGCGACTTCCAACTTCGACGCGATAAGCCGACAATTCCGAGAGTAGGGGCATTGGGTAGGTGGTACAGCGTGCTATACGATCCTCCTAGATCTGCGCCTTCTTTCTAAGGGAGTCCGCAATCATGTCGACTCCATCGGGTGCCCTCACTACCTTCAAGATATTTCCCAACCTGCCCTACGAACTTAGGTGTATGATATGGGAAGCGACTTGCTTGCCACGACTGATCGAGATTGAATACGATGAGGACGAAGGGTTCACACCAAGGAACTGCGACCCAATTGCCCTTAAGATCTGCAAGGAGAGCCGGAAGCTCATAGAGCAGTCGTACCCACTCTGCTTTGGTTCGATATTTCACCCGCCAAAGACGCGTTTCAATTTCGCAATCGATACCCTCTATATCGGCAATGAGATCGAAGAGCATGTTCCGCATTTCTTCGCTACTTTCGGAGCATTGGAGATTTCTAGCCTGCAGGTCCTGGCACTGGAAGACTGCTATAACGAGACTACACTACCGTTCGAGACGACTCTCACAAGTCAATTGCAGAGAATGGTGAAGAAATTCACTGGTCTGCGCGAGCTACTTATTGTCTACGATGTTGTTGCAATGACCGACAGGACGATTGATTGTGCGGATGGGCATCCTCTGGAAATACATACTGAATTACCTAGCGAATTAAGACACCCTTCAGTTATGATTGATCCGCTTCCAAAGGACAAGGATGCGGAGGCACATGGCTTCAAACTTTGGGAAGTGAAAAAGTGCAAGCCCGTCTACGGTTGGAGACGCTGCCCTGGAGGAGTCTCATTTTCGGATCTGGATCTGAGTCTGGAGGATGATATGTCTGACGAGGAGAACTTCGGCTTATACGGTCCGTGGGGTGGACCACCTCCTCCTTTAGCTATGGGTCTTGCCAGGATGTTCGGTGGTCCCTTGGACTCGGACGAGGAGGACGACATGTTCGGGTATGGTGTTGACTTCGATGAGGACGACGAAATTTCAGACGATCTGGACGAGGACGAGGACGACGAAGATGACGAGGAAGATGAGGATGATGCTGCCAGTATCGATTCTGTTGATTGAGGTTGTTGAGAAGCTCCGTGCACTATGGTCAAGTTATGTGCTACTGCAGCCCGAGTAGGTCGAGAATTGCTGTCATGTTGTGGAACACTATTGCTCAATACCGTGTCGGAAGGCTGAGCATTTATCCAATGACATGTCCAAGACACTTTGTACTAAGTTGTCTAATGTAATCTTCGCGGCGTCTCTGCCCCAGGTAGGTAGGTATGTTCGCCCTTGCACATACTTCGAGTCAGCTTTTATTACGGCTTCGTAATATAATTTTCTACTTGTGCTCAGATAATCTAAACGTGTCGGACGGGTGTCGAGCGATGCCGCGTCAGATAGAACCTCGGGGGTTGAGATTCTGGTAGCCTCACCTGACTGCTGAGGATGCTTCCTCATGCGATGAAATATCACGCCACATAAAATCCTCACCGGCAAATGTCAGAATTTTGTGGCCGATTCGTCACTTCCTTGTCTTTCACTAGGTATACCTGTGTACCAAGCCATATATCGAACGTTCACATGTGAAAGCATTTGCCATCCACGATCAGGTGACTATCTGCTGTTCAGTCTCGAGAGTATTTGAAGAGCCCGCTGGGCTGTCTGATATCAGAGACGATCAATCATCACATACAGAACATCATGGTAAAGTTAAACAACGTACGAATATCGAATCGTTCCCTCCAAGAACTTCCACCGGGTCTGGTGGCTGTCTTTGTTGGGGCGACATCTGGAATCGGGCTTGCTACACTCAAGCAATTTGCCCGGGACACCAACGGCGCCAGAGCCTACATCATTGGACGCTCTCGAGAAAAGGTGAATCATATTATTGATGCTCTGAAACGGATCAATCCAATGGGCACGTTCGTCTTCATCGAAGGACAGTTTTCCCTCATCAAAGAAGTCGACCGGATAAGCGAGCAGATCAAGAACTTAGAGGATCATGTAGACATCCTCTGCATGAGTCCCGGCTATCTCAGTCTCGGTGGTAGGAAAGGTGTGTGTCTGTCTCTTTATCATGAACACTTTACTAATTCGCACTAGATACGCCAGAAGGCATCGAAACAGACTTCGCACTGCAATACTACTCTCGCCAGCGTCTCGTTCTAAACATTATCCCCCTCCTCGAGCGCAGCGCCTCTCCAAGAGTCATCTCCATCCTCGCAGCCGGTTTCGAAGGCTCGATCGACATCAAAAACCTAGACTGCCGTCACCACTACTCATTTGCACGCGCCAGCCGCAGCGCCGCGACGATGACGGACCTGCTGTTCGAACATATCGCAAAGCGACATCCGACGATCAGCTTCATCCACTCTTTTCCAGGGAGAGTAGGAACGCATATCCTGGACCATATGCTGGGGACTGCACCGGGACTGCTCTGGTACCCGGCGCTGATCCCAAGATATACGATTGTACCGCTGTACACACATCTTCTCTGCATCTCTGCGGACGAGGCTGGAGAACGTACTCTGTTCCTTGCCACGAGCGCAAAGTACCCTGCTGCTAAAGAGCACGAACTCACTCGCAAGATTGGAGGGTGGGTCGATTTGCCTTATGGAGTTGGGCCGGCGAGAGCGACAGTCATGAAGGATGGTGTGGGGAATGGTGTATACCGCACGACGTGGGATGGGGAGAGTTGTAAGGAGAGTAAATTGCTCGACGGGTATCGTGAGGATAGTTTGGGGAGGTTGGTTTATGAGCATACGATGGGGGTGTTTGATAAGGCGGTGAAAGCTGGGTCTGAAATGGGAAATGGTAATTGATCTCTTCTGATCTTGTTGGTCCCCTTCTCTTTCTCTGTCACTGTCATTCACGAGGATGTGTTCTGACTATTGGGTGTAGTGACTTCGAAGGCAGAGCAGCACGGTTCTTTGGATGATGAAGATTCTCTTGATTTTGACCTGGACCCAAGAGCTGTAAATTAAGCAGAGGGTAAGAATACATTACAAACACCATAATCTTGTTTCTTGGACGAAACCTTTAAATGCTAGTATGAAACTATATCTCTGCTTCAGTATCTGACGCATCCTGTTCTGCTTTAGCCTCTTGGACAGGAGCGCATGCGAAGGCGCAACTGAGAAAACAAGACTTTGGCAGCTCCTTGATCGCAAGAGGACGGTAGACTCTGTCTTTGTTGCGTGCTACAAGCTTCAGTGCTTGCTCTTCTTATCGTCATTCCAGGCCATAATGGTCACATAATAAGTCCAGGCTAAATTGATGTATCTGGCAATTTTACCACAGGTGGATGCATCGAAGGTGGACTTGGTGAGAGCACCCAACTCGGTCGTGATACTCTCTAGTCCGTTGCGATTTCCCTCTACGTTGCCTCCAACGGGGACTGGTTGCTTTTTGGCAGCAAGATAAGACCGAGTAAGTTCTTGACAGCAAGCATCGAATACATTGGATCTTACTCGATCCCGTTTCCTATGCATTGGTTTGTGATGCGGGGTAGGTGTGACGTCTAAACCTTCAGTCAGATCTATTGCGAAGGCTGCGTTTCGAGCGGTCATGTATTCAAGGATCGTGGAGAAGCGACTGATGGCGGCAGCGGCTCTCGGCATAGAGACCGATGCAGGATCCCTGATTCTCATAATATCTCTTCCCTCTCTAGATTTTGAGCAGTCCTCGATGTATTGGCCGAACAGCTGATGGCGCTCGGTGGAGTCCTGTATATTGACGGTAATATTCCACAACTCTCCGAAGAAGTCGTTTCCAAGACTTTTTCCTCCCTGTGCTGTGAATTGAATGATACGAACCAGGTTTAAGCTTGCCATTGGGACAAGACCACCAAAAGCAATTCCAGCCACCACCTCGGGCCATTTCTTCATCGGTTCGGAAAATCTGCTGCAAATATCTGGAATTCCTTCGTTGTTCACTCCACCAGGTCGAACGTAGTAATTGAGCTGATGTGCAGACGGTAATTTCGCGAGATATTTCAGTGGAGGTGAGGACTCCGGTTTTTCATCCGCATTCACAGGCATGCCGTCCTGGATGTTGTTGCCGCTCAGGATCGCATCGTAAACACTTCGTGTGATGACGACAACTCGATTTATCATGTCTCTTGTTTCGAAGGGTATACACCCACATGGAATGCACTTCGCGAAGAGTGTCGAGTAGCCATTTCCTCGTGAGCACTCCTCGTTGGAATGCTCCAGACGATCGACAACAAGACGAATGTCCCAATCACCAGCTGATGGTTCTCCATAAATCCACCTCCCAAAGACACCGTCGCCATCGAATGACTGAGCAGGGCGTTTGATGCTCAACCGCCGTTCTGGACCCGAAATACACTTCAGTCTAACAACAGAGTCTTTTTGCTGATCCAGGAAAACAAGTCTTGCTTTAGCAGCTGTGAATTTCGATGGAATGCATATGTCGTGTTCAAGCCGCAACCGAATCCCCATGATCAAAGCGACAGCCGCGAGCTCTGTCCTTGAGATCTCGATGCATGGTCGGCCCTAGGAAATCCGGATCTGCCTTGAATCATGCTTTCAGCTGTTATCATGACCCAGGAGCGGGTGGAACTCGGAAACTAGGTCCCAAAGGTTGTCTCGCCCAGGCATCCGTATGCATGACTCCAATATTGGCAATCTTGCTTCGGCGTCCTTCTCGACGTCGTTCTCCTCAAACGAGCTCTGGAACCCAGGGTATAAGAGGTGTCGGTCAAGATCCTTTTTCAAGACTTTCTCTGTGCGTAATTTCAGCTCCTCAATCACTCTCATGCGCTCAATTTTGCGGGCATCTTTGATGAGTTTCCATTTTCTATCTCGCGCCTAAGGCCGCCGGCTGATCAACCAGTTGGACAGAATGACGAAGAGAGCCTCGATCCACCTCCATGCTCGTCTTCGTAAGTTTCGTATTGTTCTTTTGGACCTGGCAGTCACTTTCCAGAATAATTTCTCGTCCAAAGTACCGCGCAAACTCTTCCACAGATGTTTACCTTCCACATCAACTTCAGGTCTTTCCTGCCAAGCCAATTATGTCCAGCAACGCTTCGAACAGACGCCTCCAAGAGACTTCGTCGTGATTTGAGTTTAACCTGTCGAACATAGATGAGCTGAACAATTGCGCATTGCCTGCCTTGATGATTGTGGAAATGGTGAACAAAAAGGGTGGAAAGGCGTGTTTGCCATCACGGCAATTGACCACAAACGGGCGCATCTTGTCATCTTCCACGGCGATGAGGCCGACATTATCGATTGCATGTTGATAGTTGTTATTGTAATACCAAGTTATGCCGCCAAAGAGAATACTGAGCGCTGTGATGATCGTTCCGATTGCTTGGAATCATGTCGACCCTTCCTCTTGGGCTCGTGGAAGTGTCATGCTGAAATGCTTGTTGGTATTGAGGAATAAACTGAAATGTTGTGATTAAGCCTGACTATCATAGCATGTGGTTTCCGAATTCGTCAGTAGCTGTCGTGGGATAGTTCCCTAGAAGACTGCGGAGGCGACTTATAGTGACAAAGCTGGTCACATCCTGTTATCAGGCCATGGGGAGATGTTTTCTTGTGACTCAAAATGGCGGCTCATAAATGTTGAAAGCTAAGCCACGTCTTGAAATCGAAGCATTGCATTGGAGCGTTCCCGCCAACAAGAAGGTAATATATGCAGGTGCTTCTGTGGCGCATGAGGTTATTTGGCTCAGGCCAGACCTCACTGAGGCCTATCATACCACCAAATGCCAAGGACGCTGTCTACCCCCCCTATTCCTGAAATTCGACGAGACAGGCTTGTAGATCATACTACTCGACAGGAATTTCAATCCAATTCACCTCGGTCGAAGGGCTGTTTCGTCTCCTGTAGCATCACCCTCGCGGGATTTGTCCCTGGTATCTGCTGTCGCGAATAAAAACATGGTCTCGCTTAATTGCCATGTAATGAAGTCATGATCGTTTTGTGGTGGCAACTTGTCTTCTTAACGAAAATCAGCACGTGAAATGTTTTATTTGCAGAGGATCAGGTCAATTTCGGGTCCGTATGGATTCTACTGACTGTGAGGTAAGAGGCCTTCTGATTTCGACTGACGCGAATTAGCGGCCGAAACGACGCCCGGTCATCACAGTAGTAGAAACGCTACTATCGCTGCTCAAAACATGGGCCAGAAGCTTTCCGCCGTACTGTTGAACCAAATATGGATGGATTTGAGATCATTAGTCTAACACTCACATCTCATATTGAACATAATGCTGAAAACTTGCTACCTGTTCAATAATTGACCGCGGCGGGAGTAATCGCAAGTCTTAGAAGGCTTCCAAGACATGGAGGAAAATACTCGTTTCGAAGATGGTCAACGTTATGAAGCATCTTCTCAGCTCTGCGAAATTGGAGAGCCATCTTTGAAGTCGAAGGAAGAACCATGCCTACCTAGGTAGTCAGGAAGAGAGCTCTAACACGTGACCATTTCGAGCTTGGTTGTTCTTCTTTGACAGCCATATGTCTAATTTCATAGTGCAATAGGGAAAAAACTTTATCAAGTGTACCTTTGGCGGGTTTTCTTGGGACATCTGTCGTCCAATGATGTAACCCTAACGCTTTATTCAACCGGGTGAATTTGCCCCAGTCTAAATCGAAATTGTGCACGTGATATCGCTAAGTTGGGCACCTTGGTGGATTACCCAGGTATCATCCGGGCACTACGCCCGCTAGGCCTTCTATTATTTCCAGTTCAAATGCGAAGAAGTTGTCTATAAGAAGACAGCGATTTCTCTACTTGACCCAAAATTTTCTTCTTCAACCGTAATTTCGCAAATTTCCAATAAAAGTACGCATACCAAGGCAGCACAGCATAACGGAGCGAGTCGCGTAGCACGGCTGCCTACACCCGAATCGTTTCATCGATTGAACAAATAACACGACGTCTGGCTGAAAATCATTCACTGTCCAAGCATCAAAGCCTCATCTCTCGGCTGCTATACATCCCACAACATCAAATGGACGACCCTGTGAGGGCTGTCTCCTACGCTGCGCCCGCACTCGTCGGTGTCCTGACAATCCCACCAGTATGGAGATTTGCCGGGTTCATTCGACGCGGCAAGACCACCAAACTAGACCGCGATGCCGTCTACGAAGATCGAGATGGCACTGCAACTGAGGAATCGATGAAGAAGTATTCAACGAAGAAGCAATTCACTGCAATCTTTGTTGGCTGCGGAGTGGGTCTCGCGGCTGCTTTGGCACTTGTCATTGTCGCCACCATATATCGTTTTCACGACATCACACGAATCTGGTTGTTATTTTGGTCCTGGGTTCGTTCAAATCTATGCCCGCATCTATCGATATCAATGCTTACAAGGTACAGGTTCTAGCGCTCCTTCAAGTTTTTGATACTTTCCGAGAGTCCCGGATGGTGAAGCGCTCCCAGAGAGGGATTATCAACTCTATCTCATACGGCCTCATTGCGCTTCTAGCTGCAATCATCCTTTCGCAGCAAGACTTCAATGGAAGACGTGACATTGCATCGGCAGTCACGCTCCTAGTGCAAATATTCTCTGCGCTTACGGTCCTCATTGCCTTCGGCCTCATCGATTCTCGGCCAGATGTCTTCACCCCAACTGGAAAAGTCGTGGAACGCCAGCTTACCAGTTCATTTTGGACGCGATGTTCCTACAATTGGAGTTCGGATCTGTTGGATCTCGCTGCAACTAAACTGGTTGAATTGGAAGATCTCCCCGCAATGGATGCTCATGTCAGAGCCGCCGACGTCAAACGCGCCTTTGAATCTATCATTCTGAAGTCAACTGTTTCATTGTGGCTACGTATATTCTGGGCTTACCGATGGCAAATTACTTTTCAATGGCTCATAGTTATCGCATCTTCGATCTTGGACGCGGGGCCACCCCTTGCCATGTTTAAATTGCTCCAATATCTCGAGGCTCGAACCGAATTCACACCAATTGATCCAAAAGCCGTAAGTCACATTCTTGGAAGGAAACATGCTTGCATGAACTTCTATACACCGGACACAGCTTTCGATCACATTTGCTGACTATCGGGTTATCTAGTGGCTTTGCGTCGGAGCACTTCTTGTAGCCACCCTTCTCGAGACATTGGTTGACTACCGTGTGAACTGGCTGATGTGGTCTGACCTGGGTATTCCAATACGAGCTTCTTTGACAACTCTCATCTACGAAAAGATGATGAAGATCAAGGACTGCAAAGAACCACCGAAGGCCGAGACCGAAAAGACTGACGATAAGAAAGATGTCAACGGCAACGCCAAAAAGCCTGACTCCACGGCCGCACCATCCGCCGACGCTAAGAAAGAAGCAGAGAAAAAGAAGGCTGCGGACCAGAACCAGCAGGATATCATCAACATGTTCGCCGTGGATGCCAACTCCGTTGGAGTTTTCGGAGCCATTAACCAGTTTTACGTCATGTTCGCATCGAAATTTGTCGTTTCCGTTGTCTTCCTTTGGCTGCTCGTTGGATGGGAAAGTTTAGCTGCTGGGATGTTCGCAATCGCTCTTGCCTTCCCATTCAACAAGTTATTTTCGAGCCGCTATGGATCTTACCAGAAGGAGCTGATGAAAGCGCGAGACAAGAAAACGAAAGTCATCACCGAGGCTCTGCAGGGCATCAGACAAATCAAATTCTCAGCACTCGAGTCCGAATGGTCAGACAAGATTAACACGGTCCGGGATGACGAACTTCATCAACTGTGGATGACCAAGCTGAATAATCTTTACTTGATGCTTTTCGGAGACATCGCGCCAATATTTCTAACCGTATTCGCACTGGCAACTTATGCTTATGTCTACGGAGATCTGCTCCCCTCGATAGCATTCACTGCACTGGGTGTGTTCATGCAGCTCGAAGGCGTCCTTCAAATGGTTCCCTTCCTATTTATAATGGGCATCAACGCTAAAGTCTCCTGCGATCGAATCGACAACTTTCTGCGTTCACCAGAGAAACCCCAAAATACCTATCCCGGTGACTCGATTTCTTTCGACAAAGTGTCAGTCAGCTTCCCTTCCAAGTCAGAAAGACCGAATGACGTCCCTGAAGATGAGGATACAGAAGCCCAAGAGGCACGAGCGAATAGATTTGTACTCCGCGATATGACTTTGAAATTTCCCAACAAAGCTCTTAGTCTGGTTCTCGGCCCAACTGGTTCTGGCAAGTCTCTTCTTCTGGCTGCGATCCTAGGTGAGGTCGATGTCTTGGAAGGCAACATTACCGTCCCTCAACCACCGCCTGCGGACCAACGTTTCGACAGCAAAGCCAATGCAGCTGATTGGATCATTCCATCTGCCATTGCGTATGTTGCCCAGACCCCTTGGATCGAAAATGCTAGCATTAAAGACAATATCCTTTTCGGGCTTCCTTTCGATGAGCATCGGTACAACCAAGTCTTGATGGCATGTGCCCTCATACAAGACCTCCAGCTATTTGACGATGGAGATTTGACCGAGGTTGGAGCTCAGGGCATTTCTCTCAGTGGCGGACAGAAATGGCGGCTAACACTAGCACGAGCTTTGTATTCACGTGCAGGCGTCTTGATCCTCGATGATGTCTTCTCGGCTCTTGATGCACACGTGGGCAAGCAAATCTACGAAAACGCTCTCATGGGAGAACTTGCTGAAGGCAGGACTCGTGTTCTTGCTACTCACCATGTTTCCTTGTGTCTGCCTCGTGCTGAATATGCTGTGTGTCTGTCTGCAGTTGGAGCGTTAGAACATGCTGGACTCGTGAAGGACTTGAAAGGAAACCCCGATTTCGAAGATATTCTACAGGTATGCAAAGACTAGACGTCAATTTCCCTTTGTCATACAATGACCTTGTCACAACGGATCATGGATTCCTCGGCTCAGATAGTCAATCTCGTTCTAATTTGCATCAACCATTTCATCTGTTGAGCTTTGCTGACGATAATATTATAGGCCGCGGAGGCAGAGGTAAAGCCAAATGGCGATGCTCCATCTGCAGATGCAATTGCCGATGTGGATACGAATGGCACCACCACGAAGCCTGACAAACCTCCTCCAAAGAAGTTGATCGAGGACGAGAAGCGTGAAACCGGCAGTGTCAAGCGAAGCGTCTATTTCGCCTATCTCAAAGCCACCGGGGGAATTCCCTTTTGGGTCTTCGTCTTCATGTTCTACGCAGTTGCCCAAGGCCTTACTCTCAGCAGGTCATGGTGGATCAAGATATGGACATCGAGCTACGAGCACTTGCGCGACGCCCCGTATCAATATTCTTCTCAAATTCAACTTGGCGGTATGAACACTTCATCATCGGCCAACAGCCACCTTTTCGACAGCGACTCCGCTTTCAGAAATCTGGGCTTTCCATCATTCTTTTCAGTAAAAGATTTGGTGGCCCTTTTCCCGGATAGCAATGTAGTGGGTGATTCGAACGCACCTCCAGCTATTAATGCGATGCATTCCGCGACAACCCCATCCTCCAAAGTATCATTGGAGTCCTTTCCCATCAACTTACAGAACCGCACAATTGGATTCTATTTGATCGGCTACATCATCATATCTGTAGTATCTACGTTGGTCGACGTTGGTCGTTTCTACGTTGTATACCAGGGTTCATTGCGAGCATCTAGAACGGTCTTCCGAGATATGACTTACAAAGTTCTGAGAACTCCTCTCAGATGGCTCGATACGGTCCCCACAGGCCGTATCTTGAATCGGTTTACTGCCGATTTTCAGTCTGTTGACTCACAGCTCTCCTCAAACTTTGGTCAAATCGGATCTTCTTTCCTGTCCATTGCGGGTATCATGGTTGCAGCATTTATTGTCTCACCATATATCATCCTCCTTGCTCTTCTACTTCTGGCGCTTTGTGCTCGTATCGCACTCCGCTATATTCGCGGTGCCCGCTCTATCAAACGTCTGGAATCCATCCAGAAGTCGCCCATGATTTCGCATTTTACAGCGTCCCTTCAAGGTCTGAGCACCATCCGCGCTTTTGCAAATACAGAAGCCTTCGAATTACGCATGCACGCTCTTATCAATTCATACACATCTGCAACATGGCACAATTGGCTCTTCAACACGTGGGTTGGCTTTCGCATGGCAATGACAGGGTCTGTATTTTCAACACTCGTTGCGGCATTTGTCGTCTCGACTTCTGGCATCGATGCGGCATTGGGTGGATTTGCCTTGGCGTTCGCGTTGAATTATCGCCAGACTATCAACCAGACTTTAAGACTCCTCGCGGCAACAGAGCTTGACATGAACGCCGCGGAACGAATTTTCGAGTATTCGAATCTGGACATTGAAGACCAAGGAGGAATGGCTGTTCGCGCATCATGGCCTGAAAGGGGTGAGCTGGACATCGAAAACTTGGAAGTCGGTTATGCAGACGGCCTACCCAACATTCTCAAAGGCCTGACCTTTCACGCGGACTCGAATCAACGAGTTGGGGTTGTAGGACGTACCGGCGCTGGTAAGTGATGATTATCGTTCCAGCTGTCCAACATAACTGACCATAAACACAGGTAAATCAACGCTCTCACTCGCATTGTTTCGATTCCTGCAGGCTCGTGCTGGCAGTATTGTCATTGATGGAGTCGATATCTCGAAGATCAGACTACACGATCTCCGCACTCGCCTCTCTATCATTCCCCAAGATCCCGTTCTATTCTCTGGCACTATTCGATCCAACCTTGATCCATTGGACGAGTTCTCCGACGTACAACTCAAGCAGGCATTACAAAGAGTCCATCTCATTCCTTCGGCAGATAACACTCCTATCCCTGAAGCAGCAAGTCCAACAGATGCATCGTCAGCCGAAGGTAGCATCGCGACATCGACGACCGCAGCGGAGCAAAGTCCAGCCAACAGAGAAAACGCCAACATATTCCTATCGCTGGAGTCACCAATCTCCTCGGGAGGCGCCAACTTGTCACAGGGACAAAAGCAGCTTCTGTGTCTTGCGCGTGCAATTCTCTCGCGCCCCAAAGTGCTGCTCCTTGATGAGGCAACATCGGCAGTCGACAAGAAGACCGATACCTTGATTCAGCGCAGTATTCGCGAGGAATTCACCAATACAACTCTCTTGGTCATTGCGCATCGGTTGAGTACTGTCATGGACTTTGATCGTATCTTGATCATGAAGGATGGTATGGCTGCCGAGTTCGGTACTCCGCGAGAGTTGCTTGAGATCGAAGATGGTGTGTTCAAGGGCATGGTTGAGCAGAGCGGCGAGAAAGATGAGTTAACAAGGACTGTTGGATTATCGTAAAGTGTATTGTACTTTTTCAAAAGCGCTTTTCTTCATTTTTCTTTTCTCTTTTTTCGAAATATAGATGGAAAAGGTTAATCTCGGGCATGCAGATAGACATCTCTACTAGATAGAATGTATTCTGTTCGCCACAATATACTAGGCGAATTGACAAGCGTACTTCAGAAGCTGCCCCTACTTTTGGAGACATCTCGGATACTCGGCTGGATATGCGAGTCAGCTTGACGTGAATGTTGATCAGGGTCGTAGATGTGCACGTGACCATCACTCATCATCAAACCTCGCCTGATGGCCTCGCCTGACTTCGCATTTCAACGACATGTATCTTTGATCCCACCTTCCCCGGAATTCTCACTCAATCACCACATTTATAGTAATACCTGGCTGCTCTCATAGCCAGACGAATGTTTACCTCAGCGCTGCTTTTGTTTCCCACCGTACTGGTATTCCCAGATCTACGTATTGAATTGCCAACTAGTCAGGGCCGGTTGCCTAATTGCCATCACCGGAATCTGATGAGGATCGTCGTCGATTGAGGGTTCTATTCAACGACTCCCAAACAAACTAAATTTGTGAAATCTGAATGAAGTTGACGTTCTCCTCTGCCCGTTAATCTTCGACTCGATCCATCGGAATTCTTCGAGCTCCTCCACCAGTAGCGGGCCCGCAAAGGCAAACACCGGATACCTCATCAGAACCCCAAGACCGCCCCAGGAAGGCCCAAACTGCAATCCAAAAGGACGAAACAAAATATGCAAACCCAAGTCACAATCCCGCAAGCTCTTATGGAAGCTACCACGATGCAGCCAGAAAATCTCTTACACAGGCTCCCACCCGATCTCCGTCTCGTGATCTTCCAGCAAGTTTGTGCAGATTGGGTTGGGAAGGTCCCCAACATAATCAAAGCATTTCGAAACGACTGGACCCTGTACCACGAGGCCCTCGAAGAATTCTATAAAAACAATACATTTGTATTCCATAGGGGAAATGAATGGAGCTTTGGGGACATGAAGAGCAGGGCGGTGGAGAGCATCAGAAGGGTGAGGATTATTGTAGAGTAAGTCTGCACTTGACTTCTACTATGCATATACCTTTCATGAAATCAAAGGTCATGAAATTACAGGTATGATCGGTGGCCCGAGGATCAAAAGCTGATTACATTCACAGGCCAGGAATTATGCACCAAGGCCTCTTCCGCATCAATCACCCTGACGTGGATCCTTCCGCCATGGAACCAGCATTCGTACCGTGTACCCTCTCCTACGCAACCAATATCCGACACCTTGTCATCGAGTTCAGAAGTTCTCGAACGAGCGAAGATATTCTCCCATTCACCCCTTTCGGCCAAGTGACGTTTTCACCCAACTACTTCATCGCGCCTTTTCTGAAAGCGGGACTAAAGAGAGTGGAGATGGCACTCCCTGAGCGATCACTGACAAGGGACAGCTATGAGTTGCTTTTGAGGGAGAAAAAGTTGGACTTTGGGATCAAGGGCTTGAATGTGAAATTGGGAGTTGTGGGGTGCTTAGAAAGCGTTGGTGCGGGGTATGAAGAGCGCGACGATAGATTCGAGGAGCACCTAGATTGGATGGGCGAGGACAACTCATGGGAGGAAAGAGAATTGTCGAAGTTGGAGGGGAGAGAGAGATGGTTCTGGAAGGCTGCTGAGGGGAATTTCTTGGGTGAAGTGAGGAAGGCGGTGGACGTGGCTCAGGCGACCACAAATGGAGGAGAGGCTTTCAATCCCTGGAAGAATTGATTGGTGGGGTTATCTACACCACCTTCACACGAAGATCAGAATCTGATCACGTTGGTGTGAATAGAAATTCGAACCATCGTGCTAAATCCATACTCAACATCAAGCTTCCGAAGGCCGATTCAAGATTCACTAGACAGGCGTCGAGCTTTCTTGGTGGCGTTTGACAACACTTACTGACGATGGCAAAACAAAGACAATTGTTTACTCTCAAAGGCGCCAATCGATATCGATGGTTCCCAATGGCTCTGGCGCTCACATAGCGGCCTGTCCATCGTTCGAGCTCGCTTCTGCAACGAAAGAGACCTCGTGGCGATAGCTAATTGACAAAGAGAAACTGGGCCGCAATGGCCTACATGACTTAGCCGAGCCAAGCCAGAGGACGGTACTTGCGAGTTCTAGAGGATATCAGAAGCCACCTCCATGCCGAATGGAATGGTTCGGAGGCATTAAAGACGCTCGTACTCGATAAAATCCTCGACAGACCTTTGCTACCTTCCAGCCGCGGACCTGGCTATCTCGTCGGATTCTTCGAACAAGATTAGCACAGCCGATATTCGATCTACCTACCCCAACATAGGATCCGCGATTCTCAGTCCACGGCCTAGACAATGTCGCTTGCGGCTTCACCAGTAACGTTCGGGGTTGAGATAGAGTTCAACCTGGCATATCTGGAGATCAACAAAGATACCCCTCTTCATGATCCTAAGGAGAAACCCCGACTATTCTTCCCTATTAGCGAGAATGACAAGGAACGATTCTCAGAAGAGTACATAGCAGAAAACAGACGATCTTTTCAGGGCAGATCAGGGCTGTGGAATGTCCTGGAACTCATACGCTCCGCCGGCTATCCAACCGACAACGCGATTAGAACAGAGGGTGGCCCGGGAGTATGGAAAGTTACCGATGACTCAAGCGTTCGGCCGACAGAGAACTCGAAGTACGAATGGCAGTCAGTCGAGGTCAAGTCTCCAGCTCTCGTGTTCTCGCCCGCATCTCTCGAGCTCGTCTCAGAGGTCTGCCGACTGATCACCAACACATATTTGAAAGAGGTCCCACCCTCAGCTGGACTACATGTACACGTCTCAGCTGGCACTGGGCCATTTAACTTTCGAACCATGAAGGCCCTGTTCGTCTTCCTTTGGACTTTCGAGTCTCAGCTACTCAGTCTTCATCCTCCCGGACGCCAACAGAATGAATACTGCCGAAACTTTCGACAAGACTCAACACTTGCACGAGGCTGGTATTATATGCACAAACGGCTCCCAACCATCGATGAAGGCCTGGAACGGCTACTGGAATGTGTAGACACCGCTATCCTTCTGGACTTTGCTCGCGCGGGCTGTTCAGGCGATTCAAAATGTATGGCATACAACCCAATCAATGTCCTAGCATTCCAAAAACAGACGTGCTCAATGCCGACAATTGAGTTTCGGCAACACGAAGGAACGATTGATGGCGAAAGAATCAGTCAGGTAAGGTGAAAAAGCACAATCATGAACTCATCACTTTCCATTCCGAATTGAATTCTCGAAGACATTCTCCAGCTTAGACACTGACATGTAACTGCTAGTGGATCTCTACCATTGTCGGGATAATCAATCGTCTCGAACAGATTACTCCTGGTGAGCTACTAGAGCTGGTGCTCTCACAGGTAGAGCGCGAGCATTGGCAAGCATTCGTCCAGGTCTCTACAGTCAACCCCTCAAATCAGCGTACCGAGAATAACGTGCAATCTATTCCGGCGCAAAGCAGGTTCACGGCCATTGATCTCTTGGAGTGTTTGGGTCTCAATGATCAAGCAAACTACTACCGGAGTCGTCTATTTCCGGTTTCATCTATGCAGCCAGTCACCAGAACCAACTGTACCATGGATAGTCATGGCAGGAGCCTACCCCATGGGGAGACTCTTGTCGAATCCGTTAGGAGCTTAGATGCTGTTAAGGAGAGACTGAGAGAGAGATGGATAGATGCTTTTGGGCATAAGTAGAAGAATGCCTGTGTATGAGTTATTCCCGGCTTGTTGGTGGCTACTGAGTCTTGGTGGATTGATGCCAACGGGTGCAGAGGGGAGAAAGAATTATGAGAGCATGGGTGACGCTCGGAGTCTAAGCAAAGGAGGGAAATAATCACAACCAAATGAACGTCCTTTCGTTACTATCTATGGATGCTTTGCGCTGTATTGAGTGCTTGTCAGGCAAGATGGTCCTGAACTCTCGCCATCATCAGGAAGAACGACTCCTGGAGCACAGAATTAATGTCGTTACTAGTACTTGCTCTCCTCGGGGAAGTCGTGCTTGATTCTGCTTGACAATTATTCGCAATGATGTCAAACAGTCGTGGGCACATTTATTCATGACATACCGGCCGTATTTATGTAGTAAGCATCTAGGAGTTGAATACAATCAGGCTCTCATCTCGTTTTGTGGTCTGCGGGGTAATCGTGCAGCTCGCTTAGATTGCGAACATCATAAACAATCTGACCAAGCAGTGGTCGCAGCTGAACTAGATATTATGATACGAGAAAGCTAGCAATCGATTCTCAACGGAAATCTGTGTATTCTGATGCGTCCCGGTTTGCCATGACGTATGATCAGTCCATATTTATTGATCGCAAAGTTATCGGTAGTTCTAGACTGGACACTAGTCCCCGAGACAACCCACAACCACTTCTAAGGATACTCCTTCTGTCATCTAGATTGGTGTAAGTCTTGCTGGATAGCTCTTGTAAATTTCGCACAGGCTCTCATATACGGATCAATTCCAGGAATGTGAGAAGTGCAGGTGACGGAATAACTTCTGCCAGAGAGCGCCTCGCGCTCTCTAGAGTCCTATTACATGTTATATTCAAAGACAAGTTCGCTCTAGAAGTCTGTGATCTCAACGCTAGAACATTTTACCAACTAGCCTTACTTATTCCGTCATAATTGGTGAAGCTAATGCTCTTAAGATGGCCGTAAATTTATAATCATTCTCGACACCCAAGAAGAGGTCTGTACTTTCTTACCAATTTTCTAAAACTCACAACTCAAACCATATAATTTGGCACAATGTCGGAATCTATTCAGCCTTTCAATCTCGTAGGGCTCCCTGTCGAGCTCCAAGGTCTGATCTTCGATAACGTCTTCACGAATCGTCTTTATGGAACAGTCAAGTCACACAAAGCCTTGGAAGGAATGCTTATGGAGACGAACGACGATGGCTACAACTTACTGGTGGCTCTCGGCACCTCTGGAAAAGTGCTAGAGGAGGCTTTAAGGTCCTTCGGCATGAAGGCATCGTACTCACTTCATGATTGCCATACACGACGTGACGACGATGGTAGCGGCAGCGTTGATCATTTGACGGACTATGATCGCAATGGCTTGGGCGGTAATTATTGGAGAGTCTACGACAACTCTCTCATCGGATATGACCAGAGGCGGTTTCTAGCTCATATTTGAAACGTGAACATGTTTATCAACGACGAGTATGCATATCTCTCATTTCCAGACACTCTCCTTCTCCTCAGACTTATTCTTCGAACTTGGTTAATAACAGGAAAGATTCTTTTTTGAAAGCCGTGGGAAGTGGATGCTTGGCATCAGTGACACGTTCATCGATCACGGACTTCCATTCAGGTACAACATCCGGAATTTCACCATCAAGATCACGTTGATTCGATCGGGGTCAAAGAAGCCAAGCGACGACAAACGAGTCCTTGGTTTGAAGCATTGGTTAACTATATTTCCGAATCTGAGATCCGCTACTGTCACGGTGGGCTTTCGTCACCCGGTTTACCTAGGCATAACCATTGTTCCTGGGGGGACGACAACGCCATGGGATGGAGATAAGATTAAAGTACAACAAGTTGTCGATAGAGAAGATGTAACTTTAGAACGTGGGATTTCCGGGAAAGTGAGGTGGTTCTTGGCTGAGCATGAGGGGGGAACCAAGCAGATTTATCCTGGATCTTTGTGATTTGCAAAGCTTTGGGGATTCACGAAGGGAAGAAGGTATACTCAAAAGTTCTTGATGAGAGAGAACCACCTATTGCATTAAATCTTATCACTCGCTTTTGGGTCGACAGGAACCATGTCTGTCGCCTGTTCTGGGAAGTCATCATCTTGTTCCAAGCAATGACTTAGATATCCAATACTTTTAAACGTCATCTCCGGTGATCAAGACGGCGAATGACATGTAGATCCAGAGATTCAAACCTCGGTGCTGTGTTCCAGTATGCGGTGGGATATAATTGTTGTTTTTGTCTTATGAGTTGTATTCACAGAAATAAGTGATGTGGGCGGATCTTCTACCTCGACTTCAAGCTAGCCAGGCTAGGAACGACCAACTCCTGTAGCTCTCGACCGGAGCAAAAGGTTTGCCAAGCTAGTTCGATCTGCCAGTAGAATACCAAATATATTCAAATGACATGCTGGGTAACAAACTATCTTATTCGACCTTGTCGGAAAGAAAGAAAGAAAGAGAGAGAAGCCGCAACTCATCAGATCAATAACTTCCCACGAACAGCAAACAGATACCATCCTGCTTCGTCAAAATGGAGATTTCAGAGAGGACCCACGAATATCTCCACGCCGACCAGATTTGGTCAAGATTAAGCTCGTGTACTTGCAGTCTTCGCAAACTTCCCGCCGAAGTTCGACTGATTGTGTATCGTTATGTGGCGCCTGAGGGTGACTACCTTGGGAAGCATCCAGCTTTGCTTGGAGCTCTACGACCGGATAAACTGCTATACATGGAGTTTCTAGCAGAGTTCAAGAAGAGAAGTACGTATGTTCTGGATGAGTACAAGAGAGACAGCTTTGACATCTTTTGTTCAATGCTGCCTAAAGTACTTGAAAGTATTCAAAAGCTGAAAATAGTATACATGTAAGTCGACGTGATTTCCAGCCATTGAGAGCATTTGCTTTGTTCGAGTATGGGCTTACTCCATGTAGACAATACCATGAGGTGGACGAGCTTGACAGGGTTGGGCACCGTAGCCCTAACCTGGGCTGGTACTTCGATAAGAATGCTTTGTCCAAAGCGGTCAATGTTCAAGAGCTTACTTGGGACCTTTCCTCGATACACAAGGATTTATTCGGCGCGTGTTTCGTCTCGCACATCCCGGAATTTCGCCGTCTGATGACATTCAACTTGGTCATCCATAATGCTGGGACAGGTGGCGAGCTCATCGAGGCTCACGAATTGACGGACTTGGATCATATATTGCGAGGGCTGTGTAGTCATTTCTCTAATATGATGCCGAAGATTGGCAGGGTGTGCTCCGCCGATTTTGAGGACGAAGCCAGAGAAGAGTTTAATCGAGCCTTTGACAATCAAGAAGAAGACATAAGAAACTGCCTCATATGGATGTGGAGTAATTATCCGTGGGAGTTTGAGGTCAATATGCAGAGGATTCTGGCAAGGTCTAGACTGGGTGGCTTGCCAACTGGAGGAGGACTTTCCGAAGTCACTGGTCTCGGTATTTCAGAGACGTGGTTTTGGCAAGCAGCCGAGGGAGAGACTCTGCTTGGGGAACAGTACCTCGAAAAGTAGTGCCTGCATCGCCGTCTATCATTTTGTTGGTTACGAAGGGCTAGGGCAAGGAAATTCAAGGTTCAGGGGGACTTGGAGCATTAAAATCATATACACTCTGCTGCACTATTTTGGTTTATTTCTACTTCCCTACAGCCTCCACAAGGAGATATAAAGTGCATGAACCACAAAACAAACCGAAGCATCTCCTCAAACTCGCAAAACTCGCAAAACAGTATGCCGGCTTTCAGTCATCCCAAACCCTTGCCACTGCCGAAGACAAACACAAAAACTACTATGATTCATCCTCAGACCAATCATCTTGCTGTGCTCTCTGTGTCGGGCGTTCCATTTGCAGGCTCATAGGCAATTCGATCTCTTTCAGGAACTTCTCTTCTTCGGCAATCCAGACCCATTTCTCTCTATCTTCTTCCTTGCGAGGCTGTCTGATACCTTTCTCGTCATATGTATCAGCGTACACGCGATCGAGCTTCGGCACAACTCCAAAGAATGAATTCGCCTCCTTGATACCAGCTTGCATGCTATTTTCATGCGAGTCGGGGCTCACATAACCATCCGAGACCCATGAAGCAGTCCTGGCAAGCTTCGCGAGCTTGATAGGAGCGGTTGCTGCAGCGTACTTGAGGCCCTTGAATCCGGAGAAGAAGATACCGAACTTCGAAGGGTAGTAGAAGAAGAGGTTGCTGGTAGTGGGATGGCATTCCAGTGTAACGGATGTGACGGACGTTGCGAGAGCTGCGGTCATGCTCAGGTCGTGTAAGGACATCGGGAGGCGTTCCTCGACTACTGTCATATCGGACCATCTGAGAAGAGGATGGAGGGAAACACTGTCACTGATTCAAGTTAGTATCTTTCTGACATATATTCGAAAATGATTGCTTTACACACGACCGGTGGCAGATGATAGGATGAACTTACTCGATGATGATCTTCACCTTCGTGATCGTGGCCAGGATGTTGTCTGGCATGTCCAAGAAGCTCCAGTGATTCTTTGCATGAAGAATATATGTGCGCTTCTGCTTGTACCAGGCCAACATACACTCAGGGTAAAAACGTCTGTGCCCTCTCATGGCCTTGATGAGTGCTGGCGTTGCTCCATTCCACTCCTCGCAGAGAGCAAACTCGAAGATCAATCCCCATAGCTCTGTTGGAATCTTGTCGACATCAAAGGGCTTCAGATCTTGCAGATGATCCTCTGACAGCATGTTTGGTGACACCTCTGTGTTAATGGGTTCGGAGTGGAGGTCCCTCCGTGATGAAGTCTGAGTCTCTTTAGCCGGAGGGCTCAAATTGGATGATGGTTGGACCTTAGGTGAAGGAGGAAGGATGTAACGTCGAGATGTTTTCTGACCCATTCTATGTGTTGTGGTTCCCTCGGTGCAGGGTGAAGCAGTGCAGGATCTGTAACGCGCGAAAAGTTGTACCTTGCGTAGGAACGTCGACGAAAACGGGTGCGTGAGTCCGCTCAGGCTCTTGCAGGAGTCAAGTCGAGGTGTCCAAGGCCCAGTGATGGCTCTTGGACTTGAACACAGTTAGCTGAGAGATGGACAAGCTCCTTCTTATGATATTCTGGGGTCTTCAATGGTGAGAAAGAAGCGCTGGACTCCACTGCCCTGAAAGGCAAGTGATAAGCCCTGGAAATTTTGACCGATGTACGAGCCTTTGATGTATCAGCTCAAAATATGGTGGATTCTATCAGAATAATGCGACTCGGTGTGAAAGCCAACTAGGAGTTGGCAGGTTCTCGGTCAAGGGCGTCGAAAAGTTGATGGTCAACCATCTGGATCAAAATTTGGAGTTGATACCAGACCCAAGAATGATAGGAAATTCTTTAGGTCGAACCTATTTCCGTCGAAGCCAATATCACAGATTGGCAAGGTGAATTAGAAACTGCAAACTTGTACCAGATACGCGTCGACGTCTTGTTGCGCGATGGTACAAATGACTTCATGTGGCCTTGGCAGATTCACGAAGTCGAGTCAAAGATGAGCACTAACGTATATTTGAACAGCTTTTCGTCCGCATTCACTGTCCACTGCAAAAGCGCCTTTTGAACGCCTATCTTATCTTCAAACGACAGGCCGAATTGAAACTATGTTCTGATCAACAAATGTAATCAGACAACATCTTGGCATCTTGTGTTGACTTCATTTAGCCGAGAATCCCTTCAACTCCCCACCATCATGCTTTGTATTCTCCCAAATATCCCTGAAAGCCTCTCTAGCATCCAACGATCTCTTAGTTTGCTTCAAAGTCCTCTCAGCATTATCCTCACTAAGCACCAATCTTAGATGCTCTTCTTTGCCTTCGCCTCGTCCTGTTCCAGTGACCACTTCAAATATTCCTTGGCAGCCCTTGTTGACATCGCTTGGGCATTTGAAGGTACGCTCTGAAGGAGGTACGTTGAAGAGGCCCACGAATTGGCCGAGCTGGGTGTCTTTGTAGGCGGGTGTGATTTGTTTGGTGACGATGACGGCGTTGATCATGTTGGTTGTGAAGGCGCCCGGTTGAACGATCATGGTGCGGATTCCAAATGGTGTAAGCTCTTTGACCACTAAGCATCAAAGATCAGTCAATCAGTCTTAAATTGTCATGAATGCTGAGAGTGAAATAGGACAGAGCTCGATGGGTTGTTACTTACAGCATTGAGAAAGCCCTTCCAGCGCGAACTTGGATGCAGCATACATGCCCATAGAAGGCAAAGGATCAATACCAGCTCCACTAGAGATATTGACGATCGTACCACTTCTTTGCTCTCGCATATAAGGAATTAAGGCTTGTGTGAGCTTGAGCGCCCCAAAGAAATTGGTCTCCATGACCAGGTGTGCCTCATCATTGCTAGAAGCGCCAAGTCAACAACATATCATGTCCGCATAAAGAGATCCCAAGGCCAGAATAGAAGAAATGGACGTACCTGAAGTCTTCCACTGCTCCAACAACACTCATGCCAGCACAATTGACTAGCACATCAATGCGCCCGAATTTTTCAATGCCTTCTTTTACCAGAGCTTGATGAGTTGGAAGTGGCGCAGCGACATCCAGAGGAAGCCAGATACCACCCATCTCTACGACTTTCTTTACAAGATCTGGAGTACGAGAGGGTGTGCGTGATGTGGCAATTACTTTGTGTCCGGCTTTGAGGGCGATGAATGCGAGGGCTTCGCCGAACCCTGAGGAGCAGCCCGTGATGAGCCAGACGAGGGATTTGGTTGATGACATTGTGATGGAGGATGTGCGTGCGGATTGAAATCTGCTGATATCAAGTCTATTTATGGTTTAAAGAAGATTGTAGGGTCTTGCTGGGTCATGGTGCCCTTTTATATTGCGGCACCTTCAAGTTGTTTGCAAGGGCGGAGGGTGGACGGAGATCGGAATTTAGAGGCTCATCCGCCACAAACCGTGGGAATAGATTCTACATGACTGAGGTTGCATATACATGATGTAAATGATGACCATGATCTGGCTAGACAATTTTCTTTTATCTCTCGGCAATGAAACCAGGCCATCGCCCTCCGTGGCCTTATCTCCTGGGCGCTCTGTTGCAGCAGTGACGACTCTTACCGTCTGTACTAAATCACAACATCACATCGATTAGCAAAAACAAAAGGGAGGTATTTGATCATCAGATTTCGTGTATCTTGTAAAGCATAATTGTTATTCTCCAAGGGCTCCCTTGGGGATAAGAGTAGCGAAGTTGACCATCTACAAACTGTGTCGCATGGAAATGGAAGGAATGTACGAATACGCTTCGGACTAAAGTGAGGTCTGCGACCAAACCTGACTGCACGTGCATCCATTGTCATAGTACATACTTTACTATTCGTATAAGCACTACACATAGTCTCAGAGCGAAGATATGCATTGTGACCGAGGTCCTCGGACTTAAAAGTCGCAGATCCGTGTACATCAAGAGCAGATGTTCCGCGCGAACTGTCTTGTCTATCGCTTTGACAAGGACTCAGGGCCCAGTCATTTAGGTGAATTGTGGCTAAGTAGCAGCAAGATACATTGTAATAGCTACTATCTTGATCTATTTTGAAATATACGATACAAGTATCTATCACATCAAGCTCGTCCTCCCACCCACCTCTCTGTTCCCCTCACCACTCTTCATCTCTCCGTTCCTACCCACCACGAACTCCCTATATATAGTCTCCAAGCGTCCCCTCTCCTGCGCACTGATACTGGCCCTTGTGCTCTTCAGACTAGCTTCCACATGCTTCCACCCAATGACTACTTCCTGCTGTTCCTTCTCCTCCTTGGCTGCACCGCTATCTGCTTCCCCAGAATCACCTCTCCTGCCCATCTTTGCGCGCTTCTTCGCGTTCTTGATCTCTGCAAGCTTGAGGGAGATAGCTGCGCGTTCGGCGAGAAGTTTGGATTTATTGTGTCCAGCTTTGGAACGAGCTTCGTTCTCGAGGCGGTCTTCTTCCTCACCATAGCGGAATTGGATGAAATTCTTGGAACCAGACGAAGTACTACCATTTGTACGTTTGCTACCTGAGATCTCGGCGTGGTCTTGATCGCCGAGGACGTCGTGGATGGCTTCAAGATGCGCGTTGTAAACTAGAGCTTGGAGATCTGCTCCGGAATAGCCGTCAGTGCGGCTGGCGATTTCGGGAAGGTTGTCGAGGACTTCGGAACTCAGTTTCAGTTTTGTGCCGAGTGCGCGGAGGATGTCGATACGGTCTTCGCGGTCGGGAAGGTCGCAGATTAAAGATTTGTCAAGACGGCCGGGACGAAGGAGGGCCGGGTCAATGAGATCTGGTCGAGAGGTAGCAGCGAGGACATAGACACCTGATAGTCCTTCTGCGCCATCCATTTGTGTGAGAAGCTGGTTGACTACACGATCTGTGACACCAGTGGAGTCGTGCCCTCGCTTAGGAGCGATGGAGTCGAACTCGTCGAAGAACAGAACACATGGGCGAGCAGCTTCAGCTCGGTCGAACAAGTCACGAACTGACTTCTCCGAAGCACCAATATACTTGTTGAGAATCTCGGGTCCTTTGACTGATATGAAGTTCAATCCACATTCGCCTGCAACGGCTGATGCGAGTAGTGTTTTGCCACATCCAGGATAGCCGTAAAGTAGCAGTCCGGAACGTAAACGAAGAGGACATTGTGCGAATATCGGCGCGTATGTTGTGGGGTACTGAAGGGTCTCTAGGAGGATCTTCCGAGTTGTGTGCAGGCCGCCGATGGAGGCGAAGGTAGTCGTACTAGTCTGAAGTGTTACATTGCGAAGTGAAGCAGGAGTAAACCCTTTCAAAGCACTGTCAAAGTCCTCGCGACTGAGTTGAACTCCCACGCTTTCGGTAATTTTGGAAGACTGAGATACAGACCGTATCAAAGCTTCGCTGCGGGCTCGCGCAACGAGCAGAACCAAATCTCCCGGCATATATCCGTCAGTCTCACCTGCAAGATCGAGAAAGTCGAGGTCCGGGGAGATCGTGAAACCGTCAGTTTTGCCTGATGAATGGGGACGACTTGCTGCACTAGAACTATCCATCCAAGCCCCATCTTCATCTTCGCCAGCACTACCATCTGCGGTCGTTGGTCGGCTTCCTATGCTCTTCCGTCTCTCAACTGGATTCTCTTCAGACACATTCTGCTTGACTACCATTTCAACTACTCTCCTTCGCCCTTCTTTGTTTGGCGCCTTCAGCCCGACGATCTCACGGACGACATGGCCTCCAACAATGACATTGTGGAGCGACTCCTTCGCTTGAGCTGTGGCTAACAGGACGACACCACTATCTCGCCCGCAATACTGCTTGACGACAGCACACACGCCCTCACTTATTTGGCGGCTACGACCATTCTCACTTCCAACTTCCAATTCTGTTTCGACGGGACAGAGCTTGTCTAGATCATCCAATACCACCAAAGACTTGCCGCCGAGACGAGCTCCCCAAGCAGCGCCCATGAAGATTCGAGTAAATGTTTCTTTGATGGTTGATATCCTGGTCTCGTCTGTGACCATTTGGCGGCATGAAAAGTAAGTCGTATGGAAAAGAGTCTCAGATCGTAAGCGATGCGCAAGTAGCTGTGCTACACTGCTTTTCCCAGATCCCAGGGCTCCGGTGAGAAGCACGGAGGACATGTGAGAAAGATGAGATTGCAGCTGCTCAATCAGGTTGTCGATGCCCACTAAGACAGGGGCCTGAAGGGGAAGTGGCTCTCCGACAATGCTGGCCTTAGTCAATGCTGCAGGTCTTGGAACTGCAGCTTGGACCTCGACAGTGAACCTCCTTTCAGAACCAAGAAACCAATTGCATGTTGGCTTTCCAGTCTCTGGAGGGGTGTGATCAAATCGAAGAATGCCACCTTCCCAGCCCGATACTTCAGAATTCTTGAGCTTTCCAAGCATAGATCCATCAGTAATTGGACCATCGAGTAATGCATCTTGAGAACTTTCCGAGCCATACATTTTTACTATCCGTCGGCTGGCTTCTTCGCGCTCTGCTTTCGACTCTCCGCCAAATTTCAAGCCTTCGCTAGACTTTCCACTTCCGGTGGAGAAAGGATATAATTTTACAACTTGACTTCCTGACTTCGGTGCGGGTTGAGATGGGTCCTTAGGAGCAGCAGGTGCATTCTTTGAGCTTTGCTGAGGCGCAGGCTCCAGCTTGACCACCCCACCAACAATGCCCTCAGAAGCCATTGCAGCACAGAGATCCGATGATAGGGCAATATGTTGACTGTCTGGAGGATCGTCCCATGCCACAAGTCTGGCAACGACTTTCGTAGCAATCTTTCCAGCTTCTCCTAGGGTATCAATTTCTTGCTGTTGTTTTTGAGGGTCAACAGGGGCCAGTAGACTCGCTGGCTTTACCACTGTGACACATGCCCATGTAACACCCTTCAAGGCCTTTGAAAGCAACATGTCTCGGTCGACCCAGACCTTTAAGCCCTGGTCTTTCGCATCTTTATTGTCGTCGAACCATTCTCCACACACACTTCGATCGAGGCCTCGTAAGAAAATAGCAGGGCGAGCCTCATCACGGGCGCTTCTCCTTCGTACGGTGCTAGCACCACTTCTCGCACCTGCACTCTTCCTCGATGTGACACTACGGTTTTCGCCAGATGCTCTAGATGGCTTGGATCTTGTCTTTGGAGCAACAATAACTTCGGCATCCGGAGAAAGTTTGGCAAACGGTGATGTAGACGGAGGTTCTGGGACGAGAGATGTAATAATAATGTTGGCGGTTGAGGTAGGCGAGAGGTGGAGAGTGAGGGGATGTGGCGGGGGTTTGGGTCCACTTGAGGGAGTGTAATTTGGGTTTGGAAGTGCTCGTATCTGGGAGACCAGGTTCAATTCTAGGAAGTTTGCATGAAGTTCTATTATTTCCCAATCTTCTGCTGTGAGGGGCTCGATGTTGATCGTGTGGGCAACGGGAGGGTCAACATGTATGCTAGCAGTGACTTTCTGCCCGTCTGATATTCCAAGGCTCCGCGCAAAGGTCGCATCAATCTCGACCAGAGATACTTCTTGCTCTCGGCCAGACGTGTTGCCTCGTGTGCCACTGATACCATCCCGGGTTACAATAGGTGCAAGTTTGCGCTTGCTTTGCATTCCGGTCCATCCCACGAATATGGATCTTGCAGTCGGCGCGCCATTGGTCTGCGAGGAACCTGCAGGTTGAGGTATTCGGTAATTTAATTCTATAACAACATTCTGGGCTGGCTGGAAGAGGCACGGAGATCAGCAAGAGTTGCAGGAGGTGGGTTGCACGTCTTACCGTGTTGACATTGACCAGCAGTGAGGAGAGGGACGAAGGTAGATTGACCAAGCAATTCTTCAAATGAATAAGACTTATCTCTGCAGAAGTCGCCTGGCTCCCTCGCCTTCGTGTATCCGGAGCCATGATGAAGAGAATAGTGCGCAAGTGTCAGAAGGACTGTTGTGCAGCTTGAGAGACGTGACCTTTGCTTTGGAGGATCATATGCCTCGGCCCGGCTGAGTTTGCGGATAGCAGTAAGAAGGTGTATGTAGTAATACTCGGCGGGTCGACCAATCAGACCGGGTTCTTGAGGCGCCTGCTAGGTTTACCTAGCCGTGTTGAATTGTAGGACGCGACCGCGTTTTCGCGTAAAGAGAAACACGCCTTGCCCTGCGCTCCTCTTCCCAGCCTCTTCTCCTATCTAATTTGTATCTTGCGACGAACCCCTCGATACCAGATCATCAACACCACGCAGCTCAACCACCTTCACTGTCACTGCGCAAAAATCATACTGAAATCGCAGCCAGCTCTCAATCCGTCAATCGACATTTTCATTGCCAAAAGCTAGATTGTTTTACCAAGTTAAGGGGGTTCGCGCAAGATGTCGCTCCTTACCTTTAGGTCGCCTGTCAATTATGAGGAGCATCAGCGTATGCAAAGCTCACAGATGACTTTCGCGCATTGTGCTGACATGTATCAGTTGCTTTCGAGGACTTCCTCTCCACATTCAAGACTTCCCCAAAGTCTGAGCTTGCAGGCGCTCTACATGATATGAATATCGACGAGGATGATTTCAGCGACGACTACGATTTCATGGATGACGATGACGAGGAAGGACAGAACTCGCGGAGACGGACGAGGGCGCAGACAAAAGCGCCCAAGCTGAAGTATATGGATGTCCTCCAGAAGGTCGCAGATCGTTACGAAGACGAAATCACAATTGATCTAGATGATCTGGCGCAGGTATGGAAGCTTTACCGACATAAAGAGCAAATCTGACTCTAAGCAGTACGATCAAGTCCTAGAAGAGAGTGGAACCCCTTTGAACTTGGTCTCCTCGATCGAAGTCAATGCGAAGCATTATCTGGATATTTTGTCGAAGGCGGTTGACAAAGTCATGCCTGATCCTACGCGGGAAATCAAGTATGATACACCGCACCACTCGAAGGAGATTTTGCTAATTATGCGCAGCTATAAAGATGATGTCCTGGACGTTCTCATGGCCCAACGAACGGCACGAAACAACGCACTTCAACGAGCTGCGGCAGACCAACCAGAGACCATTCTTGAGCCAGAACTTTTCCCAGCCGAGTTGACTCGCCGATATACGCTGAACTTCAAACCAAGAATGAACAATGGCGAGCCTTTGAAAGCACTAGCAGTAAGACAAGTTCGCGGAGAGCACCTTGGTCATTTGATTACCGTACGAGGAATCACAACAAGAGTCTCCGATGTGAAGCCAACTGTGGAGGTCAACGCATATACGTGCGACCGTTGCGGATGCGAAATTTTCCAGCCAGTTGGAACGAAGACATTCGGTCCATTGGTCGAATGCCCTTCGCAAGATTGTCAGACAAATCAGACCAAAGGACAGTTGCACCACTCTACGCGTGCCTCGAAGTTCCAGCCATTCCAAGAAGTCAAGATCCAGGAGATGGCTGAACAGGTTCCAGTTGGCCATATTCCAAGAATGTTGACAGTTCTCTGCCACGGCGCCTTGGTCCGCCGTATCAACCCTGGAGATGTGGTAGATATCGCTGGCATATTCTTGCCAACTCCATACACGGGGTTTAAGGCCATCAGAGCCGGTCTGCTTACTGATACATTCCTCGAAGCCCAGCACGTTACCCAACACAAGAAGGCGTACGAGGATTTGGCCGTCGACAACCGTGTTTTCAAGCGAATCGAGCAATACCGAGCATCTGGCCATGTTTACGAGTACCTGGCGAAGTCTATCGCCCCCGAAATATACGGTCATCTGGATGTCAAGAAAGCTCTCTTGCTGTTGCTCGTTGGAGGTGTGACGAAAGCTATGGGTGATGGTATGCGAATTAGGGGCGACATTAATATTTGCTTGATGGGTGACCCTGGTGTGGCTAAATCCCAGTTGCTCAAGTATATCACCAAGGTTGCTCCTCGTGGAGTTTACACAACCGGCCGAGGATCGAGTGGTGTTGGTCTGACCGCAGCTGTCATGAAGGATCCTGTTACTGATGAGATGATCTTGGAAGGTGGTGCTTTGGTATTGGCAGACAATGGTATCTGCTGTATTGATGAGTTCGACAAGATGGACGACAGTGATAGAACTGCTATTCACGAAGTTATGGAACAGCAAACGATTTCTATCTCGAAAGCCGGAATATCAACAACTCTCAACGCGCGGACGTCCATTCTCGCAGCTGCCAATCCTCTCTATGGTCGCTACAATCCACGCATCTCCCCAGTCGAGAACATTAATCTTCCAGCTGCTCTCCTTTCACGTTTCGACGTCCTCTTTCTCATCCTCGACACTCCTACAAGGGATACGGATGCTCTCCTTGCTCGTCACGTCACCTTTGTTCATATGAACAACAAGCATCCAGATACTGATGGCGTAGTCTTCACTCCGCACGAAGTTCGCCAATATGTTGCCCAAGCCAGGACTTTCCGACCAGTTGTACCTACACCAGTCTCGGAATACATGGTAAAGGCATACGTCAAGATGCGTGACCAGCAATCTCGGGACGAAAAGAACAAGAAGCAGTTCACCCACACATCTCCACGTACACTGCTTGGTATACTCCGTCTTGCCCAAGCACTCGCCCGTCTTCGTTTCAGTGAAGAAGTTGTTCAGGATGATGTTGACGAAGCTCTGCGGTTGATCGAAGCTAGCAAGGAGTCTCTTTACCAGGACCAAGGTGGTTACGGAAAGGACATGAGCCCCAGCTCCCGGATTTACAACATGGTTCGTGCTCTTGCCGAGAGTGGACAATGTAGACCCGACGATGCGGAGGAAGGTGATGACGAACTCGGGATGGAGCTCAGCATGAAGAAGGTTGAGGGCAGAGTTATTGCAAAGGGCTTCACGCTTGATCAGTGGCAGACAGCAGTCATGGAGTACACTGCTCTGGACGTAAGTGCCCCCCAATACTCATCATTAGGATCACTGCTAACAAAGAACCCTAGATCTGGCAAACTGCCGGGAATGGCACTCGGCTCATATTTATAGTCTCCGAGGCTGCACACATGGCTCGTGATGCTGAATACGAGATGGAATAGATGATTTATGCGTTCTTAGGGCGGGGATGGGGAAAGGTTCGGTCAGTTATGTGGATGCGTCATGTCAGGCGTTTTAGGGCATCGGCATTTATTACTGTTTGTTGTTCTGGTTGAGTCGAGAGCCAAAATGTGAAGGGAGTTTAGTTGTGGAGACTGTTGCTGTATGTGTTACGAGTAGAGAGCCTAATCAAAACAGAACGTTGAATTTTCAAAGCCCAGCGGCTGTGGTACATCCCCTGCTGTACGTCGCCACGATATTGAGTAGCATTCGCCCGAGAGGGTAAGTTTTACATGGATAGTATATTTACCTTCATGCACCCGAAGATGATCTGGACGAATTCTAGATATCGAAGCCTCGTGATTATCACGGCTGGCTGCACGGGAAGATACATAACGATGGGAAATAACCCTGCACGCGCAAGAGACTAAATGACACACCCCTTGCGGGATTGGCCAGCAGTTGCGTCTTCACTTCATCTCCTTCGCCAAAGCAAATAAGCCAACCCTCACAGCCCGGTATCTAAATATGATCTTTGATATGATGCCAGCACTCTTTCTGACTGATCACATTCAGCGACTCTCCAGCTTCTGCAGCTGGCGGTCTGGCAAATCTGCCTTATATGCAACTGACTCGAAGTAGGACGATGATGCATGAATCGGAATAGCTTGCGAGCTGACGCTCGTTTTGACTACATTTGGTCAATGTATCAACCCCTCTCCCGCCTTCTTGAAGCTTCGACTATTGCTATGTCCTAGACTTATTCAAGCTGCTTGGAAAAGCGAATATATGAACTTATCATGGAAGCCCTAGGCGGAGTTGCGAGTGTGATCGCAGTCATCGGAATTACCAGAAGCATTGCTGTTCTCCTGAAAGACTACCATCAGGGTGTATGCGATGCTCCGTTGGAAATTCAGCGCCTGTATCAGGCAATCAATAGTCTCCGTCTGACCCTCTCACGTATCGACATGGAAGATATCAAAAGGCGTCACTGGTCAACAATACAATTCCAAAGCCTTCTTGAGAAGAGGAGGGGGCCATTACAACTGCTGAATAAAGAATTGGAAGAACTGAGGACTAAGCTAGAGAGGAATCGATATCCCGGCAAGATCAGTAGGAAAAGAGAAAGGATTGTTTACTTGATGTGGCCATTGCATAAATTGGATGTGGAAAAGAGTATGAACATCATCGATCGACACAAGAATACGCTTGAGCTGGAGTTCTCCATTGAGAATCTGTGAGTGGTGCCACTTTCCTAACGCACCTGTCCTTGTCTCCTGTCACCGCAGACAAAGCTGCCATACTTGCTAACGCCAGTAGGAACACGAGTCTTGACGTTTTCGACATTGTCGAAGATATCAAATCAGACGCTCAGGATTTTCGGGAAAGTCAAATTCGCCAGAATATCATAGATTGGCTGACCAAGGGTATCCCCGATCCATCGAGGGAGCATGTCAGTGCTCGTAGCTGCTACGAGCCCACAACTGGTTCGATGAGGAGAGCCTATGGTCACTGGCGATTACTATCACTTGACTAACACTAGTGCTAGTGGCTAACCACTGGGACTTCAATGGAAAACTGGATCATAGCGAAGAACTCCATGATGTGGCTCAAGGGCGGCGGTAGCTATTTCTCAACTTCATTCGATGCGTTTACTAACTTTTTTGAGCTGGTTCCGGAAAGTCTCTACTCTGGTCTGTCTTGCATTTCCAGCTATTCTGCCAAGCTAACATATTACAGTTCCACCGTCATTGAACACATGCGAGATTTGTTCACGAGGAACGGAAAAACTGTTATCGCATATTGGTATTTCACCTTCACGGATACTGAAAAACAATCCGTCGCGAATGTGCTTTGCTCTCTGGTCAGAGACATCTACAGCAATAGACAGGACACACCACCAGAGCTCAAAATTGCGTACGAAGATGCCAACCATGGCCAGCAAAGACCCATAGTTTCCCAGCTATTGAACCTATTGAGAGTGGTCATGCGTGGATTTGAAGATATCTTTTTGATCTTCGATGCCGTCGATGAGTGTCGGAAGGCTGGCGGATGGAGAGGAGCATTCCTTGACATGCTCAAACTGATTCATGTATGGGAGTTGGACCAGCTGCACGTCTTCTTCTCTAGCCGCGCCGAAGTCGACATCACAGGTGCATTTTGCTCCTTGACCGGGCGAGCGTCCTTCAGTGTGATTGAAGTACAAGGTGATCAATGTCAACGAGACATTGAAATGTTTCTCGATCTTCGTTTAGAGAGCAGATTCGCAAAGTGGACGCCGGAGCTAAAGGCATTTGTAAGACATAATATTATGTCCAGGGCTGACGGCATGTAAGTTCATGCGTAGATTCAATGAATCTAAAGACTATTCTGATAATTCAGGTTCCGGCTTGTTGCCCTACTACTTGACGCTCTGGAAACCTGCTGGAGCGAGGCTAAGGTACGAGCGAAGGTGAAAATCCTTCCAGATACTCTTGATTGTTTCTACGAGCGTCTCTTACAAGAGATCGGGTTGGAATTTCGAAGTCAAGCACTAGTGGCATTACAGCTGCTGTCTCATGCAGAACATGAGCTGTCTCTCGACGAACTTGCTGAAGCCATGATAGTTGATCCCATCCGTGAACCTTTTATCGACCACAAAGAGCGATTCATGGACAGTAGAGCCGTACTGGAAATGTTGCCTTCGGGTCTCGTAACCCATGTTGTGACGGATGTCTCACGTGGAGGTCTGTATCACCCCAACGATAGCTTGTGCCGACTCCAGCTGACAAACAGCATAGGGAGAACTTGTGACAACATTCGACTTACACACTATTCAGTGTTTGAGTATTTGTCATCAAAAAGAATTCGGTCTAGCCCTGCCGCCTTTTACCAGATCGAAGCTTCCGAATCGCAACAAGCGATCGCACAGGTCTCCATTGCATACCTGCAAGCCATTGGAACGAGTAACCCTACCGTATCTTCAGCACTATACGATGATTACCCCTTTCTTCACTACGCAGCTTCGTGCTTGCTCTCTCATTTGGAAATCCTCCAAAGTAATTCTATACAGAAAACCCTCCAAAACTTGTCAGCTTCATTCTTCACTAAAGGCTTTCATGCATGGGATGTATGGGTACATTTTGGCGGTCGTAACAGCTGGACGAAAAGCTTCCAAATACACAATATATCAAACGATGAGCCATTGGACGACGCCGCACTCTGCCGACGGGCCTCAAAATTCACTGGGCTCAATCCCCTTTCAGTGGCGTCGATGCTTGGTGCAGTATCGGTTATGCGCACTCTTTTAGAAACAGTTTCTGAGCTTGATCACGTTGCAGACAAGTGTGAGCTTGGCTCACCTCTCTATGCTGCATCCACTTTCGGCAAGATTGTGGCCTTGCGTTTACTGCTATCTAAAGACGCGGCAGTCAATGCACCAGGCGGACCGCTCGGAAAAGCGATACATGCTGCCTCAAGTGCCGGTCATGTCGAAATCGTTCGAACCTTGCTTACTGCAGGATCAGATGTAGACCCGCTATCTCCTGACCATCGTACACCGCTGCTCATGGCACTGGACTGCTTCAAAGACAATCCACAAAGCGAAGGTCATCGCGACGTCGTCTTCGTACTCCTGGAGCAGGGTGCAGATGTCAATTGCTCGCCAAATCAGCCAGAAGCAGAACCTATCCTTTCTCAGTCGCACAGCGTGCTCATCACAGCAATACTGTCCAAGCAAGAGGAAATTATTTCTGCTGTACTCCAACATGGCGCTGCCGTTGAAGTTGAAGACTGGCTATACGGAACGCCTTTGCAACTCGCCACTCAACTGGACTGCGCAGCTATCTTCCTACGTCTAGTAGAGTGCGGAGCGAATATACAGGTCCGAGATATGCGCGGAGGTCTCGTGGACATTGCAACCTCCCACGAATCGACCAGTGTTATTCAAGAGCTGTTACGGCTGGACTCAGGTGAACGTGACGGCAAATCGAATCTTGGGTCATCGCTGTTTGGAAAATTCGACGATATATTTCGAGATCAAGTTGCTGCAGATGCGCACCTAGGCTCTGTGCAAACTCTTCTAGGTGCTGGCTTTGGACACCGGATCGAATACAGTAATGCTGTTTTAAGCAACTTCGAGCTGCCATCAACAGAAGGTAGAGTTAGAGAATCGGTCATGGTGCCTAATCGAAAGAGGAGGAGAAGTCCTACCCTAGAGATATGCGAAGTACAAGATGACTGACTACAGATTCCGACCCAAATTCTTCGCCCCGTCCATAACAGTTACCACTTCCATTTGAAACGTTTTAATTAGAAGTATTTTCATGTGCACGACCTCTTTCATTTGTCTCATTGGGGCTGATCACGTCCAGTTCATTTTCCCACACATGAGCGGGGTTCACACGTATAATTCCTTAGATGTTTCGCATGTCTCCTTTTCACTCAAACAACGTCGCGATCGTGATATGGAGGATTATTGGTGTCATTGGTGTTATCCTGAGATATGCCGAGGTCGGATTACTTGAATCTTCTGGATGTCACTGCTTTAGCAGTGCCTCCTCCATAAGCTTTACATCATGGGCAGGAGGCCATTGTGAGAGCACCAAAAGTTATCGTTAAGCACACTTGAGAGACTCAGAAAACAGCGATTGTGACATTAATTCGCGAAGATTTCAAGCTGTACTGTCATAAATTTCCTGTCACGTGGAATCAGAGTGATTCTGCTGCCTGCGATCTGATCTGGATCAAGTCTCTCGCTTAATATTTGTAAACAAGAATCAGCTGCTACCTTGGTGTTGCGAGTTTGGTCATCAAGGAGTCTACGAATATGTTACCAAACCGAATGACGGATAATATACTTATTGCTCCATATTGGTAGCCCTTGGGTGGAGGGATTGTGCGTCACTAATTGGAATAGAATGCATCAACCCCTTGTTTGAAGCAAGGGTGCCTGCACGTGACAGCGCTCCTGCCTTAGAAATTTCCTCGAAAGTGCCTGGATCCTGAAGGCAAAGTTACTTTAATGGATTTTTAATGAGTGCCCGCCCAAGCTATGTAACTGCCTTCATGAAGCCCCGCGGTACGTTCCTTCCTGTTTGGAAGTGGCATTTGTCTCATTCGCTCGCTTACTAGCATCGCACGAGGCTATTCTTCCTTCCCAACTGGCAGCCTCGTTCTCCCATGTCCAAACTTCAACATCGACATGCATTGAGCAAGAACCAGGTCAAGCAGGACATCCAGAGTTGGACAACTCGAGCTCACAGCTCGTCTCTGATATCAGGCTTCGTCCTGAGTCTACTTGCACACAGGTAAGTCTCCATGTTGAATTCACCTCTATGAGCTCTCCTTCAGTCTTCAGCCTCGCGTTCTACCCTCAACCTTGTACACATTCACCACTTTACTGTAGCCTATATACAATTTTCCCACTTCTCACCTCCTCTCAGTGTGTCGCGTGGCACGTGGAGTGATGCCCAGCACCGATGAGCTTGGTTGGGTAGACCTTCCAGCAGCTGTGGAAGTGGCACTTTCGTCCGGACTTCCCACCACTACCTTGCACCTCATATGCGAAGCTAACATACTCGAGTCGATGTAGACCAAGGAGCCTTCAGACTTTGTCGACACTGCACCGATCAAAAGCAGCACACCGCGTTGTTGAGTGCCGCCTGGCGCGTCGACCTCGCGGTTCCCAGTGATCGTGAGTTGACCGATTTCTCCAAGTTTCCTGACGCTTCCGTTCCAGCTTCTCTATGTAACATACAATAATAACCGCTGTTACCAGGCTAGATCTCTCTTATCTCACAAAACACGCCACAATGCCCCCCAAACGAAGACGCAAGCCTGCCACGGCAGCATCCCAAGAGGACAACATACAAGCGGTCTTCCGGAAGCTCTCCGCCCATCTGGACAAAGTCAAGGGCACAACGGGAACCATCGCGTAAGTTCACCATTGACTTTGGGGAGCTGACACTCACATTGCTGCAGCCTTCCACCTGCACTTCTCAAAGACATCAATGGGGTCATCTCTGCCTCCCGTGCCAAACAAATGCTAATTGACCAACCGGTCGTCGACGACTTCGTGAAAATGCTCAACGATGATGATGGCAATCTCTACAGCCGTTTAAACGCCGAAGCCTTTTCCGCCATGGTCAAAATCATCCTGCAGATAGAGGCGTGCAAAGAAGCCGAGCGTGGTCTCCATTTATTGGCAGTGAGTTGTTTCGATCGTGTTGCTTCGATCATAAACTGACAATGAATAGGCTTCACTATTCCACGATGCGCAAGATCCCGAGGAGCACGAAGAGTTAGACCAGAAGAAGGACACCATCGGAACACATTGCCTTGTACCGCTACTAAACTACTTCGTCGACCCTGGAAGTGATTTCGGCATGCGACGATGGGTAGGCTTTCGAATACTTCCAGATGAATCACCAATCATAACGCTGACTAGCTTCAAGGCGGGCCTGCTCTGTATCCAGCTGATCATGGATTGTGATAGCAATCATTCAAAGTTGGAATCAGCTCCAGAAGACTCAAGGTAAGTACTGTCTGAAATCACTGCAGTAATGCACTAACACACCATGCGTAGACGAGGTGTCGGGCGCCAAGTTTTTGAAGAGTCAGATGAGATCCTAAAGGTCATCTACGCTCAGCTTGTGCGACTTATGGTCGAGAAGGATACACCGATGGACGCTATGTTCCCTCAATACTACGACGAGGATGTCTATGCCCGATTCCCTACTTCCAGCCAGGCTACTGCTGGATGGGTTGTCCAGTTTCAGCAGTATGTAGACGACGTTCTGAATACCTCGTCGATCAAAGCTGCAGAGGAGTTTGTTGGGCCCTTCAATAATGTCGAACTTATCTGACAAGCAAATAGTATGGGATATCTGTTCTTCGCGACCAAGATAATGCTGGTAAGATTACTCCATAAACTCAAATATCACGCATACTGGGAATCGAAACTTACTCTCCGATAATAGACGCCAGGCGACCAGCTTGGGCCTAGACACCACAATGCTGTTCTGTTTATGGATGGCGCACAGTTGAGCTTCCTAGCAAGATCTCTCGATGGCCATTTCGACACGGTACTGGATGTACCACTTTCGTTAATCAAGAAGATGACATTTGTATCGGATAACACATCTCAAATAGACTCTCTGAGGATCACGCTCGATTTGAGAGAGTATAATATGGCTCATGACGAGTCTCCCTGCTTCCTTGACGCCAAGGCATTACAACTCAGCATGGTGGCATTCTCGATGGTCTCGGAGAGCATTGAAAACTTTCGAAGCGTTATTTACGAGGTTCAAGGCGATATTGAGATTTCCCAGCCTGAGAATGGCAGCTTGGCCTACATGCAACCCACGAATCGGAGCGGCGTAGATCTCGGTGAGAGCCAAGCAAGAACTCAGGAAACTAGACGCCAACTCCAGGATCTGGGTAGTAGCAACGAGCTCTCCGGCGACCAGGGATCGCGACGCCAGATCCAAGAATTGGGCAACAGTAATGAGCTCTCGCAAAGCCAGGCATCTGTATCACAGGCAGATCTTGAAGCCCGCGTCAATTCACAGCACGATCATGAGGATGGCCAGGACTCGAAGATCGAGAGAGAAGTAGATGAAGACGACGAGGATCTCTACAGCGCCAGCCCCCAGAAGACTCAGGCTAAGGAGCTCAGTCCTGAAGTCGAATCAAGTGTATCGGTTTCCAAGCCCGCAATCACTCGTGGCCGTAAAGGTGTGAAGCCGAAAGCCAAGCCTCCCATCGTTCCTGGACGCCATAGCCTTGACAGTCAAATGGCGATGGCAAAACCTAACTCTCAAATTGCCAATGCGAAGGTACCAAAAGACAACAACGGAAACAGTCAGAGCAAAAGCTTGACGCAAGCAAAGACTACAACGAATGCTGCTGTCAAGAAGACCATCGGCACCGCATCTGCTATGATTGCAGAGAAGAAGAACACGAACGCAAAGGCTCAAACCAGAACTGTGCCAGTTGTTAAGAAAAGCGTTCTTTCAGCTACCAAGCCACAAAAACCAGCAGCCGCCAAGAAAGTCGCCATACCAGGTGTCGCCAGCTCGAAGACAGCGGTTGAAATGCGTACAACCAACCCAGAATATGACTTTCCAGACAATCTTATCACCAGCCCGGATGTTAACGATGCCTCGACTCCGAAAGTGTCGAAGAGCAAATCAACTGCTAAGCCTCCAAAAGCCATCACGAAACCAAGCGGAAGCCAAACCAAGACCAGGGTGGCCATTGCGGACGATTCTCCTGCGCCAGTTCGAAAACGTTATGGACTTCCCAAGCCAACAGACAATGCTTCCAACGGCAAAGATGGAAAGGTCGTGGAAGTGAGGGGGAAAGTAACTAAGAGCTTAGCGAAAGAAAAGTCGAAAGCCGAACCCAAGGCCACTAAGCCTACAGTCTCCACCAAAGCTGATGCCAAGAAGAGGCAATCGGCCCCTGCAGCTTTACAAGTGACTAGACAGAGTCAACGGGCTGCTGCTTCGAAGGCAAAGGACAAGATGCAAGGTGCAGATGACAACGACGATGATGACGAGCTCGAGAATCTGTCTCCAATCACGGTGAAGCTGAAGGCTGTTGAGGACAAGCAGACCACTGCCACAATTATACCAACAAAATTATCTGAGAAGGATGCTGCCGAATTCAAGTCGCAGTCTTCTGACAAGGTCAAGGACGTCTTCGAATTACAAGCTGAGGATGCCCGTTCGCTAGGATTGTCGCTTGACAAGTCTTCAGTCGTCCAGCAGATTCAAAGCTCCTACGACGTCAGTCCTGTGATGGTGACCAAGAACGGGAATCAAGTCTCTGGCGTCCCCAAGACAGCAAAACCTTCTCCCAAGCCTCCTGCCCATATCTCTGCCATTGACATGGCGAGTAAATTGAGCCAAAATCTTGGATGTCTAGATAGTGAGCCCGAACAAGATCAGCCTCAGCTTGCGAATTCAAGAAATTCTAATGGTCTCGATGTCCAGCATGAAGAATCTCAACCGGCACAGAATGCTACCGAGGAGGATGATCAAGCCGGGGTCTCCGAGCGCCAGGAAAACAAAGAATATCTCCATCAGAAGTCACCACTTTCTGAACATGACAGCACACCTTCAGCACTGAACTTTGATACTTCTGTAGTCCCTTCTCCGCCTGCTTTGCATCCAGATGATCTGGACACGCCTTATCCGGAGGCTGCTGTTGTACAGGACGAAGAGTCTTCCGAAGTTGCATCACCCCCGGTAATTCAAGAGACTGTTGAGACTCAACTAAAGACTCAAATTACAACGGAAGTTCTCAAGGTGTCAAAGCTGAAATTGCCAGCAAAGGCCTCGGACACGTTTCAGACTCTACTGAACAACGAAGACATCATCGTTGAGGATCAGATCGTGGCGAGCGAAGAAGTCCGCCAGGTCGATGTTGTAAATGTTTCAAAGAAGCGCAAACCAACCTCAGAGATGCTTGTCCCCATTAAGCGACGTCGAGCTGGAGAAGACACAGAAAGCCACGATCAAGACCCCCAAATCATTCTCCCAGCCAAGGCTGCAGTTTCAAAGACTACAACAAGAGCCTCCAGAAAGTCTAAGACTAGCTCTGCCTCTCCAACACGCAAGAGTCCTCGTCTAGCGCTCAAGGCTACAAAACAGCAATCTGGATTGAAGAAAGCTGACCCGGAACTCTCTGCAGTCAGTAAGGACCCGAGTCGAAAGCCCCAGATCATCAACTTTGGTGGCCAAGGCCCCCGGAATCAAGGAGTCGCAAGCGCGGCCAAATCCAAGAACAGATCTTCAGCGGTGGAAGCTCACGAAGAAGTCAGTCCAGCCGAGAACCATGTCGTAGATCGCAAGAGAAAGCGCGAAAAGGCCAATTTGGCTGAAGCCGTCAGTCCTCCGAAGAAAAAGCAGAACAGCAGTCCAGTGTTTGTTGAGTCTAATGACCACCTTGCATCAGAACCCAACAGCAGCCCTCCGCTACGCGCCGTGAAATCAAAGCAAGGTCGTAAGAGACTCGCTTCGCGGCCAAGTTCCCAAACATCTCGGGTTGACCGTAATGGCAGTCCAATCGCTGGTGAAAGCCCGATTGACCATTTCGGCAAGCTGAAAGAGAGATTGGCTGATGCTGATGTTCAAGGCGTGCCCCAAAACTCGAAGGCTACGGCAGAGGCTCTCACAGCAGTTTTCGAAGGGGAAATTATCCGACCAAGAAGAGCATCGCAAATCTTTGGCCCAAAGATTTCTCTGGAAGGCAAGCTAAAAGCACGTCCATCTTCTCCGAACGAGCCTAACAGCCGTTACATTGCCCACGGAGAGGCTCAAGGTGTATACACCGACGTTGGCACCAAGGAAGTTGTCGAGGAAAAGAAGATCTTGCCGGATCCATTCATCGAGCGGAACCGGAAGTCTTCTGGTTTCATCGAGAGGCTTCACGACAGTGCCACAAAAGGAAACACTAGAGCAAAGAATGCGCCCGGACAAAGACGCAATTCTCGAGAAACCCAAATGACCAGAGGTCACCGTGCTGCCCCGATCCGCTCAAATGAGAACGAAGAATTGCCAGAGCTTGCTCGTCCGAATCCCGCGCCTAACCATGGCCAGCGAAAGATTGGTATGGCGAAGCAAGCAGAGAGAAAGACTCGGGCATCTGTCTACGAGCAGTCATCACCAAGTGACATGACGAGCGGGACTTCATATGAATCACAATCCAGCGACGCAGTGAGGTCGCCACTGCGAGAAGTCCCTGCTTCAAATGAGACTTGGAATCTTGCTGTTCGCCCGCATTACAAGACCTTTGGACAAGCCATCCATCGAATTGCCAATGTAAGTAAATACTAAAGATCTCAATTGAATTTTTGCTGACACCTGGCTAGGAGCTGATCATTCGACTGTCAAGCGAGGAAGATAAGATGGATCTTCTGGTTGACCAATACAAGGAGAACGGCACTAAATTGCTGGACAGCCTCCAAAAGAAGCGAGAGAACGAGAAAGGAACACTCTTCCGTAACCTTGATCAGAAGAAGTCGGACATGGCCGCAGTCTTTGGGGAATCAAAGAATTTCATCATGGAGACCGAGGAGAGCTTGAGGGAACATTCCACAAGCCACTTCGAGAGGGAATGGCGAAGAAAACAGAGTGCCATTCGCAAGCAAATTTCTGGGAGTCGAAAGGCGACGGAAGAGTGAAGGTGGATAGACGTATTGTGCTGATGTGCTGGGCTCTGTTGCTTCATGGGAGCACAATGATAGCAATTGTGGCAACGATATTTCAGACGCAGGTATGATAGAATGTGCATGTATGAGCATCATGGCTGTTTGAGCTGATTGATCGCAAATTATTGCAATGAGCTGTAATTTGTAGCGGGGGAGGTCGTACCTGGTACAAACATGATCGTAGCTGGGCAAATACTTCTAATAAAGAGCTGCGATCTTTCAAAGCAGATGCATGAGAACACGACTGAGTATTTCCTGCCTGACTAACTGCCAGCATAGCCCGAGTGAAGATGTGGTTGTGGATACAAATGAAGGGACGACTGTTGAGGCTGAAGACACGATGACGCAGCAAATTGCCGAGATTGGGGCTGGGCTGAACAGGGAGCAGGTGGGAGGTGGAAGGTGGGCCAGACTCGCAGTCAAGGTCGAAGGTCCAAGGTCCAAGGTCCCCTCTTCTCTTCTCGACCTGTCGAGGCAACAACCCTGTACAAGACGACGACAGTAGTGACCGTATTTATTAAATCTTCACTTCTTGTCTTTCCGTCCATTTTCTCTAGTTCTTTATTCTCCTCCCTCTCTTCTTCACTCATCGACGAGTCTGCCAATTGTCAAGCTAAGGTACCCAGCCAGCTCACCCCACCAGTCGTTCATCCACCTGCCCGCCAGAGCAGAGCGTAGTCAAAAAAGGAAGACAGCCACCGCGCAAGCAGCTACAATGGGACGTGATGGCTTCCATCCATTCAAGGGTCGAGTTAGCAGACATTTCGGGGATTCGGTACGTGCCAGCCATTCCCAAACCTTCCCCACCTCCTTCTAGATCCCGCGGCTTTCTTTCTGCCCTACTTGGAAGAGTGCGAAAACAGCAGGGCAAAACAAGCACAGGCAATGCGACGCAATGAAATTTCGTGGAACACAGTGGCTGACCAAGTGGGTGGAATGGAAACAGCTGTCCCCTGACGACGCGTATCTCAGTTGTAAGTACCGCCCGAAAGAACCTCTACGTCTGCGAACCATAGACTGATTTCTCGCAGATTACGATATCCGATGTCAGTTGCACAACAGCACACGGCTGAGCTCGAAACTGATTGCTGAGTAGTGACCAAGGAGGATGTCGATACGCTGAAGAATGACTGGCTTACGGATAATGTATGTCTTCCTGTACGAGGTTACTCCTGTAAATTCCGCAGCTAACATAAGCTCGCAGACGATTGCATTCTGGGAAGAGTACAGCAGTCCCCTCACTGCCCCCACGACAATTGTACTGACGGAGAAATGGCAGATATCTCGAGCGCGAAGAGCTCCGCAAATACCCCTCCTCGCACATCGTCCTCTTACGTCCCTCCATGGCATTCATGTTGATGCAAACGCCTGACCCTCTTACACTTAAAGACGCTCTGCCCAATTTTACACGCACAACCCACATCTTCCTGCCCATAAACGACGCGCGTAACGTCTCCGTCGCAGAAGGCGGCTCACATTGGTCTCTTCTCCTGGTCTCAGTCATCGATGGCGTAGCCTTCCACTACGACTCTCTTTCTCCGTCGAATTATAACGAGGCTATGCTCGCAACAAACAAGATCTCGACTCTGCTGGGCCGGCCGCTCCGATTCATGAATTTGGAGGACAGTCCCCAGCAGGAGAACAGCTCTGATTGTGGTGTATATGTTTGCATCCAGATGAGGCATCTACTGCTCAAGAGACTGCTCAGTGCCAATGCGAAGGAGAAGGTCAGCATGAGCATGGGTGGAAAGCTTGTTGATGCGAATGGTGGCCGGAAGGAAATGCTGAAGACTATTGAGGGATTTAGGAAAGAGGGTGAAAGAAGGAGATCGTAAGTCTTACCAGTCCTCTTCCCGGATTGGTTTGTTAGCAGAGGATGGAGGCTGATTATATGATCTGTAGAACTGAGGATTCGCGCTCCTCATCCCCATTCGGCAAGGGAGGCAAGACGGATTCTCGAAGCCCCCCTCGGATCGATTCGTAACGACTCTTTCACACGTACATCTATGGGTGGAAGCGAGACAGAGACATATGATAGCGAGGGCGCATGGAGTACTAGGTTTAGGGAGTGCGGACAATGGTCTTGCTTGATTGTTCTACTTCATTTTTGTCTTTTGCATGCTTTGAGCTTTGCGGAACGGGTCTGCTGAACGTTTGATGCGCTGATGATGTTTACGATGGGTGGCGGACGCCCAGCGAGGGGTAGAGCTGGGCATTCCTTCTATATGGGCGGGATAGCGGTTGGATGGTTGGGCCGGCGGTGGAACATCATCTGATGGGATGGCACGGGAGGAACGGTTGGTCTGGATTGGTGGGTGGCATTGGGCCGGGGATCTGGCGATGCGGATGAAAACAAGATACCTAGAGCGGATGAACATCAGCATTGGCTTCTTAGCGAATAGAAATTATAGCTCTTGGAGCTTCCAAAAGTACCTCTTTCGAGTTTACAGCCTCACTTCTAAATCGGGCCAGTAAACGAGTGATGATGTCTGAAACGAGCATGGCCATGAAGATACCAGATGAATGTCCATTTTTCGGATGAGATGACCGTACTGATCATCTCCTGGCCTGTTGCCGTCCGAACTATTAGCGAGAAGAGCCAATGAATCCTCGTAGATGTCAACAACCCACGTCGCTTGACAGCTTGCAACATTATTTCTATCAAGCACCATTTGATATTAGAGAGCCTTGATCATATATTCGTCTCTGCACTCCCCATGTCAAACCTAATACTCCGGCCAAGACCCATCAACTTGCTCCCTCCACGCCTTCAACCCACCTCTAATATCCCCAATATACCTCTCCCCGCTCCTACCTAACCCACTCTCCAACAACTTCCTCGTTACAATTTGCGAGTCATTACCTAGTCTACAGACTACATAGATCGGCGCATCGTCTGGTAATCCTTCTGGAATCCAAGTAGGGGTTTCGCCTTCCTTTTCGGCGGGAGTAATGGGTCTGTTGCCTTGGAGGGTAGAGAATGGAACGTTAATTGAGCCCGGCAGGGCACAGATGTCGAACTGGACCTTTTCTCTGACGTCTAACAGGAGGTGCTCTTTCTTCTTGCTATCTCTCATAAGGTCGTGGTATTGACGAGCTTCGATTCGCTCCTCGGGAGAAAGGAGGTTGATAGGCGATGTAACGCCGCAGAATAGCACATAGTCAAGACTTCCACCCGTCAAGCTCCCAAGTGATAAACCGGCTTCGGATGAGCAAGCGAAGCATTTGGGTCGTCGAGAGCGTAGACGGACGCTTCGGAATGGTGGGGAGCTGTTCGCCGAGAAGAGGAGCATGGTCGCTGCTGGTGCTGAGTTTGGCTGGACAGGTTCGGACTCTGGTTGACCTGGGGCCTTTAACTTCCCGGCAACAATCAACTTGATTGCCTCCAGCGCTTGCAAAACACCCATCACGCCTACGACCGGTCCAAGGATTCCTCCATCCCCGCAACTCACTACGCTCTCTGCTGGTGGTGGCTTGGGGAATACACAGCGATAGCAGGGACCACCGGCTGCGTTTCCGGGTGGGAGGGGAGGTGAGTTGAGGACTATTAGTTGGCCGTCTGTTCGGAGGGCGGAGGCGGAGATGAGTGGTTTGGAGAGGAGGATTGATATGTCGGAGATGAGGTAGCGTGAGGTGGGATGGTCGGTGCAGTCTAGGATTAAGTCGTATTTTGAGACGATTGAGAAGCTGTTTTGGGGAGTGAGGTGCTCGGGGTGGGGGACGTAGGTTGGATTTGGGTTGAGTCTGGGAGAGGAGTGTTAGTATCTGGTTGTATTTTCTCTCTTTCAAAGTGCGAGAGGATACGGGAGGAAATGAGAAGCTATGTGCGCGAGAAATACTAGAGAGGAGGGAATACATACTTTTTGAGATATTTAATTGCACTTTCCACTTTCTTCATGCCTACTTTGGCAGTGCTATGTAAGATCTGACGATGCAGATTTGACGTCTCAACTTCATCACCATCTACGATTCCGATGGTACCAACGCCTGCTCCAGCGAGATAAGCTGCTGCTGGACAGCCTAGACCGCCCGCTCCAACGATGAGGACGGATACTTCTTTGAGACAGAGTTGTCCTAAGCAGATATATCAGCCATGGGTTCATAGCTCACTTCCAAACCTCAAAATTAAAGTCAAAGAAGTGGACTTACCTTGAATCCCCACGCTGGGAACAATCATCTGCCTTCCATATCTCTTGTATTCCTCCTCAGATAATGGCCACTTCTTCTCACATTTAATGTCATCAGTCTTCTCCCCTGTCACGAGACCCCCCGCACCCAAATCCAACCCCGCGATTCCCTTTGCAGCTGCATCTTGAGCTTCGACACTTGCAAGATGTGCTTTTAATCGCTTTAGCTCCTCTTCAGTAGCTGATATCTGTTTCCTCAAACTTTCGGCGCTTGCGGTGGCCGAATCCATGGTTGTGTTAGCTGCTAGTAGTTGGTAGGTAGTTTGTGATGAAATTTAGTTGGAGGGGCGGAACGACCCTTGAAAATCGCTTCATCGTTTGAACTTCGCTTCGAGCTTGAACTTGGAACTTTTTTCTGGACAAACGACAAACCAATTCATCCACCATAGTTATCGATATTCAAGGTCACGACTAGTAGCGTAAAGCTGAGTACCGAGATCTGCAATCATGGTACTGTTACCCATGTTCAGAATGAGAGAGCCGATAGCTAATACAAGACTCTCGCAGGCCCCAACGGCACCCAAAAAGCGCCCCTCCATCCGCGCCAAAACCTCCAATGCAGGCTCTGGCCTAATTGCACGTCCGCCCCCAAAGCATCGCGAAGGTGCCATAATATCCGACTCTTTCATAAACAGCAAGAAAGACAAGCGCGTCATCAAACACTCCTCCTTCCTGAACCGCATCGAGAAAGCCCACAAGAAACCGCTGAAGCGCAGACGGCCCAGCAAGAAGCTCGTAACGACGCTCGAGAGTCTCGCAGATGCATTGCCAGATGTGGAGGAGCTTGTGAAGGAGAATGAGAGGGCTGTGCAAGGAGGGAGTGGCAAGATGGCGATGAAGAGCTTGAAGAGTAAACCTGGCGCGAGGAAGAGGAAGGAGAAGTTGGAGAGGATGGAGAGGGAGAGATTTGGGAAGAATTTAGCTGTCATTTTGGCGGGTGATAAAGAGCGAGAGGAGAAGGTCCCGGAGGTCGCTATGGCTGTGGATGATGGAGAGGGTGCTGAGGCTTCTGCTGCTGCGACTGCGTCTACGGCTCCCGTATCGAATCCGGCGGTGAACAGGTTTGCGGCGTTGAGGGCTTGGGTCAATCAAAATATGGAGAAGCACCCGGCTTTTGAGGAGAAGAAACAGAGGCTGAATTGAAGGGCTGCTGCTGTATATTCGGTATGTCATTTTATTGCATGGAGTTTTGGCGTTTTCATTCTTCAGCGAGGATGGGTCGGAGGGGCATATAAAAAACCAGAAGGGGCATCTCCATTCGCTGTCATCCTGCATACCAACATGATTCTACTTCAATTGTAGCTGTCTGCATTGTTTAGATACCCAATTGATTGTCTAATACTTCTACAGACGTCTTATGGTTCTTGAACGGCCCCAGTTCCATCACGTGTGTACCCCTCCAAACGTACGACGTCATCCAAAAGCTATAGCTCTTTGCCCCTCAGCTATAGCTACCGGTCGTGGAAGCTCTCGACATCTTCGGTCAGAAGTCCCCATTGATGAATACAAAATGTCTATATCCAGATCCTCGCTGAATGGGATTCCGCTCTCATTTGCCACTGTCTCAGTCGGAAGCTCTTCCTCTCCACTGGAATCCAAACTTTCCGCAATTTCGAAATCGAAATTCTCTGCTATAGAACTCGGTTTTCCGGATCTTCTCTCATTTGCCTCCACTTTCCACAAGAAAAAAATTGCAGAAGATGACTATGACAATCTTTGTTCCGCCGGGCAGCAAGTCAAGCAGCTATGCGAGAAGTATAATTTGAGCATCATGATGTTGCAACCTTTTGCGAATTTCGAAGGATGGGAAAAAGGGTCGAAGGAGAGGGATGAGGCATTTGAGAGGGCTAAAGGTTGGATCAGGATCATGAAAGCCGTTGGAACGGATATGTTGCAGGTATGCTAAAATTCCGCATACCGCTCTCACATGTCTCTCGCTTCATCTCCACGCTTCGACAACATCTCACACAAGTCCAAACAGGTCGGCTCCACAGACTCTCCCAATATCAACACTTCCAGAGAACATCTTGCCGCCGACCTCGCCTCTCTCGCTGACCTCCTTGCCCCCCATAAATTCCGCCTCGCCTACGAGAACTGGTGCTGGGCTACGGTGGCCCCAACCTGGTCAGACGTCTGGTCCATCGTCCAGCTAGCAGATCGTCCGAACATCGGGCTATGTCTCGACACTTTTCAGACTGCAGCTGGCGAGTACGGCGACCCAACAACCAATTCAGGCTTAATATCGCACCTCGGACCTCTACAGAAATTGGCGCTGTCGTATGAGCATTCGCTTAAAACGCTGGCTGCTACTGTCCCTGCTGAGAAAATATATGTACTACAGCTAAGCGACGTGTTCAAGCCGCCCGTGCCGTTCGAGGATAAAGTTATCGATGGACTGAGGCCGAGGGGGAGGTGGAGTCATGACTTTAGGCCGCTTTTATGGGAGGGAGGCATGTTGACGAAGCAGTGTGTCGAGTTTACGAAGGCGGTATTGGGGACGGGAGCGAGGGCGAATTGCTGGTTTAGTGTTGAGGTTTTTGATGGGGGTCCAAAGGGAGATGGAAAGGGGGAGGGGTGCGGGATGGGGGCTGAGAAGGAGGGGGAGATGGTGGGGTTTTGTGGAAGGGCGATGCAGAGTGTGGGGAGATTGTTGGATGAGTGTGCCGATGCGGAGTAGGTCGTAAGAGACTTGGACTCCGTAGTAAAGTGGTATGCAAGCTGGATTCACTCCATCGAAGAGTGCCTTGTGATGACAAGTCAGCCTCAAGCGAACATTCGGAGGTAGATGCAAATAGATCAAAAAGATGGAGTTGAAAAGAGGATATCGTATTGCGTTCCAAGTACGGAGTTTTCACATCCGTGCAAATCAAATATCTGTTCCATCTGTTGCTACAAGGGAGAGGCTCATAAACGCCGCCGGGTGTTGCTTGCAGCTAGGCTTTTCAATATCCTGCTTACAATTTTCCATTCCTGACATAACAAAACAAAAGTGTGCATTGTGCTTGCATCAAGCCGTCAATTCGTCTCCTTCTCTATTCCCATTTCCCTCTACTTAGCCCCTGCTAGTATTTGATGTATGTCGTTCGCTTCTTATTGAATGCCCGCTGGTCTTTGAGCCATTGTCTATAGCCTGCTACACTGGAGATCTTTTCGCCGTAGTAATCTGGATATTCGCATCAGTACACAATTAAGAAATCATACTATTACGAAGTTTCGGGGACGTACCAGGTACAGGATTCGCCATACTACTCGCCGAAGGATCAACTCTGAACCTCTTAATCCTCCTATAGAACTCCTTCTCCTTCTCATCCATCTGGTTCCTGTACTTCCTATTCCTCCAATTGAACACTCCCGTCCCGAGAATCGGTCCAACCAGCCATCCTACACCTCCACATGTGAATGTGATCAAGCCCAGCGTGATGAACGGGTCCAGAGGAATCTGTGACACCAACGCATCCATATCTGACATGGTGAGAACCTGAGCTCCGCCAACAAATCCACCGATTCCAGTTGTTACTGATGATCCTAGCTGGTACCACCGACGGGTCTTGCGGAGCTTAAAGAATGTGTTCCAGTCTAGGAGGTCTGAGCCGGGCGATGAAGCTTCTGAGGCAGTAGCTGTAGATGAATGGGGCGAAGTAGCAGTCGAAGCATGTCTGACAACTGTCGAAGTAGGCCTGAATGTTACATTGCGTTTGGGGATTTGTACTCGTCGTCTAGGAGCTGATGGCGTGGTGCTCGTGCCTGTGCATGTGGTGGTGCTCTGATTTCTGCGGAGGGAGGGACTGCTCGTCGCGGGATATGTGCAGGGCGTGAAGAGAGTTGGCTGTAACCTGCAGCCGATTGCTGCGGTTCGGAGAGTGGGTGTTGCTCCCAGCATATTGGTTGATGGGTTTTGGTGAGTGAGTGGAGATTTGGTGTGCAGGAAAGCTTGGAGCTTGGGTGGAGGTGTTTTTGACTTTCGCGATTGTCGCGGCTCGAGGCGCTTGGCGACGGGGCGCCTGTGTTGACCAATCGGGGGCTAGGAGGAAGTCAATAGACAAGACTCACTGAAGGTGAATCTCGCTTTTTCGTATGGAGTGAATGGGAATTAGGTACTCCTTTGACTTATCTCCTAGTTCTTCAAAGGAAAACCTCCACGTCAAATGATTTTCGAATAAGAAAGTCAGATTCAAGGATCTCGCAACACTTAATTGCATTATTGTTGCTTGAAACAAGGACCGATCTTCTTTCACCGATTCAAGGGACCCCAGAAATTTAGCTCTCTTATCTTTCATACCTTTCATGTCAACTCAATTTGCCGGTCAACTTTGCTCTCATCAAACAGATTCCTCCAACCTTTCCATTTTACAAGGTTGTTGCCTCAGGCACAAATACTCCGGTCGGGCGTATTCAACTACCGCCATCGAAACGAGCAAGTAAGTCAATCCTCCCTAAATCATTCTACAATTCAATGGGCATGGGGATTGTTCCCTCATTCAATATACCGAATCTCTTCACGTTCAAAACCATATGCCAAGATGTTTCTAAATCCAGTCCCAGGCTTAGAGGGCCCAGAGCTCGTTCCAGTTCACCCCGAAGACAACGAATTCGACTTCGTCGTGGCTGAACGACCAAAATACATTCCCAATTCAGGACCACCTCTCGCACCGATATCGATCATGCCAGAACACGAAAAGGACGGTATCATTGTCGCCAGCTTTGATGTCAATCATCTTCCAAGATATGTTGTGTCCTATGCCGACGCACCATACCTCCGCATGAGCGTTGCGCCAGAGAATATCCTCAAATATGTGTCACGACGTACCTTTGAAGCTTTTGAGTACACGCAAGCCATGGAACAGGAGCGTCGCATCATGGGAAAGAGTAAGGGACCAAAGGGTGGAAATGCTTCCGAAGCACGTGACGATGACCCGAAGCCAAAAGGCAAGCCTGGCAGGAAGCGCAAGCATGCTCTGGTGGAGGCAGACGATGAGAATGCTGGCTCCAGATTCAAAGTCACAGTAGGACCGTCATCTCGAGTTGCTCGCAAATCTATTGAAGAGCCAGAGCCAGTCTTCACCTCTCCACAGCGGCCAACACTAGCATCACCTTCAAAACAGCGCGGACTCGCCGATATGATGGAGTCCGAAAGCGAGGAGGAAGAGGAATCTACAGATATCGCCATTGAAGCACAGCTCAGCAACACTATGCAATCACATCCCAAATCGAGGCTTCATATGAACGTATCTCTATCTCCTTCTCCAAAGCCACCATCTGCAAGCAAGAGAAAGAGCAAGGCATCCTCGTCCGGACCAAGGGATACAAGGAGTCCATCAAGACAAACCCGAAGCTCCAGGAGCCAAAGTGTATCGGTGTCAACAAGCGCCAATGAAGCCAAACGTCTGCGCCGCAAGGTCCGTAACGAGTCAGTTGCAACTGAGTCCAGCCTGGAGGCAGGGCAGGTCTCGGAAAGATTGGAGAGAGAGAAAAGTAGAAGCAAAACCCCTTCGAAGAATCCGAGACACTTCGACAAATACTCGTCCATCAAAAACAGAGAACAGGCTGCTGCTTTACAGAAGGACGTCGCTAAGGATGATGCTGATGAGGAGGATGAAGAGCTCGGAGAAGAAGAATACGAAGTGGAAGCCATCTTGGACGAGAGGCAGTATGGGGTCGGAAAGAAGGGCAAGACTATCATCACCTACTACCTCATCAAGTGGGTTGGAAACTGGCCATTATCCTGGGAGCCTGCCGAGAACGTTGGAAGCGAGTCCATTGAGGAATATGAGAGAAAGAAGGATATGGGCTTGATCAAGATTGGCGAGGCGGGAGCAGCTTTCGATGCAGCATTGGAGGCTGAGGAAGCTGCGGCTTTGGCTAGAGGGAAAGATCGCAATTACAAGCAGCCGACGCAGGGACAGGTCATTGATGATGACGATGGTTCGGAGTACGACTCTAATTCTTGAATGAACCAGGGTCTCGCGAAGGTGTTAATACATGGCATCTACGGGGAAAAGATGCTTCTGTGAGTATGTATGATAGGAGGGGGGTTCGCCTTAGGCACGTCTGGACAATTGATGGGTATCATTGGGGCGAACGGCCAATCTGCAACAACGAGTGCAAGCATTCAAGTGCGATTAAGATGCCCACGGATGGGAGGGAGAATTCATATGAGGCTGGTGTAGTCGGTCACACTGATCATGGGATACGATAGCCTGAGAAAAGGCAACACATGAAAATGAATAACATTCAAACCCAGGCGCGTTCCCACGTTCGCTAAAATGCTCGGTAAGATTGCCTACTTAAATTATTACTTGTTCGTCATTCGCGTTGAATTGTTCATTACTACGTTGCTGTACTTTCAGCGTCTACTGTCTGCACTTGTTTGCGATATTTTTCCTGGCGCATACAATCATCGGCTCGGATCGTACTCGGTCAGCGGCTCTCCACACCGGGTTTGCGAGAAGGTGTAGTGCCAGGACCAGTGGTTCGTCGCTGCTTCCCAGCAGTACGGGATTGGTCCTCATGAATGCACCCTGCCTCAAGACATCGCCCGAGTACAGTGTAGACCTCTGAGGCTTACAGTTGATCAATATAGTGGTGCAGTACTTTATCTGCACTCGAGAGTCAATTCCCTCATGTGATTCGCGAGGCTTCGCTTGCAGCGTTGTATTATGTACTGCGCTGAGTTTGGACATGCGGGGTGGTATGCTATCCTGAGTCTTGTTGGAAGCCTTGTCGAATTGGGGGGTGCGAGGTGCAGATTTATGGAAGGTGGAGGAAACTGCCTGGTTCTATGAAATGGCCTGAGTGTTATTGATAAAATGTCGCAGCCTTGTCCTGTTCTTCTTGCTGGTCGTATACTTCTGAATAAAGTTCCATGCTGGCAATATTGAGAATTATTCACTTTAGTCGACAACAGGACTCGATTAAAAAAGGCCAAGCGAAGCATAATGGCTGAGGTTGCTGGCCTTGCACTTGCCGTCCCAGCTGTCGTGGGGACTGCGCTAAAATTTGCAGACTATTTATACAAATATTACAGAGACATCGACGCTGCCGATGGAGATATAGTAGCCTTCTCCTTTGATATTCGATCCTTCGCGACGACTACAAAATACAGTTTCAGCTCCCTGGATCGCATCTGCCGCAGGTTGCGCGACGCTCGATCTCCTGTCTTTGAACATTTACAAAATGAAGGAATTCTCGAGGATTTGGCATCCAAGTGTCGTCGGACGAAGAGGCAAATCGACTCCGCCTGGGATTATACTGACTCCGCACAAAGCCGGCTCTCGTTCTTGGCCCGTTGGAGGTGGGTTAATAGAAAGTCGGACGTCTTGGCTCTAAGAACGCACATGGAAAGCCTCAAGTTGTCGATGACACTCGTTGTCAGCATCATAACCCTTGAGTCTTCACACAAGCCCTTGCCTGACAATGCGACTCAATCGGAAATTGAGGATCAGAAAGCAATGATGTGAGCCCTTATCAGTCCACAACTATCTATTCAAAACTGACTCGCATTTTCAGCGAGGAACTTGAGGCCCAGATCAGAGATTACATCAAAACTATCGATCGACTAAAAGAATATGAGAGGGAGAGCCGAGAAGACAATGCGCAGCCTGTCCATGTTCGTACAGACAATAGGCTGCAAGAGGCTCTCGTGGAACTGGGGACAAGCATGGCCGACGAGGGACAAGTTCCCCAGGTCGAGAGGCAGTCCTTTTCGTCTTCATCATCGGGCCAATCTTCAAGGAGGAGTAGGAGTTATGTATCAGCCAGCACCACAAGTACAGCCCCAACAACACCTGCCGGGACCGAGTCTCATCGCTCAATACTACCAACTGTGCCCGCCGCAAATCTACATCCAAGCCCTTTGCAGATCCGAAATGACCATCATCGCACACCTCCTGGTAATGGAACTGAGGTTCAGCCGGCACAGCCGGATTCCTACATTCCAAGCTTAAGACGAAAGCAGCGGCGGATTGAAGGTCTGCCTGCGATGTCGGATCCAATATCCTCAGGTCCCTCTCACACACAGATGATAGCAGGCCCTTCGGAGCAGGTCGACTATACTTCGGTGAGACCCACTTCTAATTACCTGCAGCACTTCAACGGCAGTGGAAGCATGCAAAGCGTATCTGGCTACGTAGTTGCCAACGGCCAGCACGTCCCTACAACAGCGAATGTGGATCCGGAAATTTCCCAAAATTTGATATCGATTGCTTACGCAGCTCAGTTGGGGTTGACTATCCAGCCTCATGAGACCGCTGATGGGGATGGAAGTCCAGAAGTCACCATTGCCCTTCCAGGTGGGGAAGAAAGGAAGAGTAGTGGAGAGGTCGTTTTCCAGTGGAGTGCGGGAAGCTCGTCGCATAAGCCGCCTTTCAATGTTAGGTGTTTGGTCTATGAGCACGGTATCCGTAATCTGGTCCTTGGACGTCCGTTCCTTGATCGAAGGCATCGCTATTGGAATGGTGGTGAGGACGATGATGGTGGGGAGTGGATGAGATAGATGGAATCACTATTGAGCAAGACAGATATGGCTTCTGAGCGGTTATCAGCAGTCGATGGATGCAAAACACTCATGCGAGGAGAACGTCAGAGTTCTGAAAATGAGTAAGTATTCGCATTATTAACGATGTGAAACATGCTTACTTCTGTATTTATTAGATCCCGCCATTGCTGGAATCTGTGTCCTGTCAGACGTCGCACTTCCAGAAATCCTAATCATTATTCGCATTCACAAATTGTAGAAGTTCTCACGGCCGAGATCACTCGGCTTTCCCAGGTCATGATACCCAGAAAATCACATTCCCAGATTATTAATTCTTGTAGAAGCTTTCTGGCGGCCATCTATTTTCTCCATCGACCTTCCAAGAATGGTTTGGTCTCAAGATGCTGACTAAAGCCGGGCACTGGCAGAAGTGGGTACGCGCCAAAAAAATTAATCTTTCAAAATCTGCGTAAAGCAGACACAACAAAAAAACAGCAAAAACACATTTCGGAAGTGAATTTTTCAAGTTTTAACAACTAAAAATGATGAAAGTTACTGTACTTCTTCAAGTTTTGACAACTAAAAATGTTGAAAGTTATCTCCCAGGGGGGCGATCGCTCACACTGCTGTGTACATGCAGCAGTAAATTGAACAAAGAGGTGTCAGACAAAGGCCTCACTAGGCCGTAGTAAATAAATATATTCATTGCGGGATCTTATCTTAACTCATCCCTCGGCTAAGAAAAGAAACTCCAGACCAAAGCCTCAAAAGAAAGGTTTATTAGGAACCGAAAAGGGAACAGAATTGCTATGAGCAAAAAGCAAAAAGATGCTTTGCATCGACAACTGCAGGATTTGAACCTACGCTCCCGAAGGAAATAGATTTCTAGTCTATCGCTATAACCACTCAGCCAAGTTGCCCTGATGATGTGAGATATATTGCTTATTAATATATATATCACCCCTCAAAGCTTTGCTGATTTAGTGTGCAGCGCCAAGCTCCCGGCAAACCTTCCTAACGAACTAAACCCACTGCCTCGGATTCAACCTGTGGGAATCGGTCTGAACAGCCCTAGGTCAGCCACGTGCATGATTGCATGCACCACCACCAATCAATACATTCTGTTATCAATGTCAAGAGTCTTATCTTGGTACGAGGTATCACAATCTCATTTGGCTTAAAGGGCAGCACAAGATTAGGACAGACAGTCGTCCTGCTCGCTTAAAGAGATCGCCTCGTCCCGCCGTTCATCATTCCAGCATCAGTATGATCAAGATACCATACAATTTGGCTTACAAAGCTCTTAATCGCAAGGTGCGGTGACTACCCGTCTTGACTTGGACTGACATGATTCCCGCGTTAGCTCACAAGAACAGAATGGACAAGGCACGGGGCTCAAGAACAGAGACTTCCCAGTCGAACAAGGATGGTGCCAAGCCTGCCAAAGGTACGACTGAGCATTCAGCTTCAACCTTTCGTAATCAGATGGCAATGTGCATTTAGCAACTGACTTTAGTCAGACTGTCGAATGTGTAACAGGCGTCGTATAAAATGTGATCGCTCGATGCCATCTTGTAAGAAGTGCATATCAAGAGACCTCGCTTGTCCTGGTTATGGTGTAATTCTCAACTGGGATTGGGGCGTGGCAAGTCGAGGAAAGCTTGCTGGTCAGAGAGTTCCTGCTGTGCAGCAAGCCAGTTGCTCCCCAGTCCAGGTCACGGACAAGGCCTCGTGTCCCAGCTTCAGATTCCCGAACAAGCACCACGATAACGAAACTACGCTGCCATCTTCCACCACAGTATCAGCTCGACTGGATGATGCAAAAGGACAGAGCCATTCTGGAAGCAGAAACTTTTCCGGTCGTGCCGTCTACCAGCCGTCAGCAGACGATTGTCTAGTGGCAGTTCTATCATTCAGTACCGGCATCTTACGAGACAATACCGCACGCCATCTGTTCCATCATTACGGCCAGATCATTGCAGCAACTATGGCATGGGTGGACACCCCAAAAAACCAATGGCGAAGTACGATGATATCTTTGGCGCTGCAATCAACTCCACTGCTTTTATCGATGCTTGCGTTTGCAGCTGAGCATCTATCCTCTGTCATGCTCCAAAGTTGCTCATCTTTCAAGGAAGATCTCACAAGACGTGCCCATAACTATCGCGATTCAGCACTGACTCTGCTGGCATCTGACTTGCGGTCAACTACACTCATATCGGCCTCTTTGGATTCTATCGACAGAGGCATCTCTCGCAACGAGATAGTCAATCCAGTCTTAGCAAGTATGCTGATGCTTTGCAACATGGAGACAATTCGCCCAGGTATGTTTATCTCACCCTCCGTAGCTTTCGCTGCCTGATAGGTAGTAATTAGACTCGCGATTGTGGCGCTTGCATCTCGAAGCTGCACGTACAGTTACAAACACGCAGACCACTACTGGCTACTCGTTCAAAGACGAAACTTTTCTATTTCTGGCCGAACAGCTGTTTGTGGTTGATGCCTTTGCCTGCACAACAGCTTTCGAGGAGGCCCATGATCAAGAGCTTCTGACAGGTGACAACAGTAGTGTCTTTATCGAGTTTCTTAGGCTTGTGAAGTGGGTGACTGCACTTGAACGCCAAAGTGCAGCCGGAAGACCACCAAGCCCAGCGTTTCGAATCTCGCCGTCCGAGCTGTGTCATTTATTTGAGCAAGCAAGAGATCGTACACTTTCGTCATGTTCAAAAACAGTCTTCAGTACACCGTCTGAGCGTGAGCAGTTTTTGGGGGTTATCGAGAGCTTCCATCATGCCGGTCTTTTATACAGTTATCGGTGCCTTTCGGTTCCGGAGTCTGAAGATGAGATAGAACATTCGCGCGCAGCGCTTTTCAAGAGTCTCGATCTGGTGCAGTCGGATCACCCCGCAATGGCGCAGAACACTTTTTGGCCACTGTTCATCGCAGGAACAGAAGCCTCAAGTCGTGATGACAGTAGGGCAGTGGTGGAGCAGAAAATAAACCAGGCTATGAAACGCACCGGATTTTTCAACTGCGAGGTCGCTTTGCAATTTTTGAGGGGGCTTTGGATGGCACGAGATGAGGGCCACTCCTTGACCCCCAGACAGAATAACATCAACATTTCAGACACTGGCAGTGAGATCAATTGGATACAATGGGCACGGCATTGGACGAGCTCTGGCAAACAATTTCTCGTTTTCTGATATGCGTCTTTCTCTTAATCTGGAGGGGGGGTTGCCAAGGTACAAAGACACCACCGCATCCGACGTACAAATTTACATATTCACCGTTTCTTCGTCCTCAACGCCAAACAGCACTCTCTGGAACACGTCTGTTAGCACATGAATCGTAAAAATTAAGACTAGAATTCCTTAAAGGACAACACACCATAGGATCCTGGTACTCCATGAAACCCACCGACGGCAAGGAGATGCCGTAGCCTAGGAGTCGTTGCGCTTGTGGACTGAGTCTCTTCGCTTTCTCTGGCGGTACCATGAGATACTGATTCTCAGCTTGGCGATAGAATCCCTTGCACAGAAATATTCCCACTGTTTCTCTAGCTTGGTCGGTCGTGGTATTGCCACCACCTGCGTGGTATGTGTTACCCAAAAAGATCAGAGCAGAACCAGGTTCAAGCTCAGCTGGGATCGCCTCTTCGTCATAGGGACATCGGTCTGGACCCCAAAGATGGCTTCCAGGAATCACTATAGTGGCACCATTTTCTGCTGAAGCATAAGTATTGGGAGGGGCACTATTGAATCCATATCGACTCACCCTTCGTTGTCTTCGTCAACGCTGTCACACATCCGATCATGACAGGCATGTCGCAATTTCTTGTGTGGTAGTCGCTATCGTCTCTATGGAGACCTTGCTGTTTTCCTCCTGGATTGACTCTGAAGCCTACCGTGCTACTAATTTGGGGCTTGCTGGTAACGGTCTCTTGTACCTGGGCATTCCAGTACGTGTAGGTGCTTGAGATCATCTTGTTTGCAATGGCATTATATAGTGGGTTCAATGACAGCTCTACACAAGCATCAGAAATCGCCAGCAGACCCGTTGCGCGCTGGGTAGTGCTAGGAAAGAAGCCCGACTTGTCCACTTTATCAGTGTCGAAATGAGGCGCTAAGTCAGATTTTATTTGGGCCACGAGGGCCGGAGGGATGAGATCCTCGACGATAACCCCACCATCTCGCTCGATGATGGCGACAAGAGCTTCGCAGGTCGTTGCGGGGTCTTTGGTGCTCATGCGGTGAAGCTGTGGCTTTATGGGTGGACTTTGGATCGTTTTGGCCGTTGGAGACTGTGTCCAGAATTTGCGAGCCCATGAGGAGAAGTACGAGCTGACTGACAAAGCCATGTTTTTCAATTGTGCTTTGTCCTTGAACCACTCTCTGAGTTTCGGGATCTAGTCTTGGAATTGATTCACCGGTTGTGCTGCTCGAAGTAGACAATACTTCGGATTCAATATTCAAGACATGTCTGGCATATGTCTCGACGAGATCTCTATATACCATGTTTCCATTCCATCGCACCACCAATACAGATTTCCTCTAAGACCTCGATAGCATCCATCAGCGGGGTAGACGGGGTAGGACTTCCAAATAGAGCATAGCGAGTCTCCTGAGATAGGCGAAAACCATGAAGCTTCTCGGCTCAGCCCGTGTGTCAAGGTTCTCAATCTACCTTCTTCAGGAGGTATTTTGATCCCATATTCTACACATGAGCTCGCCGACTGCCCCGATAAGATAACCCGGAAGACGGCAAGACTTAGATTCGCTGCCTTTGGGTGTCAGTGGCGCTAAGTTTCTCAATCGACTGCCCACCTTGGGCTTAGCGTGTCAAGCCAAACCCCTTATCCCCCAACCTTAATTGGGCCTGATTCGTGGAGACGAGTGGGGGAGCTGGAAGTATCATTTGTCGTTGTCGTTATCAACATGATACGGGCAGCGCCAGCCACCACTCTGCTGGCCGCGAGCCTGCTCAGAAACGGACCGTTGGACTTGCCAGCTTTCCCAATTTTGAATAATGTCGAGAACGCGCAGGCTCTATCGCAACAGGGGCAAGGGCTGAGTTTGAGAATAGATATCAAGGTCTCCGTTTCCCTCGATAATCAAGTATAACAATCGTCAAGAGAAAGTTTTGCGACCACCAGCAATCAAACTGAAGATGAATGTCGACGATATGGGAGATATCAAGGCCATACAGCCGGATGTCCAGTATGATAGCGTCGGCGATCAGAAATCAATTTCCTCGGACGATGCATTGTTGATGTCGATGGGAAAAGCCCCGGAGTTGAAGAGGTCAGTACAATGCCTACTTTGCAGCTGGCCATACTGACTCGAGAGAGAGTGTACAACTTCTGGACTCTATGTGCTTGTAAGTTTTCAACATTCAAGTACCACATGCACTCTGACACAACTCAGATCAAGTCATGATGATGTGTTCATGGTCCTGTAATGTCGTTCTCTACTCCACAGTCTTCGACATTGGAGGCCCGATGGCAATGGTAAGTATTCTGGTTTCAGTATCGTCCAGAATTCCACTAAAGAGATGATCGTCAAGGTTTGGGGTACACTTATCGTCGCCGTTGGTCAAACTCTTCTCATGGTTTCGCTGGCCGAGTTTTGTTCCATCTGGCCTACAGCAGGCGGTCAACAGTATTATACGCAAGCTCTAGCCACTGGAAAATTCCGTCCATTTCTATCATATCTCGTTGGATGGGCTGTTCTTGTGGGCGAAATCTCTACCGGTTCTTCTTGTGCGTTGAACTCGGCCCAAGTCATCGCAAGTTTCGTCGAAGTCACTCATCCAGAATTTGTCTGGAAACCCTGGCTGACCTGGATGGTCTACTCTGTCTTCCTTGTTGGACCTATCGTCCAGAATCTGGCGCCGAAATATCTACCTGCACTCAACGTTTTCGGCGCATTTTGGACGATAGGAGGGGGTCTCGCCTGGGCCATCAGCTTCCTTGTCCTGGCACCGAAGAAAGGTAGCGGATTCGTTTTCAACATGTTCATTAATAACACTGGATACACTAGTAAGCCATGGGTGTTTATTCTGAGCTTTTATACACCGATGTATGGGCTCTATGGAACAGATGGAATGATGCATCTCGTTGAAGAAATGAATGACGCTTCTCGTCAAGCGCCTGTAAGTTACTAGTGCTTGAAATGTAGTTGTCTATATGCTGACCATAACTATAGCGAGTCATGGTCTGGTCCATGGTATTCTGCAGTGTCACATCCTGGGCCAGCGCTATCTTGATGTTGTTCTGCGCAGGGAATTACGAAGAGTACATGCTGGCGTCGCAACCGTACATGAACTGGTTTATGGATATCTACCATAGTACTTATGGTGGTGGCGTCTTCTGTGCTTTGGTCATGATCGGGCTCAATTACTTCATCGTTGTTGGTACAAATACCGCCGGCTCTCGTCTCGCCTGGAGCATGGCTCGTGATCGCGCATTCCCGTACTCATCCTACTTCGCCACTGTCAACAAACGATTCGGCATCCCTCTCCGTGCCATGATTGCCATTCTAATCATCGATCTTATCATTGGACTCATTGTTCTCGGATCTGACTATGCTTTCCAGGCCATCGTTTCAGGAGGGGGCGTCACTTTGCAAGTCGGATATGTTACCCCAATCATCATTGTACTTGTCCGAGGTCGAAAGATACTCCCAGCGCGGCCAAACTTTAATCTTGGGAGATGGGGATATCCAATCAACATCATATCTGTATGCTGGTCCCTTATGATGATCGTAATGTTCAGTTTCCCGATGTATGTTCCCGTCAATGTGGTGAATATATCCTACATGAACTGGTCGATCCTCATTGTTGGAGCGACAATCATCTTTCCGGGTATGTGGTGGATATGGAAGGCAAGGCATGTGTATATCAAGGAAGGAAATTCTGTGCTAGAGGACAACGTCGTCGTGATCGAGGGGGTGGCGAAGCCTGCCAAGGAGGTGCTTAGCCAATTGTGACACGGTGGCAACCGATTACATGGTGGCATTGCTCTGATAGCTTGTCTCCATCTGACCTAAGTTCGGCCATCGAGTCCGAGAACCCAACAATTACACTCCAGAGCGTCCCAAAAGCATTTATTAGATGGGCTACTGGTTTGCGGTACAGACCGCTGTTAGAAGAAATTGTTTGTTTATTTTCCTGATGCCGTCAAAGCTCGCTTATGCCTGCCCCTTGAGTTTAGCGAGAGCTGGGAAGAAATGAAGTCATTGCTTCTCCTTCCAATACTACACATCCGACAGTGAAACAGTCTTTCTGTTTTCATCCGTATCACCATACTGTGGTACAATCATCCTCATTTTTTCAGCCTTTACCTCCGTGGAGCGCTTTCCAAATCGAGACATGCTTGCAGAGTTTTGAGGACTGTCATGCCGCACACCACAATCATATGAAATATTCTGACCACAACGATAGATCTCAACGGCAACTCTGCGAACTGGATGACGCCTTCGAAATATCCACTTCCTCACCAAACAACGTTTCCAGACGGTGATCACGCATCTTGGCACTGGCTGCCACACTAGCGCCAACCCCCGGATCCACGCTTGGCGATCTTCAAACAAAGCCTACGCAACGCGCCAACCTTAAGAGCATCGACATCCTGGTCCGCTTCTCAACCTCAGAGTCCAACCAGATCGCACAGGCTGGTTATGCGATACGATCTTCTTCGGGATCTGAGCGTTTCCACTGATCTCCCTGCAAGGATCATCATCTTCTCGCCTACAGCTTCCTCTATGCTCTGCATCTTGGCATTGCTAGCGAAGTCTTGAGCACTCCGTCCACCCGCTCAAGAGACCGTCGAGTCCAGGATCATATCCACTATTGTATCATGTGTGGTTACGGTCAGATGCGATAGCTAATCAGAGATCTTGGAATCAGCTGAGAGTACGGATTTCTAAGCTTCAACCAAGTCTAAGCTTTCTCACAAAGTAGAAAGTTCAGACAGAGAATCCGAACACCGCAGCGAGACTACCTGACACCAGGTTTCATACCCTCCTGACGTGGCTCCCACACCTCATGGCAGTTCATCTTCAGGCTCGGTCCCGAAGAAGCACCGTGAGGTGCGACGATATATACTTCTTGCTTGGGCGCGCATTGATCTGACTTTTTGGTTCTGCGTTCTTTTGGCCTTTTGTCACTCCCTACCTTTTCTCACTTCTTAATTTTCAAGCCGTAGAGCGGTGTTTGTAATTCTCCGATTGCTGAGCAACATCTGTCCGTTGATCGGTTCCTTTCTTTTCATCCTTCCCATTTAGTATATTGTCACGCGATCATGAAGCTCTTATTTTCCTCGATCCTTCTCGCAGCAACCAGTAACGCGCGTCCAAGTGCCTTTTCCGGCCTGGAAGCAACAGGTGGATTAGTAGGTATGTATATAAAATCGGAATTACGCACGCTGCATTCGCTTATCATCACAGTCTCTCGCGCAAACCAACTTATTCCTGTCGTCGTCGGTGGACCGCAAGACACTTTCGCGCCAAACTCTGTTGTCGCTGCCGTGGGAGATGTTATACAGTTTCAATTCAGTAATGGCAATCATACGGCGACACAAAGCACCCCGGAAGCGCCATGCACGCCACTAGCAAATGGCATGAATAGCGGTCACATACCATTCCAAGATGGCCAGACAGATGTTGGAACTTTCAACATGCCCGTGACGAGTGTAGCGCCAATGTTTATATTTTGCGCGACTGGTTAGTCTATTTCCTTGATAATCATGATCAAGAGCACGAAACATGTCCCTTCAATATGCGCCTAAGTGGTTCTTTCAGCTGGCCCAATTCTTCCGCTGGGATGGATGTTGTCTATGGCGAGGGAAAATATGAGACGATCAAGATGCTGATTACTGAACAGGCCCCCATTGTCAAGAAGGTCAAGTCATGGTCATCAATCCGTGAGTTTCATCGTTCTTTGAAGTATCATCCTCCAATTCTGACGATTGTTTAGTGCGAATTCCCAGCAGGTTGTTGATTTTGTCAAAGCAGCGCAAGGCACCACCAAAAGTGTAGACAGTCCAACCATAGCTGGAGGTATTGCAGGCAAGATCACTATTGGAACAGCGGCGTAAGTCTCTTGATCGTTGTTGGTAATTTCATGTATTAATGTGCCAATTAGTTTTGTGCCTGCACCGGCCGCGGCTCCAGGTGGTGCTCCAGCAGCCCCCGCGCCAGCAGCCCCCGCTGCCTCATCCGCGGCGCCATCTGCACCAGCAGCAGCCCCCGCGGCTTGATTATAAGGATTCGATAACCGAATACCCTAGGGCAGGAGATGTACTGGAGTAGGTGGCTCTGTCCCATATCTATACCATGGTTTGGATCGAGATGTATGTTTGAGACTAGAGTTTGCAGGTCATTCATCCTCTTAACGACCTGTGGTCGTGGATTCTAGCTATGCAACGCGGTCGATACCTTTTTTCGGAAATGCTGTACAGACTCGTGTTTGTTTCCTCTGTATATAATGAAATTATCTGTACCTATCTATGTCAAGCAATTGACCAACGCGCGGGGCTGTGTTCTATTACAACCTGCACAAGACGACCCCAAGATGACCCCAATGGACGCCACCATCTCTGCTGCTCATGGTCTCTTTTTTTTGACACTTGGATCTCTCCCTTGGGATGATCATTTGATGCCTGTGACGTCGGAAGTTTATTTAAAGATCTCAGACATAACAACATTCAGTAGATGCGAGATTTAGCATGGTCTTATGTAATGGACCCCAGCAGTTCTCTGCCGCGAGGACCGTTTATATTGAAGCATTCTTAAGTCCGCCGGCATATTAGAATGTTTTGATTCCTCAGAAAGATTTGGGTGGGCAATTAAATGACAAGTTTAGTACTCGGTATCGCTCGAAGGAAGCATCACTAGGACCTCTCAAGTCAACTGCAAGCATGTAGAAAGAACCGCACCAAGCCGTAACTCTCAAATTCCAGGCATTGAAGCCTTGTCAACTGACTCTTTTCAGTACATAGCCTCTAGAATCCCTTAGACCAACCGGTAGACCGTCATGTGCACCACTCAGCGCTACAATGGCTTTACTTGCAAGAGATATCTCTTGGGTTCCGCAGAAATCGGCTTGAAACTTCATGCGCACAACAGAAAACCCAACGTCTCGATTCAATGAAATGATCTTGCATCAAGTCTTCGGGTGCATACTCGAAGATCCATCCTCCAAGCTTGCCACTGACAGTAGGAAGTCTGACCAGCATATCGATCGCGGCGGCTGAACCTTCTTTGGCAGCCTTGAAGGCTAAATTGAAGAGAACGGGCTGGAAGTTGTCAGCATTCAACTCGATTTCTATGATACTATTGGGCTTGAGTGTGGATGGATAGTAGGATACTTACATATTGCATGCCCCACGTCGTGTTAGGTCCAGCAATTGGCTCGGGAGATCGGATGGGGAAGAACTCCACAATATCGGTTTCCTCACCATGGTAATCCTCCTCAATTTTGGCTTCGCATCGGAAGTTGTAAGTGCTGTAGTCAAGTTCAACGTATTCCTTGAAAAGCTTGAAGGTGGGGCCGTATTTGGTATAAGAACCTCCATGGTTGCCTTCAAGTTCGATTGAGAAGCCCTCTCGCAGACCGTACTTTGGATGAAGGGATTCGCAGAAGTCCTTGAAAGCCTGGAAGAGGGCTGGAGAGAGTCCGGAAGCCACAAAGTCCTCATTGATGTCCTTCTGGGCCAATTCCAGAGCAGTCTCAGCAGCTTGAAGGCTCGACTCTGTCCGTAAATTTGACGCTCAACTTCGTGGAGTGTCTCATACAGTTCCTTGACCTTCCAGTGCATCTTATCTTGAGCTTCCTCCACCTTCATCAGGAATATATCTGCCTTGCGGAGCTCTTCGAGTGTCTTGGGCTTGAAAGGAGGAGGCTACGGGTGAGGGTGGAGCCTTTGTTGGAGTGACATCAATTTCGGTGTTGTCGGCGGATGTGTCATCTTCATAGTCGGAGCCACTGACGAGAGACGTATCTGGAGCTGCTACATCGGACTTGCTGCTGGCTAACCCTCTCTCATCTACTTCCTCCTCGTCTTCGTCATCTTCATCCTCTTCATCGACATCATCGCGGTCACTAAAGTCCCGGATACCTTCACCCAGCTCCTCGTAATTGGAGCTTGAGTCGTTGTCAGACGAATCATCGTCTTCAACTTCCTCATCTTCGTCACTCGAAAGACCATCATCAAACATGTGACGCTTATCGTCAACATCGTAACCCCATTCAGTAGGGTATGCATAGGCAATTGCTTCTCCAACATCGACCTCGTCAGTGACATGGCGATCCGCGATTGGGAGAATGTCGCGGCTGGGATCAGACTCGTCGCCATCTTGGTGAGAATCATACTCGTAATCCGTAGGTGGCTCGCTCTGATAGTTTACTTCGGTATCGATAACTGCGCGGAATGTCACATCTGCTGGGTGTCATCAGAAGTTGCAATGTCTTTTGCGAGATTGAGGGGTTACCTTTGGGTGGAGCTTGCATACTTTTGCCTTTGACAACGGCTTGCCGATCAATTTCTCCTCCTACGATCTGATGTTTGGTCGAGGTACCGTGGCCTCGTTGGTGGTTCTAAACCTATGTTGGTGTATATCTATCAAGCGTTGCTCGGAACAGCTTACCTCGTTTGCGTCCATGTCGAAAAGAGTCTTTAGAGAGGCGAAGTGGAGGGGCGAAGTACTTGAGTATGAGACTATTCGCGTTACCTGTGCTTGGTATGTATCGTAGTGCTAAGGTAGATGCAACTGTCAATACGCCCACGAAGAGGCATGAATCTGGACAAAGCCGTGTCTGTTTTGTAGATAACCTCGGGGCTTGGAAGTGACTCAATTCTTTCGCGGCAATGTGCGAGGATTGCGAGATCTTGCAAGTTGAAAACAAGCTCGAAGATCGAGTATGTTTCTACTCTGCTGGAGCACAATGTGATGTAATTTGTCGCGTGGGGAGTGGCCATCGATAAAATTCTGCGCTAATTTGGTTCTAGTGGATATCATTCTACTAAGCGAGGTCAATAGCCAATGTCAACATTCATTTTTTCGACATTGCTCAGTGTCTCAACGAAATTCACGTGGAGTGGAAAAATTGCAAATGTTATTTTCGGTATTTTGGCCGATGACACGATTACTAGACTTCAAGAACGGCTTTCATAACCATTGAAATAGATTCTAGAATAGCGGTCTTGCCAAACCGGCCCCTATGGGCGAAAGCAGCAGCACTACTGTCACTTCCATTGACTATCTCGACTTATCATTGTAGAATTTCCATCTGCACTCCCAGAAAGTATTTAGATAAGCCACGTCCACTTCCATTGACATTTTCACGCCTTCATTCTTCTCGCGGCGCCTGCCCTCCCGGACTCTTCATCTTCGTGACGCCTGTGCCTTCCCTGAGGCCCGTTTCCTGTCGGGAATGCCAAGTGTAATCTTCAGCCAAAAAAAAAAAAAACTCATCAGCAGGAATTGGAGCATCAATCTTTTGGCATAATGCGAGTGTCTCGAAAGCTGGGGCGCCCGCGAGTGCACCGCCTTCGTACTCAAAGATCCAGCCGCGGATGCCTGAATTAACCTTGGGATTCCGCATCGAGATGTCAAATGCAACATGAGAGCCGGCACGAGCGGCTTTGGTCGTGGGTAGGTATAGTGATGGTTGTTTGATATAAGTAATAGGAATGAACAATTCAAGGGGAGATTTCAATGGCCTTACGTGATTCACGCCCCAAGTTCTGGCCTAGGTCATTCCATGGCTCGGTACAGCCGGGAGCTTGAGGGGGATAAAACTTAGCTGGGTACTTGGGCAAGAAGGGGTCATCGACGCGTTAAACGACAAGTGGTGCTTTACTCCTTTAATCTCGAAGGTGCAAGTCACGGTCGCTGATTGCAGTATGCAGAAATGGGAAGAGCGGGTAGTCGAACTATATATATGAGCCTTTGTGTGAGAAGGTGCAGTCAATCAGGTATGTTTCTGCTTCACGGTCCACTTCCAGCGACGCTCAAAACTCTCTGTATGCTAATTAGATTTCAGTGGAGTTTCCTGAAGTTTCCGAATGGCTGTCAAATGCTTTCGTGGCAGCGGAAAGGCTCTCGTTGTCGTTATTTGTTTGAGCTCGGCTTGGCACACCTTCTGCGAGAGCTGTTGTATGAGGACTCTGTGTCTTTCGGTGTGGGCTTTGAGTTGATCTATCGATGCCAAGTTTTGGTTTCATCTTCTTTCTCTTAGAGAGATTTGAAGGTCTGCCTCTCGAAGTCTTTGAGAGTCTTCGGGGTCGCAGCCATGGTTGCGGAAGTTTGGATGGAGGACGAAATAGAAGCGGTAGAGTACAGGTAGTCACTTCTTGTTGTTGTTAGCTGTGATAGGTGAACGAGGAGATTGGTTGTTGATAACAATACTCGAACTCTCGCTTACTTATCCTAAAGAGAAAGATTCTTGTAAAATTCGGAGCCGATCGCTGCAGTCGTACCCAGAAAGAGACAAGTGCATGTACCCATCGGCTAAAATTGTTTACCCCGAATTCACTGACTCCACTGCTGGCCACAGTATAAGTAACAGGTACTTTGCCTATTCCCTCCTCGTCCTCTTCCAACCTCCATCTCGAAAATTCGGTCTTGTCTTCATCACTTCTTCGACCCAAACCACCAAGAACAAACTCAAGAACCAAGAACAGTCATGCACACCTACACCATCTCCAAGATGCTTGCTCTTCTCTTCACCTACCTCACCTTCTCCTTCCTTGTCGAGGCTTCACCTTTCTCGGCCGTTCGAGACGTTGCTGCCAAGCTCTCCGCCGATGTTGTCTCTGCCACCTCTATCAGCAACGCTGGACAGGCTCAGTGTGACCCAGTTGGTTCATACAGATGCGGATTTCCCTCCAACACCACCATCGTAAGCTCCTCTATCCTCGCGAACACGGTCGCCTTCTCTTCATAGATCCACCAAACCATAGAAGAATTAAATGTGCTAATAACAACGCCCTAGGTCCTTTGTGATGGCAACCACAATGCTGTCCCCGTTGCCTACTGTGGGGCAAGCCAGCGTTGCACCTACATTGGAAACGTTCCCTACTGTGTCTAGATGTAAGCTTTCAACCACGGACCTTCAGGGATGCATATTGTGCTAATTTAAGGATCTCAAAGGTCATTTCACCTCATGCGAGACGCCCGTCACGGATGACCAAACTCGAGGGTTCAAGCATAGCACTAAGGGTCGACTGTTATGGGGATTGGATTTCATGGCTGTGATTCTTCGATGATGGGTCTCGAAGTCAGTCTGAACAGGCTTTGCATTCAATCGAACACTGCTTTTTGCGAATAATAACTGCAGTCTCTTTCAAGTGAGCAACAAAGGACGAGGTAATAGAATTGGCTGAGCTTTTACTTTAGATTTGTGTTCGGGCTGAGGTCGTTCAGCCATGTGACCTGCATACCCTAAGTAACTTGCCCGAACAAAGGTTTGTCCCTTGTAATGATTGGCTCACCGCATATGAACATCTTGTTTTTCGTGCACAAGTTACTTTTTAATAAGTATAAATAGTGACTGGGAGCAGTACGTCATGACTCAGGCTTTTCATAGATGCTTGCATAATGTATAAAAGAGAGGCTTGTGAGTGGGAGGCGGAGACGACCACTTCAATCCCATGAAGTATCACACCTCACCATACCAACCTCGAAATGTCGAAGCATACCTATTTGCACAAGTAGGCCCCGATTGCCGCAGCTTTAGAAAGACAACAGCCTAGTAGAGAACAGGACAATGCAGCTTCATCGTACCTCTGTAAAGGCTGCCGTGCTGATATGCCTCGCCGTCCTCGCCCTTCCCCAGCTAACCCCAGCTCTTTCAACTAGCAGCCGTAGCCGTAGCAGCGCAAACAATATGATCGAGTAATCTGCTCGTCAGCCTGCCGACAGCTCACTAGGAGGGGCTTGCTCCACGGCTGGTGCTTACAGATGTGCCAAATCTCGCAGTGGTCCTATTGCCATGGTAAGTTGATTGTCGTTTCCCCCTATTGGGTTCATCTTCCCTTTCCAACTCGGACTTGTTACTAATGCACATCTGAGTATGTCTGCGATGTCTCGCTGAACTGGAGTTTCGCCTCGTGGTATGGACCGACTCAGAATTGTAAATACTATGACGGGGTTCCGTATTGTTACTGAAGATACAGGAGCTTCGGTCCACTGCCGGTAAATGTAAATCAATATGTGTGGGATAACATGGTTCTGAAAACCCATCAAGCTTTGAAACGGAACTTTTCAAGAAAAGCGGAGATATCACGCTGGCGAGGACATCGAGTGCACATGCTTGACAATAGCTTGGACAATGACACTCACAAGCAAAACTCCAATCTATGCTATGTATCAACACATCTCACAATGCCGTGCTTCCGTAACTTACATACATACAATACACCCACACCCTTTCCTTCCTCTTCTTCAATTCCTTCTCCCTCACTTGCTTGTCCTTCCTAAAGTTACATCCTCATCCACAATGCCGTCCTCTGAATCTCGCCGATAACCCCATTCCCAGCCAGCGTCCACTTCTCAGTCACGCTCTCCTCATCAACCTTAGATCTCAACACACCACTCTTAGCCCAATATTCCATGAGACCCCTAGCCTCCTTCTTACTCAGTCCCTTTAATCGCATCACCTCAAACTTCTTCAGTACAGAATCCGCTCTGATATCATAATTCTTTTCAAAGAGATCGCGTGGCGTAACTTCTCTACCTGCTTGCTTGTCTTCCGCTTGCTTGATAGCGAGATTCAGGGATTTCGAGATTGGGGCATGGCTTCTGTTCGTAGCGGCAAGGACGGCGCCGCCGTTAGGAAGAGTAGTGGCGCCAGAGAGGTGGTCGATGAAGTGCTTGATAATGGCTAAGTCATGTGCGTGGATAAGTGAGTAATCTGGTGCGCGGTAGAGCGAGTTCTGCATGGTGAAATTGAGGCTGTCGAGACACATGAGGATGGGTGGACGGCCTTCAAGAGTGAGTTCCGACCAGAGGGCTTGGAAGATCGGCCAGGCGATATCGGGATCTCGAGCGCCTAGTTCGCAGAGTCGGAAGAGGGAGATGCCCGTTGGGACGGGGATTGGGAGCGAGTATTCTTTAGACATAGTAAGGTCGGCTAAAATGATGCTGTTGGCTTTACCGATTTGGTTGAGTAAATTGGCTGTGTACGTGTTTTGTGAGTAGATGGGTGGTGATGTGCCAGGTACGGCTGCGTAGTCCGTCACGGCGTTTGTGACATCTTGAGCTGTAGTATTTGATTAGCGAGTATTCAATGGTCGAAGGATTGCTAGACATACCTTCAGGAATATTGAGAACAACCCAGCCCTTAACGAAAGCCGTCGCCATAGCACTCAACATCATCAAGCTCTTCCCTGTCCCTTTATCGCCATCCAATACCACTCTTATGGTCTCCCTCTTCATCTCTGCGTCCAACATCTTCTTATTCAGTGCCACCGTCTCCTCTCTCACCAGCAATGCAGGTCTCCTGAAAATTCCCCATCCCTGCGTCGTCTTGAAAGCTTCAACTGCCCTCAAAGAATCAACCGTGACACCCTTCAACCCCACGACCTGTCCAACCAGCCCACCCTCATTGCCCATGACAGCCGCAGCCAGCGATTTTGAACTCTGCTCTTGCCCTTTCTTAACCGCAACCATCTCATCGACCATCTTTCCATCCATATCCCTCAGATCTCGCACCTCAAGCGCATTCGTATTGCTGAGAACGATTCTCTTCCTCAGCGCCTTCCGCTCTCCACTCGCAGGCGGCTTCCCTGTCTTCACAAACGCCTTCTTCTTAATCCTTAACGTCTTCGCACCCTTACTTTTCCCAGCCAGCATCTTCGCCGCCTTCGCAGGCACAGCAGCGAGTTTCGCCGTCGTCGAAAATTGGGCTGTGGAAGCTGCATTGACTCCTGTCTTCGTTGTAGTTGATGGATTGGCGAACCGTAGAATCAGCGGCGAGGATGCAGACGAGATGGGATTTGTAGGCCGCGAAAGGCATTTCCAGCAATGAGAAGACGCCATCCTGGACGTGTAATTGAGTGATGTGCGAGCTCAATTGGCGTCTGTTGAGCTGCTCTCCACAGCATTGCATGTCGTCCAAGCTGTTCAAGAAATCAGAGTTAGACCGTGACGCTAAAATGCGGCCGCTTTGGTGCAGCTCCGCCAAAAAGTTTCCCTCGCGACATTTTCGTTAATTGCAAGCAAGCTTGAGGTTTGCGACAACACGATTCCAGCAGCATACAATTCAGCGAAAGCGACAGCCTTGGAAGAAATCAAGAATCTCGGAACAAGATGTCAAACCCCGCCCCAAAACTCCAAGTAGTGGTCAACAAACCCACGCCGTACACCTTCGACCTCGGCCTCCTACTCGCCTCAGATCCCAACCCACTACTCTTAACGACAACTGAGAACCTCGAGGATGATCTCGCAGCCACGGCAAGAGATGGCGCACAGGCATTATTGAACCAGCTTCTGAGTACATGCCCAATTGCTAGCACACCGAACGGAGTCCTATTATCTTTACCAGAGATTGAGACGAGACTACCCAGAGAGAAGGTATGTCATACCCCGATCCGCTCACTCATACACGTCCTTCTCCAACTAAACATCAGAGGCAAAATTATTTGTACAAAGTCACTAACATACCACAGCCCCTCCCACCACCCAAAGCGCAAACCACCTGGGAGAAGTTCGCCGCCAAGAAAGGCATCAAGTCCAAGACCGCCGAGCAGCGCAAGAAGATGGTCTACGACGAAGCAACTGGAGAATGGGTTCCCAAATGGGGATACAAGGGAGCGAACAAGGCGGGCGAGAACGATTGGATTGTGGAGGTGGATGAGAAGAAGGAGAGGGAGAGGAAGGAGGGGACGGAGAGGCAAGGGGATGGAAGAAGGGCGAGAGTGGAGAGGGTTAAGCGTGGTGAGAGGCTGCAGAGGAAGAATGAGAGGAAGGAGAGGATTAAGGGTCCGAAGTAGGATGGTTGGCTGGAGATGAGAGGGCGAGCTAGAAAGGTCTGTGACTGTTGCATTTGTTCGGCGTTGGAGGCTGGCTTCAGGAAATTGGCTGCTTTGGGCGTTTATATGGACGGGTAGGACTCGATTTATATCGAGTGAAAAAGTGCTGGAAATTTGGCATGACTGAGATGTCCTTGATAGAATAACAACGCAGCAAATTAGCATGCTCGAGTCACATATCTTGTTCCTCACACCTCGCGGCGATTATCCAGGAGCACAAATTCGAAACTAATCTGTTCCATTGTCTCGATCCATGTATTCTTTCATTTGGCAGCACGCAGCTATTCCACCTTGCGCATCATACCATCCATACATCCTCACAACGTCGTAGTAATCTTACACATGACTATGCAGTAGTGCCAGTCAACAACATCAACTTCCACCCAGATCGTGTCTCAACTGATATCCCCCCCTCTGCCTTCACAGGTGCACAATCCAAAGCGGGAGAAGAAAAAGGTGGGAGGCAGGCAGCAATCCAAACAAAACTCCCATCCCACCATTCCGACCTGCCCTTCCATTACATCCATCCAGTCTAGCCCTGCCCGACCTCCCTCCCTGCCTGCGCTACCACGCCAACCAAATCACGCATGCATCCTCCAGCAGTCCGCTAACCATGCTTAGTCTACCCGCTTCAACCATAAGGGCAAGGAGCGACATGATAAAAGGAAAAGAAAGACCAAAGCGTAGCAAAGAAGAAGAAAACAACCAAAGTCAAACTATGCCACCATCCATTTGTGCAAACGCTAGGGTATTCAACAGACTCGATTTTCAAGTCATTTGGGAGAAAAGAGAATCGTAAAAAGGACAAGGCAGATGAAGAGGAAATAGCGCTTCACATCGAGCTCTGTTCGGTTGTACAGGTGGTGTCGAGTGCCGAAGTTGGAAGGTAGAACAGAGCATCAGTAAACGATGCTAACGATCCATCATTGACAATTTGGACGACTGGATTTCATATCTGTCGTCTCTCGTGTTGTATTCTTCTGAATAAGCTTCCGTGCTCCTGAGGCGTAGAGAGAAGAATTGTGCCAGGCAAGCATAACAGCAATTTCCCGGTCTCTTTATGTGTTGGAGCTGTAATCAGTCCCTGTTGATGCCATCTTTCTAGAATCCGATTGGGCTCAATGGCTTGATAGGACTGAGAGGTCTCATTTCGTTGCTTCGTCTCGGTGGTGTACGTTCTTGTACTACCGTTAACGTAGTGTTGACCGTACTTGCACTACTGCTTTGAGTTTGGCTCAGGGGCAGCTTCTTGCTCTGGCTGCCTCCACTCTTGCTGGCCTGGTCAATGCTAACACTGCTTGGCTTGCTGCTGTCTGAACTTGAGACGTTGCGCTCATCGTGGCTCTCAACTGCGGTACTACTTCGGCCTTCAGCACTAGAAGGGGTGACCATATCGAATAGCATGTACTCCTGTTCTACGTAGTACTGCTCCGTCTTGCAGCCCTTCCAGCATTCTCTCCAGTTGCAAACGAGGAATTTGAAACAGTAAGCGTCAATCTTCATACACGGCTGGAAGCAGATACATAGATTTCGGTAGTCCATCTTGTTCTTGTCAGAGTGGGCGAGCAGAAGCGAAAGATGGCAGGTGATGGCGAAAAGGAGGTAGTAGTTGAAAGGTGACAGGTTCGAAAGCTCGTCGATCAGCAGTTGCGGCACTTCCTCCAGTCCTCCAGCTTCACGGGCGATGCGGTCCTGGGATGTTTTGGGGAACAATTCGTCTGGTAACTCGCGCAGCCAAGCCTTGAGCATGGAGCCAATAATATTGATGTCGTAGAGGTCATCTTGCTCGAAGAGGTCAATATCGTATTCTAGAATGGGACAGTTAGCAAAGGATCTCCCATTCGCAAGTTTAGAACCTACCCTCATCGAATCTTCTCTGCCATTTCTTGATCTGCGGACCACTGCCAGGGACTCTGTACAAGCCCTCAACATCACTGCCCTTGTAGTTCAGGTAGTCAATTGCTCTCCATGGAAATGCTGGCATCCAAAACTCGGTCTTGTCTCTAGAGTCCTCCAACTTCTTCGAAATCCTGGTTAGGCGTGTTTGCTCCATCAGTGGTAGATTGAGAACCTTTATCTGGTAGTGCTCATCGTCGACAACAGGTTCCTTCTCGTTCGTACTCCCACTCCTGCCACTCTTGCCAAACAGTCCCTTGCTCAGTGCCCCCGCGCCTTTGGTCGCAGAACTCTTCAAGTTATTCAAGAATGTGTGACCTCCACCCTCACGGAAGGAGCCCGAGAAGGATGGTTGGGACCGACCGACGTTGTCCTTTTGGTCCCTGATCGCTTGTGTCCTGCTCTGCTCTCGTAGCTTGCTGCCCTCCTTCGATTTCGAACTTTCACGAGGTTGCGAAGGTTGCCTGTCTTCGGAGCGCTGTCGTACCGTAGAGCTCATCATTGCCCTGAAAGATCTGTCGCCTTGTTCAACGGGTAGAGGAGCTGACTTGGCAGCGTTGTCCTGCGAGATCGAGTGCGCCTGCGATTGTGTTTTCTCTCCTTCTCCAAATTTATTCGTTGGCGACGGCTCCCGGGGTGAATGTTCGTCGCGTATTGATCTTGAGCGAGATAAGATACTGAAAGGCTTCGGCTTGCTCTTCTTCGCGACAGTCGTGTTCGTGGACGGAGGTTGTGACTCGCTGTTCGAGTCGAGAGACACGTCCGAATTTGATGGCCCGCCAACAGCTCTTCTCGCAACCGACCGATCGAGACTGGATTCTGTTTGCAAAGTAGTGATTAGCATAGCACTCTTTTCTCTCATCCCAAGTCGTTGAAACTGGTAGAGTCTTACCGGCTCTAGTATTCTCCTTTGATGAAACTCTCCCAGACATGGCAGGCCGGTCAGTGTCTCTAGACATTCTGTCGTCTGGCTGGTTGGCGGGTCCCTGATTATTCTGCAGACGGCTTGAACTTTTGGAAGCCTTATAATTGGAAAAGAAACCACTTCGGGCAGGCCGTTGCTGCTTCTGTTGCTGCGGCTGTTGCTGCTGTTGCTGCTGTTGCTCTTCTCCTACCGAGTAATGTGATATTGCTGACAAGGAAGGTGTGGTGTGCGAGGATGAAAGGGCGGCGGATCGGGTTTGTTGTGATTCGGCTGCTTGCATAGACGGTAGCTCGCTTTGTGTTCTCTTGCTGCTGAACCTAAAAGGGGATCTTGGTGATCTCGGAGACTTTGGGCTCAGAGGAGTTTTCGGGCTGCCGATAAAGTCTAGGTCATCATCCACAAGATTGGGGTTGGGGAGCGTCAGCGGCTGTGGTGTGGTGGTTTTCCGAGCCATGCTGGCCCCTGGAGGAAGAGGCTCGACTTTCTGTGTTTTCTCAATTGCAGGCACAAGCAGGCGGTTGCCGCAGGTCGCAGGATCACTGGTGTCTCGTGTGCACAGCCTTCAGGTACACTGAACGTGTCACAATTCCGAAGATAGAAGCAAGCGCTGAGTTCGATTAAAAGTGGTGCGTGCGAGGATGTACCTAGTGGAGCACAATGCTATTTGGCCCTGGGAGTCGGATCAGTCGCAAGTTGAGTTGAGCGACAGGAAGTCGGGGTTTGAGCTTGAGCGAGCAGCGAGGTTGAACCAGCGGCGGAGGAAGATGGATGGATGTTTCGGTTTGGTATGTTCGGCCGTTTGTTCTACTGTACTATGGAGGGGATGCGAGGAGGTGAGGCAAGGCAAGGCAGGGCAGGGCAGGGCACGCAGGATGGAAGACGAGGGTGTTCAGACGGTTTGAGGCGGGCAGGGTCTTTTCACGTTCCTGGTGCTGGTGTTGTTCCTGGTGTCGGTCTGTTCCTGGCGCTGGTGCTGGTGCTGGTGCTGATGTTGCTGGTGCTGGGCTGGGACAATTCCACAGCAGAGCGCATCCAGAATGGGAAATGCTTGTCTGGTTACGGCAGCCCGTACGGCGACCATTCCCTAACAGTTGCAATCCCAATCCCAGCGGAAGAAGAGCTTTGAAACGTGGAAGAACGTTCGCGTACGCAAGCCGTGTGGAATGTGTTATGCAGATTAAGTGTCAGATCAGGAGTCGAGTCGAGTTCGGGTCGAATCGAATCGAGGAGGTGGCCAGGTCAAATCAACGGAGGGCGGGCAACGCAAGGCAGGGCAGGGCAGGGCAGGGGCATTTAGACGCCTGTCGCGCATCAAGTTTCTGGTACCTGACCGACTGCCCGAGAGTGCCGTCCCAAGTGCCAGGTGCCAGCGCAGTGTACAAATACTTCTTGGTGCCGCACTGGAGATTCTAGACACCGATGGGCGTTGAAGGGGGTGACCCGGACCTTGGAGCGGTGAAGACTGACCAGGAGAAAAGTAGGTGAAGTGAAGTGGGATGGAGTCGATTTCTATGATGTCCGTTTGCGACAAACTAATGCCCAGAGGGCTTGAGTGTGCATGGATCTGACTGACTCGGTGGGCTGCTATCACTACAGTACGGAACTACAGACTACTGTGTGTCACAAGGCCAGTGATATCAGAGCTATGGTCGCTACTTGCTGAGGAACCACTAGGACCAACACTTGGAAATGCAACCCTCTATCAAATTCAATATGGATGGATATGAAGGGAGTGAAGAGGGGTTAGTAGACAGCGGCAGGATAATTGAATTTGGATAGAGGGGTGAAAACGCCAGTGACGAACATTATCCGGATGTTATCCTCAAGATGGATCTGTTGTCCGCCTGCCATGCCCTTTCCTGCGACTCTCCCTGCTGCCAGCCATGCCTTTCTCCCCCTCAACTGCATTCGGACGATTGCACAAGCAGCCATCCTCCAAAGGGCAAGGTGCATGCCTTTAGCGCAAGATCCAGGAACGAGTTCAATCCTGAAACCAATCACTTCTGGAGCTGATGATTGGACCTGTAGCCGAATGATGCTATGGACACAAAATGGAACAGAGAGTCTTGGCTTGCCGTGTTATCTCTTGATGACTTCAAAGTTCTTTGGGAAGAAACACAATGGAAAAACATGAAACATCGATAGGTGCCTAAGTACAGATGAAATTGGCACAGTTCCCGATGCGGCATTTAAACAAGAAGAACGTTCGTCATAAGTATTGACTCGAGATTCATCTGAGCGGGGGAAGTCCTTTGAGCGAGCGTGCTGCTTGTTTCACTCAAAGAGTTACACAAGACACGTGATTGGCGTTGAAACATTGGAAAGTGGATCACGCAGCCCGAGTGGATCGATCGAACGATGGGATGATGGCGGATACTGGAGATCTGGATCTGGATCAGAAAAGCTTGCGAGTTTTTGAGTTCTTTCCGAGATAAATTGAGGACTCCGCTTACAGTCCACAGGCGACCGAGGCGCGGCTTGACTTCGACATCTATATCAAATCAGCCCGTAACTGTAACTTAGAGATTTATGTATCTTCGAAGGCACTTTCCTTGAGAATGAATATCGAGAAACAAAATTTTCCTGGTATCAGTGTCTACCAGGCCTCTCTCGTACGTATACGGCATGTCTCAAAGCCCCCCACTTGCTCGAAGATACAACCTATATTCCAAAAATTCAGTATAATTCGAACCCCGCGAATTAATCACAATTAGAAAATTCAAGTCAAAAGTCCAAGCCAGCATGACACATTTATGCGTGGCCGTTGTATGAATGTGATGTATTGCACTTCATCGGTCTGCCGCATAGCCAGAATGTCTTCACCACCATCTAATATACATATATGTACTGTGAAAGAATACTTGAATCTCATACTTTACCTAAAAACACTACATACTGCATTCTAATTACTACATAGCTCTGCAGACATCCGCATTGTATCTGCAACCACCATGTCCCGCCATTTCCTTTGTTTACACCTCGCTTCGCCTCACCTATCCCGAAACTTACCCGAAAGCAACCAAAGAACTATCTACAATATCTATTCAAATAAGCAGAAACTTTCAACCAGCCAACGTGGCTTGCTACGTTGGAGTCGTAATGGGTTACTCGTCGGGTTGACGTAACTGGGCTGAACAAGGCGTCTGGCGTTGTTAGGTGGAGACATCTAACATCGCCAGCCGGTTTGGGAGGGCTCCCCCCGGCAAAGAGAAGAAATAAGATCATCTCTTTTAGAGATGGTAGGCTTCTTTTTGGTGCCTGTAAGGGAGTTCCTGGGCCCCTAGAGTCATATTGGGAGGAAGAAGGAGTAAGAAACATTTTTTGGTATGTTTTGGTTTAGCCGAGAGGCGAGCGGCAAGGAGGGAGTGATGGGGCTTATGTGTTTGAGCGCCAGGACTCAAGAGCGAGTTCATCATGGCCACTATCTGATTCATACCAATTATAGTGAGATTTATTGTAATGTGAAAATATTACAAGTCCACGATTCGAATGGGAAAGTTTCAAAGATGTCTCTGATGAATTTTTATTAGGCAAAGCTGTGTTCTAGAACACACGCGATGTGATCAAGTTGAGCAGCAGAGCACTGAATATTGGGAGTTGTCCAGTGAGGCCCTGTCAACTAAACAGATAGTATATTCTCTCTGATGCCTCCTGTATCCTTTCAAGCATCTCCAATAGTCGGAATTGTACCAATCCTTCCCTCAAAGTCAACATATCCCTTCCCCTTGACGAACGTCGCTTCCCAAGGTCCTTGCTCCTCCTTCGTAGCTAGATCGTAGTAGAATTCCGCATGGGCGTCACCGTTCAAAGATTGATACATAGGAGAGCCATCGGCGAATCTCTCGTCAGCGAAGTAGAAGCTGCATCTTGGTCAGCATCATCATTGCACCTCGATATTCAAGCGTCCCGAACACAGTTTCAGGCTCAGAACAGCATCGCGGACAAGATGTGGGGCATTTGTAATCAAATATGAAAGCACTGTCGCTTACTTGTATCCCTCCTTCTCATACAACATAACCGCATTTTCAATCATGTGTCCGACCCCTCTCTTTCCCAGTGCAAGGTTTAACGCCACAGGCATGACGAGATGTAAGCACACATTGCCAGTGTATATGAAAGTCTTTAATATCTCTTTGGGGAGATCTTTAAATCCCGCAATGGCTTCTGACATCGCGGCGTAAGGTGATATCATATTGATATTCAGGCCAGCAACGAAGTCGTTGAGAGGGATGGTGAAGGGATCTCCGGTGTCTCCCATCGGGTTGACGTACGCTGTTCAATGTCAGTGACCTGTTTAGTGCTGATAAAAGAAGCATTGTGGTTGCTTGTCGACCAATGGTACGGAATTTTCTTGCCACTGTTCGGGTATACGAGCGGGTATAAAATCTGATCAGATTCCCGCTACGCATCGCAAACTCCATCAGAACAACAACAGAAGAACTCAAAACCGCAGGTAAATCATGCCGTTGCCACATCGTCTTGAAATCCAAGCTTACCATTATACACAACCACGTTCGGGACTCCAAGCTTCTCTTTCACCTCCTCGAAGACAGCCTTGATGTTCGATGTATCGGAAAAGTCCGCCTTGATGACCAGATCCGCTGCGTTGGTCACTTCTACGGAGGGGTTTCTAGCCACAACTGCTGACTTGTATCCTTTCTCCGAGAAGTGTCTTGTGATGTGGATGCCGACGTTTGGACCAGCGCCCAGGATGAGGATGATGTTCGAGGACATGATGGCGTGTGAGATGAAGAGCGAAGTGAGAAAGGGCAAGATTAGTACTTATACTGGCCAGGAGGAAGTGGTCTTCCGTTAATCGCTTGAAAATAGCATCTGCTGCTGTCTGCGCCCAGTGACATACGACCGTGAACTCGCTGACTGAGCTATCTATCCACAGTCGCACCACAGTGTTGAAGGCAGAGATTGCATGCGGGTATATTCCCGCTGTAGAGTCTTTTGCTATACATTCTTAGTAATTTGACATAAGAATATGATGCTCACTAAGCCGTCACAAGTCGTGTTAGCTGAATCTGTCTCGCAGACCCGCATATCCCCGGACATAAGAGATTATGCAGCCAGCGATCTTCAATACTATCGGTAGGCTATTCTGACCATCGGACATAGGACGAACATGAAAGTCCGTTGCAACATTCGACCTTAATCTATGCCTGCTCTTCAATCATGGCGGCAACCACTTCTTCAATTTCCTCGAAAAATGCCTGCTCGCCATGCTTCGGTTGCCAGCCTAGAATCTGACGAGCTTTGTCCGCCTTTGTTCTCGAACTATGCCTAATATCAGATTGTTTCTTTCGTGATCTGAAAACGCGGATAGTGCAAGGTGGAGGGATCACTTACTTCGAAGCCAAAACACCCTCAGCATCTCTTAGGCTCCCGTTGTAGAACTCGTCGGCCGCTTCTTGCATTGCGACTTCACCGACTTCGTCGGTCTCAAATGCTCCAAGCTCTTTCCCCGCCTTGCCAATACCTTCAGCGATGCTTTTCCAGGTCTGAAAACCGTTCTCAACGAAGTAGTAGCCTGTCTTTCCGATGGGTAGGGTTTTGCGATCAAGAATGGCTCTGATCAAGAGTGTGAATAGATTGGTGAGATCGAGGATGTGAACACGACTCCAGATCTGTGTTTGATAAGTAAGTACTATGGGCCATTACAGTATTCAGATTCATAAACGGACCCCAGAACCTGTCCCAAGCATGACCGCTTGTTTCTTCTTCAACGCGAGCTGAGTCATCATATGGACTTGGCCAACTCCGAGGGTGAATGAACCAGTTCCGCGGCCGAAGATGAGAGGCGGAGGGACGACATATGTCTTTACGCCCGCCTTCTCTCCTTCAGTCACCACAGTTCTGGGGAATATTAGTATTCTTCATCCCATTGTAAAGCAAGAAAGTCGGCAAGAATATCGCGAGCAGAGGGTAGATAGTCGAAAGAAGAAGGCTTGACTTGATGGCACTTACATATCCACCTCCCTGACCGGACTGTGGGAATCTGGAAAGTTCGTCTCGATGTCGAATATATCGTCGTCAACATCAGAGTAGATCTTCGTGTCGATGCGTTCTCCGGTCACCGGCCAATCCCCGAGATTACTAGTCCCTGAAATCTTCGAGCCGCCAATTGTTAGCAAACATGACGAGAAAGGAAGATACATGTGGGGGAGCGTATTAACGGGGTAGAAGTACGTGTATGTAGTGCATTTCAGTACCCATGGACTTCGCGCGGTCTCCAAGTCCAAGAATACAAGCTCTCGCACATTCAACATGTCTAGCGGAAGCCGCTGCAATGACAACTTTACACGGTAAGCGTCAACTCGAGTAAGATGTGAGCATGTCAGCTCGTACTGTCATGATCCTTGGCAGCTTCACGAATCACGTCGAAATCGTCGAGATCCTTGAAGATCAGTGGGCTAGCACCAGCGTCCGCAAGAACGGAAGCATGGTATGACTTGCGAACAAGTGCTGAGAGCACATATCGATCTTCTACGTTTCTATCTATGAGTTCCGTAAGAATGGAGCCACCACTAGATGCTGTCAGTAAACAACAGCGATACGGTTTGGTTTAGGTATGGCCTACATGTATCCAGTGGCACCTAGGACAAGAATGCGCATGGGGTCCGACATTTCTCGTTTGAGGAACTCAAGATATTGATATTCCCCAATATCTATCACTGACAAAGGACAGTAACCTACAGATATGTGCAGCTGAGGAAGCCTAGAGAAGACCAGGAGCCTTGCTGACTGACGTCGCTCCACGTGACCACCATCACATCGGAGTTCCACTTTTCTCGTGACGCGCTCCTCCAAGTCAATTTCCAGTTGCCAAGTTTCTTTCAACGACAGGTTATGAACTCCCAACAAGACACAACCTGTTCGATTTCGGACATTATTGCATTTGGAGGCAGTCGGGTGCTCATCGAAGCAGAGACAAATTGTCCGTATGAACGATCTCGACGTCATGATGTCCCTTTGCCACTCCGCTGCATTGACTGGCCTGTAGCGACCTGGAGGACACTGTTGTAAAGGCGGAGATATCCTGGACACGGCAAAGCAAAAGATCCTCTCGATGCGAATCTCTGTTGGACATATCCAATATGGATATGTTGCAAGTCAATGGGATGAAACGTCTGAAATATTGCTCGACGAAGGCGAGCAACTGTCGCCTATTGTCACGCAAATCACATTCGATTCTTCAACCACTGTTCGACAGGGAGATGAATTAACGATTGCTATCGTTTTGAAGCCATGTGTACATGGTCATAAGAACCCAAGAAATCGCTATATTCACAACCCAATCGCCAGGCACCAGACGCTCCCTTCCACTCGCAAAATCAAGCAAAAAGGCTCAGCTCAACATTACACTGGAGTTGAAAGACCAGGCTCACCCTTCGCCGAAACAACGTGATCCAATATGGCTATATGCTGCCGTAGTTTGGTGACTTCTTCCTCCAGGGCCTTATTCCGCGCTTCCAATTGTTCGAGTCGCTCTTTGGCACGAGTCATGACAAGCGACTTGGACGGCTTCGTACGTGCTGCTGATGTCAGTTCCGCGATTTGTCAACATTGCAAGGCAGATGGCACTCACAGTCAGAAGACGTCTCGAATAAATACAATCCTAGCTCGGCAATCTTGTCATTGAGTCTTTCTCGATAATCTGCCGCCAAGTCAGTATATTCCAACTTGTCGATGTGACCCGCGGTGAAGATGATGGTCTTACTTCGTTCAACGACAGTATGCGCCCTTTTTGCATCCCTCGTCAAGACCTCGTTGGAGGACTTGACTCTCCGGTGCATTGGTGGTCTCACTGGAGCGGCTGTAGATTGCCCAAGTCCGATCGGTGTCCTCGGTTCCCAGGAAATCTCGTCCGAATCTTCGTCCATGTCATCATCTTCGTTCAATTGCAGAGCTGGTGGCGTTGGACGTTTCGACGACCGCATATGTTGCTCGATACTTGGCGCCAGAGGAGCAAATCGTGCGTCATGTGGAAATTGTACGCCTCGTGGACTATTGGTCGTTGAAGACAAGGTCGACTGGAGGTTTGGATGTGGGGATATCGGAGATCCGTGAGGGAAATATGAAGTACCAAGCTCGCCAGAATTCAACGCGGCTGCGGTGTATTGCCACAACCCCAAAGGCATTTCTGTCGGAGTCGTTGCTGTCGTTTCCCAGGCCGACATGGGATGAGACCATTCATTCTATAGGACTGTTCAGATTGGTGCATATGACAGGGTCGATGGAAGAACCTACCTCCCAATTTCCATGCTCGGGGAGTCTATTGTCTTGCATTTTCAGAGAGTAATACTCGTGGATTTGGGACATTATACCTGGTGTACTTGGCGATGGGGAGAAGATCTGGGCGAGTGACACGACGAGATGCGGCTTATATCAAGTATCTCACGCCTCTGGTCAATTGCGAGCATGGCCAGAAGCTTGGGTATCTTGGCATATTTGCCTTTCTTCACCTATTTTGAGTCCACGTCGATCTGGAAGCTGTGCACGATTGGGAGGTGTGTGCATTTGGAGAATACTAATACGGACGCCGCTAAGAAGAGTCTCCAAGCCCCATTCGTTCTGTGAGGAGCATGAGTGGCTACGACAGGGGTTCCCCCGCAGCCCGAGCTCTGGGGCGGGAAGGAAGTTTGACGAAAAAGGTTGAGATTTGAAAAAGGCTTCCTTCTGCAGACGGCTCTCAAAATTTTCCCCGTCACTTATGCTCGCCCAATCACCTCTAGGTGATTGGCGACCAGCTGTTGGCTAGGATACGCTGCATGCTGGTGTGCGTCCTCGATGTGGACAAAGCAACAAGTCACCCAAACAACCCAGCCATGATGATGTGGAGTCTTGCTTCACATTGTTGAACGCTCAAATTTTCGGAACGAGTACACTGCTCTTAAATTATTCTAGACGACACGTTCATGTTTCTGTATACGTTGGTCTACATTTTGATAAAGCTGCGAGTCCCCAGGTTGCTCAGATCCTGTCCGGCAGCCTGGATCCTTCTACAACCGCTGCAGAACTCCGATTCCAGCCTCCTCTTCCCCCGCTTCATTCTGAGTGGTTGAGCTTAAATCCAATATTCCAGATCCTTGCAGAATGGAGAACAGCGGGAGGATCCCTTGGCATGTCACCTGCAGCTTTACCTCATTCGCACTTCCATCCCGTAGTTGTGGCAGACACCTCGCAGGACAGCGCACCGGAGAATACTGCATGGAGACTTCATGGTGTCATGGGTACTGCAGTAATTCAGCTCCTAGACTGTGATTTTCCTCGGACGATGGCTTGAAGCCATGTACAGCCGCAACTTCTTACGACTCGGTCCTTGTACCTGTGAGCACGCATGTGTTGGTAATCCTGTCTTTATTGGGAAGTCTGGTAACGCCTCCAAAATACTGCTCGGATTTGATGTGCTGTCAGCTCATTACAAGGGTCCTTCGACTTCTGCGACTGCCTAAACATCACGAGGATGACCTTCTTGTACGGAGAGTTGTCGAAGAATGCGTCGGCGAGGCTAACTAAAGTCACCGATTTTTTGGTGCTAAATTTGTCTAGCGTAGCCTTATCACTGCGGGCTCGTTGAAAGTCATGCGATGATGCGCGCTACAGTTCTCCGAGGGTTGTCATTGCTTTTAGAGGCCAGCCATTAAGGTACAAGTTGCTTCTAGCTTGAGCTACTTGGTCTCGAAAGCACAGAAGTGCCTTTTGCGCAGAGATAGCAAATTTTCAGCGAACGGCTGACTTTGAGGTGGACGAGATCTCTTACTTTGTTTCGCTATGCGGAGAACAAGCCTTCCGAGAAAGTCTCGAAGACATTGTTCCAGCCGTCTCTCAGCTCCAAATGTCTTACTATCCTGCTCTCGTACAGCCCCGCGAGCAGCTAAAGAGATTAGAGTTTAGGGCATTTCCTAATTCCCTTTGACTCTAAGCCGAGACTAATGCACGAAGGGTCTTGGCAGATTCCCGCCAGACCAGATCATCCGAGATCTAAGTCCAACTCGATCGGGGCAGAGCACATTGAGTTTGCCGACCCGGACCAGCCGCATCGCTGTGGGAAAATACGTTTCTACTGCCATATGCCCGGAGCCGTCCACCGGTTTATGTATCCATGCGGGGGATCAGATTACTGTTCATGGTATGCTGACAGTTCTTGCAGGCCAGCTGCCTATCGGAAGGCAGCTGAGCGGATCTAGATCTACTCTCGCTCAAAGCGCGGGGTAAGTACAGTCCATCAGCGAACCCAGTACAATGCCGAGAACCCAGGCCGATACCGTATCGGTACTTTACGTTCTTTGGGGGGCATCAATGAGAAAATTGCGGAAGTTCAAGACATCAAGGCGTCATAATCGAACTCTGTGAACCGCTTGCATCTCAACTTTACAGAAACTCCCCTTTATTCAGTACTGACGATAGATGTCTCCATCGACTACTGATGCAATGGTCCATCACCTGTCCTGAGTAGTTGATAAACTCATTGTCAGCCCATCAAATGAAGGGATTAAGTAAATTTTGGTAGGCATGACATCCGAGGCCTGCATCAGGCTTGTCACCCGTGCTGGACTATTGCTCTATGTTTCTGCTCCATGTCGGAGCTGATTCGCAGTGGATCTAGCCAGTGCAGCAGCTGAATCGAATCGATTCCAGGACTGGCATCTTCGCTTGGCATTGTCAGTCAGATCGAAACCAAGCGGCTCGCACTTCTGCATTTCCAGCTTGCGTCTATTGTTGGTAAAGCCTTCAGCAATATTGCAAGGACAAGTCATGTTGCTGGGAGAGCAATACAGCTGTAAAACTGTCGAATCAGAAGCTTGTGAGTTTGTCTTGCATCGGGATTTATGAAGCATGTTTCCGTGAATGACTTCACAGTCTTCGACGAAGAAGGTCATGCCATTGGGATTTACCGCATTTGGGGTATGGGACAGCATGAAGAAGCCGTGGGGCGAAGGACGGCATGCATCCAACACATTGGACCAAAGTCTCCAATCTCTTTCCACGGCCATTGCATGCAAATGGGAATTTCCCGACCGTCCCGTATACGCAAGCGCCATGTCGCCCCAATTTTGTAGCCTCACACCGACAGAGCTTGAGGAAGCCTGCGAAATTGTGATCCGAAAGCGGTTGTCTGGAGAAGCTCTGGTTAGGCACTCTTTAGTACCGTTGATCTTGCGAGAGTTGGCCCGTATGCTTCACGTGTAAGACTCAACCCACTGACCTCTCCCGTCCCTGCGCCAGATGCTCCCAGGTCGGCTGCTGTAGTGTGTCGGGGACTTTCGAGTTCCAGAAGCTCGATGGATCGGGATCCGAAGTTCAGGATCTAAGGCAAATGCTCGGGCCTCGACGTCTGGACCCAGTTCCTGTCTCGAGGGCAATCTCAAGCAATGCTTCTTCACACGGCATTTCCTTGGCTCTCGTATTGAAGCTTTACGGTACCAAGGCCCTGCTGTCTAGCCGAAAGTCTTCAGGCGAGCCATGGGGAAGAAGAGACCCCCACCAAAATATACCGTCGCCCGTCCTTCAGTTCCACCTGTCACATGTATCTGCTACAAGACAATTCGTATCTCTCAAGATGCAAATCTCTGTCAATACTTCAGATACCACATGTATTCTGGCGTTTGACTGAAATCTAATGCTCAGATGCTGGCCTTCGATGAGTCTCGCAGAAAGATCCTGCATCCTAGAAGAGGCCATCATTTGTCCTTGCGAGGACGAGACTCTGTAGAAAAGAATGTGCCTGCTTCAAATATCCTCCTGCGCAGCGAGAGACCTTCCAGTCATCCATCCCAAGCTGCGATGGTTGTTATGTCCAAAGTACACCATAGAGGCCCCGTGTACGGTCTTGTTCTGGCGGCCTTGATGGCTTGCAGTGCATTAGCCATTCTTAGATCCGTGGATCTCAGTGGTCGCGGAAGCGGTGAAGTGTGATCGACTACTCGTCCTTTGTTGCTGGGCTGTGGTTTCCGAAGAACTTCGGAATCGTTTTCATCGTCTTCCCTCTCCTCATTTTCGGGTTTCCCCATTGTTGTTTGTCCTCAGGATCCTTTCCATTGTTTGGTAACAAGACCTTTCGTTACACCGTGCTTGTCCAGTGAGGGCGGGTTGGAGGCGGCTTGTTGAGGCTGGAATCGATCATTATTCTTGAAAGGCGGGAGAGAAGCTGCATAAGCCGTCACAACTTTACCCCATTACGGCAGTATGTCCAACTTTTGGTCGGAATTGAGCTTGCTGATGTTGCTAATCGACTGCACCGTCTTACTAGGTGCCGCTCATTCATGAGAGATGCATGTGTAAGTCACAAGCATACACCCGGGATGTAGGAGATGCCTAGTCAGACAACTGCTTCGATCTTGGTGGACGGTAACTTATCAGTATGCAGGATAATGAGTGGGCAGAAAGCTTGAGAGTAGACACGGCAATGAGATGAAGAAGTCCAAGATTTATATCCCAAGGACCCGATATCACCAAGCACAGCATCAAAGAGCTTCGTCCGTCAGCGGCCGTTCGAATGGCCTTGCCTCACCAAAACGATGCAGAAAGGTGTACCTTCAATTTGAAAGCAAAGTGGAACTGAGGGCATTCTTAAATCGTGAAATTGCTCAGATTTCATAATCTGAAGACATTTTTCTAGTGTCTAATTGCCTTGTTTTGGATGCGCCTTTCCCTGTTTTCGACGCCTCAAGGGCCGCCTCCAATGCGGTGTGTTTGTTTTTGTTTTGAGACCGGCAGTTCCACCAATTCCAGTCAACCAGACTCCGAAATAAGGAGAGGCTAAGGAGATAAATCCTGTTGCTTTTGCTGACTGCTAGGTTGGTGATCACTAGCGGGTACCAGATCACGAGCTGTATGGTCTGGATGCTGTGATGTCCTGGCAAGCTTAGGTCAGCCAGAGAGCCGTATCTGAGGGGCCTAGCCTCCCAATTTGTCTGCTACTGTTATTTGTGCGTCTCCGCTGGTGATACCTGTGGCTGCTCATATCACGAACAGTCGCGCTGTGGCTTGCTTGAAGATGCCCACGGCCTCAATGCTCCATGTCAGGAAATTCTCAAAGCAGCTTAGCGACCGAGGCACAGCTCCAAACTTACATTCAGGCAAACAGAAACAGTCCATTGAGACGAATCTGCTTTGAGGTTGAGACCGAAGATGGGGATTTTTCCAATGTATCGGAACCTGTTGACTCCTCGTTTCCTCTGAGCCCTGTTGACAAACTACCACTTAGCGAGCGCTGGTCATGCTCTGTTGACTTTCAAACAGAGGCATTTCTTACTCTTCCAGTGCCACTGGGCTGATAATTTCTCGGGCGGTTATTTTACGTCTATTGTGGATCATGGAGCATATGATTCAGCTACCATCCGTATTGAAGTGGTTTCACTGGTGGCTTGGTACCGATCCTCTGGAAGAAATCCAACCTCGGGTCATGACGGTGAAGCTGCTGAACGGGCGAACACATGGACCAGCAAGTTTAGGGCCTTTGAATATGTAAGCCTTATCAGCAATAAGCTTTCAACATCGGAAGCCGCCTACTCAGAACAATTCCGGATGGTCACGTGTGACATGCGTCTTGAAGTGGCGAAAGTTCTAGCCCGGTTAGCACTGTCCAATGCATCGAGACTCCTTGGCACGCATATCACGACCTCCAACCACTGGTAATGATTGGCAACGACTGGTATCCAGCTGTGAGCACCACCTCCACTTCGGATATCGATTCTGAATCCATTCTATGTGGACGCTCTACACCACCTCAACCACTTCGGACAGAACCCAGCCAGCTGGAAGTCAGCTCAAAAGAGTCAATACCATCCCAATTGCGCGGGTCACACGCTAGGCTGTTCCCGCAGCGTGGGCGTCGATGCACCACCTCACGACATTTGGAAGCTCGTACAGATTTGCCCAATCTGCAGCAATTACATGTGAGATGAGGGACGGGGTCAGCGAAACGACTGTTCTAATCATATAAGCGACTGAATTCTAGCCCTATTTTCGGTCAGGCCTACCGAAAAATTGCTGCGAGGCAGAGCCTCGATGGCTGTCAAACTTTCGCAGACGCCTCTTAGGCTTCGAGGCTTGAAGCATGGCAAGCCATCATGGGTAAGTGTACGGGCATGTCGGTTCTGTCAGCCATACACGGTCAATACGTGGGTGGCACAGGCCAGCTAGACTTTCGAAGCCCACAGAAAGTGCTGTGAAAAACATGATCAGGAACTGCGGCATCCTTCTGGAGGTCATGACATTTCGAAATCGAGATGGACCAGGCCATCTGGCTGGGGTCAATCGATTTTATATAACAGCATGTTCAGCTCACGACACTTTCTATTCTGCACATCACCCATCATCCACATTCTCAATTCGTCACAATCGTCTCGAATTCTCTCAAAATGCACGCACAACACTTGTCACTGTTGGCCGCAGCCTTGTTTGGCTCGAAGGCATATGCTGGGATTAAGTCATGGGCATCTCCAGAGTAAGTCCAATAGCGGTTTGGTCTCACCAATCATCTCAAGCACCACCTTCGTTGACTGAATCCACTACACTTCACGCTTGCCGTCGCTGACATAATGCAGATACAAGCAAATCTTTCAGAATCCACTGCCCATCCCACCTCAGCTAGCCCCAATTGCTAGTTACACCAATACGACTACCGGGAAGAAGATCAACTACTTTGAGATCGAAATCAAAGATTTCGAGAAACAAGTCTACCCAGGATTGCAGACTACATCAATGACCGGTTACAATGGCATGGCTCCTGGACCAACGATCACTGTAACTAGAGGAGAAGAATCTGTAGTTCGATTCATCAATAAGTCAAAGCGCGACTCTTCTATTCATCTTCACGGGTACGATGACCTAAATCCGAAAGCATTATAACCTTTCACTGACGTTCATATAGATCATATTCGCGAACCCCATTTGACGGTTGGGCTGAGGATGTCATCTCTAATGGCCAGTACAAAGATTATTACTACCCCAATGCTCAGCCAGAGCGAACGCTCTGGTATCATGACCGTAAGTCTACCTGATCCACAGATGAAAGCTTCCTTGGCACTCGCTAACACAACAAGTACAGATGCTATTGGTGAGACAGCAGTCAACGCCTACTTCGGCCAAGCAGGCTTCTACATTCTCAAAGACCCCGCAAATGAAGACCTCAAGCTTCCTTCTGGAGATTACGACGTTCCCTTGATGCTTGCCACCAAGCAATTCCTCAAGACTGGCAAGCTGCTGTCTCCAGAAAATGAGCGTGACAGCTTGTATGGCGATGTCAACACTGTCAACGGTCAGCCATGGCCATATATGAACGTCGAGAACCGCAAATACAAGTTCAGACTCCTCGATGCATCCATCTCTAGATCATACAACCTCTATCTTGTCGCGGATTCCGCTCCAAAGACCAGAATCCCGTTCACTGTAGTTGGGGCCGATGCTGGCTACCTCGATCACCCCGTCCAGACCTCGTCTCTCGTCATCTCCATGGCTGAGAGATGGGAAATTATCATCGATTTTGATAAATACAAGGGACAGAACATGACCTTGATGAACGAGCGAGACTTCCAGACTAACGATGATTACCCTGCCACTGATCGTGTCCTCCGTTTCGTCGTCGGAGACAAAGTCAGCTCGTCTGAGGGCAATGGCAACATTCCAGAGCATTTAGCCGATCTCGCCCTACCACCTGCACGCACTACTATTGACCAGACTTTCGAATTTGGCAGAACCAACGGTCAGTGGCTCATCAACGGGGTCGGATTTGAGGATGCGAAGAACCGTATTGTTGCATTCCCTGGTCAAGGAAAGACTCAACGATGGCGATTGGTCAACAAGAGTGGTGGTATGTATCTCTCACCCAATGAAGCGACATGTCACTGACTCTTGATTCAGGATGGAGTCACCCCATTCATATTCATCTCATTGATATGCAGATTGTTTCCCGCACGGGATCCGGCCGTAATGGAGTCACTCCTTACGAAGCTGCCTCTCTGAAGGACGTGGTCTACTTAGGAAGAAACGAGCAGGTCGATGTCATCGCCAACTTCGCCCCTTGGTCCGGACTTTACATGTTCCATTGCCACAACCTCGTTCACGAAGATCACGATATGATGGCCGCATTCAATGTCAGTGAGGTTGACCTGTCAACTTTTGGATATCCTCAGACCGTCTCATTCAACGACCCAATGGAGCCTCTCTTCCGAGCCAAGTCTTACAGCGGGAGCGACATGTCAGCCATTCAGGATGTCATGCTTCCCGGCATGCAAAACATGGACGCCTACCCAGATGCTAAGGCTATGGAGAAGGCTCTTGATGACTACTATAAGAACCCTCCTACATCTTCCAAGTCAAGCTCCACCGCAGCATCTACAACGACTACGCCAAGCACATTAGTCACAAGCACGATAAGCACCCCATCGGCGGCAGCAGCGACAAGCAAGGCAGCAGTCACAAGCAAGGCAACAACAACAAAGTCTGAGGATAAGCCAAAGACAACATCGAAAACTACAGCAAAGGCTACCACAACAAAGAAGAAGTGAAGGATGATGTACAGATTGATGCCTTTACGAACTTGATGAAAAATTGTATATACCTTTTTCCCTTTTAATGAAGCCACTCATTTATAAAACCCTTCTTGGCAGATTGGAATCGGCGCAAGAAGTGACCTTGGACGAATTAGGAGTTTTTAGAATGTTGGAATCTGTGTGCAATCTGTCGTGGACTCCTTCTCAACTTGACTCAGTGACCATCACGTGCATGATCCCCCATTCTTGGACTTTCACTTTCGGAATGTACAAGCGAAGTCCAGCACTAGAAGCTCGCTCCGAACTCTACCACTAAGAGCTCCGACTCCGATAACGTCCCTATCTCTCCTTGACTCGACGGACTTTGATTTCTTTGTTTCAATGTAAGATTACATTGTGAAGATTATATCGATTTGTTTCTACATCCTTTTTGTATTGCTTTGACAGGTCAGGAGCGATGTATTCTTCACTTCTCTTGGCTGGTGCGGGGGTGGCGTTGGTGGTTTATATCTTGGGGAGTATTTACCCACGGATCTTCAAAGATAAGGTAAGTCAAGAGTCTCTTTTCCCTTGAGGAGGCGTAGAAACTGGACAATGTGACTCGAGATTGTAGTGTGCAACACGTTCATAAACAGATCCAAGTCCTATACGTCTCATCTAAGACATACGCAATTGCTGACACTGATCTAAAAGAGCAAGAGCGTGCAAAGTGAAAAGTTGCCGGTATCGTTTGGCAGCAATGATGGCAAGAACTCTTCTAAAATCCTGCCACTGTCAGACTTTGACTGGCGGACGACACCTCCATTGAAGATTCGCCCTTTCAAGCCGAAATATCACTTGACCATGGGTATATAGACCCCCTGAGTCATCGACTCAACGTACAAGCTAACAATAATAAAGCTGTCAACACTTCGAATTTATCGGAACTGATAGAAATGGACCGCAACTACCTTAAGCGTATCACACTTCGTAAACAGATCATGCAAGAGCACCATGACATTGCGATTCAAGCCAAGTCAGAGGCTAAGCCAGCAATCGATGAGCTTTACACATGGCTTGTCAATACCTATCTGCCAACTCGATACCCAACAATGTTTAGCGTTACATCACTTGGACTGCTGAACAATATCACTTCACAATATCTTCCCCTTCAGCCAACGTCAGATCCTATTAAGACCTTTGAATTACTTGGCGAGAATCTGGATGAAGACATTCTGATCTTGCTACCATCTGACGATGGTGATGGATATACCTTGAAAGCATATGTCACCTGCTTTCCAGCAGGCTTCAATACGAAGGAAAAGTTAGGCTTGAAGCTGAGAGATATCCACACACCAGTCCCCGGATACAAGCAGAAGCTCGAGTTGAGTATGGATAGATTCTTCGACAGATTAGAAGTCGGCAAGGTAGTCAAACGAGCCAATGCAAGCTTCCTGGAACAATTCTCTTAGGTTATCGACTGACTTTCCTCTAGTGGTCGATCAACACCGAGGAAAAGCTCTTTGCAGCGAGTGGCTTACATTTCTACGAAGGCGAGGAGGAATCAGTAGACGAGAAAGTGGACGTCAACACGGCAAGTCTTCCTCCATCCCTGTCTCATTCCCACCATTTCCGACACCGCGGATCAGGAACGGCAGGAAAATGTACTGACATGACAAGCATAGACTTTCGTGCGATGCGAGCGCCAGCTTCTGCACCGTCTTCCAAATACAAGAGCGCTAGTCTTCAACTTCAAAACTTACCTTTACCCGCTGAGCGAGATAAAAGAGGAAGGACTTGGCGAGGATTTGGCTCAGGCTATCGACGGCCTGAAGGAAGGGAGTACACCTGCCATGCACTTTTACAAGCGTGGTGCGGTCTGGGGCGAGGCTGTCAAGGCTTACCTGCGGAGTTGATGCTTAGTTGCGCAATTAAGGTTACTGGAAGCTGTATCTGAGGAGATGAGCTTGGAGTAGACGTTGGAAGCTTCAGAAGGAGCCACTAAGATTTGAAATAAAATGCTGCATGTCAAGAGCCAGGTCGTATTCCTTCCAATCGCATCAATTGCTTTTTTGGAAGAAAAATTCCAGCGACTTCGCCGACTTGGCTCGCAAAGCTTGACGGATGGCAAGAAATGCTTGAGTTATTTTCATGTCGAGTAAGCCTTTCACAGTCTGAAAGTGTGTTGTACAAAACGAGCGTGGTCCTGCAGATACCCTACATAGGTACCAGCAAAAAGGCACGCATCTGCATACATATGCATGCAGTCGGGGATACTGCATCATGTATTGAATATATCTGGAACATAGCCGCTGTAGGGACTGGTACAGTTGTACAACACGCCATGAAAAAGAAAATATCACACATGGGATCAGGCACAATCATGCCTGATCGAGGCTTGCGGTGCCAAGGGGGCCAAGGCACTTTTTCTGCATTTGGACGGACATCCTCGCTTAAGCCCCGCCACCAACAACACAACATCTGACCCTCAAACGGCAGCGGGTATAACCCATTTCAGCTCCCCATAGGTAAGACGCTAGCCTGTGGGAACATTGACGCTATTGATGACCCGCAGGATCAGCTAGGTGCTATGGGCCATGTGCGGACCGCGTGTTTGCTGGCCTGAAGACTCCCAGATACTTCAGCAATATGCCGGATGTTTCACCGCTCCAACGAGCGTCGTCCGACCGGTTACACCGACAACACCGAGCACAAGCCGAGGAACTTTAAAACTCTGGCAGGCAGCTGATGTGGGACAATTGAAGACGATTTTCAATACAACAACAACTATTGGACACGTTCAAGCCTGGCATTGCTAGAGCCGGAGCCTCAATGTGTCAGCGCTCAAGCATCCGCCAAGTTCGCCTCTCAAAGCTTGTCAACACAGAACCCTGGTCTTGTAGACCTCGAAAACGCCAGAACCTACAAGTATGGAGTACAGATGTAAGTGGGTACAAATCTCGACGCCAGAAACTTTCTCCATCTGTGAGTGATTGTCTAGAACGTGCTTCTGAGTTGAATATCAGACAGTGTGCCGATGTCCACAGGTAGCTTGCTCAAAGCTTGGTAATGTTTCGCGATACCCAACCCCGGTTTCGCCAGCAAGAAGTTGGGGAAACTCCGTAGAGTAAATATTGAGGATGGGGCCTGAGATTATGCTCATCACCGTGGATAGTATTGGGTTGTGAAGCGTTGGAGAGATTCGGATGTTTGGGTCCTGCAGCAGCGTGAAAGCTTGGTACTTTCGGAGAGCAAGATGCCCGACTCATTGGCATTCCGGAAATCATACTGCAGAGAAAAATTTGGACATAAGTATCACCGGAGATCTCCAACGTCTATTACAACTCATCCATCATCCTCTGCAGTCTCCGCTTCCTCCCACGGCGGACAAACCTGCTCCACCAACGCAAGTTCCAATACTTCTTTGTCTCTTCCAAAATGCGTCTTAATTTTGTCGTCTTGACTGCAGCGGCCGCGTCAACAGTCCATGGTCTGAGCCTAGCGGATGTCCGGAGCATTCTCATTGGATGCACAGACAAGCTTCGACGCTCTCTCCCAGACTATGGCAATGTCTTCACACGCTCCCCAGCACCTGCAGAGGTCGAGACACGTGCTGCGTGTCCAGCTGTTTGGACTTCGATAGTTGCTGAGATGCAAGTGATGTTCATTGACAAGAGTACGACTCCTAGTCAGTGTAATGATCTTGCAAGAGCTGCGATTCGGGTATGCTCCATTTTGTCGATACCAAATGTTTCTTTCTAATACAGTTCTAAGGCTGCGTTCCATGATTGTGGGACCTGGGATAAGACCCAGGGAGAGACTGGTGGATGCGATGGCTCACTCGTGTAAGTCACAAGTTTCTGACCTACAATTCTCTTTCCAATAGATATTTTCCAGGCACTAAATCAGTCTCAGCGTCGCCGGAGAAGCTTTCGACCGGCGCGAAAATAATGGACTTCAAGGAATTAGTATGATGCTCCTCGCAATGCAAGGGAAGTACAACAGCACAGAAGACCCCATATCCGTTGCAGACCTTCTGCAGGTCGCTGCCTCCGTCGCAACTCTGACCTGTCCTGGCGGCCCGAAAGTGGCAACATTCGTGGGCCGCAAAGACTCTACTACGCCCAACCCCGATGGCAAGCTTCCAAGTTGTCGCGGCAGTGGCGACTCATTGCTAGCACTATTCCAGGAGAAAGGTTTCACTGCCAACGAGTAAGCTTCTCCTATCATTGTTGATTATTACCTCCGGCATATTCTCACTTTGCGTCACCGTACCTGACATGCAGTCTTCTAGACTCGCCGCGCTCATCGGCGCACATTCAGCTTCAAAGGGCTTCAGCCAGCCCGAAATAAGGCCAGGCACACCACAAGATGACACCCCCGGCATCTGGGATGTACGCTACTACTCCAACACTCTCAAACCCGCGTCAGGAACGGCGTCGTTCGTCAGCGACGTCAACCTCGCGCAACATCCTGTCGTGGGCAAGGAGTTCATGGGTTTCGTCAACGCGCAGGGGAAGTGGAATAGTGCTTATGCGAATGCGATGGCGAAGATGGCTTTGCTTGGGGTTCCGGGCGGGAAGAGTAATTTGATTGATTGTACGGGCGCTTTGCCCAAGGGGACTGCGGTCAAGAGGGAGATTAAGGCGGCGCCGATCAACGATCGCGTGAGATAGTTCGTCCATCTGTTTGTATTTACTGATGACTGATTGGGAGGGCGAATAACGGGATCTCGGTTGGAGTATAGGTTGGGAAAGGGGTGTCGGTGTTTGTCTTGCTTTGTATTGTGATTCGTGATCACGTTGATATCATGGCGAAAATTTCCTTCCTAATAGCGTCAATGGATGCACGAACGATTCATCGTTTATTCCTCGGTGTTCGCTTCGCCCGTTGTTATTTACTGCTTGAAGTAAGCGAGTAATTATACATGTCGTGACTCTGTTGTCCTCTTCGCTTAACTTGACATGCGGCGTGGTGGCATGATATGGTGCGCATTGAGAACTGGGCGTTCAGTTGCATAAGGCTGAGTAGTGGAGCCACGGCAATCTTGGTCTCCGGAATCAGAATGATTCAAGTCAAAAGGCTCACATCAATATGTGCAGGTTCTTCGTGCATCAGAGTGAGCAGAAGTTCGAGCCCGCAAATGAACCACTCAGACGGCGAAAACAAAGAATTTTGCATACGAGGCAGCTTGCTGGCCGTCCAGAGCAACTCGCATTCCCCACAGTGAGAAGATGATGATGATGCTGCACTTGCAGTCCCCTCTTGTTAAAGTCACCCGAAAGGTAAGACAGAATCTCAGCCCGGAAAACGTAAAAGTGTCATGAAATATCCTCATAATTCCTGGTATCCTACGCCACAAATGCAACCCAAACACATACATGTAGCCAATCCGCACTCCATTGGCCTTCAATACAACCGTTTCTCATCGCACTTGGTGGCTCCCAGCCACCATGATCCTATAGCCGAGACTCGCTCTCCCCTATGCATGATGTAGATTCCTTTATTTTTCCTTTCAACGCAGACTAGACTCAGACATCACCGATGTTTCAACAAGCTCAAAAGCTGGTGTTGAAATGATATCCAGACACGTACTTGTCCGTCTTCTTCTCCGCCTTCTTCTTGCGATCCTTGCTGATGTCCTGCTGCTGTGTACTGGTCTTATATAACTTAGGACTCAACAAGTTCACATTCTCATTCCCCTTCACTCCCGCGATCTGGAGGGCTAACTCATCGCGAATCTTCTTTCGCGCCTCTTCACCCTCGGAGTCCGAATCCGAATCCGAATTGCCACTCGACTCGGAATCGGAGGAAGCATCGCGGCGAGTGGGTGTCTTTGCCTTCCGTGTAGACTTTGGAGCTTCGAGTTCGGAATCATCAGAAGAATCATCATCGCTCTCTTCCTCACTTTCTTCGCTATCTTCATCATCCATATTTTGCAAGGTCCGCTGGCCACTTCGACCCACAACCGGCTTGATAGCTGAAGAAGTCGCAAGCATCGACTTGCTCTTACTGAGGCTGCTCAAACTCACACCAACCTTCATAGCTGGCCTGGGTGCAGCGCTAGACGTCGGTGGGTACACAATTGCGCTAGATGCTGGGATGGTCGAATGAGCTTCATAGAGAGAAGAAGTTAGTTGCTGATCGATCTCGTCTTGAGTATTGTGCCCCTCATCAGAGAGTGATTCCTTACTTGAGTTTAATCCCACGGATTTAGGACTGGCCTGGTGCTTATGCGGTGGCAATACCGGTGGGCTTGAGCTGGGCACTTCGACTTCAGCTTCTTCGTCCTCATCTTCATCGCCTTCGTCGGCGTCTTCATCATCTTCGGAGCCGAGATTCGATGATTCATCTTCGGCTTCATCGTCCACGAACTTGTTCCTAGGCGTCGATCTCTGCTCTTCCTCGATATCCGAGTCTTCATCATCCTGGCCGTCGTCGTCTTCGTCATCAGGTTCGGAATCAGAGCCACTGTCAGACCCATGAGGCTCAGAATTGTGGGCTTTGACGGTATCGGTGGATCTTGGATGCTGGCTGAAGATGACGGGTGAGCGACTATCGCGAGGTGAGGTGTTTTGGCTCTGGGTCTCATCCTCGTCGATTTCCTTGGCTAGCTCCACCCCATCATCTTCCGATGAGTCTTCCTCGTCGTCTGGCGTTGCAGCTCTCTTTGAGTTCTCTGGATAGCGAAGACCAAGTGGCTGTTTTTCAGGCGTTGGCCGGCTAGGGATATCTTCTTCGGAATCGTCTGAAGAAACTCCAACCCCGGTAGGCTGCTTCAGCTCAGGCTCTGCGGACTTGGACTTTTCTGCTAGTTTGTTAGCCACCATCTCCGGCTCTGAGCCTTGATTAGTCTCAAGGTAACGGGGGAAAACATTGTTCGAAATTGACGCGACTGGTTTGGCATACCTTTGGGCGCTGGAACGGGAGTGGTGCTCTTGCGACCTGCAGGCGCTGGGATGGGAGAGACCTTCTTTGTGACCTCAGGAGTTGACTGTTTTGGAGCTCGCGAGAGCTTTCTTGTGACTTGCGGAGCTGGACTAATCTTCGACTGAACTGGAGTGACGCTTCGGCCAAGGCTTGATCGTCCAACAGGACGACCAGGTGGAAGAATAGGCGTGTTCGATCTTGGAGGTGGCAGAACTGTATATTGATTAGAATTCGAAGACATACGTTATGCTGAGACTTACTTGTGCCTTGTGAAGATCTCGGTGCCGAATCATGAGCAATTTCAGCCTTCGTGGCCAAGCCCGATGGCTTGGGTGTCGAGCTGCTTGGAGTCGCAACATTTGGTGAAGGTTTCGGGGTAGAGGTAGCAGGCTTTGATTGAGGCGTGCCAAACTTAGGTGGTAGAATCCGCCTTTCAGCTCGAACGGGGGTGGCGCTCTCCTCAGGCTCGTCACGGAAGGATACACGACGGGCATGCGACTTCGGAAATGGCATCTGCATCTCAATGCCGACTCCAGATGAGTCGTCAGTCGAAGCTTTTGACACTGCCGGGGAGGAACTTCTCATAGACTGAGATGATGCAGTGCGCTTGAGAGCCGACTTTCTTTGGCCAGGGATAAAAGGAGTTGTCGATTGAACCTTTGAAGACGAAGGTGTTCCACCTCTGGGCTTAGGAAGGATTGGGGAAGACAATTTGCTATGCCGGGACTCTTCCGGTGTTGGCGTCTTCTTCTTCTTCTGCTTCAAAGCTGCGGCAGCTGCCTCCTCTTCTTTGCGCAATCTCTCCGCCTCATCAGCGGCAGCCTGCTCTTGAGCCACTCGTGCCTCCTCGGCACGCTTCTCCTCATCTGCCTTCTCCTTGGCAATCCGAGCTTCGTCGCGAAGTCTTTTCTCCCCAGCCTCCCTCCTCTCCCTCTCTTCGCGCTCTTTTTCGAGTCGAGCAGCTCTGGCGCTGGCTGCTTTGCGTTCGGCTTCTCCACGCTTGAAGTCCTCAACTTGTATGCGCTCTTGCTCCTCCAGCTCAGCTCTCTTTGCCTCAGCTTTGAGGGTTTCCTCGGCCTGACGAGCCTCGGCGGCAGCAAGCCTGGCCTTTCTTGCCTCGTCCGCTTCCTGCCTCTGTTTCTGCCTTGCCTCCCGTTCCTTGCTGTTGGGTGTGAGAGGCAGCTCGCCAGGAGTCGTCTGTTCTTTGGAAGCAGAACTTCGACGACTTCCGCTGGGCGGAGTGTTGAACTTATTCTTTGACCATTCTAGTCCGGGCAACCCAGCAGGGCTGTTTCTCGCCTTCAAAGAAGCCTTTCTTCCCTTCGCAATACTCGCAAGACCGAATTCTTCGTCATCGGAGGCAATATTCTCGTATATACTGTTTTCATCTTGCGCAAGACCTGGCTTCCCATTCCGCTGCCGTTCGGCTGGCCGAGTTTCTGGTCTTCTTCGCTGGCTGGCGGAAGTAGCTCCATTTTGTAGGCTACGTTGATCGACTGACAATGGGCTGGTAGCTGCGGTCGACACTGATGTTCCACGCTCGGTAGCTCGCTGTATGTGATAGCTTGCGCTTTTCGCTCTTGGATTTGAACCTTGTGACTGCGCGCGAGCTGTAGCTTCGCCCAAAGGACTCGAGTGGCGTCTCTGCGAACGAACGTTGGAGGCTTCATCGAGATCGTGCTGGTTCGTCTGCTTATCAGCTGAACCGTACTCATCAAAAGGAGAACGAAGCGACTCAGGTGGGGGTGGAGACGGTGGAGGGGTCTCAGCAATCTCCCTCACCGTCATTGAGATTGAGGAGCGCGATTTTCTTACATGTCGCGAGTTGTGGAAAGACCCGTTTGGTTCGCCGAGAACGATACTCTCTTGGGAGTTTGGTATGATGTTTGCGTCAGAGATGCGACCATTCCCCTTTACAGTCTCTCTGCCCTCCTCCTCGCTCTCCCGAGATGGTAAAGGCTCGTCCGGATCTGCCACCCTCTGACGTTTGTTGGGCTTCCATGAATTGGCTGGCGTAGATCCATTCACCCTTGCGCTTCCTTCCCTGTCGCGTTTGCGGCTCACAGAGGGGTCGAATCTAAGGGCAGAGTTTGGCGCAACAGAGTCTTCCCTGCCGGGAATCGAAGATGCTTGAACGAATCGAATGGTGGAGGCTGTGGCAAAGAGATTTCCCAAGACTTCGCTCTGGGTGATATCGAACTGCTGGTCATCTTGGACTTTCTTGAGTGTCAGAGGTCTAAGTAGTCATTAGCACACGCGAAGACTGAGATCGAGCCTAGGCGCAAGAAATACTGACGTTCCATAATTGATCTGGTGAATCCTCGAAGCTTCCACGCAGAACTCTTCAACCGTGAACTCTGGAGAAGCAACGACACGGAAACAGCGAATTGGTTTGTCGCTTGCATCGTAAGCTGTTGGTCCAAAAAGCTGAACTCGAAGACTGTAGCCAGCTGGCTGTGGTGGACCCATTGGAGACGCCATTTTGTTAGATTCGATCTTTCAAAGAACCACAAGCCAGCTCTCGAGATCGAGAATGCAACTGGTAGTTTGTGGAGAGATTAGAAGAAAGCATCGAGAGTTGTGAGCAAAAGGCGCGTGAACATCGAAAAGCTGCTGTTGAACTTTACACTTCAACTTTCACGCGACATTTAAAGTTTAGGGCCCCACTTACTAGCGTCCGCCGTTCTGTTAGGGGTTCAGAGCTTGAATTCAGTGAATAGTTATAGAGTGAAGGTGAACAGTTTTGTGAATTATGCAGCCATATATAGGCAAAAGATCTGCTATTAACATCAACTGAAGGGGACTTGCCTCGATTATGTGCACACTTGTTTGCGTGTTTGCTCCTAATCTGATACCTTGTCTAATCGATAGGGTAGCTGCAGGCGACTCATGATCCTTGGAACCCAGCCACTCGTTTTTATTCCGCAGCTGCCGAGACGCGTTGAGGGGAAAGTTCATCTCGTTGGCTTGATAGGTCAAACATCAACTTTAATCGTTGAGAAAGTGACAATGAAAATGACGAAAGTGTAACTCGGAATGTCACTTCCCAGAGCTGGGGGGAAACAATTTACTCTGTTGCAAAAAATTGTAGGTTATTCTCTTAGATCAGGTACCGGACAGCTTATTCAGATGCCTTCTTTGCGAACCTTTTCAAGTAGTCGGCTATTTAGTCTGTTATTAAACAATCTCATACACATGCTACCCTCGAGGTCACAAGATCTCATGATCCAATTCAATCCAAGAGAATCAGACCAAGAGCCCATTCAGAACTCCGTATAACATCCAGATGCCCGCATATCTATCATTCATGCATTCATACATGTCGAGCTGTTCAGAAGTCTTTCCAATCGTCAAGTCATCATATCCCTCCATAATGCCACCAATTTTCCGAGCCACCAGCACTTTTCAAAGGTCCCTCATGCCATCTACCCGTCCTTCCCAATTCCTCCAAAACCCAAGCACCCACCAACCCATCATAAGTAGCAAACCCACACCAGAAATAGCAATCCCCACTAAGAAAACAACCACCCACTTCCTAACTTTAAATGCGTCCTCTACCTCCGCCTTCATCATCTTTCTCTGCTTAGTATGCCAGTGCCACGGCTCATCCTTCTCTCCACTCCTCCTCGGACTCCTATTTCCACTCGCAGATCTCTCCCTCCCTCCCTCACCCACACCCACATTCGGATCTAGATTCGGAGACTTCACATACGCGTACGGACCTTGATCAACTTCTTTCCAGACTAAGCTGTGAAAGATATTTCTGATCCGACCGAGTAAAGTGGTAGGTTGGCTTCGTGAGGGAGAGTGAGAGTGGGTTTTCGTGCGGAGGTGGTGGTTGTGTGAGTCGATTAGGGCGAGGGAGAGGAGGAAGGAGAGGAATGTTATAGGTGTGATGAGGAGCTGTATGGATGGTTAGCTTATCAATCTTCATAGACTTTGGAGTATGGGAAATGAGACAATGGGGAACATACTCTGCTCACAGCACTTTCCTTTGGAGCTTCTGGTGGAGGAGGGGAGCGTATTTGAGGTATGGGAGAGCGGGGTGGAGATGACATTTTGTCTGTGTTGTGTCTGGCGCTTGTTGAGAGACAAGTAAGTATTTTTTTTTTTCAATGGTTCTTCATTTTGTGAGAAGATGTATTTCAAATTCTTCGGTGTGAAGGAGATGTATGAAAATAAAAGGCTGTTGTCTAGAGACGAGGCTGTGCCGTCCTGTCGGTAGGATCGGAGTGCCAAGACCAGGAACGTCATACACGGCTGAGTACGATGGTGGGGTTCGGATACGCGTATTGTTGTCCGAGCCTCACGGTTGAATGCACGAATATATTTTGGGACTGGCTGGCTTGGATTATCTTCTCTACTTCGCTCGTCTGTTCATGATTCGGTCCTCGTATTATACCATCAATCAGGCTAGAACTAGATCAATAGCTCCGAAAAGTCTTGAAGGCTTGAAAGCTGTATGTTGTGTCGTGCTATCAAGGGAACGGGAAAACCACCGCTATGATTCAACGCAAAATCTGGTATATTAGGTACACGCTCTATGGAATTCTAGTACCCCGAGCCACCAAACAGAAGGAATATACAGGAATAAGCGAGTGCCAAAGATCCACCAAAAGCTGTTTCTATAAAATTATTTCTTCAAAACGGCTGACTTTGAACATCATACAGCAACTTCTGGAAAGTCTCGCTATCCAAAGTATTCATGCTGTTCCGACTAACCCTCCTCTCGAGACCAGCTGCTGGCACCCTCATCCCATTGGATGTTTCAGTCATCGGCGGATTCCTTACTCTCGGATCATCGGATGAGATCCGTCCATAGTCTGGCTCTGAGCCTCTTGGATATCTTGCTCTGATCATATCTGCCTCCCGGTCCAACTCACTAACTCCTCGACTTCTCTCGTTGGCTCGCAAAGTACCGTCGTGGTTCGTTGTGAGGGTGTCTACACTCCAATCAGATCCTCGCCCACTTTGAAATCCTTTGGTGGGCGAGTCTACGTCGTTGTCTCTCGCGTCGTCGAAAGGACTGTCGAATGGCGATAGAGATATCCGTCGATTGAAAGGATTCTCTGCAGCAGCTCTCATGACCGGTAAGCCAGCAGATCTTTCCACATCTCGCTCTGGATTTAGTCGCTGCGGAGGCGTGATCTCTCTCTGCAGTGTAATGACCCCTGTTTCGCCATATTGTGTCGGCGATACAACTTGTCTGGGCCTATCCGTAGCTGCCAAGCCATTGGGTCCACCAATTTCAACCATTCCTCTGTTTGTCGGCTGGGATCCAACACCCACAGCTGACGATTGGCCACTTCTTTCCGTGTTTTGTGACGCTGATGAGCCGCCATCATCACTTCCGCCAGCTTTATCTCTGACCGATCTCCTTATGCCACCATTGTAGTCAGTGCCGACTGAACTTTCCTGGATCTGACGCTCCTGTTCTATCTTCGCTGCTCGCCATCGCATGACGATGACCGAAACCACAATGATGAGTGTAACGATGATGACGCCGCCTATAGCAGCACTCGCGATAGTTATGGCAGAAAGAGGAGGAGAAGATGAGAGAGCAGGAGGCTTGGACTCAGCGCCTGCTATGATTGCTGCTTCTACAGATGTCCTCGAATCTGCAGTGGAAGTAGCCGAGGGGGTAGGTCTCAACACCTCAACACCTTTTGCGGATTCCAGAGGTGCAAACGGTATGGGCGGAAGCGTAGGTGCTGATTGAGTAGGATTGAGGGCTATCGTTGCCTGTTGTCCTGACGGGCCAGAAGGCGAAGGTGTCGCAATCGCCATAGATATTATGGTATTGCTTTGCATGGAAATTAGTGGCTGTGGAGAATTCGCTGCTGGAGGATTCATCATCGTCCCCATTGACATGGCACTCGAAGCTGAGACGCCTTCGGGAAATGTGGTCCCAACCCCAAGCGTGAGAACCTTAGAAGGGGTATTGCAACAAGCTGCTCCGCTGCCTTCGTCGCAGCAAAAGGTTCCTGCTTTGGGATCGCCACAAGGCACTACAGCCGCTTGTCCATTCCTATTGCCTAGACGTGGATGTGAGTGTAGGTCTCGCGCCTTGATATCGGATCATACATACTTCCTGTGCAAAAAGTAGGACAGCTAGGGCCAAAAGCAGGATCCAGGCACGAACCGCGAAATGTTTGTGCTGGAGAAGTCGCCGCTTTATTGACGCAGAGATTGTTGGTCGAACATACTTGATTAGGACCACAACACACTCTACTCAGGCTATCACTTCGAAAGCATGGCACATCCGCGTCAGCCCTCGAGCCATCTGGATTAAAACATTGGGGTTTGTCGGCTGAGAGAACAAATTTAGGCAATGCCAGGACTGCTGTTGCTACAAGTGCTCGAAGAAACATTGGAAATTACATCGAAGAGCAAAAAGACATCAAAATTCCGACGACAAAAGATGAGAACGATATAAAGTCTAACATATGATGGTCAGATCTACAGTGCGGGAAGCAATATGCTTAAAGGACGCGTAGATCCGCATGGATTCAAACTTTCTTGCGGCAGCCAATGATAACTAGGCTCTGATGGTATCAAGAACGCCACAGGTTCAAGGTATGAGGCATATCTAGCTTGACACTGGGAACGGCACAAACCCATACATTTCGCTTGGACTTGCTGCACGTTAGACATATCCAAAGCTTGAAACCACACAGCATGGAAAGGTAGACAGATGATGCTTCACCAAGAAGCGAATTATGAACTCTCGCTTCGAAAATTCTAGACTGCGATTGGGTGAAACAAAACAACACCACTGTTTGATGTTTCGAGCCAACATGCGAAACGAGAACGATGCGACAACGAATCGGCAAAAAAGTGGCACACCTGGATTTGAGCGCTATCAGATGGCATTTCAACAGGCTCGATGATTCAAGCGAGCATCTAGGCTTGATTCGTTCAGTTTATGCGTAGAATTCCCAGATGAATACCTAGATCTATTCTTTGATGGAAGAATTTTGAACAGCCACGTCGATCAGAGGCGACCTACATATTCGATCAAAAATCGCGACTCCCATACCTTTGTGTGAAGGGCTTAGCTTATGATCAACTGCGCATCAACCCGGGAATCCGATCTGAATCATCCCCTATTCCATGACTTTGACTTCAAATGTTTGAGGAAGAACTATTGGCGGGCAGTTTCATCGGTTGGCGCGTTCAAGGCGTGCGCATCTGAGCGCAATCCAGGAACACGACTTCAAACATTCTCTCGAGCAAATCGATCCGAAGTCGGTAGTGGTAGGGAGAGACGTCATGCATCTAGACCTTTAGTATGAGACTGTTCGATATCACAATCATAGGAAACTACCGGCGTTCGACTTGACTGTTTTCCGTCGTTAGACTTGGCTGTGGAGACATCGGTGATGGAGGCCTTTCGTGTCTCCATCTTCGTTGCTACCTAGTCTCTAGTTCGTCGGTGGAACCTCTTAGGCGAAAGTCGATTCCTGCCCAGCTCCGCGAGATGCGGAGTATCGAGGTAGATGTTACGGGATTGAGGGGAAGGGAAAGAAGAATCTCGAGGCAGAAATCTAGGGATGGACTTGCAATTCGTTGATCACGTGTCGTTCATGATTTTTTAAACGGACCAGACCAAACTTTTCAGAGGTAGTTTCTGGTCATGATCCTTGTTATAACATCCATACGGAACGTTGACTGGGTGGTTGCATCAAAATTGCACTATTATACACCAAAAAAGCGTGACCTTGACTTAGTAAGGTTTCTTTGCTAAGCCCCTCTCCTAGCTCCTTGCGATCTTCCAACCAACACCGCCTAGTCATTACACATTACATTACTTTCATCAAACCTATCGCATGATGTTGGCACTCAATCTGTCAACAGTATCCACCATCGTGTGATGCTTCAGAAGATGGTGCTGGTGACGACCGCACTTCAAGAATGCCGGTACGCAAAAAGTCCGTCGACATCAGCGGAGGCTCCAGGGCAAGTGCTTCTTCGACCCCTGACTTCATCGCTTCCATCCCAGCGAGCATGTCGTATATCTTCTGCTTCAGCATTTGGCTATATTGGACATGATGCACCACGTCCTGACGGAGGTCGGCTATGACTTTCTTCTGTCGTACGCGGAATGCTGCTTGAGCTTGGCGATTTTTCTTTCTCCTGCGATCCTTTGACACGCCGTCGTTTGAGGTATTTCTGCTACGTAAGTACAGGCTCAGTTTGTAGATGAGAGTCTTTCTTACCTCTCTGTCTCCAGAGAAGGCTGCTCGACGGGATGCGATGTTCTTGCAACACTTTCACGTGACGTCCTTGCACTTCCAGCTGGTGTGCTTGGAGTGCTTTGCCTCGGGCTAGGCCATCTGCTTTCATCTGCTATTTGTGGCAATATGGTTATCAGTACGAAGAATGCTACATGCTGGTCCAAAGCTCACTGTGTACATTTGTTCGAAAGGTCGCACGTCCTCATAGCTGACTGGCATTGGCATATCAGGGAAGTTGGTCAAGTGACCAAACCATTCATTGTTGTGATTGTATTCCATTGTGGGATTTGTCTCTGCAATTGTGTATTTGGAATTTTGGCCACAGGTTGGAACCATGATATAGGTAACTTCATCTTGTCACATCCCGAAATATGGCGAAAGCCATAAGCGCAACTTGCATACCGCCGTACTTTCTCGCTGTATCTGCACCAGAGAGGCAGAGAGATGTAGATCGGGCATTGCAGAAGACTTTTTCATCGGAGGGATTGGCGATCTAAGTGCGCAAGCCAGCCTTGAAAATTTCCAGCGATCCGTCAGATACGATCCAGCTGACGCAGAGCAGCGAGTCATTCCGAAAACAACGCCTTAATCATTACAAAGCTCACTAAGATGTGCGCCAGCGAATTCGGCAGAAGAATGGAGTTTGATAGGGATCTGAGGTGCAGTTGAGCTTCAATAGGTAATCAACGCCAGAATAGAGAAGCGGGACACTACCCGCAGAACTCGGTGTTCCAGCGCATGATCTGATATTCAAGATAGCCTGTTGGGTCTCTGAGGAGATCGCGCGGGTATCGGTTCAGCAGGGGCGGGATGCTGATCTGCTAAGCGGCTTTTTGTTAACTCCGAATTGGATGGGCGCAAGCCAATGACCACGCAATTTTCTTAAGTTTCTTCGTACCAAGTGATGCAATGCACGATGCGCAGGGAGTGCAGGAAGTCCGGTCACTTACCATTTCGGGTCATCAAGACCTGATTACTCCTCTCCGTGCAGTTGCGGCTCGCCACTCCAGATCCTTGCAGTTTGCTCGATTTGGTCATTCACTCTTCCACGACTGTGTCCGCTCCCTTTACACCTTCCACTACCGTTACCACATGAGTGTGCTGACGGGTTATTCGTTTTTCCTCGCTGACTGTCATTAAAGTTCCATTGGCATCGAGAGAACTCGATCGAAACAAGATAAGCTGAGGAATTTCGACCGAGTTTGAATTCAGTAAGAAGTGATCGATCAGCACACTCGGTGTCCACAAACGAGCCTATGTGGAATCAAACTGTGCGAAAGGAATCAGGAAGCATTGCGCGCTCAGTCAATTTTCACTTCTCTATCAATATTCGAGAACGCGTTATTTGTACTGCTTCTCATGTCTCCAATATTCAAGGGAAGGTGTGTATCTTGAGGGCCGTTATAATTGAATCCCACGTGGCTCTCAGACGACTTGGCAGGGCAGCTTCTCGTCTACTACACCCACAGCATACTTCATACAGGGCATGAACCCCTGTTTTTCATGTCAAAAGCAGCCTAGTACCCCTGCTTGAAGTCGAGGAAGCGTACGATACAGTAGCTAGGGTGGCCCTGGAATGGCATCCAATTATCGATCGTTCCTCAATCCTGACGCCGATCTACCCAAGCCTCTGGACGTAGTACTTGCCCAGTCTCAAGCAGCTTGTTTCCACGAAGGGCTGTAGTCGACCCATTCCAGACTCTACCCGCATCGGATACAGGGAATGCTCAATTCTATATCCATTACTGTGAGAGACTGCCCAGCCTGATCACATGTTGCTCAGAACCCGCTCCACCGATATATATACCTGACTTTCATCCACTAACCTTCCGCGCCATTCCTGATTGGTCTATTCCCTCGCTGTCTAAATGCTAAGTGATACTGGTTCTGTAGACGATGCTGTATTCAGCGAAACCTCCTCACCAGTCAACCCCCGCAAAGAGTACCTCTCCTTCGTAATGACAGATGCGGCACTACTCCACGCCACACTGTCGCACTCCGCAGTGCGGCATAATATCCTTCACGGCCTTGCAAGCCCAGATTCTGTTTACCACAAGGCAAAAGCAATTCAGATAGTCAACCATCGGCTCAGAAAGCCAGTGCCTGAGGTTTGTAATGTTCTTCGCCTTCATTCCTCGTAAAGTCTTGCGTGGACATGTCGAGAGTGTTGCGATGGTAATTCTGAAAAGATCTTTATGAGATGCTGATAGTATTCCAGTGTACAGATGCCACCATCACTGCTGTCGCATGCCTTGCTCTCTTCGATGTAAGTCGTCTTTGCTACGACAAATAAGGTATAGATCAGTATGGCTAACATGTAAACTGCTCTTAGCAACTCACCGGATCAACATCAAGCGCAAAGCTCCACATGGATGGTCTCGAAGCCATTGTAAACACGCGCGGTGGAATTGATGCCATCAGACAGGGCAGCCACGCAAGGAAGCTTACAACATGGTATGCCAGAAATTAATATACAAGAAAGAATTGACAGCTAACAAATAGCAGGATCGACAGCTGTGCATCAATTTTACTTGAAATCCCCGCCCGCTTCACACTCACCCTCCCTCCCGACGAAGAAACCCCCACAGAATGGTTCCCGTACTCAAACGTAGCACAAAACTACCTCGCAAAACTCACAGCAAATACCTCCCTGCCAGCCCTCAGCACCGAAGCTATAGCCGTCTACTGGGGTATCCGCAATGTCACGCAACTCAAAGAAATGACATCTCGACTCTCCAAACCGCCAGAGATCCTCGCGTATAGTGACATGGTGGAGCGGTTGGAGCGGCGGACTGTTGATATTTTGCAGTCAGCTGCACTGGCTAACTCTGACTCGGACACTGCTATTCTCGTACTCTTTGCCAACGCAATCTTGTTGCATATCTATATGTTTATGCGCGAGATGCCTTTGGGAATCTCCTTCCTCACCACGTTGTCTCAACGCATTCATCGAGTGCTGTCGTCACTTACGGTCAGCGGACTCGAGAATATCCAGATCATGTACCCAGAGATATGTATGTGGTTGTACGTGATCGGCGGTATTGGTGGACTTGCTACAGATGAGAGGGTGTATTTTGCGGCCCTGGCGAGGAGGTTGTGCGTGTCGATGGCACTGAGAAGTGAAGAGAAAGGTTCGAATGTTGATGTGGATGATATTGAGAGATACTTGAGAGAATGGCTATGGTGTGAAGAGTACAAGGGAGTCAGTACAGCGGCATTCTGGGCGGAGATCCGAGTTGCTGGGGAGAATCTAGAGAATGCGGAAGCTGAGGAAGTGATCGATGAGCAGAGGACGGATGAGTAAATGATGGGACTAGTGGCCAGATGAGGAGAGAATGACAGATCACCTTGGTACTACGATAGGTTCCACGGCGTCCGTTGGAGTTCAATATCGAAATTGTATCCGCACAGAAGTTTACTGCCGTATCAAAGAATGCTCGTAGGTCAATTCTCGCTTGTCATTGTTGATATGGTAGGTACACAATTGGTCAGCATCGCAGTTTACAGCCGATGTGCGAAATGATACGCATGATATCTAGCTACATACTGCGCATTTACCTCTCTTGGATATCAGCATGTCCACCAATGCACACAGGGGATGGGGAATTGCATGTCAACCAGTTCCAGTCACGTGTGGACCCTTCTCTGGCTCGCTTCAGGCGGGGTCTGAGTGCCTTTGACCAATAGAATCGAATCAGTACTTACTTTCTTCTGTAAATCAGAAGCCCGATCAGCATTCGAATGGGACGGACTGTTTCAAGTGAAGCAAAAGATCTGGAGTACATGAACATCCACAGATGTTTCTGCATCGCAAGATCGCGATTGTGCATGAGCTGTTGTGAGCTGGAGTGCTTGGCAGAAGCCTGGCCCATAAATTTTATCGCGGGGAAAAGAGACGGACGGGAGTCTAATGTTAAGCTTCCGATAGGGTGACACAATGAATGGGTCGGGGTTAAAATGATGATATGGGAATGTTTTAAAGACGTACGGCATGCCGAGAGATATAAATGATGATACCATTATTTTCACATAAGGCAGAGTGAAGACAGTGTTTTCAGGAGAAGGAAATTTGTCTGCAATGCCATGCATAGAGTGCGAAATATACTCTGGCTAAAATTGCATCTACAGGGGTTTTCATGTCGTCCCGCGTGAGATCGTCTTGGCCACCTGGACTCGATCTCCAGAGGGTGCGCAATTTTTGACTTTCCTTCCCCCAGGTGTCCGTAAGCCCAAGCTGATAACCCGCGCCGCATCCAAGCCAGTCCAAGCTAAACAACCATCGACCACCTACACCACCTCAAAGTGGAGGTCTCCACCACGCCATTCATTCCTGACGGTCTTTCAATCCTTCGCACCACCATCCCTTCACCCTCCTTCTCTCCCTCCATTCCTGTCGTTCAAATCCAACCACATTCGTTTAGATGATCCCTCTTTCTGATTCACGAAACGATATCTGCGAAACACACTTCGATCGATAGCAGAGACATTAAATTCCGCCCACCAACATCCGGAAATTGGAGATCAAAACGCCATCCCTGGTCTTAACACGCATATCAGCCCAACCCAACCTTCCCTTCCTGCCACGAAACAAAACGCGAGACGTGGACCCTAACATAAGTTCGCCTCATGGAATTGAGTTGAAGGACAAGTGGAATATCTGGATAATTTTTATAACTGCGCATTGCGACGGACGTTTTGAACTGCAGACGTGAGGAGATACTTGAACGACATTCGCAGTGTTTGGCTCAGCTTGCAATTTGGAATTGCTGAATCACGAAAGGGATTCAGCCAAGGAGAAGGACGACGAACGATAACGATAGAGAATTGGAATCGACGCAGCATTGCGATTGCACACGAACGCGATTACATACACGACACGACACAGGACATTAGACTTCACCATGCGGCCACCGACAGCAACTCTCGTTTTCACCCTCCTCTCACTCATATCTTCCGGATCCGCGCAAACAACTACTGCGACAGCAGCAGCAGGCGCTGCCTCACCAGACGGAGTGATCGTCCCCTTCAATTCAGGCCTTCCCGCCTGTGCCTCTTTGTGCGGACCCCTCTTCGACGTGCAAGGCAAATGTTCTCCGCCAGCGACGACAGCCGTTGACGAGAACTGCTTCTGTACCGACTCGCGACTCACAGTCTTCGATAACGATGGCACGACGGGCGTGGCACTCGTCTGCGGCGCTCAGAGCTGTAATACACAATCAGACATGGAAGCCGTGAAGAAGTGGTATGATGATTTCTGCGCGAAGGGGAAGGTCGTAACGACGACGGCGTCAGATGGTGCGGTTGCGACGCAGACTGGTGCCAGCAAGCCGAAAACTACTGGGGCTAGTACTCCCTCTTGGTAAGTCGCCCTGCAGGTTCATACATATGCTCAAAGACTGCTTGCTAATGTTAAATTTCAGGATCTCCACACATTACAAATGGGTAATCATGATTGTCGTAATCTTTTTTGCCATAGTCGGAGGCTGGATTGGAGCCTGTCTCCTCCGCCGCAGATACCTCCGCAAGAAGGAGCGAGAAATCGAGATGAAGCCGCCGGTTGCATGGGGACCTCACCAGATGCAAGGAGCGACTGGTGGGTACAACTATGGCGATGGCGTCGTCGATGGGAATAGAGGTGGCCACCACGGCGCTGGTGGACATTCGAAGGAATATGCTGCTGCTTCGGTGACTCCCTCGGATGGCAGGAAAGCGAAGAGGGAAAGCAAGGGCTTGCATAAGAAGAGTAGGTTCTGATTGCAGGAACCTGTAATCACTTTTGTGGTCTTTAGTACATGCGGATTCGGCAATTTGGGCTTACGGCGTTGAACGGCATGGGTACGGATCTGGGATCTGGGTATTTTTGTTTACTCAACTCGGCCTACAGGCACAGCTGGCCTAGGGCCGAAAAAGTTGCGTCTGGTGGAGCTTGCACGGCTCTGGCAGAGTCCATAATTGGGTTCGGGGCGTGTGTGGAGGACATATGCATCGGATATGATAGTAGCAATTTCTAATGTTCATATTTTACTCCTGCTCAGTCCTCTCATTTCCGCTTTTATCTGCGCGGATAGAGTGATGAGGCTGGTCTCTGACTGGTCTCGACAAGGTCAAGAAGAGCAATCTGGAGAACCCTGTATCCAAGTGGATATTCACTCCTTTGCGCTGCGCGCTCTGCCTCTTTCATCCTGTTATTGCATTCTAACAATGTTTGCATTCTCTCGCACCATCCACCTTCCACTCAGTCTTCTTCTCTACCAACTCTCTCATTAAACCATCATCACAAAAACATCGAGGCCAACATCCCCACACATCAACATCTCATCGTCACCGCCTCGCATCACAATAATCCACACCCAGCAACAGAGATATCATGTCTTTTCTGCTCAAGCAAGTCTCGTTGTCGCCAGTCCTCAAACTCTCAATAGGCTTACTGGCCCTTACGCTGGTTCTCACAGCACTCATTCCTAGTCCCTACTTACCGCTGGTTTGTTTGATAATTAAGCTTTTGTCTTTGGTGGGGTGTGTGGTGGGTTGGGTGGGGTGGACTTATGGCTGGTATTCGGTGAGTTGGTTTTGGTGGCGGGAGGAGGAGAGGGGTGGAAGTTATGTTTGAGAAGGGGAGCGGAGGGGAGGGGGAGGAGGAGGAGGCAGGGAGCGAGAGGGAGCGAGAGGGGGCGAGAGGGAGTAGGAAGGGGATGGAAGAGCTGGCATGAAAGGGAAGGGGGGCGGCAGGGCTGCAGGGCTGCAGTAGAAAGGGTGTTAGTAGACGTGGAGGTATGACGACGGAAGTGAGTAAAGGAAGAGTCAAACAAGTCGTGAGTGCTGGCTAATTTTGAAGTGCTCGAGGGGGTCGACAGGTACCTGGGCAGGATGTTGTGTCCGGGACGGATGATCGCTCGCTTCTATCAACTTCGGATATTCCATCAGACACTGAGGTTTTGGCTGATTCAGGATAGGATCTTCTCGAAAAGAAGAAGGGCCAGAGGAATCACCTCCCTCTTCTGCACTTGAATTACAATACAATTGGTGTTTGTATTATTTTGCTTCTTGGAAAGACGAAAGACGAAAGACGAAAGACGATTCACTCTCTGGTTGCTCCTTGGGATTGAAAGGCTACTTAATCTTCGTTCTTCAACGAGCTTTCCCTAGCTTACTCCAGCAATCAAATTCATCTTCCTCCTTCTCATCGACGGAATCAACTCGGGTCGTGGAGGAAAGAGGAATTCACCCAAGGCTTGCTGAGAGCTCTGGCTACTTAAGCCTCGTCTGTTGACACGCTTTGTCAGTCCTACATCAACAAGCAACTTCTACCCTCCACTACTTCTACCTCCAACCAACAGCAGCACAACTACTCCTACTATCTTTTACCTACTTCCTCTTAGCACACCATAGAACAAGCACAAGATTCGTACGTCGATGGTGTGCTCTTGCTTGCTTCACCTGCCTTCAACTCGACTTAAGTCATCTTCTTCACGTCTTGTTCGACCAACCCACACCACTTACTTACTCCTCTGTCTTCAGAGAGAAGGGCTTTTAGTAACATTTCTTTACATAGTCACAGGTCCGTCTCCTATCCTGAAGTACACCAGCAATATACTTACCCAAGCAATAGCGTCTACCAAGATTCCATTTCCTTCGCACACTCATTTTGGCTCACCCCAAAACATCGGCATCACATCCTTACTTTTAAGTCCAACGACGCACGCGAACATCCGCTAGGCTTCACTTTCAATATCTGACTTGCATTGCGCACCCGCTAAGTCCGAAAATCGAAGTTTCATCTTTGAGCACAACCAGCAACATGGCTTCATCGCATGCCACTCACCATATCACCCCACACCACATCCCGGGCATCGAAGTCATACACAACTCTACCAATCCCAAAGTATCCCCCTATACTCCCTACACACCACCCAAATCACCAAAGGCGCACACGCATCACCAATTACCATGTTCCCCGCAATCATCCTTTCACCAAGCCTCATCCACCACTCAAGCCATCAAAGATCTGCAGGAAGAAATCACCAAGCTTCAACTCATCGATTCTTCTAGATCAGAAGTAATCACAGAGCAAAAGATTGAGATTGCTGTTCTGAAGAACGATCTCGAACATGCTCGACGAGACAAGGAGGCTGTGATCAGCAGTTTCGGCATCGTCATCGAGTCTATCACTCGTGGCGCTTGTGTCACTCCGTCGCCGCAGGTCATGGCCAGTGCTTCTACTGTCCAATCCTCCAGTAGCGAGAGCAGAATCAAGGCTTTGGAGAAGGAGATTGAGAGATATCGAAAATCTGATCGATTGTTGAGATCCAGAATCCGGGATTTGGAGCGTGGGATTGAAGATCGCGGTCGTCCAAATGAGCGCGAGGATGGTGCCGGCAGCGCGGAACAACGTAAGGATGTTTTGCGCAAGGAAATCGGGTGTTTGGACAGTACCGCTGGCAGTCAGGGTCGCGGTCTGGACAAAGGAAAGGGCAAGATGGTGGAGCACAAACTCGCTTCCGGCTCGGGCTCGGCTAATCCACTGCAAAGTCAACAAGACAATCGCCACACCAGCAGACGCGGACCTTCCACCTCCCCACTCGCTAGAAGCTGGGGCGAGGACTCAGACTATGAGCTACCAACAATTCCGAATTCTCCTATTGCAGAGCCTATTGTTCATCCTGCTCATGTTGATGTGGGTATGTGCAGTCTGGAAGATTTCCTCGATAATGATGGCATCCCCGCCACTATCTCCGCGCAAGCTTCATCCATCCCATCGACCATGGTCCTGGAATTTCCACCGTCAATCTCTGCCCAATCGTCTTCTTCTTCTGCTGGAACTTGTAGGTTAGTAGAGGACGAGAGACATATCGACGAGCAAATCGAAGAGAACAAGAAGGCCATGGCGGCATTCACAAACATGCCAACACCAGGTGTCATCAAGACTGGCTTTGCTCTCGAAGGCAGCTTCCGGGGCGCCGATTACGATAAGAAAAATATATACCCTCCAGCACGAGATTTCGACCGATTCGCTCCCAACTTCAGAAACTCGGCTCAACATCTATCCCGAACCGGACCCGGCGCAGCCTTCGAACCCCCTAAAGACCGATCATTCGAGCAAGGCCTCTGGACCGACTCTCAAGACCGCAACGGTGCAGTCGAAGCACACATGCGCGCTGCAACCGGTCGCAACGACACACGCTTCCCAGATATATTCCGATACGGCATCCAATACATCCCTGCCGAGGGCGACTCCAATTACATGCGCACCGTCCAAATTAGCAATCTACCTCTCGGAACTGAAGTTTGTGATGTCCTTGCACGAGTCAGAGGAGGCGATATCCTCAGTGCCGTGGTAGTGAAGATGGGCAAGATTGCACCAGGTACACTCCAGGCACGTGTCGTGTTCAAGCATGAGGCTGCGGCGGAGGACTATGTTCTCTACACAGCTGAACACCCGATTTTATTTGGCGAGGATAATATCGCGGAGGTTAGTTTAGTCGACACCCCTACCTTCCCGCTTCCTGCTAGACAAATTACTCGTCTGCGAGAACAGACCCGCTGTATCGCTGTCCTCGACATCCCATCCTACTTCTCCCTCACCCAACTTGAGCACGACCTCGCTTGTGGCAACGGACATCGTGCACAGAGTCTGATCGAGATGTGGGTTGATGAGGAATTTACACTGCATTTGCAGTTTGCGAATATCGATATGGCGGGTAGTGCGTGGGCTATTCTGCATTCTTGGAATGCGTATCGTGGATTGGTGTGTAAGTGGGAGGCTGATCCTTGTACTGGTGAGGTCGAGGAGTTGGTGAATGGTGTGCAGCCCAGACCGAAGGTTTTACCGAACAATTGGGGCATGCGCGAGCAGAAGGAGACTACTCCTAAGAGTGAGGGTGAGAGTGGTGAAGGTCGGAAACGACTTGCTGCTCTTGAAAACCGGAAAGTCAACATTCCGGATTTCAACGCTGCCAAATTGAAGACTGCTAGTTGGGCTGACGAGGTCAATGACGAGCTGGATGATGATGATACCGAGACAAAGGAGGAGGTTCTTGATGAGTTGGTGGTGATTGGTAGTTCCGACATTGAAAGCTCTGCCAGCGGATCGAGCGAAGGAAGTAACTCTGCTGCAGGCTTATCGACTCCTGGTGTCCAGACTCAGAGTAGCCCATCAAATTCCGCGAACATCACCGCTCTCGAGCACCGTCAGGATTCGAACAAGCTACCAGCTCCACTTTCATCCATCGCACCAGTCAACTCTCCTGTAATTGATAATCCACCTATTACAGTCCTCATAGTCGACCAAGAACTTCAAGCCGCCCTCCTCACCTCCAACACCAACAAAGACCTAGCCAATCTCACTGTTCCAGTCACCGCCCTTCTTCTCGAAAAACGCGATTCCATCATCGGCCTCGCAGGCTCCAAATACGCCAGCGACATCCCCCGCTTCGTCGACACCGGATTACGTCCCCGTTCCATCAACATTAACACCTCTTCATCATCCGCATCTCGAACCTCACCAAGAACCTCACCGACAAGAAACTCTCTCAAGCCTTTCTCAGCAAGTGAAGTTGGCGATGTGCTTGCGCCTGGTAGTAATGCACAAGTTGGAGGACTCAAGCTGCGGTTTTCGGCTAGTCCGCCAAGAGTTGATTTGCAGTGCTTGATTAAGAGCGAGAGATCGAGCTTTGCGAGCACGGGGACCAGTGGACGAGCTGCTGAATCTGAGGTTGAAGCCGAAGCGGACATGGTTGTGGATGCGGACCAGAAGCCGAAAGTTCAACTCTTCAAATGGTTCCAACTTTCAGGCTCGAAGACGCGCGGATGTGAAAAGACAAAGCAGGAGGTTGACGGAAGCAATCTGAAAACTCCTGGCCAGGAGTTGCGAAATACTTCGACAAAGGCGGAGGAGGAGAGTGTGAAGGTCGTCAACCCGGATGAAATTGACTTGAGCGATGGTGAGGATGAAGTCATTGCCGAGGCTGAGAAGGATACAGTCTCGAGCTCCGGTACCCCAGCTGCGTCATCTGGAACCTCTGACGATGGTGCCCTCGCTGTCGTGCAGGATGCCCTCAAGAATGAATCGAAGGCCAGTGACGAGTCTCTAGAAAGGTCCATCGAGCGCGCGAATGAGCTCCTCGGTTATCCTGTGAAAGACATGGGGGATGATATGGCTCATGAGGGTAGCTTCGCGAAGGGTGGTGAGGTGTGCTGCTAAGCAGTGCAGGAATATTCTTCATCTCGGTGGATCACAGGAGCACAGCATGCTCCTTTACGTTTGACCGATTTGAGGAGAGCAGCTTATGGCAAGTGAATGAAGACTTTTATGACTTTCTAGCGTTGCTTTTCAAGCAATCTCTTCCACTGGCACAGCACAGAGAGTCGGTGGTCAACTTCTCTCATTTTGATCTCTCTACTATGGATGGAAACAAGCAAAAACTTAGATTCGAAAACATACAGGAAGATAGGATGCATTTACATACACATGGAGGAGAGATTCATCAGCATATCATTCAAAAATCTATGTATTTTTAGAGCGGAAAAAGCATGGTTTCAGAGCATACATTTTCTTGGGAGGCGCTGATGGAGAGAGGGAGCGTCGATGCGATGATTACCTAGTTGCTTAGCTCCCAGAATTAATTTTAGCACTATCAGAGAGATAGTCGCAGTGGATCCTCCTTCCATGCAGACTGGACAAATGTGATCAGAATGTGGTTAGTGGGATGTGGGGGGTCATGTTGTGAAACTTTGTGAGAGGGGAACGAAGCGAGTCAGGTCTCTACACGTGGTGAAAGTTGAAGAGTTTGAGATACTGTAAGCGTGAAATGTAGAAAGCTGCTTCGGCACGAGTCCCCAATGTCGTGGAGAGAGATCTGGACTTTCTGGATCGGAGGCTCGCTAAATCGTAAGCCTCTGAAACAGGTGAACCTCCGAGGAAGTTATCATCTGCGAAAGCACGGTTGAAGTGTAGATATGCTGTGAATATTGTTGGCGATATTTCTGGAGGAACAGACGTTTACAAGTGTATTTATGCTGAAATCACTTCGTAACTTCCACATTGGTTGCCGAACGGGCACCCTGGTGAAGCGATTCTGGAACTAGTTTGGCATTTGTGTATATCAAAGGTCAGACCTTATGTCCTACAATCGGCTAGAGACATGGAGATCACTCCAGAAGTATGGAAGTTCCATTTCGACCCCGTACAACAACCAATTTCCCCTTCGCACCTGCGTCTCCCAATCTCAGTATTCCGGTGACCAGATCCAAGCTCCTTTGCTATTCCCTGCCCTCACGTATCTCGTTCTCAGTGGGTGAAACAAGCTCCAAGTACTTGCGCTCTTCCCAGGATCCTAGTTGAGCACCTTCCACCCCATGCTCTCGCCAGGCTACAATAAGTCGCCCTCGCCCTCCTCGCCAAGTGCCTTGACAAGCGGAGCTTGTCGTTTCTCCAAGTAGATATACATCTGCAAAACCGCATTAATAGGTGTGAGTAGAATAACGGGCCAGCATAATGCGATCATGTTCCTGCCCATGGGAGTTCTGTAGTCGAATTCTTTAAGTGTCCATGCCTTGACGGCTCGGAAAGAATGGCGGAGGAGGCGGAGGCCGAGCATTGTTTTGCTGTGATTTGAAGGAAGATATGATGGTTTCGAGAGACTGGATGTTGCATAAGAGATGAAACCTTTGTGAGTAGACTTGAGGTTTCTTTTGTGCGTTTACCTAGGTGGCTCAAAGTTGTGAGCCAGGTAAACGGAAGTTTGGTTCGCTAGCTAAAACGGGGATAAGAGAAGAGAGGATGTCCAAAATGCTTCCAGCATATTACAATCTAAGCAGTGCTTCCCAACTTCAAAGAGGAAAGCCTCGTAGTTTAAGCCTGCTTTTTTCACAGTGAGTAAGTGACTCCTTCGAATGACTTGGAAGGTTGATGCAAAGCACAGTATTTGTATCCTCGCTTACAGTCAAGTGCTCCCAAGCCCAAGCTCCCGTGCGCCGCGGCCTGACCCAGTCCATTTGGATCAACACTAGGCGCAAGCATAGAGCATTTGGGAATTCCTCCCGTCCATACCTGTTTGTTCGCCCTTTCAATTGATTATTACCCCAAAAGCTCAGCCCAGAGCAGAGCAGAGCGGAGAAACTCGTGGTCAAAAGGAGGGTGCCGTGCGCTTACAAGCGTCCGTCGAGCTTGAGAGCTCCCGTCGAAGCCGTGCCATGCGTGCGCCGCTGGGTGCGCCTGGGGCGCATGTTGCGCTGAGAGCGCTGTCAGTTCTGCGACGTGCAACAAAAGTATGCGAGTTTCCGAATAGGGAAGACATGTGATGAAGAACGTGACATTTTGCGATGTCTGCGACATGATCGATTATAGAGATTGGTTGAATGAGGAGTAATTCCTTGCCACGAAGATTTTCGCCGTTTTCACATCGACATAATTTAGCTATGTGAGAGAACTTGAGGCTCATCTTCGCGGAAGGGAAGTAGGGTTAGGAACTCCTTACTCAATGTAGAATTAGGCCAACGGCATTTGTGCGGGGACAATAGTATGATTTCAGACAAATGGTATTGCTTCACTGCTCAACACCATTCCTCTGCATAAGTGCCAATCATCAGGCAAAGAGCCATGCTGTCGTGCAACCTCGCAGTCATTCGAGCCATGAATCTTAGCAACCGACGAGACAAAACTTTCAAAATACTACGCGCATGATCGACTGTCTTGCCGACGAACACACTCATCCGACAAGCATGGAAACAGTCTTCGAAATCTGGATGTAGGCTGTCATTATACCTACGTCATATCCACATATTCCCCAGACTCTTGGAACATTATTCCAGGGTCTCCATTAATTCATCCACATCCAACGCACCTTCACAGGGGTTAAGCGAGTTGCCCCTTCCCTGGCCCAACCGCAATGAACGTACCTGCCTGTCAGTCACTTCCACCCCAAGACCTTACCGTCCATAATTGGAGCATGAGCAATGTGAAACGGCAAGATCAACATCCGTTTCCCAATAGCACTTCGATCCAAGGACCTCTGCCACGTGGCCGGCGAAGGCGAGGTTTGAAGGTCCCATTGTTTGTTTGCTTGTCTGTTTGACGAAATCAAGAATTTGGCACATAGCAGACGATCCAGCCAGCTAGCTATGGCCGAACCCTCCCCCTCAAACACAAACATAAGTACAGAAGCCCGCGACTCAATTCGTACACCCACACCCACCAACCCAACCACAACCGCCAGTCTTACTCCTCAATCCAGTTCCCTCATCCAAAGACCCGGCTCCGCAACCTCAGCCAGCTACTCGATCCGCAAAATCAGCATGGGCTCCTCTCAAAGCGCCATCGCAAAAGCCATCAAGTCAACACTCGGCAACGACTCAGATCTCTATGCCTTCCCAGGCGATCCGCTATTCAAGATCCGAGACGCGAAGCCGTATAATCTGGATATTCAGGTCAGGCCGGCGGCGGTGACGTATCCGAAGACGAAGGAGCAGGTAGCGGCGATTGTGAAGGCGGCGGTGCAGAATGGATGTAAGGTGCAGGCGAGATGTGGGGGGCATAGTTATGCGAATTATTGTGTGTCACTTTCCAGCTCCTGGGCTTCTGGATCGAGAGGATGCATGAGAGGAGTGACTGACTGACGAGAAATAGGTATAGGAGGTGTCTATGGAGCTGTGGTTATTGATTTGAAGCATTTTCAGCAGTTTTCTATGGATCGTAAGACATGGCGTGCTACGATTGGGGGAGGTACTCTTCTTGGAGACGTCACGAAACGCCTGCATGACGCGGGGAATAGAGCGATGTCTCATGGGACATGTCCACAAGTTGGCATAGGGGGACATGCTACGATCGGAGGTCTCGGTCCGACATCTCGACAGTGGGGATCAAGTCTCGATCATGTCGTAGAGGTTGAGATAGTCTTGGCGGATTCGAGTATTAAGCGTTGCTCAGAGACTCAGAATGCTGATATATTCTGGGCTGTGAAGGGCGCTGGTGCGAGTTTTGGAGTCATTACCGAGTTTGTGGTTCGTACTGAGCCTGAGCCAGGAGAAGCTGTGGAGTTCTCATTCTCTTTTCATTTCGGGAAGTATGCATCCATGGCACCCATATTCAAAGCGTGGCAAACATTCGTTTCTGATCCGAATTTGACGAGGAAATTCACAAGCGGTCTTGTGTTCACTGAGATGGGGATGGTGATCTCAGGAACATTCTTCGGGACTGAGAAAGAGTATGATAAGTTGAACATGGACAGCCGCTTCCCAGGAAAACAGGACAAGAAGACTATAGTGTTCAAAGATTGGCTGGGCCTGGTCGGACATTGGGCAGAAGACTTCGCACTCCAGATCGGAGGTGGTCTGCCCGCACCGCTTTACACGAAGAGTCTTGCTTTCAACGGTTGCAACCTTATCCCAGATGAAGCCATTGACAAAATCTTGACGTACATGGACAAAGCCAAGAAGGGCACGCTCATCTGGTTCGTGATCTTCGATCTTGAAGGCGGAGCCATCAACGATGTACCGCAAGATGCTACAGCCTACGCACATCGCGATGCGCTCTTCTATATGCAATCGTACGCAGTCGGGGTGCCAAAGGTGTCGAGTACAACGAAGAACTTCCTGAGGGGACTTAGCGAGGTTGTGAAAGATGGAATGCCTGGCGGAGGAGATTTTGGAGCGTATGCTGGGTATGTGGATCCTGAGCTGCCGAATGGACAACAAGCGTATTGGAGGACGAATTTGCCAAGGTTGGAGGCTATCAAAGGCGTGGTTGATCCTAAGGATGTGTTCTGGAACCCGCAGAGTGTGAAGCCTGTTGTTGGGAGATCTACTGCTGCGAGGGCAAGGCAGGCGCATGTAGGTGCAAATGGAAATGGTAACGGAAATGCTGCTGGTGGAATGGATGGCGCGGCTGCGAATGCGAATCGGAAACCGGGTGAGGGATTGGAAGAAAGGGTTTCTGAGAGGCAGGTACCTAAATCCTCGTTTCTAGCGAAGATGAAGGGTTGCTTCAAGTAATGGTGCGGTATTGTTTGGATGGGTCATCGGCATATTCTTCTCTCATGAGGATTTGGATTTCTTGGGCATTCGTCTGTTGGTCTTGATGTCGGAGGGCTGTGTGCACTACCTAGTCATGTCGTCGATATCAATACCCCTTTTATCGTAAGCGAGGCGGGTGAGCGGGCGTCATCAGGATAGGAGGGATGTCTGTATTCGGTTTATTCAGTATTAGGATTGGATTCATGCCAAGATTGAATAGCTCCAAGAATGGTAAGGGCGTGCGTCTTATTGCACGATTTAACTTACGGAGTGAATGGACGCGCAGGGAGTTTCACGTCAATTTCTCTGCATGCCTCGGAACTAAGTCGCCTCGTCTATGTGAGACACTTGAATAAAGAAAGAGACAGGACTCCCAGACTTCTACTCTCCTCCTTTTCCACAACTGGTTCTTACTCTCAAATCTTCTCTTCATAATAATGACAACTCTCACTTGAGGCCCAGACCAGACCGCTTATACAATCCACTTTCCAGGCACGGCTGTGAGAGATTTGTTTCGATCCGATCAAATACAAAACCCATGGAACCAACATAAGCAAAACGACTGATGATAAGATACGATAACATGAACAGAGAAGAGAGGAAGGTAACCTGTGCTCCATCAACAAAGGTAGATTTCAAGTACGTAATAAACACTAAAAGTTACAATTCAAGTTAAGGTACAACCCCCGATCGAGCACGCCCCCCAATTCGTTCCATTCAATACGAAAAAAGACCAGATACTGTATGCACGCACGCAAAACGCTTTCTTTCCTACTTACTCACACAGGCAACACATATCATACCACCACATCATTAACTCACACACAAATGGCCAGTCGATAGATTGCATCGATATCTCGATATCTCGATGTTCGATTCTCGAGATTGCGATTGTGATTGCGATTCAAAGAGCTTCTTTCCTATTTCAATATCGTCCATAGAAAAATTCTCTTTGGAATCAGAACATCAAATCGATCGATCGATCGATAGTTTTGCTGAGAACGCGCGATACAATTCCCTTCCGTTCAAATCCTTTCTCTCTCCATCCATGCAGTATTTCCGCTTTTCCATTTCATATACACAAGCTTTCCCTTTCATTTCCAGGAGAACACAAAAAAAGAGAAGAGAAGATGATCATGTACATGTGTCCCACAAGTCCGTATGCGGGTGTCAAAAATATGGACGAGATAATTTACTGGCCGAAGATCTGGATGGAACCCCAGCTCTGCTCGCAGCCGAACGCACCAGGCTCCTTCCAGAGATCGTTGTACATGGAGAACATGACGGACTTGCCACCGACGGCGGCCTCGATGCCCTTGACGGCGGTGACTTGCTCCTCCTTACCGGGGCAGGCCTTTCCGTTACAGGTTCCGGCGGAGGGCCATCCGGTCTCGAGGTTGAGTCCGTACTTGCCTGGGCAGAGACCGTCGACGATCTTGAGTTGAGAGGCGACGAACTCACCGGCGTGCTCAGCGTCAACGTCGGCGTTGAAGAAGGGGTGGATGTTGCAGCCGACGACGTCGACGACGGGGCAGAGGACGGCGGCGTTCTTCTCCCAGACATCGAGGGTCTCGGTGGTGGTGACTGGGCCGGAGTATCCAGCGAGCTTGAAGGCGGTCTTGCAGGAGACAATGAAGGCAGCGAGCTCAACGCCGGAGCAGGATCCAGAGAAGACGGCCTCGTTACCGATGACGACGAGGTCGACCATGCTCCACTTGTTCCAGGCAATGATGTCGGTCACTTGCTCGGCGGCGCCAGAGATTCCGGTGCTGCTGATGAAGATACCGAGGATGATCTTGAGTCCGTGAGCCTCGCAAGCGGATCCGATGTTCTCGAGTCCAGAGCAGTCAGAGCTGTAGACACGGACGGTGGAGAATCCAGCCTTGGCGATCTTAGCAATGTCACTGGCGACAGATGAGGCATCCTTGCACTGTCCGTTGTCCTGGTATGGAGAGTAGGTAATGGCCCATTGTGGTCCTGAGGATCCGAGCTCACCAGTGGACTTGGTTGGGGTGCTCTTTGGGGGAGAGACAGAGGTGGTTGGCTTGGCCGAGTAGGTCACAACTGGAGCTGGAGCCTCGTAGGTTGGGGCAACAACTGGGGCTGAGGTTGGCTTAACTGGGGCTGGGGAGGTGAATGGGCAGAAGACAACATAGTTGGTCTTGGTGACAGTGGTGACAACCTCTGGCTGGGTGTATGTTCCTGGGGCATACGAAGCTGGAGTTGGGTAGACCCAGACGGTGGACTCAGTGACGGTGGTGGTCAATGGAGCAATGGTGTAAGTTCCAGCGGATGGGCAGACATAGGTGGTGGTCTTGATGACGCTGGTGGTGACATCTGAGTTGGTCTCAATGGCAGCGTATGGGCAGACAACAGTTGTCTCCTTCTCAACAACGGTTGTAACACCTCCAGCAGTGTGGGTACCGACTGGGACCTCAGTTGAAGTTGCGCCGCAGACGGTGGTCGACTCGGTCAGAGTGACGGTTGTGGCTGGGATGGTATAAACACCTGGGGTTGGGCAGGTTGTCGCAAGAGGAGTTGGAACAACTGGGGAAGGGTAAGTGGTAGGAACTGGGACGTAGGTCGAAGTTGGAGGAGCAGCAATAGTGCTGGTGTTGGCGGCATACGTGGGGGAAGGGAAGATGACTAGACTCGAATGTAAGCGCGTCTTCTTTTGAATAATGTCTCTTCTTCGAAGAATGCGATTCGAAGCTTGACTTACTCGTTCCTTCTCCGGTAATGGTGGTGTAGATGGTAGTGCATCCACAGGTTGGCTCAGGAGCAGAACCAGTACCAGTGACGGCCGTCAAGTACAATCCTCTCTCATGGAAAGCCTCGTGAGCATGGCGACGGACATGCTTTCCAGGTTGAGCAGCAGCACCTCCAGCCAACGCCGCAGCGACAACAATAACTCCAGCCTTCATCTTGAACGATTGTGGTTGGGGGTTTCCTTGGCAAGAATGTACAAAGATCGATCTACCTTAGCGGTTTGTTGATGTTTTGCGAACGAACTCGAATTTTCGGCGCGTTGAAAAAGACGTTAACGAGTGCCCGCTGAAAGAGTGAAGCGGTGGGGATTTGGGAGAGAAACGAAGGATGGGGTGAAGGCGACTTGAGGATCACGACATCAACGACGAGCAGGAGGGAGAGAGAAGGAAGGGAAGAAGAAGAGAAGAAGCCGTTCGAGCTGGGGGGTGTTGAGTAGTCAGAGGTGAAATGCAGATCTTGGCATCGGAGGCGTATTGACAGGGTGCACGGAGGTCGGATGCGTAGGACTGGATGGACTGAATGGACCAAGCAAACAAGACTGACGAAGTGGGCGACGTGACAGGGGCAGAAGAACCAAGAGCGGGCTTGGGGAAAGGAGAGTGGATATCAATGGACAGCAAGTATCAGCTCTGATTCGAGCATTTGGCAAAATCTGCCCCTCTGTCATCATACACAATTCGAGCCAGACTCTCTTGGGCCATGAACTACAACCTAATCTATCTACAGATCCTCGTTTGTTCCTAGGGCTAGCTGTCTAAACGATCACCCAGGTCACACCCAGGTCACATTTTAGGATTCTGTAGTGTGGAAACTGGAAAAGGAGGTCGGATCCCCTTTGTTTGTATGCGGGCGGGCGGTTCCTGAACATCCTGTCCCATCCTGTCCCATCCTGTCCCATCCCCTGACATGCTGGGCGCTTTAGCCAGTCGGTGCATTTAGCGACATTGCCCGACCGCTGCAATTTGCGGGGGAGGCCATTCTGTACCTGACTAGACCACATTGGGTCACGCTACTGGATAAGCTCAGCCGGTCAATTTCTTTTCTCGTGTTGGTCCCCGAACTAAACTGCACAGGAAGTTGGCCGGCTTTTGTCTGATGGGTCTGAGAGACCTTGGGTGGAAGGGTGGAAGGGTGGAAGTGAGAAATTCAACCAGTGAGAAGTGTGTAAATACCGCTAGGAGGGTTTTTTCGCTGGCTGTATTTCTGGTCTTTGGTCTTGGGTCTGGTCGCGCTGTGCCGGTCAATTTCACGGGTGAAGCCATTCACAGTCCGCATGCAGATGCCGATCTGGGTCCAACCGCTGGGTGTTTATATCCCCCTGTCTTGTGTTGTCTGACTTGTTTATCTTGTGTGAACAAATCAACAGAAATAAACGTTGTGGTTATCCCATTCTATTCGACTGGCTAATGATCATTATCTATCCAATCCTCCCTTTTCTTTCTTTATTCCTTCCAAGTTGTTATACATCTCATCACGTCAGCCCTTCCGTCTACTTTGGTATTTTGTGCACCTCTGACACCTGCACGGAAGCGCCTCACTTGCACATCACCTGCCTTCCCTTGCTTGCATCCAGGCACAAAAGCCTAAAATTATCCATACACAAACAGTCATTTCCAACTGAACTAAGCCACCAATCTTTAAAATTAGCCTTCCCTCCCCACCAAATCAGCAACATCCCAACCAAGCCCAAGCCCACGCCCCAAATTTGGATGGATTGCCCGTCACGGTTGGCAGATCCCCAAGCAAGCCTCCTGGAAAGCGCTTAGCGCGCGAGAAAGACGAGAGCGCCCAGGTTCAGGGAGGGGAGATTGCTCGAGCATGGCAGGCGGTGGGCTAAGTGTTCAATCACTGTTCATGCTTGCCTTGCCATGCCATGCGGTGCCGAGAAATGGAACGTGCCGGCTTTTGATGGGTGACGGGTTGACGGGTGATGGGCGATGTTTGCCCTTTGGGAGGGAAGTTGTTTGGAGAAGATGACGGTGAAGACGGTGAGGAGTTGAAGAGTTGAGGTGGGTAAAAGCAGCAGTGTTTGAATTATTATTCATTGCATAGTCTCTTCTGGAAGAGATACATGGGAGTCTCGCTTGAAATGCGAGGAACGAGACATCAGATTTGCCGAGTACGCCTCCAAAGATGCCTGGATGCCTCCCAAGAAAGGGGTACCTATACGGTAGATTCTGGATTTTATACTTGAGTAGATCGGCCACGAAATTATCGGTCCTCCCAGTGGATCAATGTAAAGTTATGCATTACTACATTGTGTTGTACCCATATGCCTACGCTGTTTTTTGGTTTCTCCAAACATTGGACTCTGTCCTTCCTACATGCTCATTTCTCCTACTGTACTGTGAACGGTACAGTAGACACACGTCTTACAGGAAACATAAAACCACAGGGTATTAGTTCCGTGGGGAGAAAATCTCGAACACGTCTTCCTTCTGCATCTTACTTTATTCCATCGTCGTCCTGATGCTCTCAACTCAATTTTGAGGATTGATTCACGAGTACGAGCCCCGACTCCATCCTCCTCCGTCTGAGGTTACATAGATATGTAGCATCACATGATCCCTCCTACTCTCTTCAATCTTGACTGATCGCATTATTCGCATACCGCCATGCGAGCTAAAGACAGGAGACAGGCTATCGGGTGACGAAGAAGGTGGCCGATTTGGGCGAGGTGTACAATTGCGAAAGTATTGCAAATTAGACTACAACGCGAAGATAAAATTGAGAACAAAGTATACAGTCATATAGATATGCCATTTTTCAAAAGCTTCAGAAGAGGATTTTAATATATTAATTGTTGTGTGTTGTGGAAATACCTGGATTGTGTTGTGGTTTTAGTGTTCTACACGTGCCTTAATCGGCTATCTTTTTCGTCACCCGATAGACAGGGAGTATTCAAGTGGATCAGTGGTATTGACACAAGACCATTCAAAGAGGATAGAAAAGTGAAGATCGCGTTGTCTGGGCTCAGCTTTGGCCGGTTGTCAGTCAGTCAGCTCTCTTCGGCAATCCTCCTCGTCAGAGTCAGATCCAATTGTGTCAATGTGACGTCTCCAAAATTACACAACAAGACAACCTCAAGGTCACATTTCGAATTTCGAATCTCACATTTCTCAGACTATTAGATAGGACGAGTTCTCATCGTAGAAAGCTTTTATAACAAGTACTAGCACGATTTGTATTTACCTAGTACCACCACCCACCACCCATAGCGGCCTCGCTCCTCGCTCCTCTCCTATCGCAATCACATCGCACCTCTCTCATCGTCCTCGCGACTCTCCTCAGGGAGGTCCAGAACGTTGTGAGAATCAGTGTTGAATGATGGTAACCCATGGATTCCATTATGATGAAAATGAACCCTCAGGAATCGCAATCGTCGTAATATCGTAACGCATCGCATCCCTTGTGTATATATTCCCTGATGCAATGTCCCTCCAGCGTACCCCCGAAAACTCCATGCTAAAGAAAACTGAAATGAACAAAACGATGCAGATTCCCCTCCCCCAGTGGAGCTCCTGGCTCACCATGCACCACTCCTACCCGATGCACCGTCCTTGCCCTTCCCTGGTAGGAACATATAAAACAATGTAAGAACGAACGACGCCTGAGAAATGCTGTATGCAAGTATACTCGTAACATACATCAACAAATGAAATGAGTATGACCGCATGAGTGAGTGCATGACGCTACCCCGTCCTTCACTACTCATGTGAGATATTCCAATACCGAAACTCCTGCGCTGTCCCTGCCTCCAGTCCCTCCTAGGCCCGTGGTATCATGAATTGACAAAGGAAAATATGTAACGGCGCTGAGCAGAATCTGGACCTAGAAATCAAGATCCTGCTTGGTCCAAGTAACGAGTAGCGGTCTATACAGTGCCGACTCGCTCGCTTAGAAAAAGCCCATCGCGACACCAAGCTTTGCAGCTCTCCTGTGTCGTTGCTCTTCGGTTCCCTTTGCTCTGGGATGTCTGACAACTTCCTCGTCAGTGCGCTTCCAATCATGACCTTCACCATGTCGTCTGCTTCGGCTCTTCCGGCGGGGGCTGTAATCCTCGAGGCCGTAAAGACCATGTGTGGCCAGACCACATCTTTCATATTGCATCAGGCCTCCTCTCATGTCGTCGCAGTTGGCAACGAAAATATCTTGCCCATCATTGGTGAAGTCCACGCCGCCAATTTCTCCAAAGAAGCTCAAAGTCTGCTTGCTAGTGAACGATTCTCCATCGATTACGCTGATGATATCCGCTGGCTCGGCAGCAAGTAGAACCCTCTTACCGGACCCAAGGGGCGAGAACTTGAGCTTTCTCACACCTGCCATGTCGGCTGCTACCGTAGCTACGCATTGAGCAAGTCCCGAGCTGTTCGTCCACTTCCTGGCGTCCCAGATCTTGACTTGCATGTCTTGGTTACCAGTGGCGACAGTCCAGCCATCATCAGCCCAGTCACACGAAAACCCGAAGTCTCTGTGCCCATCTAGACTTTGCAAAATTTCGCCAGTCTCGGCATTGCAAATCATGACCTGCCGGGTATCGCCGACCAAGACTCGAAGGCGCTGGTCTGGAGAGATTGCTGTACAGTTTATCGCCTGCTCGTATTGATGTGAGGCGATGAATGTATTTGTGCCAACATCGAGGACTCGCATATAGTTGTCATTCGAAGCAAAAGCAACCAGAGGAGAGTTTGAGTTCGGAGCCAGATGGACCTGAATGTGGTTTGTGATGCTGTTGGCATTTTCTGTGACAAGACCCTCTGTATGTAGTGTATCTTTCTGAGCTCTCAGGTTTGCCAAAGCGTATTCGCCTGAGAACCCGCCACCAACGAGGATATCATGATCAACGGTCAATGTCGACAGCTGTATGCCGCGAGTCGAGCCAGGGATGAAGTGGGCAGGCTGTACAGTAGGATTGGTCAGGTCCATGGCCACATCAGGGTGAGGCGAGCCACTGTGAGGATTCCAGTGTAGAATCTGTGACCTTCCGGCATAGAAAATATGATCACGAGAAGCACAGGCCATTAGATTTCTCAATTGGAAGTGGGCCAGATTAACCTGATGATTGAAATCCATGCGCCGGAATCTGAAGAAGTTCTGGTCATCTTCCAGATGGGCACCATTGAGACGAGGCTAAATCTGTTAGTACAGTCTGGAGTTCGGAGGAATTCTTCTACTCACATGCCACTGCCGATCCATTCGTAAGTTCGTGTAATTCCTGTATGTTGCTCGTCTTTGCTGTCTAGCCATTGACCTACTCACCCCAAGACTTTCCCAATTGATCCTTTGAATGTCGCATCGTTCTCCTTGGAGATCCCTTCGCTCCATCGGTTTTGGTCTCCCAAGTCTTTGTTCGTGCAATGACACCAATGACGGGCCTCTGGCGCGGTGTCTGAAGTCCGCATTGCGAGCATTAGAAGAAGCAGACGTGCCCCAGCTTTGGAGGAAGTTGGCAAGCGTAAGATTGAACTGGTCTTCCACTTCAGGATGGTCAGCATCCGACATTTCATCCACATCCATGACAGCATTATGGGGAAGTATTGGGTTGGGGGCCTGGGCGACTTGAGGAAGAACTTGGGAAGGGTTCGTCCAAGCTTCCAAAGAGCCAGGCCCCACCTGCTGCGTTGTAGGCAGATTCGCCGGAGCGATTTGGGACATGGAAACATAGTTTGGTAGGGTACCACCAATGCTGACATTCGAGTTCTGAAAATTCTGGAAGAAAGGTAAGAGAATGGAGGGAGTACTGTGCTGCAAATGTTCCCCATGAAAGTCATCCCCCGCGTCTGCTATTTCTGTATGTTCTTGTCCATTTTGTCCATCTTGTAGATGCTGCAGTACTTGCGATACTTCCGACATGGCGGGCGGCACATTGGCAGGTATTGGAGCAATATGTGGCTGCTGTACGCCGTCCAAGGTAGACCATGGGCTTTGGGGGTTGCTGTCTGGTATTCCATTGAAGTATGGTTCTGGGTTATATGGATCCGCACCAGAAAGGTCCATCAAGTTGTGGTGGCCCATCAATTCAGCGTCTAGCATATCCATCTCGTTATTCAATGCTTCGGCGTGCGAAAGGGTCATCGTCAATGTAGCGCCTCCATCTGACATGTCTTGGTCCTCATCGCTGGAAGTAGGCGGCTCTCTATCCTCCCCGTCCGTCCTTTCTTCGGGACTATCGATACCCATACTCGCTGGTGTAGCCAACACTCCGTGTGCCAGGAATTGATTTGCTATTGATGTAGATGTTACACCGCTCTCAAAAGCGCCTTCCTCTGTTGGAGCATCATTTGGTGGAGTCAATGGATTCTGAACCGACATCGCGGTCTGGTCTGCTACAAGCTCCTTCTGGAGACTTTATATCCCATGCGAAGTGAGGTGTGAAATTCCAGTCCTTTTGTGTAGCATCAATAGTCGAGTGAGTGCGACCGCCGCGAGCGATAAATATGGTCGGATGAAAGAGGTATCTGGTGTCGAGGTGAGGGAGTACGAGTGCGGGACCCAGCGCAAGAGGGGTTCTTGTGTTCGCGAAGCAGCTAGTGGGCAATTAGCCACCTGGCAAAGGTCTGAAGCTTTAATACAAAGTAGGTGTGTCTGCTAGTAGCGGAAGAGGGTGAAGGTCGAATAGGTAGTGAGCGTGAGGTGAAGTGTGCAAGAGGGGGCCGGCTGAGTGGGCGACGGTAATCTGTAGGGTCGAGAGGAATGAGCCGATGAGGCGTACACCCCGGCAATGTGCTCAGATAGAACTGGTCCTGCCTGGACTTTGTTGGTCGTCTTGCAGCAGCAACGCTGGGATCTGGTGGGCTGGTATGGAGGAGTTGAGGTGTGCAGGACGCTGCAGATGTGAGAATGAATCAGAATGCAGACTATCTTGGTGGTGGTGGTGGGAGGAGTGTCGTCAATGGAGCGCCGGGTCACTCATAGCGGGGCCCATAACGTGGGATGCGATGTGCAGTGATGTGTTCAGGGTTTGATGGTGCTGGTGCTGGTGCTAGTGTAGATAGTGCTCAGCGGTGCAGGTGCAGTGGCTAAAGGAACTGGCTGGAGAACCGTCTTCCAGATTCAAATGCAGAAGAAGAAGAAGAAGAAGAAGAAGAAGATTCACGAGTCAGCACATAATTACGACTTACTTAGAAGGAGCAAGCGTTCCTGGCGCTGGGCTGGGAAAGAAAGCAAAAGCAAGAGCGACAGCTGTCTTGGGTTTAGACGAATTAAAGGTTGAAGATTGAAGGTTGAAGGTTACCTTAGCTTAATACAGGCCAGAAGCCAAAAGCCCAAAGCCCAAAGTCAGAATCAGCTGCAACTCCACCTCCACCCACCCTGTTATCGGCTAGTGGCTGCCTAACTTCGACGACAAGTCATCCTCTTCTTTGAGGGATACTTTACGATTGTGTCTAATTATTCTTCTCTATAAGAGCAGCAAATGTCGCACTGTCAAGCTAGACATTCAAACTGGGGGGTGCACTGTACTCTACCCAGGTACCTACAAAGGCAACAGGTATGCAATCCTTCTAACTCATTGCCCAACCCTTCGTAGAATACGTATCTTCCCTGCAATAGCCATACACTCTATTCGCCAAGTCAAGGAAGGACTACAAATGCATGCATGTATGTATGTACCTTTACCATTTCACACCACCAACACTCGACTCGACCTGGACAGCTATATCTATATCAGGCCCGTGCTATGTATGGTCTTGCCAGCGCCCTGCGTGACCTGCAGAAGAAGCCCGATCTCCCGTGCTGCATCTGCACTTGCACCTTAAAAGGAACTGCTTACCTCCGTACATGCAGAATGCAGAGCCTTACCAGGAAATCGTTAGCACTCGCACCCCTTTCGGCTTTCCTAATTGTCTTCGCCTCGAGCGCCTCCTCGTTCTTCACCATTACAAGCATCAGCACTAAAGACATTCCCACTCTCAAACCTCTGTACGACTCTCGTAATATTGGGACGGTGGCCCAGCTGCGGCACCTTTCGTGGTCCCTCAGGTGTCTCTGGTGCCTCTCGGAGCTATTTGCGCTGGAAAAGAACGTGTCTTGCAGTGCCTCTGTCCTACCCAAGAAGCGTGGGGTAGGTTCACTTTCGGCTGACTCGAGTCGTACACAGAGAATATCTATGATCAATTTGCTGTCTGCCCTCACATCATCTCTTTCTTTTCCTGGGTCTGAAAATTCGACAACTCAGAATTCCTACAGGTGTTCGACGCCCTCAGGAAGAAGCTCCGCCTGTCTGATACGAGCACTTCGAGTGGGGTGGACTATCTATCAGCTTGAGATGTCACTACAGCTGACCCCCATCACATTTTTCTTCATCCAGAATGTCTCAAAGTACTGTACCGTCGCACCCCGCTCTCGATTTATATCCGGATGATATCAAAGTCCTGTCAGAACGCAACGCAAAAAGCAAGCAAGTCATTCATTCTTGCTAAGCGCCTGTGCTGTCTCGAAGGCGCTCAGATATGACAGAAATTTTCAGTTTGATATTTTCTTTTCCACGCACCCGCAATATCAGAATCAAAACAGAAATCCGAGCCTCGGATTGCGCGAGCTTCCCTGAAACGGCTTTCTGCCGATGAAGCTGCAAGTTCCCATTTCGGCCCGCCTTGTGCTCATGGGCTTCGCAATCTTAGCTTCGCTTCCACATCACCAACAAAGAATACATGACATTCTTTGGGTTCCAAGAAGCAACAAGAAGACGCAGACACCCGTGTGGAAACAGCGGTGAGATCTCTAATTAAATGCCTGTTCCGTATTCTTATTGGTCAGGACAAGGGCAATCATCTTCGGAATTGTTTCAGGCTATCACGTGGACTTCGACATGTTTCTTGCTCGTCAGATATCAGATTGTCATAGAAGAGTTGCGTTATCGTGGATTTGGAATGATTATGCCAGCTGCCGCAAGTATCAGGGCAATGCCAATTGATGACGCGATCATCCTCTTCTGTAGGTCGAGCAGGACACAGCCTAGCGTCTGACTCGATGCCAACCAACATCAATGTTGTCTTTGCAATACTTTTCCTAATGCGGGAGCTCTGAGCGATTGGTATCAACGACTCCGTATGTCATTACGCTGAGCAAGGACATGTTCAGGTGCTCGTTCCAAGCATATCCCAGCCTTTTGTTCACTTTTCCCTTGGGTAAGGACAGCAGGCTTCTCTCCTATGTCTCTCTATCATTTGGTTGCTTTCGATATATCACGCTTAGATCTAGCGACCAACCTTTTGTGTTCTAGCGATACGAGATCCCACCAGCCCAGCTCCGATTTAATTCCTCGCCTATACGCTAAACTTCCAACTCTCAAAACCCAATGTCCCGGCTCTCCTTTCGGTTCTTCGTACGTACCCGTGAAGCAACCATTCACTTTTCATTAATGCTACTGATAATCGCCAACAGCGCACCAAGGACTGCGAATACCCATTACCGAATCAGCAAGCGAGATCTCATCCGAGCCCGGGTCCGCAACAGGTCAGAGCGACTTACAAGCCCCAGCAGTAGCAATATACGAAGCGACACTCCACGCCGTCTGAATTGTCGTCGCATCACTCCAGTCCTTGGAATTCAACCTCATGCCGATAGCGAAGCTCAGCAAAACAGGCGTGAGTACAACTATTGAGATCCGGGGAACAGACCAGCCGAGTATGATCTCGAGAGAGAGCATGTCGCCCTCGACGGGATTGCTGCTGTCGTTGTTGAGGCGCGTGAGCCAGGTTGCCCATTCCTCGCTGACGTTACGGGGGCGGCGGTAGCTCTTGTAGGCCTGGAAGAGATCAACGAGGGTGCTGGAGCTGGCAGCGTCAATCTTGACGCGTGTATGGAGTGGAACGTAGGGTTGGCACTTGGGAGAGATCATCGTCAGCACTCAATCAGCAATCAAAAGAGCCCGCCAAAGGTTTCAAGTTGGTTGGGATGACGACCTGTGTTGGGAATAGGCTTCGGCCAGTCTACCTTATAGATTCCAAATCCTCTGATATCCTTGAGTGAAAATACACCTCCCATGCCCCTCAAGCTCACAATCGCCCACCACATAGAGCGGAACAGTCCTGATGCCTCCTTAACTCTGATCAGACGCTCGCTGGGCACACCATTGACTTTGGAGAACAGCCCGATCACTACATACGGTACATCATCGTGCTGATTGCCATCACCAGCCAGATTACCATATCTATGGCCGTGCTCGAGATTAGATGACCTCTGTTCGTGCGCTCGCCCTTCCTCTCCTCTCTTCCCTACATTATTACTCCCTTGCTCAATTGCAGTCCCAGATTTGGAAGCCGACAGAGAAAAGCCAGCTACCGCTAGACCTGCAGGGTTAGCGCCTGGTCGACCGTGAAGGGCAGATTGTAGAGTGCCATCCAGTCCAATTGACGAATGGTGCTTCCCAGTTCTTCGAGTCCTATCAAGGGTCGAACTAAGCTCCTTCTGACTACTCATCCCAAGGAAGTCGAAGCCTAGGGCTGTACGGCGTTGTCGGAAGACATCAGCGCGGATACAGCCTCGTCTATTTGTTTCCTTGATGACGTAGTAGAATCCCAGGAAGGATACTGAGAATGAGACTGTGTGGTGGCTGAATAGGTCAAATTTGGGCGCTGTTGGAAGGCTCTTGATGGCTTCGTGCGTATGTGTGTTGTCTGAAGGTGTTAAAAGAGGCACCTGTCGTGGAGTGACGCTTCCGAGGGCAGGGGCGACCGCCGGTCCTGAGGGCGACGATGGACTCGGCGCTGGTGGTGAAGCGGGTGGTGGACTCGCCATGATGAAGTGAGCGATTATCCACTATGACCTTGAACTTCTAAAATCAAGAAACAGAGATTGTCTTTGGCAGGTAATGAATCGTGAGGATGTTTGTTGCGGAAAATCGAGGTGCGAGATGGCGAGGCTGGAAGTTCAGCTGAAAATACTGCATATCAGAAATGCCTGCCATTGGCGAGTTTCAGCCACCGCCCTTTGGCGCGAAAACGGACGAAGACCACTTCTAGACATTTCGTCTCTACTTCTAGTAGCTATGGCCGTTCCACGAAGCGGTTTTTGGAAGAGTGTCCATGCTGAAATTCTGCTGTGGTGCCGAGTCACCGATGCCCAGCGAGAAGCCGAACTAGGTCCATTTTAAACGGTGCCAGGACCTTTCTAGCAAATGAATCGACCGGAGCGAGATGCATTTCATCTGTTTATCAGTCGTCCAAGCAAATTGCCCCCAGCGCCTGCCCTCTAAAGCCCTCGCAATGTCCAGTACCGATTAAGTGACTTCAACCTTCGATAGTTTCTTAACTCCACCAACTCGAGCCGCTGAGATCACTGGTTCACTATCAATTTAAGTAAAAGTCTTTGCGACATCAGAAGCCCACACTTCTTTTGAAAGTACAGCTAATTCTTTGTCTATATCTCAATGCTCCAATGGTAATCAGTCAGCACCATTGCCATACCTTAGGAATAGCATATCTCGTTGGCTCTTGGTGGTGACTTGGTACTGGAATGGGCTCTTGGAAGCGTACGACTTTACAGTTGAAATAGAAATCAAGTCAATGAGTTCTATCAAACACGCTTGACTATTCGACCTCTGTAGCGTGACGATTCAATGGGCAGCAATTGAAGATGGATTACCATGCCGAAAAGCAAAGAGCGCCCTGACAGCTTGATGAACTCGAAGCACTAGGTAAAGTGCTTGCAGAAACACCAAGCTGATAAGAATCAAGTACCCGAAGAACTTCTTACCATTCTGGCTGATGTCGCGCTCGTTTGTTGATGTGCTTGGTATCCACCCCACCTCGCTTAAATGAGAAAAACATCAACAAAAACAAAACTCCTCTCCCAAACAAAAATGTAAAAGTTCACGGAAAGCGTACGAAACGAACCGGCCGTTCAAATGTTTATTTTTTTTATTTTAAAAAAAAAGCCCAGAAAATGCAAAACTCAATTGGAAGCCCACACTCGGATGCGTGTGAGGTTCCAATTTACAAACCTAACTGAATAGGTTTTCCGATTCGATCCGCCGTTTATTAGTGTTCGTATTCGATAGAAAAGACACCGCTTTGACCTGAACCACTTTCGTGGCCGCCCACGGATGTAGGAGATTTGCTTATTTGGCTAGATGAAGAGGGTAAGATTTAGTAGCGAGAAGTTTGGAAGCCAGCTATTTGGATACGTGCCAGCCGATTGCGCAGCCAGACTACGCAACAATAATGAGTATCTTGCTCATGTCATGCTAATGATGCAATCTATCTCATGTTATATCCATCATGTAGCACTTTGTACCATATACATCATTCATAGTTTGGAGCGGGAAAACCCCAAGCAAACCCAATTGAGCCACCGAGTCCCACAGACCCAGGATACCGGGGCCCTCAGGTTTTCTCTCTGATCTGTCATATGAGTATGTCGTCATTGTGGTGATATAGCGTAGTCTTTATGGATAATTCAGGATTCCAAATGTGATGTGGGCGTCACGTTGCGCGGCTATCAAGCCAAACATTGTTTGCCTCCGGCAACTAGGCCAACCCTACTTACTCTGAGCATCTTTGGTGAGGTTTTATACCATGCTCACTCATGAGTACGCCCATGTTGGTATCATGAAGCGTTTTAGAAGATCAGACTGTAGCATTTCAGGTGTAAAAATATTCTGCATAAACTCAACGCTCGCTTTTGTCCACCGCCCCATAATCAACGCTGAAACTCCCTCGATACTCGATGCTCAACGACTAGGCTAAGAATATATGTTTTTGAGTATGCAAAATGTCATCGCCACTCCCCAAAGCCAACGCTATGTTCTGATATCCAAGAATTTCCTCTACACGGTCAGTCCTCCCGTCCATGCTAAATCCGATACCAGCATCGTACACCATTTCTGTAGTAATATCGATATCGGGGCCAAACATGTTCTCTCGGGTCATCTACATTCAGAACCCAATGGAACTCAGCCCACATACGATCCTGCCGAATTGTACCGTCTAGCCACCGACCAGCTTTCTTCTCTTGCTCTCTCCGCCGGGCACGCCACTCCTCAGTCGCGATCTTTTCGGGCTCGCGCCTACGAAGACGAATCCTCTTAAGTCCCAACTCAGAACCATCACGCGCCGAGGTCTCCTTCCCGCCGAGCCAATTCCGCCGAAACCTCTCATGGTCCTGGTGTCCTGCCCACAAGGTCTTGAATCTTCTTTTCGATGACATCGCTTGAAGTGCTCGCCATCCCTGATGTTGCGCTCTCCAATCCCGTACCGTCTCGCGAATGCCTTCTGTCCAGTCCAACACCTCGTCGTAGAACGAAACACTCCTACAACAAGTCAGAAGACCAGGTTTGACAGCATGCCAGCTCCCAGGAATCCGTGCCCAGCACAATCCCACGCCCTCGCCTCTGAATACCACTTCGAAGACCTCTCCCCACCCATTCTCGCCGCTCAGATCGCCTTCATCGAACTCCATTGCCTCTCGTTGAGCCCATAAGCTGAATCTAGCAAAGCAGCGTTTGATATATGTCATTTCCTCGAGAGCTCCGTTGAGCGTATTATCATTGTTGAATGGTGTCCACTCGGCGTGGAAATACATCTTGCCTGCGCACATCGCCCGATTCCAGCCATAGTTCTGGTCGATGTATGGGAAGGGATTCTTGCGTTCGCGCTCGGCCCACTCCGCATGTATTTCTTCATCGTTGAAGAGACTTTGAAGGCGATTTTTGATTGTGGTTGGACTGATTGGCTCGGGGGTCGAGGGCCGGATGTGAGCTCTCGGGTCGACTTTGACTGTGAGAGGCTGGGTGGCATGTAAGTGAGGCTTTGGGATGGCGTATTTTCGACGCTCGGAGGTCAGTGGCGATGGGTTTGAGAGGATGTTGTGGTTGTGTACGGTCTTGTGGGGTCTACGGTGGAAGTGGATTGGACCATGTTGAGGTTGTCGATGGGTGTTGGAAATTGTAGAAGCTGTGTCCTGGCTTTGATTATTGAACATTGTATTGGAACCTGAGCTTTGAATGATCCTAGATTCTCCCACTCGCCCTTCAGAAGAAGCATAAAGAGTGAGCGCACTGATGTCTTTGGAAAGCTCAGCCAAGGCTGCGCTGCTATCTTGCTTCGAAATTGCAGCTGAAGTTCGGACGACATTTCGGTGGACCTGGACAGCTGGGCTGATATCTGTTGCTTCTCTTGGTGCCTTCTTGAGAACAGTATGTGTGAAAGACAGCTGAGGACATTTGAGGTAGCTGATGGATCGGGATATTGAACTGGCACGGGTAGCTGTTGGAGGAACCAACGATGTCAACCATCCTTTCTTCAGGGAACTCGCTGCCATGCCTTTCCGAAATGTCAGAGAAATATTTATCTGTTCATGTGTTCCTATCAGAGCCGGACATTGACTAGTACTTGAGGTGTGGATATGAAGTCGTTTTGAGCGGTGAATTTGAGGGTCTGCCAGATATTTCATGTGCCGTCAGATCTTGAAGGAGAGGTTTTGATGGTAGGTTTCTGTCAAGTATTAAAGAAATGGAAGTCGAAAGGGACGTGGTTACGATACATGAAGCTCGTGGGCTTGATTGCAATTTGAGGCTCTGCGTCTTCGTCCAAGAGATTAACGGTATGCCCGCGACCTATCTCTTCTGCAGGTGCTTGTTGCTGTTAAGAATATTCAGAGAGGTGCCTCTCAGCTTCTGATCCGTGTTGTAGATTTTGGGCGGCATGCAACGGCTGTAGGTAGATTTAGAGTGGGCGATACGAATTTAGGGTGGAAGGATCACCGAGTATTGTTGTTGTTGTTGTTGTTGCTTGTAGAAGATAAACAATTGGAAGAAAATCTTTCTTTATGCGCTGTAGAGTCCTTGAAATTCGATGTGGCTAGTGAACCTACTCGCGGAAAAGCGAATAGTATGTCAAAGAAGCCACTCCCATAAGGTAAGAGCCTCAACAGAGAGGGAGTTCGTTGGCTGCGTCAACAAGGTCAATGAAAAGGGTAGATGATAGAAAGGTTGACAGATAAACTGACAGTCAGTCGCGTAATGAGCAGAATGTCAAGTGCAGATTCATTTGAATGCTTTACGTTAGGAAGCATTGTACCGAGAGAGGATTTGACGACATTCGAGGCTGTGACTGAAAAGAAAGCCACAGGACAGGACAGAAGGCACAAGGGGGAAAATCTGGCGAACATCATTTGGCATAGCTAATCTTGGTATCCGAGGTATTCAGAACGGAACTCAAACAAAATGTATACTGTAATCCCCTGAACTCCTACCCAATGCTGTTGACCTCGCGCCCCCGTAAACAAAACCAAACATCAGCAGATACTGCCACATAACGCCTCGAACCTCAGAACTATTTACACCTCTGTGCTACCGCCAATTGCCCTGGCTAAGAGAGAGCAAGCCTTGAATGCAGTCGAGATCACCCTTTTTACTCGGGCTAACCTCTCCACGCATGAACTTCTCGACCTCTTCGCCCACTTCCGCTGTGTTCTCTGGATCCTCGAATATCGCGTGCTCGACCGCTGGTTTTCGTTTCCGATTTCTGTTGCCACCAAAGTCGGCATGTGTTGGGATGTTGTTGTTTTCGCCAAGCACAGCACGAGACTGCGGCCGGTTATCTGATCGACCGGTAGGAAGTGGTCTACGGCGCGGGTTGCCTCCACCCTCACGAGGTAGCCAATTCTCCTTATCAGAGTCTCCAGAAGGAGATCGTAAGAGACTGTCCTTCGTATATTCAGATGAGTCTTTAGCAGCCTTCGAGGGAATCTTGCTAGGATTTTGTAGTCTGGCAACACTAGAGACTGATCTTCCAAGCTTTTGTTTCTTGCCTTGCTTAGTCGGATCATGCTTCATAGCTGGTGCATTGCGCTTGTTCGGATTTGTTTTCAAAGCAGCATTACTGCTGGACCGAATGAGGCTAATTGCTGCCACGGCAGAACCATGAGATTCGTTCTCGGCCAATGTAGTAAGCTCATCTCGGACCTCCCCATCACAGCAGGTTTCCCATGTGCGAGTATCTCTGGAACGGCCGGTAGGTAATCGAGGCATCAGGGTTGCTCCTGGATGAACTATTGATTTGCGAGGTCCAAAAGAGATTGCACTTTGACTTCTCTGGAGACCCATCCTTCTCTGTGGCAGCATAGATCCCGAGGATGAAGTAGGACGTGGGGCGTATTGGCGTGGTGGTGATGGGGTGGTTGATATCAGCTCCGCCTTTCCGTCTAGGGACAGTGATAGTCGCACATTAGATGGAGCAGAGGATACAGTCTCATCAATACGCTCTGGACATGAGTTTGGCTGTGGTGCTTTGAAGCTGAAAACATCTGTTAGTATTTGTACCACAGCGGTGTTTTCGGCGGAACTTACATAGCTGGCGTAGTGAATACTGGCATTTGAGAGGATGCAGGTGTAGAGAACGAGCTATTGTAGGTGTTCCATCGGTTCGCAAGGTATCCAGGTGTCGAAGAAAATGACTTTGTGGTAGTTTCGGGTATGGGGAATGAGCTGGACTCGTTGGTCGAGACTCCAGATGAACCTCGGCGAAGCAATGGTGGCGGTAGTGTTGCAACAACTTCCTCCACAACGGCTGCGACTTCTGCATTCTCCTTCTCTTCGATTGCCACAGGCAGCTCTGCTGGCTTGGGCAAAGCAACTTCTTGTACCTCATCCTGAGAGTTACCCTGTTCTTCTTGGTTGATATTGACTTCTACTTGTGAACTTGGCTCTGTCTCTTCTATACTTGGACTGCTGCTATATCCCGCCATAGAAGCCGGGTCGGAAGATAATGTGGCCATACCCCCCAAACCAAATGCTGCGATCTCGTGTGGAAGCAGTGGCCGTGACTTGCGTCTGTTTATTTGTCTTCTATTCTGAAACCATATCTGGAAGTACGTCAATTTCTGAGCATCGCTATGCGACGCGCCTGGTATTGCAATAACCGCGTCTGGAACAGGGAAAACCCTTACCTGAACTTCCTTCTCATTCAAAGACACCTTCTCTACTATTTCCGCGCGCGCTGCCTTGTTGGGCTTGGGATTCTGTTTGTACTCGGCCTCGAGTATGGCCTGGTCCGCTGGACTGTAATTGAGGGTATTAGCAAAGGCTCGGACGTTTGGTAAGTATACAAATAGAAATGGCTAATAGAAATGAAGTAATGTTTGGTTAATATGGCGAGTGCGGAACTGCATATAAGCATGTATGGATGTATTTTCCACAGACATACCTAGTTCTCTTCCTCTTCTGCTTATTGTCCGCTCTTGCCTCAGAGGTTCCCAGTCCTTCTCCCCTAGGGACATAACTAGCAGACAGCTCCAAACACGTCTCAAATTCCCCTTCACCAGAGCTGGAATCCGAATGAATGCGAGCTGCTGTAGCCGGGGCAGCAGAAGAGAGGCGGCGGGGTGGAGGTAGAGTCGCGTCGCTCATTTTGGTTGATATTCATAACATACCAATACGTGTAATGGTGTTATGTTGTTATGAATATTGATTGGAGAGAATCTAGAAAGAATTCGAGACGTGGAACGCCAATTGATGTTGGGATATGGAGGAGAGTGAAGGAGATATTGAAGAGCGGAGAGGCGCGTTAAGCCGATGTTCAAGTCGCGTTGCGAGATGCAGGGCCGAAGAAATTCCGCCCCAGCCCAATCCACTTCAGGCTCTAAGTCAACATCACGTCCTATCAACACAGCAACAAATTTTCGAGAGTGATTTTGACGCGATTTAAATGTTCAAAGATTTGTACGAGTACTTTATAACGAGCAACGACATTATTTCAAATATGATAGGAAAGTTGCGGTCATTCTCAGCAATATATTCTACTTGGTGAACTCACCCCCCCAGTGAGTGCTAGACATGGGTTGATCTGTCTTTGGGGATGTTCGAGTCTTATTCAGCCCAGCAAAATTTCAAGATTAAATGACTATGCCAGAATGGCCTTGAAATATCTTCTTGAATGAATAGCTGTAATATTCTATACTCGAAGTTGTCCAATCGCAGCCACGCCTTGGAAACACTCCCAATTCTTGGACAAGCATTACGTCTACCATTCGATCACCTGAGGTGCGACGGTCGTAACAGTAGCAGCACTAGAGCTCATCGTTGATGATCCACTGGCTTGACTCGACGAAGTTGAAGGTAAGGCAACAAACGATTCGGTATGAGTCGAGTTCGTCGTTCCGGTAGTCGTGTAATTCGCAGCAATCCTCAAGTTGCCATCTGCAAGATCCAAGCCCAGGAGGGTTCGGCGGAATAGCTCAAGACTGGCTATCGGTTGGTAGTATGGAACCTCATGGCCCGCCTTTGCACTATTAGTGGGGAGGGGGAACAAATATCAGGAGAAGTAATTGGCAGCATACCTCATAGACTCGAGTGAAGGAGAAATTTCCACGCTGGCGAACTTCCCCATATTCCGTGCCGTCTACCATGAACGGGGCATATCCAGCAGCTGCAAACTCCTCCTTGTGCGTGTAGTTGACAGCAAGTGATACTGCTTGACCTCCAAACCTGTCTTAAAATTAGCTTTGTTTTACTTAGTGGTGGCAAAATCGAGAAAAGCAACGTACCAGTTGCAAATGTAGTCTGCATCGCCATAAATCATAGACACTCTAACACTATTGTTCAATAACATCTCGAGATCCTCCATAAAGTTGGGGTACACAAAATCCCCAGTCTGCTGGAAAGCATAGTAGACCTCGTTGTTGGACTGGGTATAATTGAGGTTGACTCCAAGGGCATTCCGTGTTGAGTCCATATTGAGATAATCAACGTAGTAACTTGGTGGGGTTGGATCATCTGCCGGATGCCTAATGTCATAGACGCCCCTGCCAGAGTAGTAATAATACGGCCCTTCGACATTGTCTCTGCACATGTTCTCTGCCTCGGTGCAGATGGCTTGTTCGGAAAGACTTGTTCGGTTTGTTGCTCGGCACATATTGATCTGGTCGAGGCAACCATAGACCATATTTCTGGAGCTTGTCAGAGGTAGCTAGAAAACTCTGCCACGATTTCTTACAGTGCAAAATTTTGATAATTGTATACTAATTCCGTTAGCCAAAGTCTCGCAGCGCCATCTCAGATTGCAAGGTCTGCACTCACCAGTATCGTTAACCGCTTTGATTCCGTAAGTATCTACATACCAAATTAGTTACACATATACAGTGTTCCTCGTCACGCTTTCTTACTATTGACGGCAAATTCAGGGTAGCTGTGTTAATTGGATGTCAGTAAGATTTTCTCGGACTGGGGACAGCGAACAACCCACTGTGGAGCTTGAGTGTACTCATCGATGATGCCGTTAATGACCCCGAGAGTATTGAAGTTGAGCTGGATTCCCTGACTGGAGCCATTCGCAATCATCTCGTTCTGCTCGTAGAAGTAATTGAAGAATGCTAGAAAATAAGGCTCAGCGAAGGGTCCAATTGCCTACTCGTGGGCAAAGCACACCTGGTCCGTAATGCCCACCATAACTTTCCGTCCAAAGATTGAACTCCTTCGAAGTGATATTGGCATCCAATTGTGGGAGTCCACCCAAGAATCCCTGCAGAACGTGCCATGCAGCAGCGGCAGCTAGGTCCGTGGTGTCGAGAGCTGTTGCGTTAATCACTGGATATCTGCCTTGGACTCCATTGATTGAGCTATTCTGGTAAGTACCCACTGACTGGAAATCAGCGATACTCAGCAATATACACTTTTAAGAGCACATACCAGAGTCAAGGCTACCCTCTCCTTCGCTACCATACGAGAACCCAACACCTAACGGCTGTGACAGAAATAGCATATTCGAAACTTCGGTCCATGAGTACGGATTGACCTGTGTTGTAAGATTTGCCGTGATATTGCAGGGACCAAGCTCTGCGAGAAGACGAAGTAAGCTTCATATTCTTTTCACAACATGCAGACACACCTTCAAAGAGACCGATCAGAGAATCCGATCCGGGGCCACCATTGAGCCAAAGAGTGATAGGGGCCTCCTTGGGATTGTTCCTCGCCTCAAAAAACCAGAAGAAAGTATGCGAATGTTCCTAGAAAAATCAGTGACTTGCAGAACATACAAAGCATATGAAAAATACATCTAGATCAATATAACCAGAGTATGAGTTCACTCCGGGAGTGGTCTCGCAGACACCCTCTTTACCGGGCTCCTTGTACCTGATTGTCACATTTTGTGGCGTGGTAATGCTCTTTAATCCTGTGGCATTTGCGGGAAGCTGTCTTGCGAACTTGTGATTATCGAGTGACCTAGCCTGAAGGTTTGGCTGAGTGTATCGGATGCCGTTGACGCCTGCAAGCAATGCCAACGAAGTCATAAGAGAGAGAACCATGTTTACCGTGTATGAAAAGAAAGACGGCACGCTCTTTTTGTATCTCACTTCCGAAGTATTTGAGGCAAGAAAATTCTACCAACCTGGAGGGGTAGCTCTGGTTTTATAGCTTAAGTAGCTGCTCCAGCACGCAGTACTTTCGAATGATCTTTACCGGACCTTCTTTTGAGTGATTGGGAAGCTCAACTGGTCGATCCCGAGGCGAAACAGAGAGAAGCTTGACTTCGAAAATGGCCCCATGTCGATCAAATGACGAGGGCCTGGAAAATCTTAACGGGATGCAGGGTTCAATGAAATCTATCCGAATCTTACATACCGATAAGACCCATGGCAGTTTGAGGACATGCAAATTGAGTGGCGGGAGTCGAGCAGCTAGAAGAGAATGTGGAAGGTCGGCATGGATGTGACAACTTACGAGGTTACTCCATGCCTTTCTGAGCATAGTAGAATATAACTTGGCTGTAAAGCTTGATTGACAGAGAACCGCTCGATGATGATATAGCACTTGGACTAATAGAGCCGTCACAATACTAGGAAACCATTCAGATCTACTCGGAGAATGATGGATGCCAACACTGAGCGACGCTTGCCATTTTCCAGCAAGAGGTAGAGGGTCGAAGAAATCCAAATATGGCTTTCTGCTGGTTTTGTGATGAAGACGATCCGTCTTCCGACAATATCGTCGCTCGTCCATCTGCGGTAGATCAAAAAGGGTTACGGCATTGACAAGATGTATGACGGTGAGGGCGAGGAGGGGTAGCCGGGGAAAACTTCTACCTTCCTGGTGGGGATTAGGGCCGGCAACGGCACATCGAAGGCTCCTCACATCAACTTCTTCTATGATCGCAACTGCAATTGACAAGCTCAAGCAGTCTCTTGAACTTTTGTTGTGAGAGTCCTCCTAGGACAAGGGATTTACTTGACTATGACCTTGGCAAAGGCACTTATGTTCCGACATATAGCAAGGAAAGAAGAAACGGTATCACGGTCGGATTCTTGCCGAGATCTAGTTATAATGGCCGAATCAAAAGGACTGCTGGCTTTTTGGTCTAGCTACATAAGCCGCTAAGCAGCTGTATCTGAAGTCATTGCTACCCCCAACGTTTTGCTTCGTTGTTCATAAAAGTCCCTCCCATCCATCCATCCATCCATCCCTCTCAACATGCCCGCTGCTTGTGAGATATCCCTGCCCCGAAAATAAGAGGACCCAGTGTCATCTGTCTCTATCTGCAAGACCGACGGACAAAAACATGCAAATATCGCCGAAAAAGAACTTTCTAAGATGCTGCTAAGAAGTGATCGCTATTGCCCCCACAAGATAGCATTGCGCAGTCTACAAATCGGCATCATCCTCATCTGGAAGAGGCATCTGGGCAGCATCGTTCATCTCCTGTTGGTATTGGGCGAGCAACTCAGCGTCAACAGTTGCGGTAGGTGGGGCAAGGGCGGGGGCGGCAACAAATTCCTACGGCATTTAGCATGAGCTTAAGAGAATGTGGGGTAAAGACTTACAAGAGTGGCATTTCCGACCAGCTTGCGGGCCAACCAGAGGAAGGGCTTCTCGAAGTTGTAGTTGGACTTGGCGGAGATATCGTAGTATTGGAGGTTCTTCTTTCGGTGAAAGGTGATTGTCTTTGCCTTGACCTTTCGCTCCTTGACATCAACCTTGTTGCCGGTGAGGACGATGGGGATGTTCTCGCAGACACGGACCAAGTCACCTAAACCAGTGTCGTCAGTATATTTCCGACTACATCTGCCACGCTGCCTAGTACGTACGATGCCAGTTGGGAACGTTCTTGTAGGTAATTCTGGACGTAACGTCGAACATGATAATACCACATTGGCCGTTGATATAGTATCCATCACGCAGACCTCCGAACTTCTCTTGTCCGGCAGTATCCCAGACATCGAACTGAATGTTGCCCAAGTTCTAATCAAAATATTAGCCGCGCCCAACAATGCATTTGGTGGGGTGATGCGCATACTGTGCTGAATCCAAGGGGGTGGACTTCGACACCGAGGGTTGCGATGTACTTCTTCTCGAACTCTCCGGTCAAATGACGCTTGACGAAGGTGGTCTAGGCAAATGTTAGCTATAGCTCTTGACTTGATGAACCGCCGATGCTGGGAGGCAGGCAGCGTGGTGATTGCGCTTTCTACCCAGCAGCACCAGCAACAGCGCATCTATCAGCTCGATAAGCCTCACCTTTCCGGTTCCTCCATCACCAACAAGCACAAGCTTGAAGGTAGGGACGGTCGAAGCTGCTTCAGCCATGGTTGTTGATGTGATTGTGGAGTTGGAGATGAGGTAAACAGTCGATCAGAATCTCTTCAGGCTGCGATAAACTGATTAGCAGACGCACAGAAGGTGATAGTAAGGCCCAAGGGGATCTGGCGCAGAGGCACTTTATGTGGGAGGGCCAACCTTTGTTGCGCTGTTTCGTTTGTGGACGTGGTGGGTAATGATTTGATCTCTCTCGAAGTTGCGAGGATGTTTTGGCAGGCAAAGAGGCAGGCGCTGTTCGAAAAATGCTAACCTAAGCGAAGCACGTGACCAGACTTATTACCGCCTGCCCACTTGCGGCTGTAAATCTCCTCGACTCGATTCATTCCTAAATTCAATTTCGAATCGGAGATCCTACGGCAGACAATTTTGGTGGGATTAAATCACAATTCAGATTTATGTACCTCTAGGTTTCTATTCACTTTGCTGAAATTCTCAGGAGATATTTCTGGCAATGAAACAGAAGCTCTGTTGCTGCCATGCTATTGTCACAATATCTTCAACCAGCTGTCCATTTTCCGATCCGAACGCCTTCCGTGGAACACCGCCGCTCCAAGTTCATTACCGACAAGATTTCTTCTGTCTCTAGTCCTTGCGACAATTATAAAGGGAGAATATGGCAGCCAAGAAGACCGCGTCCTCCCCAATCTCGTCTGGGCGTCAAGGTCAACTGCAGCTCCTGCTTTCTTGAGCTGCCACTTATAGCTCTAGAGACCTTGACGAGAACCTCACGCTGTTGGTGTTAGCCTGGGTCGCTTACGTCAATGCTGGATGTGGAAGCTTACACCCTCATTGCCCTGAACGCACTCAGCGACCCTCTTCAGTTCATCGTTGTTCATGTTGTTGACATATCCAAATACTCTAATCTGATCTCCTGCTTTTAAGCCTGCAGATTCTGCTGGACTATCTGCTACAACGCTGTTAACCTTGGCGAAAGGAGGACTCAGTGTCTGCGGTTCTGAGGCTGATGGAAATTCTGTTATCGAGCTGCCTCCATTTGTCATGGGCTCGTCCTCTGATCCATTTTCTGCAAGACGTGCGAAGTGTTCGTGGATATGCTTCTCGATGATGCTCATTAGAGCTTTATGGTCGTTTTTGAGGTAGATGATGCGTGCTCGTGTTGTTCGAACTGGAAACTTATCAGTATATGTTGGGTTTTGGCGATGCGGTACGTACTCTGCGCAACATCCAAGTCTGCTCTGGGAAAACCATCCGGAGTGAGTAGTCTTGTGTTCATATCCACGCCATGCTGTTCTTGTCAGCGTAGGTTCCATCGCTCAGTGATTGTGCATACAGAGTCTAACACCCCTCCCAAAGCTCTGATCTCCGCCTCTAGGTTGTCTTTCTTGGCTTGAAGCTGGGCCAAAGTCAAGCCCCTCGATTGTGTTCCATTCGCCGCAGGCCCAGATGTAGGGCCAGAGGGGATCGTTGGTGCGTGGAGATTCTCCATCCTCAATGGCAATCCCATTTCTCGAGTAAAGGCGAAAGTTTGAGATCGAAAGAGAGCTTGCCTTTTGTTCAGCCTTGCTCCCAGGCTGCGAGGCGGACGCGTTGATTTGGCGGGGTAGACTCCTCATGATGACTAAGCTCTGCTGTTGATAGCAACAGATCGAAACAGAGAGCTCGGATCAGCACAATCACGAATTGAGTCCGCCTCGGACCTAGATTGAAGCTACCCATATTGCACGTCCTTAACTCAGCTCGAATAAGACTGCCTGGGTAGGATATATAAATTATTCGAGATTGTTTGATATCTCTATTTCGAAGTCGGCTCAATTGTGTACCATCCAGGAGGCTTGAGAGCAAGTAGCTCAGAAAAGACATTTGGAAATGGGGAAATGAAGTAATGATAAGTTGCATTCGACATCTCTTCCTTTGAATGATCCGTTGTTCTTCGTAAAATATGGGAAAGAGCACCTCAGCAGTCAATGCAAAATCGTCCTTGCCTCACCCAGCAGCCCCAAAGGACGCTTCAGGTGACCACTTCCCAAGTTTTGCTCTTTTACTTGTGCTTTACAAACAATCTTGGTCACTCTCATCCCATTTTTCTCTTGCATTGTACTCCGGCCTTTCTATATCAAAGGCCAGACCTTTCTTGGAAGTCTGGAGCAATTTTGTATTTAACTTTTTTGGATCCTTGCTTTCACATCATGGATCTGCCAGAAGCTGGTCTTACTGTTACAACTTCTCTGGAACTGTCAACTCCAACACTTTCCCGCCGGAACTCGACTCACATGCCCCGAAAGACAAGTTGGGGCACTCCAATTCCTCCTCCTTCAAGCCAGGAAGCTTCTGCTGGACATGCATCACAAGAAGCCCGTTTCGATGTAATCAATCTTGAATCCAAGACAGAAGGCTCCAGTGGCAGCGACAAAGGCGAGGGCTGGAACACGTTGGATAATATAGCTGCCTTAGGATTGTCCTTCAACGCCGATGATACGCAGTCTCCACAGCCTGTCAAGGTTCGAAGATTCTCCTTGGAAGAGGTTGATCCATTTGGAAATCGGTCCTTGCCAGTGGATGGGGAACGACCTTTTAACAAGTGGATGAGGAGCCTTCAGAGACGAGCTACGGATAGACGCAAGACAGTCAGTTGTGATATGACCAGCTCGGCGCTGGAGCACGAGCTATTTGAAACTCCAAGTACTCGCCGACGATCCGCTCACAAGAAGTCCTCATCGGGATCATCCTTCGGCTTTGTTACAGCTGTGAAAAGTGCCAGCATCAGTCTTGCAAGCTTCAGCGTTGCTCCACATTCGAAGAGGACCGGCGTATCCTCTCGCCATCAAAGAACAGACCGCAGCAGCAAAGCTTCAAATGTCGGTCGTCTGTCGGAAGATAGTTCATACCATACTAGCGGTGCTGTCATTGATCAAGCTGTAACAAACCGCCTCCTTCAGCGGCGCAAAGTACTGGAGGAGATTATCACCACTGAAGAGAGCTATTTAGCGGATATCAAGTTCCTCATGAATGTAAGTACAACATTTGACGCCCATGTCCAGTGACCTGACGATATCCAGGTCTATGTCACACTGCTGGCTTCAATTCCGAGTCTGTCCTTGCATCTTCGAGCTTCTATCAATAGAAACTTGAATGATATTGTCGAACTTCACGAGGATCTTTTGGGCGAGCTTCACCAGGTGGTGCCCCACTCAGAATACACACAGACAACCGCCGAGCTGACGATCAAAACACCACGCCAAACACACCATCGCTGGCGAAGTCTTGACGCAGTGCCTGAGCATATTGGAGGTACGGCGTGGCTTCAAAAGATTCCTGGCATGACTGCAGAACCCACAGTGGCAGCCGATGTTGCTAAAGTATTTGGCAAGAAGGTGATATATTCCGCCTGAGATGATTACTCTGCTCACAATATTTGCAATAGATGAATCGATTCTTTGTCTACGAGGAGTATGGTGCCAAATATGAGATGATGATCAAAGATGTTGCCAATGCCTATCGCACCATTCCTCAATGGGAGACTTACCAAAGTGGATTTGAAGCCCTAGCCTCATCTCTGGCATCCGTCAATAGCCAAAATGACAACTCCAAAAAAGCACTGACTATTGGAGATCTCTTGGTCAAGGTATCATATGGATGGCTTCGTTCTCAATGAAGCTTGCTGATGTGTAGTAGCCGATCCAGCGTGTATGCAAATATCCCTTACTGTTTTCCGAGCTGCTGAAGCAGACGCCCGTGTGTGACTGCCCAGATTCTCATATGGAGATCGAGAATGTCCTCATTCGACTTCGCGAGGCAACAACTGAAATCAATCGTGCAACTGATGACCCAAGGATGAAAGCTACCATCGAAAAGTCCTGGCTTTTGCAAGATCGTCTCGTATTTTCCGATATGGTAAGGAGATCGACCTTTGAACTAAGAATTTACTGATCGTTTCTAGCCTGGCGCTCGGTCAAAGTCATCTATTCGTACACTCGGCCACATTCATCTGTGTGGAGTCCTTCATGTCTCATGGCAAACGACAAATGGGGTCGACGGACAGTACATGATATGTCTTCTCTACCGTGACTTTCTACTTCTTGCATCGGCTGCGAAGAATGACCAGACGTACACGATTCAAGCTTGCATCGGACTCAGCGAGGTTCGGATTGAAGAGGTTGACAATGGCAGAGGTATGCATTTCCATTAACATCGCTGGACTGAAGTCTGACGACTGCTAGGCTTGCAATGTCACACGGCGCCTTGCTCGTGGAAATTAGTATTTGAGTGCGATCATCAATTGTTCGAGATTACCATGAGTGCATGTTCTCCAAAGGAGGAACTTGAGTGGCGAAGCCGGTTGGCAGACCGATCTGGCAGAGATATTCTCGATGCTGGAGAGCAAGCATTGTTTACATCATTGTTAATACCTGTCAAACCTATGGGGGCCGTCTTTGGAAAACCGGGTACTGTAGACTCCCAAGACCCAAGCCGATGCCTTGAGCTAACAGTGTGATAGGTACCATTGCTAGAAGGATATCGATACACAGAGCCACCACAGTAGGCTCAATGTCTGGACTCTGTCAAGTCATTATCAAGAATACAAATGCCTTCAAAGAGACAGCGTCATGCGCTTCGATAAATCGATCCCAGTCTCTTCTTACAACAAACCGGATTCCCGTTCTTGCACCAGCACGAGCTGATCGCATTCGACTCGAAGCCCTTCTCGCAGATGTATGGACTAGAGAAATTTTACCCTACCCGGGTATGACCAGTCGAGCACGCAGTGAGCATCTGGTTCGCGCCTCGGCTAGTTCAATGATGCGAAAACTCAGTGTTGCAAGCATTACAAGTAATTTCACCAAACGCTCTGGCAGCTTGGCCAGTCTTCACACGACGGCTGAAGACGACGAATCAGGCGAGCATGACATTCTCAGGGCCACTCCATCTCGTGGTGAATGCCATAGTGAGCCCAATCAATTACCAGAAAGTGACGATCCTACGCGCTCTAGGCTTTCAGTGATTCAGGATGAGAAGGAAAATGTCCCGCACTCGGATCTCATCGAGAATCGCCCAGCCGTTGCTACGGCTAATGACAGTCCTGCAAACACACTGCGGAGACTAGCTACCCTCAAGGTCAAGAGCTGGAGTCATGATGGTCAGCGTATCATCACGCCTCCACTCCGAACGTCGAGTGCGAACAGTGTCCCGATGAATAGAATCACGCCCACCCCAACTCCAACAATGGCTGATCTCATGATCGAGGAGAATCCCGAGGAGAAGGAGAACGTACCACAAGTGCAGTCGCAGCAGAAGATGGATACGTTGGGAAGTACAGGTAAGCAGGCTAAGAAAGAAAAGGACAAGGAAAAAGAGAAAGGAAGAGGTTTGGGTCTTGGTAAACGTGTTGGTGTTGCTGAGGGGATTAGGAACTTCTTCCGATGAAGAGATTGTGTTTTAGTACTAGGACGACGGGTAGGGCTTGTATAACATATTCTTGGGGTAGCGAGCGTCTTGAGGTGTGGAGTATTACTGGGTGGGTTCTCACGTAGCATTCATTAGATTTCTGAAGGGAAAGTAACTGCTATGCGTTACAGTAAAGGGATCAACAACTTCTCATTTTCCTAATTCTGGTTTAGATCTCAGGACATGGTGATGCGTCAAGCAGTTTATTTACGGCCTGACACTGTTTTCGATCAAGAGCGTTACAAAGCTCTTACAATTCACCTGGGACATTTCAAGGGAAGCATGATGCATTTTATGGATTTTTCATTGAATGCAGAGGATCGAATACCTAACTATCTAAAGCAGGCACCCATCCATCATCATCTCATCAAGTCATGATATTCTCATCCTCCCATATCCCAGCTGCTTGTTCATGCAAGCCAGCCAGGTAAACGCCAGTAGGAGTAAGAGTAAGTAGGTAGCAAGCAAGCAGATGTTTGCTACCTATCCATCAAGTGCAAATGTCAAGACCAAGGCTTTCAGTATCCCGATTTCCTCCCTGCGCCCATGTCAATTGTCTATTGTACACATCCCGCACTCTTCGTCAGTGAGGAAGAAGTGGGTGTAAAGGGGCGAGCCGCTTAGTGGCCGGCGCGGGCGCCCATGCTGTCGTTCTTGGTGCCTTGTCTGGCCATGCCCTGGTAGAGGTGTTAGTCAGAGGATTCTCTGGTAGCGAGGTGAATAGAGTTTGGGATTGGGTATGTACCTCAGTCTCTTGCATGGTTCCCTTCTCGATGATCTGCTTGATAACTTCTTCCTCCTGGCTGGTGCCGAATTCGGTCTCGAGGGTTTGATTGGAGGCGCCGTCGAGGGGACCTTGCTTGCCTTGCCTGTTGAAGGTGATTATTAGTATCTTGTTTCTCTTAATCGTGATTGAGGACGAAGGAGGAGTTTGTAATGGATGACGAAACATGAATTAGAGAATGCATCTCAATGTGAGAGTGATGAAGTGGAGTGAAGTAGCATGTGTGGTGGGGTAAATGGCTGGATGATGGTGGTGCTGCACACCAAGTGAGGGGTAATTTGGAACACGAGTCGAGCAGAAACAAAACAAATAGAACAGAAACGAGACAACCAACGTACTTGCTGACGAACACCTTGAAGGAGCTGACGACCTGAGCGAGAGGAATGCTCTTGTCGGTCTTCCACTTCTCGGCGGACTCGACGTCGTCGACGAAGATGACAAAGTCCTCGGTCTTGCCCTTGTAGTGGCACTTCACGACTGATGCTTCTCCGCGAACCATATCTGCTGAGGTTTGGGGTGTTGGTTTGGTAGTAGTGGTATTTGTTTTGTTTGTGGTGGGTTGAGATCGGTAGAAAGATCTCAAGAGTTGTTGATTGTGGAAGTGTTGTGGATTGAAGTTCGTTGGTTTGTATGAAGAAGAAAGAGATTGAAATGGAGGGGAAGGAATGTGGTTTTGTAGCTATCGGATCAGATCAGCCCAGCCCTTTCCTTTACCTCGTTAAAGCACTTGGGCACGGAGAGCAGTGAGCTGATCGATCGAGTGAATGAGGTTCCTGGCGTGCGTGCTCTAGCTCACTTCGGAAGCTACGTCATGGGAGGGCAGGGCAGCAGGGGTGCTCACTGTCTGCCGTCCCTCACGCGACAGGACAGGCCAGGGCAATTGTGGGGTGAGTTGCGTTGCTTTCATGATCCCTTCCCTTCCCTTCCCTTCCTCTTCCTTTCCCTTCAACATGTGTCACGTTCAGACATCTGTCTTCCTTGGCAAGGATAATTTGATTCATTTGTTCATTTCTGAATGGATGGATCTGCCTTGTGCCTGATTATTGCCCTGAATCTGAATTGAGCCCTGTTTCGGGATGTGAGGCTCGTGGACCCGTAGGTAGGTACGTCATTTTTCCAGCACAGGGTCGTCGGTGGGGAAGTGGATTTGGAGGGGTCATTGCTGGGCATCAGGTAATTTGAGGCATCCTTTGTTTTTAAATCCCAATTATCGAATGCGCTCGAATTTGATGGACATTCGTATCCATCGTCGTTCTGTGAATTATGTAATGTGTGTTATTTTCAGCATGATACCATATGCATTTAATAGTGGCTCTCAGGGCTGTCAGTGATTGAGGATCGTCCCGTCCCGTTGGGCCATGAATTTCATTGTGCTCATGTAGAAGTACAGCAACTAACGGAGAGCTAGAGACATCTATGGCTTACTGGATAGCTGTACTATAGATCCGGTACTCATGCTAGTAATCTAGACTTGGAAGCAATCTTCAAGCACTAAGCAACGGGAAAGCTCAGAGACTAGACTAGAGAGATTGTCCCTAACCTGCAGGCTGTGCTGAAACCGTCTTGCGAGCTGCAAGACCCTCAATAAACAATGATCTCCTCGTCCCAAAAATCAATGATATCCTGCGCGGCACCCGGCACTGTCGTGTCAAGCCATTCCTTCAAACCCAGCTGTCCATCCGCAGTCGTAGCAGCACGAGCAACATCTGCCATGCTGTGACAAATGTCACTGACAATATTCCGAGCGTGCTCTGCAAGTGGTGGATTATTGGTGCAGTATGGTAGAAGAGAGATAGCTGGTTGGACAGGAGAATGTGCTGCGGAGCGGCGCTTCTGGACCAATTGGTATTGGAAGTCGGAGAGTGTCTTCTGGAGGGTGGACAGAGAGAAGAGGGGAACGATAGGCATTTCGAGATTTGGAAGAAGGCTATCTAAAGTCATTTGGGCTGACTCTCGATATACAGACATGGGTTATGGTAACAAAGCCCTACCTGATTTGCAGATTCATCAAAGCTATCGTCCCATTGCCCTTCGGTGTCTGCTCATTCAACAAGAAGACAATACCTACATCTCTGCCGCCGGTATGGTGGTAAAGATGTTGTATACGTGCGATTGCTGAGGCTGGAGGCTGAGTGTCAGAAGGAGAGAGGGCAAGAAAGAGGAAGGTATCGAGAGAGCCATCGCGGTTCGGAATTGGAATGGCCAGATCATGGGTAGTGAGAGAGTGTTCTGACCAGCCTTAGCTTGGTCGTTGAAAGAATGGAAGTGGCAAAGGGACATACCTCCCCATCGTGGCTTTTGTGAAGAGAGGAGCGTGGTTGGAACATTTGCCCATTCGGGACGCTTTCGAAGAGAGGTGCAGAACATGCTGACCGCTTGATGCTGAGGAAGGGAGATCCGCCTTCAGAGTTGTGAAGTGGTTGCTTATCCTCTGAGCCCTTTCACCATGCGCTGCACTGAAATTGTGGAGAGTGTGGTGGAGGAGATGTTGAGTACCGTAGTTCTTTTGAAGCGGGAGAGAAATAGACTTAGAATGCCCGTTTGGGAAGGATAGAGCCAGGGCAAGATTAGCTCGCATCGAGCACTTTGGAAATACCAAACGGACAGAACAAAACAACTTTACCGGACCATGAAAATAATACAAAACTAACATGATGTTGGAGATTTTCTTCTATGTAGAGTTGAATTGTACAGGCGGCAGGAAGAATGACTTAATACCTTACCGCGATATCTTGTTTACAAGACCAACTGGTCTTCCGGTTTGTAACGACTATACGCCATTTGCATCTTAAGATGCCTCCTCCGTCCACACTCGAAGCAATCAATCATATTGGTTTACGATCGAGAGAAGGACAAGGCTTTCTTCTTACTGCTTGCTTTTCTCATCTCCTCAATTGCCTGCTCCAGAGTCTCTACCCGACTCTGCTGCTCCTGTTCTGCCTCTTCAAGCTGCTTCTCTCGAGCATCCAATGCGTCCAGCTTTGAATTTAGCTCGGCAATCTTCTCCGCATTGGCGTCTGGCTTCCCCCTCGACCTGACATATTCGTAAATGATCAACCCACCAGCAACGACGAGGACAAAGGCATCTCCAATGACATCTGCGAACAGGTCTACGGCTTTTGCCTCTGGCAAGGGTCTGAACTTCCGCTTCCATACGCTCTTCGATGCCTCTTGACTTGCTGTCTTCTCCTTCTGTGCATTCTTCTCCTTTTGTTCCTCATCGTGCCGCGTCTGCTCTTCCGTTTTGACCGTGGGAGCTTCTGCTTTCTCTTTGGCTCGTTTCTCTGCTGCTGAGTCTTTGAGCAGCTTGACTGTCATCCGCATATTGATCTGGTGGATGGTCTGTCCATATCGTGCTGCGTATGTTCGGAATTTCGGATGGTCATGAGCTTGCGACTTTATATAATTCTGGGTCCAATTAGCCTTTTCCTACATATCATCTCGGTTCTCCATTCGCAGACTTACGGCGCCATATTTCGAGATCTGCCTCACGAAGAGAGCTCCGAGCTTGAAGAGGGGAAGAGGAACCATGTTGCTCGAGGGAAGGCTACCACCCAAGACGCTTGGCTCGACACTCTGATGTCGTTCTTGCGGGCAGCTGTTTCATCGACTTGGGGATTCAATCGTCCTGCGAGTGTATTTCAAGCCCATTGTCCAAAATATTATATCGACATTTTCCGCAGATTGCTCAACTTCGGTGAGTTCAGACAAGTCAGGGTTGTGAGAATTGGGGGTTCATTAAATCCTTAGGTCAGCATTCGCGGTCGTGGTTGCCATGCCGACGCCGAACCCACGTCTAGCTTATTTACCGATCACGGTCAGGGAAAGAGCTGATCGTGCACATCAAAAGTTGAGGACCTCAACACCCAATCGACACTCGACGACGACGAAACACGACGCCCTTCACCCTCCTTCAATGTCGAACGGCAATTCACGACTTGTGCGCCGCAGATAATTCACTCTATCCAGCTCTTCAAGGACTTTTTCCCGTCGCAGTATAAACAGTAAGCCAGTCTCTTATGACCCTCGTACCGTACCGCAAGAGCTTCAAATGGAGGCTACGTTCGGCGCACCGGACAATTGGATATCCAAAGGGGGTGGTATATGTCCTCAAATTGTTCAAGAACTTCAGAGACGGCGCAGTTCCAAACTGGCAGAAGCCCTGAAGTTGCAGCCGGGCGTGTTCATTCGAGAACCCTATCTTTGGACGGATCAACTGCTCTATATTCGTCTCCAAAGATGGGGATATGAATGTCCAAGGCAAACATACGACATTACAGGGCGTATTCTATGCCAAACTCTTGCTGTGCCCAGGGACTGCGAACGCGCACCCGGACCTCACAAATTCACATTCTTTACTAACTATCGCGCTATCCAGATCTACTGCTGCCACGATCCGGGCGAAGAGCGAGCTGTCCGTGACCTCAGCCGAATCAGTTTTCAATTCCTGAAACCATTTGAGGACATTGAAATTGACGGGTGCACCTACCACCAATCCACCGATATACTCTTCGAGAAAGCCCGGCCTTATCTAGCTTGGGAGTGTGTTTCAATGTCCTGTGTTGGGCTCATGACATTGCTGATACCACTACAGGTCCATTTACCCGGAAGGAATCGATATGGAGGCTCTATCACCCCGCGATGCAAATGCCCATATTCGGGTCAAACAAGCTGCACTAAAGTCAAAGCAAGCACCGGCCAGGTTGGCGAATAACAAGGAGAAGGATCACCCACCTCCTCCACCAGAAGAGGTTCGGGAGCCGCCAAGTAAGAGCCACAATTCTCCCAAATGTCCCTCAATCTGTCGGGACAATGTCGAGCAGCAAGTTTTACTAACTGTGTCGCGGCGTAGGTTCCGATCGTCCTCATGGCGCTGTTTACAAGACAGGCAAATGCTTGGGCAAGGGAGGATTCGCAATCTGCTACGATGGACAACTCGTTGGAACGAAGAAGAGATACGCCCTGAAGATTGTCAAGAGCCACATGCCACAGAAGAAGATGGAGCAGAAATTCCAGACAGAGCTCCAAATTCATTCGAAGATGAACCACGCGAATATCGTCCAATTTCATAGAGCATTCTCTTACGAAAAGTGCACATACATCGTTCTGGAGCTTTGCCCCAATGGATCACTGATGGACATGGTCAAGAAGCGAAAATACATTACCGAGCCAGAGGTACGATTTTGGACGGTCCAAATGGCTGGCGCGATCAAGTACATGCACGCCAAAGGCATTATCCACCGGGATCTTAAGATGGGCAACATCTTCCTGGACAAGGACATGAATGTGAAAGTTGGTGACTTTGGCCTAGCAGCTCTTCTTATGTCCGGTAAGGATTGGCAGGCATGTCGACGCACAACACTATGTGGTACGCCCAACTACATTGCTCCCGAGATCTTGTCCAAGGACAAGGGTGGTCACGACCATGCTGTGGACATCTGGAGTCTGGGAATTATCATTTTTGCAATGCTTACTGGAAAGCCACCATTTCAATCAGCAACAGCAGACGAGATTTACCGCAGAGCCCGAGAGCGAGAGTACGACTGGCCAAAGCTGGACACTTCGGAGAATTTCATCTCTGAAGAGACCAAGAATCTTGTCACCGAATTGCTCCAATCGCCTGAGAAAAGACCGGACCCAGACACCATTGTGCAGCATCCGTTCTTCACTTGTGGTTGGGTACCACAATCCGAAGAAATGACTCCATCTCTCCGTGAGAGACACCCAGAACCCAACCAGTTCCTATCAGTCGGCATGCGAGGAGGTAGAACGAACCTCTATATCAGAAATTTGAAGAAGTTGTGCATGAAGTGTGATGTTGGGCCCTGGAATGCCAGATCAAAACAGCACACAAGCACATATCGAGAAGTGGCTGATGAGGAGAAAGCTGGTCTGACACCTGCAGTGCCACTGCCCGAGGATATCGTTTATCGACCATTTCATGAAGTTCTTGCAGACGAAGCAAAGCTATTATCAGAACAAGCCGAAGGAGCCTCAAAGGCTCAAATCGTCTTGGATAAGATCCTATCTCCCGTAAAATCGAAGCCCAACGAACAACCCGTAGTTCCCATTAAGCCATCAACTCAAAGCTTTGCAGCACAACAACGAGCCAGACCTCAAGCGACTATCGCTGGTGCAGCTTCACGTCTTGTCAAGTCTCGCCAGCCCGCACAAGAAAGTTGCTCGCGTCCTGTTTTGACCATCAATCCTAGAGGGAGACCGCGAAAGGTCGAACCTGCCGAACCAGAAAAGGTTGTTGATGTGGAGGATCGACTGGCAGCAGACCTTGTCAATCAATTGAACAAGGCGGAGGCTGAGAGGAAGTCGACCGATGTAGACGCGCCTACTATATCTTTGAACGTCAACGCATCGCTTTTCAACCCGCGAGAAAAGCTGGAAGCTTTGCCAAACACAGCACCGGATCATATCTTAGAGGGACTTAAACGCTTTCAGGCCGAATTGGAGCGCGCCCTCAACAGTAGAAGCATTGCTCTGGAGAGCAAGACAGATGCCCGGAAAACTCCCACGATTGTGGTCAAGTGGGTCGATTACACGAACAAGTTCGGATTGGGCTATATCTTGAGCAACGGCAGTGTTGGATGCATATTCAAGGCAACCCCCGCTTACCCAGATGATCCAAACAAAGGTTATATACCACCAACGTGTGTCGTGATCAGAGATGCCGAGAGACATTTACAGAACAGAAACAATCAGGCATACACTGATAGACACCAGATTGTGCCCGTTTCTGGACCCAATATCGAGTTCTACGAGAATAGAGCGGGAAAAGGAATTTTCCGCGGAAAGGTCAGCCCCCAAAATTTCAAAGTGCCGGTCAATGAGGATGGCGAAGCTGCCAGGCTTACCCGAGGACGGGATGAATGGGATACCAGAAAACGAGAGAAAATTGTCTTATGGAAGAAGTTCGCGAATTACATGACTGCGTTTGGCAGGGACCAGGACTACCCATACGATGAGGTATTGTCCAGATCATCCCCGGACCGCTCAACCGACAATGTTGCGCCTGGGAATGTCGTGACGTTCTATCAGCGTTTCGGAGATGTTGGATGTTGGCTGTTCTGTGACGGACATTTCCAAGTAGGTCCTAAGTCCCCTAACGAAGTACTTTTGCTAAATCTTTCTAGTTCAACTTCCCAGACCACACGAAGGTTATCCTCTCTGCTGATGGCACATGGTGTGATCTCTATCACCTCCCACTCGAAGCTGCTCGTGACCTTTCTGTCAAAGGCACCATTTCTGCATCGGCGTTGGATGATCGTCGAGTCCTCTCTTACCCTCTGCAAACACTACTCAACTTCATGAGCAAACCCACCCGCGCGGGCAAATCGACTACTCGAAAACGGCCAGAGATTGACCCTATGATCCAGGGCATTCCTCAAGCGAATGATTTCCGCAAGAAAATTGAGTTCATCAAACAAGTTGTCAGCGAGTGGACGACTAACGGCGGCATTGGTCTCAGCGACACCTCAATCGAAGGCCGTCTGCGATGGACTGGAAGCCGAGAGCTCATAAATGTCAAGATCCCCTACAAGCACGTCTGGGTTACTGTCGGCGGCCAAGGTAGCGACGATCGAAAAGTCGCTTGGTTCGACCCACGCAAGCCTGGTGCATTGATCCCGGATATCGAATAACGAAATTACGAATTGCATTCTCAATGTCCTCCACGCGTTCTACAACATTGTCTGGTACGTTTATGGGTGGGCCTGGGGGCAGGGCGGTTACAGAACGGCTTCAATTTTTCCTTTGGTTGGCGTTCCCAGGTATGGACGGACGGTGGGCATAAGCGTTGGGCGCTCGGCGGCTGGGTCTCTATTCTATTCTTCTTCTTTTTAATGTCACGAAATTGCCTGAGCAGTTTGCTTTATTGCCTCGCTTGCTCTAACAGGAGTACCCTTCATTCATCGCAGAGGTGCGGGGCGGGTAGATAGAACTTACCTTGCATTCTTCCTTCATAGCTGCAGCGGAAATACAAAGTCATGAACTACATCATTGGTTTCACTTGGACATGGGTTCATTTGTGTGAATTGAAGTACGATATATTAGGTATTGGTATTTCATCAAACTAGCTCTCTCTCTCTCTCTCCTATCTCTCTCCCTCTTTCTAACCGTAAGAAGTTCTCAGAACGTCAGATAATGTATGCATGGATGCTTGAATACCCCAACCAAATCCCTCCCTGGCCCCTCCCCAAAATCCATCCAGCGACCAATAACCAAGAAAATGCAGCACGACCAAACTCTCCTTCTTCCTCAGAATGCTAACCCCTTCCATCCATCCATCCATCCCAACATGCTGAAAAGAAAAGATGAATAGCAAACGACTTCGAGGTAACAAAGATGCCCAGAAATGAACAAACGCCCCCAGCAATGCAACTTTCGAAGTGCCAGACAACATTCGAGGAGAGAGATGAACAGAAAACCCCCTTATGCTTATATACAATTAGATTACCACGGTCGAAATCTTAAGTCTCTCTTCGCTTTTTGAAGAGATGAATGGAATCAAAACGCATCTTCGATAATAATAGAAAGGAGCAAATGCAGAAAGAGCAGAAAGAGTTTGGCAGAGTCAAAAGCTTTTGGCTTAAGACGCTGTAGTTCTCGTCCTCCCTATCTCCCTAGCCTCTACTGTCGTCCTGCCCTGTACACGACAGCGTCCAAATCAAGTGCCTTCTGATCATGTCATGTCATGTCCACATCAAAATCATCAAATCACATAACCACACAATCCTTCTCGTTCTGGCCTGTCTTCTCATTGCCGCTGTTGCTCTTCTTGACCTTGGTTCCATTCCTCGGTGGCGCAACTTCCATCGGTGTGCCTCCACTGGCAGCTGCGCGGATAGCTGCGAGTCTGTGCTTGGCTCGCTCGTCGCCTGAGTCGGCTGCTTTCACGTACCACACATTGGCTTCAAGGGGGTCGCGTCGAGTACCAATGCCCATCTCAGTAAAGTATCCCACGGCATACTCGGCTTTGGTCAGACCTGTATCATTCATTAGTACATAGTGCTATGGAAAGTAAGAGTGCGGGGTACATACCGCACTCTGCTGCTTGGCGCGCCCATTCATATGCCTCGTTCTCGTCTTTGTCGAGGACGGGTTCTGCGCCAACCATATACCAGGCACACAGAGCCATCATCGCAGCTGGGTGGCCCTTTTGTGCTGCTCCAGTGTAGAAATGCACACTCAAAGCTGGATCTCGTGGACATGAGAGCTTTCCATGCTCATAAGCATCTCCCAGCCGGTAGCAAGCCTCGGCATGTCCGAGGTCTGCTGCTTGTGTGAATAGCTGAGCGGCATATACCTCGTCTTGAAATATGTCGTCCCCGTACCCAGTTTCGTACAAAAGGCCCAGATGGTATGGTGCTGCGTTGTACTGCAAATCTGCCGATTCCGTTGCTCGCTTAAGCCATTTCAAACCTTCTCGATACTTGTTCATGCCAAGGTCCCCAGATAAACAAGCCCGCCCTAGACGAGTCATTGCGCCAGGGTGATTCTTCGACGCCGACTGTCTGTAAAACTGCACAGCTTTGGCTGGGTCTTTTCTGCAACCCCAACCAAATTCGTAACATAAAGCAGCGCGGTATCCAGATTCGGCATGGCCATGCTTGCTTGCGGCCACAAACAGGGGAAATGCTGTCCCGTAGTCCTCCTTTCCCTTGCTGAATAGCCCCGAAGCGTATCCATCAGCAAGATAATATTGTGCGAATGGGTAACTTCGATCCGACAACTTTTGCAACATGTGTTTGGCTTCGGCCAGGAGCTCTTGAGGAGATGCTTGTGCCTTCTCGATATAAGGGCTTTCAAGATCACGGTTTCCTGGTTTTGGACTTGTTTTCCGAGGTGAGGCATCTCCTTCTTGGCCTAGTCCTGATTCCTGGGCAGCTTGAATGAGGAAAATGGCAAAAGCATATTGAGTCTCAGCATCGTTGAGTTTCTTCACGTTCTGTCTATACATCTCTAATGTCTTCGCCATGCTCAACAGCGAGGCATTCGTCCCAACGACTGAGCGCAACTGGGAGTTGTCCATAGATATCGGCGGTGGAGGAGCCTGCGGGTATGATATATTGGCTAGGTCGACATATGAAAGAGGTCTTCCATCATTAGATCGCCCAGAATGTGCTGATGGAGCACGTCCTCCCCAGCTAGGAGATCCAGGTAACCCAGGCGAACGACCTCGAGGTCCCATATCGGAGTATGCAGAGATTGGTCGCTGAAGAGGAGTACGTCTCCCAACTTGTGAAGTTGGTGTCAAATGGCGGTTGATTGACTGACCGACGTCAACAAGGTCGTTGGACGGACCATACGGGCTGTACGGTCCCCTTTGACGATTCCCGCCTTCCGAAGTGTGCGATTGATGGTGGTATTGAAGCCGAGGAACTGGTTGGATTTCCACCTCATTACCATTTTCATCAATGTCTGGGTATCCACTACCACGTCTTCGTGATTCGTCTGAAGGGGTCCTAGAACTTGAACTTGCTCCTGACGAGATCACTGCGGTTTGTGGCTGTTGTATCTGCTCCCCCCTTGATGTGTTGTAGCTTGGGCGAAATGGGATATCTTGCATCACCGGCATCCGGGACTCTGCACGTTCGAACTGTGCAGAACCGTCCTGCTCAGACTCTTGTGAGAAGTCCCCGTTTCCATCCTCGATGGTTGCTGCAGATGCCGGAGGCGGCCAATCCTCCCGCTGCACATTGACTTTGACTGGTGACATCGGTGCTCCTTGTATACGTCCTGACGCCGGGATGGGAATAGTCGGTAGAGGCTTTCGATTTGGGCTGCCACCGTTCTCTTTGAAGTCGCCGTTGTCCACGAATTCGGGCGGAGACCCTGCCGGTAAGGGTTTTCGAGGCGGCGATGCAGGAGAATTTTGTGATGCCATTGTGTATGCTGGAGTAGCCCCAGAGTATTAGGTATACAGTTCCTCCAAGCCTCTATTGTAATTCTGCGAAATAGTCGTCTCGGGCGAGGGGGCCTCTGTCACTCCGCCGTCCTGAAGGTGATCGATGGTGGGACTGGTGGGGTAGCCTTGCAGAAAGGAAACCTTGAATACAGGAAAATCGTCTATAACGAGTCAAAGAGCGTTGTTCTGCAAAGGGTGGGAGGGCATCCGAGAGACCTGTCAGGTAAAAGTAAATTAGTAAGAGTCAGAAAGAGATTTCGGAGGCCATGGTGGAAATATGATGCCATCGTCTAATCCTGAAGGAACATGTCTTAGCCTTACCGAAATCCGCAGTGGTGAGCGTCAATACGTTGGCGAGTGACTGACTGATCGACTTTCAATCTCCTCGGACTCTAAAGCGAATGGTAGGGACAATAATCCACTGTAGATAATGGCGACAGGCTGCCTGCGTAAGTCCTGAAAATCCCTTGAACAATTAAATAAGGAGCACCAGGAGCAGTTGCAGTTCAGAGAAATACTAGACACGGCTAGTTGGCGTTGGTGCCAGTGGACGGCGAATAGCACTGTTTCACGTAGCTAACGTGTTAGCGATCGACCCTTGTGCAGGACCCTGTCGATTTGTACCTGCGGCAGTGAAGCCTGAGCCTGTCGGTTCGGGCTCGCCTGCTTGCTTGGTTATGACGCCGCGAATACGAAAGCAGTACCTACTAGACTTGTATTGACCTCCTTTGATTCTTGTCGGCAACACGAGCCGGCGATTGCTTGTTGTAGACCTGTTGATTTAGAGGTGAGGTGAGGGTCGACTGCGGTTCGCGATATGTGTTCCACTAGGTAGCTTTTTGTTGGAGATAAGAAAACGCGTACGCAGATTTCTTGGATCGTGTCTGGAATGCAGTCGAGGAAATCGAGTCGAGGAGAATGCAAGCGCAAGCGCAAGTGCAAGCAAGGCCTGCCTGTCTGTATCCGTCCGTCTGGCGTCCCTACTTCGTACCGTCCCTACTCATCCCTAAGACATGCGCACGTCAGATCGTCTTTGGGAATCGGACAGGACCCTGTAACACGACACGGAAGGGAAGGGGAGCCATACACAGGCGTGCTTACAGCATAAGTGGTTTATGCCTGTGTTTGCAGCAGCCACCAAGAACGTTCCCCTGCTGCAGCATCCAACACTGGGCCGCCGGATGCTGGGCCTGCTCTGCCCAAAGGAAGAGGCGTGAAACCTGCGGGGAAACTGTCCGGCCTTCTATCCAATTTCGAGAAGCCTCAGGGGGGTGGGAGATTCTTGCGGTGATGAACTGGTGATTTTCTAGGAGTTATGCCGTCCTCCCGCAGTTTGGAAATAATCAAGAGACAATATAATCTCCGAGCGCAAAGACGAAGAAGCTTTAAGGTTGAATGCGGGCGGGCAGTGGATCGGACCCAGGAGATATAAACTGGGAACAAGTTTCGGCGTCGACAGCGCGTTTGACAAGGTTCTCCGGTTCCTGCGAGGAAGACAGGAGGAGCTTATGCAAAGGGCGTCAAAAGTGTCGGTTCTGTTGATGAGGTGATGAATTCAAAGATATGGGCAAGTCAAAAGACTTGGATATGTTTCAACAAGCCGAGGGATGGGACCTAGTTCTTGATTGTGCTTGGTATGCCTGGTAATCAGGACTTGGTACTCCAGCTCTGGATCTCCGTACAAGTACAAGTACAGGTTACCTACATTTGAGTTGGGACGTTGACACAGAATCCCATTTGGGAAGTCGCGGCTGGTCATGTTCAAATTTCAACAAGCCCCTTTGCCCAAATAGGACTCATTGAGGTCTCCCTTGGATTCCAATTCCTTATTTTCACAGCTAGCGGCGCGTCTTAGAAATTAGGGGTTGTTAGATCCAATTCTAATGTCACCATCGTCGGGTCGCCGGCGGCTGCAGTAGTCAGTACTTGTAAGTAATTTGGGTTGGAGCCGTTCTCGCAGCTTACTGCTTAAGACGCTCATCCTCAAAGCACCGGTACAGTACATACAGTAAAAAGATAAAAAGTATTCTTGCTATCTCACATCTGTTTGTCAGTATATCCAATTCTCCACAAGATCAAGATCATTGCTCATTATTCACTCCCTTTCCCCCATCCGTCATTCCTTACAGTTGAAGCTCTATGCCAAGGTGCCAATATCTCGTACTCTTGGGCAGTGTGAAAATGGGCGTCGCTTGGTTGTCGATCTCTCTCTTGTTGGAGCTTGGAGATTCATACGAGAGGATCCGCTCTTCCATGACAAAGTCACAATACAGTAGTTAAATCTGCTATTTGGGAAAGCTAGATGTCTCCAGTGCGAAATGTTACTTTGCACTTTAGCTGTTGCCTCTGTGTCATGAATTCGTCCTGTTTGTTGCAAGTTCACATCACGGACACCAGGAAAGGGACTTCTGAACCCGAGTAATCTGATTATTTGCACATCAGATCAGGCACAAGAATAGAAGGTCACCGTAGTAAGGCAGACTCGATTCACAAATTCTTCGGGTGTGACGAGAAATTCTATGTAGGACCTACTCCGCCACCGTCCCACGGGTTCGGAGGAACTACTCGCCTCGTTCCGGCATTAGGCCTACTGGCAACTAAGTTATCAACACTGAAAATGGTTAGAGTTCGCGGCAAAAGTCTTGTCTTTTCTGCCATACGAGATCAGATATCGAAAGTTCGCCATCAACGATGCCGAGACAGAAACTTGAGATGTTTCCATGGTGCATCTGCAGGTGGGGGGAAGGGTCGCTCATGGAAGCTTCATCATCCGGGCTTCATGTTCGTCATCACAGCTCTTGGAAACACAAAGCCAGTCATGTTCTCCTCTCATCATTGCGAAAGCAGAGTAATGGCATATTGAAAGCCTCTGAAGCTGTTACACTTCCCCATGTACAGCTCTCAGGCTGTAGTTCCTGAAACCGGGGATCGTGGATCACTGCTTCGGGATAAAGCTTTTGCCCACAGTATTGAGTTGCCGGGAATTTAAGTTGAAACACCATCGACAGTGACGACGATAGCTATCAAAGTTTGGGCACATCTACCGTGCTGATAACCACGATAACCTTGAATGAGGCCATGGAAGGACAGCCTCTCGATCTTCGAAGTCACAAAGACCTGGCGGGGTTGTGGACGGCCACAATAAATCGATTTGACCCCACAGCCCTCAACGCCCGCCAGTTACGCCACTGCGGAGACACCAGGCGCCTCACTCCACGGCCTCGTATTCAGCTGACTGACCATTCACAAGAGCCCTGCATGTCGACCCAAACTGACATCTTCTTCCGATGTTCCATACGAATGCAAGGACTTTGGAAGCGGTACGAGGTACAAAGGACTATTTAGACAGAGTGATTGACAAGCTTCATCCGGCTTCCGTACGGCACAGTAGATCTTTCGCCGCATCACGTTATCGCTCGCTCGTCGGTAGGTTGTTGCCATGCCATGCAACCTCGACATCATCCGGTATCCATCGCAACCTCGTAAAAGCCTCTTAGAACTGTAAAGTCCGACCCGTTCTGGTGTAGTCAGCGAGGCTACCAAAAGTCCGTTTAGCAGCATCTCCTGAGCAACGAGCAAACTTCTAGTTGCAGCATGCTGGCGTATTTTTAGCATTTTCTGATCCTTGCCTTTTTGTGCATGGTGCAGCGGCGAAGCGAGCAAAACATCGCCGCTGGCGTTGGCGTTGGCTCCAGGGGTGGTCCCACCCTCAAATCTCGAAGAGACCAAGGGCAAGGGGAGAATGGAAGACGAGCTCACAACTTTATGCCATTTCTTTCTGCACAACGAGGTCAATCTCAATCTCAATCTCAAATCCAGGCGTCTCTTTCGTTTCCGTCGACGAGAGCTTCTTTCGCTCCTCTTCATCGTCGGCTTCGACGCCTCACATTCGTTTATAGGCAGATTCTTGCCGTACGGTCGCTCTCCCTTAATTCGAAACCCGACAATTCTCACCCTCGTTCTTTGTAGTGCGACGACGACGACGAATCCTGTCGGAAATATAGTCAGAAGCCCTCCATCCTTTCATCGCTCTCAATTCGACGGTCTTTTGGACTCTGGCACAGTACTTCGTAGCAACGCCGCTTCAGCAACTTGAGGGATTCTGGAAGGAGGCACTGCCTTGATCTCGTCGACCAAGAAACCAATCCCCGCTCCAACATATTGCCAGGGGTGAGTGGTATATCGACAATCAACCAACAGTCCTTTCTTTTCACTACCGGCTTCTATCAAGATCAATGTACGTTCGCTTTACAGCCTTGTGAATTCTTCCTCTCGTACTCTCTTGTTGTGTTCTGTCAACACCTGGCGTGTTGTTATTCTCTACCAAAACAACAATCTAGCGTTGGCCAAACACCGCCACAATCATCATCAAACATGGGAAGACTGAAGTAATTATGGCTGGCAAGCATTACTCTGAGCAATTACTGACATGACATGTCTCTGCAGAAGAATGGCGACACCGAATGCACCAGAGTCTCCCATACAAGAGCAGAGATCCACATACCAGAACTCACCCTCGCGACGACGCCAACCACAAGATGAAGAGACAGGATACTTTCAAGGCCACGCAGGCCCGACATCACCGTCGAGGCATGTGCGCGATCCCTCGAAATCTTCTTTCGCGGAAACCCATACCACATCACCCTTGACGCCCACGATTTCAACAGATCCCCTAGAACAGCCACTTCGCTCGGGAACGCCTGGCCAGGAACTTGGGCGGAAGAGGAGTTTGATTCGACCAGAGCGAAACCGAATCGATCAGAATCATCCGAACTACCATTACAGACAGCATGCGGCTAACATGAACGTACTGCCTTCGTCGACTGGCAATGATCCGATCATAGAGGATCTGGAGGAGACAGAAGTCGCGGCGACGGAAACTTCTGGTTTGAGAAGCTCTGGAGATGTGGACTCTGATATCTCGCCACCTGCGAAGAAGAGCAGACGCGGTCATGGTGCAGGACCTACGGACCTGGAATCTACAGAAAAGGCCGTACCTCGGACTAGGACAAAGCTGAAGAGAGAAAGGACACGGAAATTGACGAAGGAGGAGAAAGAGCTGCAAAAGCAACTGGATGCAGTCAAACCGCCGAGTTTGTGGAACGTTTACTGCGCGATTGTTACCTTTTGGTGTCCTGCATTTTGCATGAAGTGCTTCGGAATGCCGGCAAAAGAGCAGCAAAGAGCTTGGAGAGAAAAGATGGGGTTGATCAGTATCATTCTGTTTATCATGGGCTGTGTCGGCTTCCTTACCTTTGGCTTCACTGCAACTGTTTGCGGCAATCCAGGACTTCGATTGCGTGTCAATCATGTTGATACCGGATACATGATTTTCCACGGAAAAGCATACGATCTCTCCAGATCGAAGCATCCCATAGCCAGGGGTGTCACAGCGAACGCAAACGTTCTGTATGATCTCCCGGAAAAGCACGGAGGCCAGGATGGCAGTTTTCTCTTCCAGAACGTGAATGGAAAATGCAAGGATCTCATCACACTGAGCCCAGATTCGGACGTACCAACAAACTCTGACAAGGATTTGGCCTGGTACTTCCCATGCACGACCTTCAATCAGGATGGCTCAAGTCCAGTAAACAAGACTATTCCATATTATCTCGGATATGCTTGCCACACCTCATCTGTTGGCCGCGACGCCTTTTACGGCCTCAGGAGCGCTGGGGACGTTTACTTCAACTGGGACGACATCAAGAATGTCTCGAGAAACTTGATGGTATACTCCGGCAACGTTTTGGATCTCGATCTTCTCAAATGGTTCAACGGAACAGAGGTCACGGTGCCAACCGAATTTGCTAGACTCAGTGATCGCACATCATCATACAACGCTGCCGTTCACGGAAGAGATGTCACGCATGCCTTCCAGGGCAAGAGAGACAAGCATATCGCTCAGTGTTTGGAGCAGATCATCAAGGTTGGCACTGTGGATACTGAGACCGTCGGATGCATTGCGTCCAAAGTCGTTCTATACGTCTCATTGGTCTTCATCTTGTCCATTGTTGTGTCAAAATTCCTCCTAGCACTTCTCTTCCAATGGTTCTTCAGCAGAAAATTTGCTGCCTCCAAGACTTCGCAATCATCGAACAAGAAGAAGCGGGCTAAGCAAATTGAGGATTGGTCAAATGATATATACCGAGCTCCTCCCAGAATTCCGGGCGACGTTGGAAGCACTGTGGTTGGATCTGACCGAACGAGCAAGAGAGGAAGTGCCTTCCTTCCGACAACTTCTCGCTTCACCAGTCCATATGCTGGAGAGAACAGACTCTCCCGAGTTGGCCGTCCTCAACCTACAACCATGGCAAGCCAAACGTCTACCGCTGCTCTCCTTGCGCCCAACCCAGTCTTCAAGCATCAGCAGAATAACAGCCGAACGAGCTTCTTACGCTCCGAAAATGGATTTAGCGGCTCCACAACCGACTTCGAAGGCCCTGGACCCGCTGGCTTCATTCACGAGTCTGTCGTACCTCAACCTCCAGCTGATTGGCAGCCATTCGGTTATCCTCTCGCCCATGCAATTTGTCTCGTAACTGCATATTCCGAAGGAGAACTTGGTATCCGAACAACCTTAGACTCAGTTGCCATGACCGATTATCCCAACAGCCACAAGACGATTCTCGTTGTTTGTGACGGTATCATCAAGGGTAAAGGAGAGACAATGTCGACCCCAGACATCGTACTTAGCATGATGAAGGACCACTCGATTCTTCCGGATGAGGTTCCAGCTTTCTCATATGTCGCAGTCTCCAGCGGAGCCAAGAGACACAATATGGCCAAGGTATACTCTGGATTCTACGACTATGGGCTGAATTCCTCGATTCCCGTGGAAAGGCAACAGCGGGTACCCATGATGTGTATTGTCAAATGCGGCACGCCCGACGAAGCCACGAAGAGCAAACCAGGAAACAGAGGCAAGCGTGACAGTCAAATCATCTTGATGTCCTTTTTGCAGAAAGTCATGTTCGACGAGCGCATGACCGAGCTTGAATTTGAGATGTTCAACGGGTTGTGGAAAGTCACTGGAATCTCTCCTGACTTCTACGAGACTGTTCTCATGGTTGACGCCGATACGAAGGTCTTCCCTGACAGCTTGACGCACATGGTTTCTGCCATGGTCAAAGATCCTGAAATCATGGGTCTTTGCGGTGAGACGAAGATTGCCAACAAACGAGCTTCTTGGGTATCAGCTATTCAAGTGTTCGAGTACTTCATCTCGCATCATCTGTCCAAATCTTTCGAATCCGTTTTCGGTGGTGTCACCTGTCTTCCCGGGTGTTTCTGCATGTACCGAATCAAGGCACCGAAGGGTGGACAAAATTACTGGGTACCCATTCTCGCTAATCCTGATGTTGTCGAGCACTACTCGGAGAACGTCGTTGATACTCTGCACAAGAAGAACTTGCTTTTGCTAGGAGAAGATCGTTACCTTTCGACGCTCATGCTTCGAACATTCCCCAAACGAAAGCAAGTCTTCGTTCCCCAGGCCGTTTGCAAAACTACTGTCCCTGAAACCTTCTCTGTCCTCTTGTCCCAAAGACGTAGATGGATCAACAGCACAGTCCACAATCTTATGGAGCTCGTTCTAGTCAGGGATCTTTGTGGTACCTTTTGCTTTAGTATGCAGTTTGTTGTTGGTATTGAATTGATTGGTACTTTGGTGCTACCGGCTGCCATTGCATTCACTCTTTACGTCGGTAAGTAACTCCGTTGCAACATCAAAGTCGCTTTACTAACTTCTACATTAGTTATCGTGTCGATTATCGGACCGATCCAAATCATTCCCCTGGTCCTCCTCGCCTTGATTCTTGGTCTTCCAGCAGTTCTCATCGTCCTCACCGCCCACCGCTGGTCATACGTCATTTGGATGTTGATCTATCTTCTCTCACTACCAATTTGGAATTTTGTCCTCCCAGTCTACGCATTCTGGAAGTTTGACGACTTCTCCTGGGGAGACACTCGTAAGACAGCCGGTGAAGGCAAGGTCAAGAAAGCAGGCATTGAGTACGAAGGTGAATTCGATAGCTCTAAGATCACCATGAAGAGATGGGGCGAGTTTGAAAGAGATCGCAGACAGAGATCAAATGCAGGATGGAATGCCTATGGCAGCAAAGAAGGTAGCCATTTGAGCACACAGGCATACCCTGGACATCACGGCGGCTACGATGAGTACTCCGACATCTAAATACGAACACGAGCCTGTAAAGGCATGCATTGGGAGGTTGTAATTCGAATAGCGGAGACCGACTAGAATCACGGATCAAAAAGAGACGCAAAACTGGGGAGTGGATAATCAAAGCATGCATTGGGTGGGTTGGGGGATCCTGTTGTTTCTCTCGAATGGAATGGGCGTTCTTGCTTTATCATTACAATGTATTTTAGTACGGTGGTCTTGGTCAACCCTGACCTCGACCATTATTGCCTGCCTGTGCCTGACTGCTCGTTCTTTTGCATAAGGGGTGATTTGTTAGGTTCTCAACTGGGTAGTGGGTTCGACGCGAGATGGCTAGCTATTCGTCGTTTGAATAAGTAGTGAAAGTAATGCATTATTTATCATTCTTAATTGCATCGGGAAATGGGTCACATAATTTCTGCCTGTGCCCTTTGGGTTTCTCTGTTTTATGCTTAATATCCACTCCAACCATCCTCGCTTCCAAAGTCAATAAACGCCCGTACTATCCTACCCAAATCAAAAAGACAACAAACGCCCAGACCTCATATCCTAACCAGACGCATTTCAAAGCCAGTGCCGCTATGCATACTCTTCATTCTCTTACTTTCTTAATCTCCATCATCTCCTTCATTTCCGCATAGAACGCCAGCGTCGATTCTGAAGGTTCCAGCTTCGGCTGAAAGAAATGATGGTGCGGGAAGTGCCTATTGTAATTCGGCGAAATGCGATCAGGCAACACAAACACGAACTCGAACTTCTTCAGTCCCCGAATCCCCTTCAACGTCTCGCAGTCCTTGATCCGCTGCAAGATTCTCTTATCGAGAATTTCATACGTCGAGCGATTGACAGTCGAGTTTGCTGGACGGTGGAAGATTGGTCCGAAGCGGTAGAGATCTTGCGGGACGTGGATGTAGATGTTGAGGGACTCGAGGCCTTCGCATTTCGAGAGGCAGGTGAATGCTTTGTTGGGGAGAGTGGTGCATGTAGGGCGGAAGTTGATGTTGAGGGTTATGGAGCGGATGGCGTTTTTGTGGAGGGGGTTGATGACGCAGAGGTAGTTGAGGAGGAGGGTGGGACTGTCGAAGGAGAAGGGTTTGAATCTGTAGAGGAGACTGCTGCCGACGAAGTCGACGTAGACTTGGCGGGAGAGCTGGTAGAATTTGGTTGTTTCTGGATGCTTATTAGATATTCTATCTGGGTGCGATTGTGAGTGACGGCAAGGTTACTCACCATCGGCGATCTTGGCCCAGCCAGGACTCCAAAATTTGTCGCCTTTCTTTCTGGGCTCGATAGGATCTCTACCGCATGAGAAGTCCTCGATGGCGTGCTCGTAGATCTTAACTCGAACTTCGAAAGGGAGCTTCAAGAATCCAGTCGTCTGCGGAGCAATCGACGCAGCCCACGCGAGTGACTTCGAAAGTGTTAGTATGGTTTATGGATATTCTGGATGGTGGGGACACTTACATGAATGCCACTCTCTGGCTCAATGATTTCCTCGCACGGAACGAGCTTAGGTCTTTTCCCTTTGCCCACTTTCTTGATGGGAACATTGTGAGGCTGTTTCAGGTCAAAATATGTACGCGAGGGGTGAGGCAGGAGGAGGACTTACACTAAATGCAGCAAATCCGGGAACCTTATAATGTCTGTCATCTTTCACTCTTCTCAGCTTTCTCTTCTTCAGCGCCGGCTTCTTGCCAACACGTCGGGACTTCTACGGCCCACTATGTTAGCATGTGGTCGGAAAGAGGACTAATATGCTCGAAGAGAACGGTCGTTTTGAGTGCTTACCTTGCTCGCTACCATGATGCCTTTCAATAACTGGGTTCTTTGCGAAATCCTCCGGGAGGATTTTGAGTACTTGAGATTTCGGTACTGCGCAGGGCTGCGAGATATTAGTTGAGGCGGGAGGTGCGTTGAAGGATGGGAACGATTTAATTTTGAAGTAATGCCTTTGATGTTAGATTCCAAGTCGTAGTCGTAATGACTAGTCAAGTAGATGCCTGACCGGAAGTTGAATCAAAGTCAGTTCGAGTTTTGTATCAAGATCCGCCTGCATAACGAGGTGTGCACGATGGTAGCCTTATCGAGGTGAGTGCTACACGTGATGGCGCTCACCGAGGACGAGGTTTGATTGGCTCCCAATCAGGCAGCAAGGTTTGTTTACTTCCATGATATAGGTCGACTGGGGTGAATGTTAACGATAAAGTATCTACCGAATCGGTGTACGATTTCGTGCAGACAGACATCAAGGCTACAATGGCCTCTATCTCATCTAAGCTGAAGACCTTATGTAGGTTGTACGAGAGCCCCAAAGACGCCATTCATCGATTATTGGCCTCACATATCACCAAAGGTTTGGGTTACACTTCTTCGAGACCGGAGCAGAGACCTGAGCCAGAAGATCTAATACTTCAAGCCCATAAAGCTTCAGTATGATACTGCAGACAGCTACCTTCAGCCGCGTTCCATGGAGCAACCACCGCGGCAAGCCAAACAAAATCCGAAACTCCTGCATTCGATGAATCAGACCAAAGAAAGCTTTGTGGTGCCAAAATCAAAGGCCATCTCGCCATCTCACATGCATCCTAGGCAGGATTCAGCGAGAAAGACCAGCATCGGTCGTTGAATGGGCTGATGTCCCCACTTTGTTTCGAAGTTCCATCCCGTCTGCAAAATCGTCCCATTTCGAGCTGGCGAATATGAAGGTGAATGCGAACATAAATGAATGATTCTCTCGCTTTCTCGCTGTGCAGCACTATCATCCTCCCCTCAGTTCGATGTACTGATTGTCGGTAATTTTGGAGACGCTGCGTGGTCAAAACGCTACCATACTGACCTGCAGCACTTTGGCGCTGTGGGTAACCTTACACGCAGGTCTCTTCTACACATCATCAATAAACATAGGAACAGCATGCAAGAGGTGATCAACTCAATAAGAACATGTCACAGCTAACAGATCATAGAAGACGAAGAAATGGGTATGGGTTTGATTACCAGCAGGGCCGGCCAGAAAACCATTCTTGTATTCACGGAGGAATCCCGTCTAATCGTCATACCATTGGCAGACATTTCTAGTATAAGTGATCCCAATTACCCATTGCAAAGTCGCTCCGACAGTGCGCCCAGAACCCCCAATGGCCAGCATGGAAACAGAAGAAAGGCTCTGAAACGGAAGATTTTGAGAGATCTACAAGTCTATCGAACTTGTCTTCTTTCGCAGAGGGCTTGTCGCCGTGCTTGTCTCCTCACTGGTACCGTAGGCCGAATCATCAAAATCGATATCCCATTCCGTCTCTTGCTCTTGGTTTTCCTCGAGACCATCCCATCCTTTTTGGGCGGCGCCTCGAGTGTTCCATTTGAGAGATGATGATACACTCTCGAACCATTCCGCACCGGATTTCATGACGGTTGGGAAAGGGTATTGCGATGCTGCAATGGTGATGTGATCGCCCTGCTTCAGTTCCACGCGGTTCTTGCCATCGAATGAACAGTACGCAGTAGCGCGAGAGTTCCGTGGTATAGAGACACGAAGTAACATTGTGTCGGACAGGACCATTGGACGGAAGGACAAGGTGTGAGGGCAGATGGGTGTAAGAAGGATGGCGGGGATGTCAGGGTGGACAAGAGAGCCACCAGCTGAAAGGGAATAGGCTGTGGAACCAGTTGGAGTAGCAAAAATGCAGCCATCCGCTTGTACGACAGTAAGTAATTCGTCGTCTCCGTAGAGCTCGAGGTTGGAGACGTATGGAGATGGTCCACGGTCGATGACGAGCTCGTTGAGTACCTCAAACTGCTCGGCCTCCTCTGCCTCGTTTCTCGACGCTCCACCTTTGTAAACAGTGCAGGTGAAACGCATTCGCATGCTTACTCGCATGCCCTCTTCTCCCATGACCTTGTTCAATTGGTCTTTGAACTTATCATATTCAAAGTTGGTCAGGAACCCCAAACTGCCGAGGCTGAATGAAAGAATTGGAGGAACGATGCCTTGGAACAGCCACGAAGTGAATAGCACCGTCCCGTCGCCTCCAAGTGTCAAGACTAGGTCAAACTTTTCGGGTTGGTTTCGACACATTTCCGGTTTCCAGTACTTGAGTAAGTGTTGGAAGCGAGGATGGTCCTCCAACATTTGCTCGGCACCGAATCTTTTTGAGTTCTGCAACTTTGCGTCAACGTAAACGTTTACACCGAGCTCCGAACCATATCTGGGAGTGCTCATGAGCCATGTCGCAAGCTCTCTGGTTAAGTGCACCAATTGGTTGTCCCTAGCCTTGGTAACTATCATAACGTTGCGAACAGCTCTCTTGATTGGCCGACGTTGCAATTGTTTTGATATTTCCCGAACTCCAGTCGCAGTAGCCAAAAGTCTAGAGTGAGACATCCACTCGTTGCCTCTAATCTCCTCCAAAACCTTGTCAATATTGAGAACATCGTCGAATCGTTCGTGATAGAAACACGGTGATTGTAGAGAATTGAAACGAGGTGTCGTAGGTGTGCCGTTACGGAGAGCAAGATCCGAAAGAGCCGCAGACAGCCTTTGGGACGTGGAGGTTCCTGGGCGGTTCTCCATTTGATTTTGTGAGGAAATCATCCCTGAAAGAGACAAGTCCCGGGGGTTGTGATTTCTTCCTGCGGAGGCCAATGCCTTGATTATTGTCTGTCTTGGGATAGACTCGACAGACAGTGCGTTCTTGCGGTGGGTAAATGTAGATTTTGAAAGTCGCGACGGAAACACCGGAGATGAAGGAAGAGATGCAGAATCGCTCGGTGAATTTTGGCCTACTGTGGTAGCAGCAGAGAAGGAAGATTCGGACGGATCATTGTCAATGTCGTATGAATGTGTTGTGTTCAGAGGACCAAGCTGTTGTGCGTAGTCGCGAAGGAGATTGTCCCCGATACCACCAGATCCTTTCAGTCCATGATTCGCAGAACTGCGACGCTGGACGTCTTTATTGTTCTTGAGCGGGGAAACTTCATCGATGGAGGGAAGAGGGAAGCTGAAGTTGTCGGGGTTTGTCAGCGCTGGGTGGATTGACGTGGGAGAGCGAAGGTCAGACATGATGGAGGAAGCAAGGTGGGTGGAGTGCTGGTAGGTGGAGGCTCGGAGATGGGTTTATTAAGACCGGGGTGTGTTGATAAGGTTTTCCGACGGGGGCGGCTTTTTATCGGACGGAACCTAGTCGGGGAGGATGAGGACAACAGTTCGCAGCTATAAGAATAGAATTGTTGATTTCGGTCTGGCAATGAAGCGGACCGAAGTGACTGGTATTGATGTTGATATTTCTGGGAGCCGTGCGATAGAAAATTGCTGAATATTACCCAACTGGAATATATTGATCTGAGTTCTTCCTTCGACGCTTGGCTCAGGTGGATGTGGGGAGCGATGTCCGAGGGGTGCCGTGAGAAGCAGCCGGAGTTATTTTGGATTTCTGATCAATACGGCCTTTATCCGGTGAGCGAGTCTAGCTGAGAGTTGAGTTAGCACCGTCATCCATATATCACGACCTGCGCCATCTCAATAGCCATGAATCCGATTGGATTTGCTGGGCTGTGCAGCAACAGGTGATCGCGGATGTTGATATTTGTTGTGATATCTTGCAGCAGAAGCAAAGAGAAGAGGGGTCGAAGGGCATTCGGTGATGTGATGGACATGCCAATTGCGGGAGCGGGATAGCGCCAGCCAGATTTTCTAACCACACTTGGGTTGGTTCCCGCATTGCAATCCACGGTCGTGGACATGTTTTGTCCATGTGATAGTATACGGAGTAGAGCTTTTGGGTTGACCAAGAACCCTGATCCAGATTTGGATATGTTGACGATGCATGAAGAAAGTTTACTTACTCGATCGATCGAAGCTGTCACTTAAGCGAGAGAAGCCAGCTGCAGGATGCAGGTGTGATCTCGGTCCCTACTCGTCGATCCGAGAGTTCCAGATGCAGGTCAAACCTTCTGAGCAGCGCTTGCCAGAAAGCTAATATTGGTGATAGTGATAGTGACGGGTTGCAGGATGCAGAATTCCAGCTGGATGCGAACAAAAGATAGGCAGGTATATATAGAATGTGACTGATGCAGATTTGCTGTGGTGTTGATGTCGCCGAATGCGGGTATCGAGGGAACAAGTGAAGAAAATAACGACGCCCGGTCTATGGTCTATTAAAATGAATCGACGCCCGAAAATGCAACAAATAAACAGATGTGGTCTAGGTGCAGCAAGTGAACATTATTCGGCGAAGAAGAAACAGGAATGTGTGAACAACAAGGTAAACGAAAGGCAAGAATTGCACAAGCTGCCAGAGCTCTGCTTGGAAGTGGAAGCTGGTGCGTTGGGTCTGGTGAGGAAGACTGCAGAACAGACATTCCAAAGCGCAGGTTCAAAGTTGTCTTATACCAGCCGCGGTCCTTGGAGGCTTGGAGCTACTACCCACGAGTGTCCACGACGGGCGGGGAGCATTCGCAGGCGAGTTTCGATGTATCGTCGTCTCAAAGATCACGGGCGCGACAGGCTAACGTTTTCAGTCCATGGGCACCGGCGACAAGTATCAGCTCCCAGCCAGCCACAGCCCCGGCACTCTTGACATCTGCATGATGTTTTGACCACGGCAAGCCGGCGTGTGGGGCAGACGCTTCTTGAGGCATGTGCTCCGGGCTATCAAACACTATTGAGGCTGGGCGACTGCGTATTTCTTCGAGTCTTCGTCTGATCCTCTGAGGCTGGAAAGCTTCAAGCAGCCACAGTACTGCAGGCCCCACGCTGTCAGGAAAAGGGGTATCAGCAAGCATCACATCCTGAATTGTCCATTTGTGTCAACAAGCCCCGAAAGTCCCGATTACTGTCACAAAAGCAAGGGCAAGTCACCACGTTCATTGGGGACTGAGCGTCTGTGAAACTTCGCTTCAATCAGGGGCTCGGATACCCCAAACCGCCTCGCTACCGAATGCTTGTCGCAGCCAATTCATCTGCCTTTCAGATCCCAAAAGTCAAGATCCCCCAAGACATTTTCATGTCACTCTATTTTTAAGCTAAAATCCTTCCTTCATGAATCGTGAGGCCCACGGTCCGATCCTAGCTTCTTCAGGGAGCTTAGCCGCTGTAAATTCTCCATAACCTTGGCATTCATGCCTTTGCACTTTCCAGAGATTCTTCTCCCTCAGAAAGCGCTGTCAGGTCCGCTCCACGCGGCGGGAGAGCCCTTGAGCAGCCATCATGAAACGATCTGGCGGTCGTGGATTCGTGGAGATGGTAACAATCAAGCTTCGTCCAGTCCATTCAGTCTTTCCAATGGAGATCGCTCTCGATCTTGTCCTCCAATGTCGATTTGACAAACATCATCAAACTGCCATTCTTCTCATCCATGCCCTCATCACCCATGTCTTCAGAACTGTTTGAATCGTCGCAGCATATCGCTTTTGCCGCGTCATGAACCGCCTCCCAATCCTTCAGGGTGAGATCTCCTTCACTCTCCGCAACCAATAGATCTCCATGTGACGTGAAAGCCATCACATGGACGGAGCTGGCAGCTTGAGATTCAAAAAGCGTGGGGCTCACAATAACGCTCCTGGAGGAGCCGTCTGAAGTCAAAGCAAGGAATGTCGAGGTTAGGGTCATGGAGAGAGGTATCGATGCGGACAGTAGGGCCAGAATTGCCGTTTGAAGGAGTGTGGGAAGGATGGGTAGATTCTGTGTGTCGGATTAGCCTCTATTTACGACAGGACAGTTACATGTGTAAGTACCGAGCTTGCTTGCATCAACTTTGATCCCGCAGTATCATTTTCAGGTGTGCTCGTGATCTGGAGAGTGATTTGAATTAAGGTTCGCGGGAAGTTGTGGACGAGTATGATCTGGCGGAGGGTAGATTGCAGGATGGATTCAAGATGTCGCTCCCGCGTACCTAAAACTCGAAGTGTCAGTATAACCGCAACGGGGCAAATACATTCGGAAGAGAGCTCCATACCTCCAACACCAGCTGCAGGTCGTACGATAACATCAATTGCAGCTTCTTCTGGAAGCTCGTCGCGCCGTTGGATCTCGAGGGGTCCATTGACTGCACCAATGACTGTGTAGCCATTTTGTGCAAATGTCGCAGAGCCATCTGTGCGGTGGAGATGCGACAGAATCGCCGTGGGTTCTGCTGAAGGTGCCATCATGGTCAGCTTGACTGTTCTTGGCTGTAGACACAGAAGTCGTCAACTGAAGAAGCTGTGTTGTTGATCTGCCGCAGTACCTATCTCGATTAACTTTTTTGACCAGCTCTGGTGGCATGACGCTAAAATGCGGGCGCTACCGCCGCCACCCCTCCTTCAAAGGTCCCTGGCGATCAACATCTGGTGACATCCACTGCTCCAACCGTGAAAACCATACTGCGCGGCAAAATCAACAACCAAAATGCCATCGACAACAGAGAATTCCGCAAGCCCCAAGGGCTCACTACCTTCAGCAATACCTGATCTGCGAGATCGTTTACCAAAACTACAGCCTCGCCGGCGACAAGCTCCTCCATCAAATCCGTTGCCAGTTCCAGAAACACCTGAGCTGCCCTCCCCACCCGACCTCTCAACATTAACGTTCAAGAAACCTTCCCGAAGAATCCTCTCCCCGAAAGACCACGACCTCTTCCTCGCATCGCCGACCTACAAGCTAGTTGTTGGGTTTGTATTCGGCCTTACAGAATCAGTAGTCGATACCCCAGTTTCAGCAATACGAGATGGCGACTTGAGCCCAGCAGTCAAGACAATTCTCCAAATCCTCGACAAAGTACAAGATGTTGTTGAGCGTAGTCCCCCAGAAGAACAGGGAGACTCTCGGTTTGGAAATAAAGGCTTCCGCGACTTCCTCGATCTAGCTGCGGACCAGCATACGGAGTGGCACAAGCAGCTGGGAATCACTTCCTCTGCTGCGATTACGGAAATTTCGACCTACTTCCTACAGTCCTTTGGCAACCGTACAAGGATAGATTATGGCTCGGGACATGAGCTCAATTTCATGCTCTGGCTGCTTTGCCTTTACCAACTCGGCATTGTCACCCGACCAGACTTTCGCTCCTTGGTCCTGAAAGTCTTTACACAATATCTCTCTCTGATGAGAATAATTCAATCGTCATACTATCTGGAACCAGCCGGCTCACATGGTGTATGGGGCCTCGACGACTACCAATTTCTCCCCTTCCTATTCGGATCTTCGCAACTTCTCCACCACCCCTTCATCCGTCCTCTATCCATCCACCAAAACTTAATCCTCGAAGAATATGGCAACGACTACCTCTACCTTGGTCAAGTGAACTTCGTCAACAGCGTAAAGAACGTTGAAGGACTACGCTGGCACAGCCCCATGCTAGATGACATATCGTCGGCCAAATCATGGAGCAAAGTCGAAGCTGGTATGCGCCGAATGTTCGTGGCCGAAGTTCTGAAGAAACTGCCTGTAATGCAGCATTTCCTCTTTGGTTCGCTAGTACCAGCGGTGGAAGAGATGAGCACAGAAGAAGAGTTTGGAGTTCCGAGCGAAGAGGAGGATCCCGAGGGTGGAGAGACAGTGGTGATGGTGGATGGCATGAGACATGTGCATCAGATGAATAGTTGGGGCGACTGCTGCGGCATCAAAGTGCCTAGCAGCGTTGCAGCAGCGTTGGAGGCGAAGAAGAGAGGTGCTGGAGGACAGGGACTGAGGCGTATACCTTTCGATTAGCAAAGCTACTACCAGCTGTATAGCAGTTACGGAAGAAACAATGCCAGACGTTAAGCCGATCTGTCGAAAGTACCGCAAGCTCCCAGGTATCACTTTCTCATTCTCTCTCAGAAGATCTCGCATCCTTCGTCCCACAGCCTTTTTGGACCTCTCTTCCGAATTTCATGAGCGAGTCACTATCCCTTGTCCTCTTTGCGACGTTCTGGAACCCCGAGTCTTCCTTTCGCAAACTCTAACCCAAAAACAAAACTACACATCACATAAACCATGATCCATCCGTCGATCCAACGAGTCAAAAATGATCGACCATCTGACATCTACCTCGTTTCCACGTTTCTTCCCAAATTATCGGAAGTTCTGGAACTTCCATGCAGAAAACTCAGAAAGTCAAAAGAGAGTCGATCACTCGATTCGCAACTCCAGACAAGATGACAATGAAGGTTTGAGGAGGGTGGTAGCAAGTTGCGATATGGTGTGTAGTCATGTCAGGCGTTTGACTCGCCTCATTGTTGGGTACCTTTGTCGTTGGGATGAAGCTGGCAGACTTCCGGTTTTACTTTTGGTACTTTGATCGATGAGTTCGGTATCGATACTATTTAGAGAAGCACTCCCCAATCATAGGCCTCTTTCCATAGAAAGTGATACATATCAGGTAGCATTATTCAAATCCTGCCATAGCATAATAACAGCAAATAGATTCCAGATCCTTGCATACAAGATAACGATACATGTTAAACAACTATCAGCTAACGTTCTTGCGGTCTATTTGGTATCATCAGACCGCCTGCGATTTAAGCCAGGTTCTTCCTGGTAGGACTCGCAACGACGGCTTTCTCGGGGTCCAAAGTGCCAACGGGGTATGTATCGACAGAACCTTGTATTTGATTCGTGTGCTGGTCTGTGTTCAGGAATAGAAATCCGATAGGATTGTGCGTCTGATTATTCAGTGGGAAAAATCTTGAAATTTGAATTCCAGCGTCAATTTGTCGTAACGCGAAAGCTGCTTGCTCGAAATGGTATGTAGTGCGAAAGGTTAGAGGTACTTCAGTCTGATTGGTTGTATTTGGAACGAGGACTTTCGATCATCACGGCATGTCTGAAAAAATTGTGAAAGATTTGTTCAGAACTCTTCGATGGTATTCTTATTCAATCATTACAGTTAAGAGGTACAACGAAGTACAGTACAAACTCGATATGTTCGAGACGAGATAATCTCCTGGCGACTCTAACAAGCACATCCAGATCCTGCAGAGATGCTTCCATTATTAGCCAGTCCATTCCAGCCGACGTGTAATCATAGAATCATAAGAACATTCCAACTCCATTCGCCGTGTCTTATTAGTACCACACATGGTCTTTCTACCATCCATCTACTACTTTTGTCTTCACATAAAGTCCCTTCGCTGGTTTGGCGGTGACACCGCCCTTGATGACGACATTCTTCTCGTCCAATTCCCGCTCGTCATTCAACGCGAATTCAAATCTACCAACCCATGCGGCGAGGAGACACATAAATTCTGCCTTAGCGAATGCTTGTCCAATACAGCTCCGTGGGCCGTGCAAGAACGTCAAGTATGAATAGTTGCTTTGTGCGCCGCCATTCGCGCTGTGAGGATTCTTCTCCGATGGTAGCCAACGATCTGGGTTGAACTTATCGCCGTCGGGCCCCCACAGCTCCTTGGATTTGTTGATTGCCCACGGGACCATCATAACACGCGTCCCTTTAGGCACGGCTTGACCGAGGATTGTCGTGTCTTGAGCGGCGTCGCGGAGGGTGAGAGGAACGGGCGGGTAGTATCGCAGGACTTCGTTGCAGACAGCATTCAGGTAAGACATGTGATCGATATCCTGGGTTGTGACGTCTTCGTTTCCATTTACACTTGGTAGCTTTTCTCTGATCTCTGCTCTTAACTTCGTCTGGACTTCGGGATGGAGACAAAGCATGTAGATAGCCCAGGTCATGGCAGTGGCAGTCGTCTCATGGCCGGCAGCGAGGAAAGTCATCAACTGATCCACTAGATTTTCTTCACTGAAGCCACCGCTTTCAAGGGCTACACTAAGAATATCAACATCTGTAAGCTCGCCTTTTTCGAGCTTATCTTTCTTGGATCGGATGAGTTGTCGACAGGTGGTTCGGATGACCGCTGCGGCAGCTTCGATCTCACCGTTTCGCTTGACTGGGAGGTTGCGTACGAACCAACCAGGAAGGAATATATTTAGGAGGCCGAGGATAGCAGCCTGTCTGGACGGCTTGAAGACAGTTCTGTATGTACGGTTGAGCTCGGTATCTGGATCTTTGATAGCTCCGAAATCTTGTCCCATTCCTGCCAAACCGATAATGTCAAGAGTGGCTCTGCTCGCCCATTCTCCCACTTCCATGACTGCGTCGTCCTTCTCGGTGTCTGGCTTCTTATGTGCAGCGGGTAACTCTGAGTTTGTCATCCCACCTGCGTTGATATGATCGGTCATCGCGAGAACAGCCTCTCTGGACTTATTCCAGAAGACCGGAACGAGGTCCTTCACATGTCGATAGGCAAATGCCGGCATGAGATTCTTCCTTTGCCGTTTGTGCTCATCGCCTTCTGCCAACAGAACACCAATACCCAGTAACCTTCCAAGTCCAGTGGCAACGTGAGATGGCTTGATGAAATCGTAATTCTTGGTGACAAGAACTTCTCCAAGGCCTTTAGGACTGGTAATGAAGAGACGTTCAGAGTTGAACATGCCCATGTATCGGATGATGCCATCGTTAGGTACACTCTCAATCCTGTTGTCATAATCAGCTACTAATGTCTGCAAATGCTCTGCGCCAACGTACCATTTAATCATGGGTCCGCCAGTAGGTAGAGCCTTGATTTGATCAAAATGTCCATTCCACCAACTTCCACCAGGAGGCGTAGGAAAATGTCTTATCGGCGAAAAGTATCTGGGGTACAAGACAATCTTGTAAAATACCCATATTGAGAATGACAGAATCCAGATTTGTGAAAAGGTTCCAACATAACTCGGCCGTGAAAAGACGAGTAAATCTGGTTTGAATCTAACGAGAAACGCCGAAGAAACAGCTGAGATTATCGTTACCGGTTTGAAAGGTATGCCAGACATTGTGGACAGCTCGCAGAACGAAAGGTGTAGTTTTTGAGCAGGTGGCGGGGTAGCAGGTGGGGTAGTAGCCTGATTCTTTTTAACATTAGAGAATGTTGTAGATGTACAATAAGTACAGATGAAGTGCTTACATGGTACCAGCCGTACAGGATAATTTGCCAGAAACTGAGGTCGCGAGAGACACTCGAGCTGGTGGGTCGTGGTAGATATTTAGATTCGTTTTCCTGCTGGCATTGGCCCTCGGGGTTTGGTTCGTGGGAAGTTTCAACGCTGAAATGCAGATTAATTGTTGTCGGCGAGAGGCGGGAGTGGTCGGATACTAAACATTAGGAGGAGAGAAGAGAACAGATGAAGCTTATATGCAAGAAGAAAGCATTTGAAGAAGAAACCTGCAAGCACCAGGAAGGTAAGGTTGGTAAGGTAGGTATGGGTGGCTGTGGGCGCGAACTGGAAGCTGTCGATGCGAAGACTGACAGGACCTGGTCATTTTCGGTGCAACTACATGAAGGCTACTAGTTCGGGCTTAGTTATGAGTTGATGCGAGCTATGGTGATTGGTCCATAAACAAATATGGAGACGGGCACGGAGGGGTTTCGTCCCGAAACCCCTGCTGCACATCATTTGAGGTCCTGTCCTGTCCCCCATGTCTTGGATTGGCCGAGGTTATTTCGAATAAGCGTGCCCAGGCAGTACTGTAGGTACCATTCGCAAAGGATAAAAGGTTGCCGTCCCCCTTCTTCGAGGTAAAACTTATTTGTAGTTGCTGATGCGTGATTGTCTTTTGATACACGCAAGACTGCTGCAGGGAGAATACCATATGACACGCTCGCAACTCCTTGAAATTGAGATGTAGTGTTGCAGTCGATGTAGATTATTTAGGTCTTCGGTATTACGAGGCCCGTAAAGAAAATAACCCTATTCGTTGATCGAACATTTTACGCTTGCGGATCCCGGTATCCAGCATTACACCGTCTCCCGTCTCTAGGTACTCGAGAGCCTGAAGGCTTCCATATGATGATGTAGTGCAGGTGGCTGAATCGAACGAAACATAATGCCTCTTTGGGAAATGGCGGCAAATGCTGTCATGTTGATACTGAACTTCCAATTTTTGTATCCATTGTCCTATATTCCTTGCTGAAATGCACCGTACTCCAGAAAATTGGAGGCAAGTAAGTACCTACCTAGTATCATTGACATTCAGTGTCAACTTAATATCCTTGCAATTCATCACGACATCGGCCGGAGTGAGCTGCTACATATGTATCGTCCGGTCCTTGTAATCTATCGTTCACATAGAACAACGTGCAGAAGGCGAACTCTCGAACAAGTCATTTTAGAAACTTGAGAAATGCTTTATGATGGAAGCAAGGGGAGATATAAGTAAGTTCCAAAGCCTGAATGAGCCGATGCAGGCATTACGGTCCTCAGGTTATTAAAATATAAGTGAAAGTATATGTTGACAGAAGGGATTCAGACACTCAAACACACTTTTTGAAGTAGATAAGTAGACACAGCTGGCACGATCAGGAACTAGTCAGAATGGCTATCTGTTGTTCGCTACAGAGCAGCAGACTTCAAATACTTGAATTCGCTCCTAGAGCCTCCATTGAGAAGTCATCTATAGAAACAGAAGTGAAATCGAGACGCAAGAGGAACTTTCCGAAACGAAGTGAGATGGAAGGCGTCAGATCCTACAATGACGGCGATGACGAGAGTCCCCAGCCACACTGTCGGCATCCAAATGATCAGTCGGATGATAGGGACAACGAACATATAAGAATTGCGGTAAATCGGTTTTAGCCCTTTGTGATTAATCTCCACGTAGAATTGCCGCTGGATGTTCTTCCTCAGACCTGCGAAGTGAAGAGAAGACGAGTGCACAGATGTCGACGCGAAGCCATGGCTGGGATATAGGAACGATCCTTGATAAAGGGTCTGTACCACTTGGCCAAGCCTTTTCCTAAATAATAAACAGCCATATCGTCCTCAGATACCGCTAGTCGTGGTGGAGTGTCCGGGATCAGTCTGGGAGGCGTGGTCGGTCGACAGGTTTGTTGAAACCATATGCCAGGCTGCAATACAAAAGCCTCCTGTTTGTCTCACACTCAAATCTGCCCGCTCGATGGTTGTTCATGGACCTTGTATTTGCGAGATCTGCCTTAGCTTCCTCCAGCGAAGATCTCATAGTACACCCATCCCGTAGCAAATGCCTTGCAAAGATGACTCAAAAGAATTCCATTTTCCGACTCCGAGAACCAAACCCCTTATCTCAATCTGCGTGCCTCACGTTCGGACTCGAGCAGGCATAGGATGTCGTCTTCGCGGACTGTACAATTTGAAGTTAGCTTATGCCCCAGTGAAAATTCTCAAGCCTCCCTCATTCTGCCATTTCTTTCTCTCGCCCGTATTGCGATTCCTCGGCTGTGCTGGGATTTCTCTAGGAATTGATTGTTCGTACCTGGGCCCTTGACGTTGCGGATAATGCTTCTGGTGGTGTCGTCCATGAACTCAACTCTGACTTGGGTAACACCTCCACGGGAACCTAGAAACCATCAGAACTTCTCCTCTCAATCTGCCAGCCATATCCTCCTCATCGCAATATTTCGGACATACCGGTACGGCCCAAGACACGGGTGACCTTCACAAGCTTGACTGGGACCTTTGAGGAATCCATATTTGCGATCTATGACTATCAGCGTCTGCTTCGTGATTTCGGCTTTCCGATGGACTGACTTGGATGAATGCGCGGGGATTCGAAGTATGTGGTTGTTGGAGATTGACTTGATAGCGGGCTGATTTGGTCGAAATTCTGGAAACTCTTTGAGTGTGGTCTTGCCTCCCAGCAGGGCTTGTTAGCGAGCGTGCGCTTGTCTAGAAGTAGTTTGGCGCCAAAACTACCTGACCCGTCAAATTGGCCAGCCTACCTACCTAGGTACCAAAGAGCCAAAGCCCAGAGGATGCGATCGCATGGAGAAGAATGACTGCATCCAAGCACAATGGAAATCTCGTTCGGCTCAGGAATACCTACCGAATCAATGGTTTTCTCTACTATTGCTTAATGCAGAAGTCAGTACCTATAGGTATTCATCTACAATAATTGTAAGTCGTGAGTACTTTTCAGAACGCTTGGCAACTTCTTTGAAAGTCGGCTCTTTGTTTAGTGCCACTTTCAATCCTCCAAGAGCCAGTCATCGTCAACGTGGGGCATTTCCTGCATCTACAAAAGTTCATGTGCAGAGACAACACAACACTTAGTTACACCATTCCATTGCGAACCCCACGCCCTCGACCCGACCTGCATTCGCATTCAATATCAACCTGTGATACGACGCCATTTACCTGTATCATTTTCGCCCGGCATAAACTGTGCGCTGTGAAAGCAAGTGTTCCCGATTCGAGTGAATACCCCGCGATCGGACGCCCGTTCTTTGTTCTTGCATAGAAAACCGCTCTTCCCCAGCTTTGCGTCACAATGGATCTCGTCAATCAGTAAGATATTGCAAGATGCCTTTCTTTCACGATGGCGAGCTTCATGAATCTTTTACTGACAATCCCTCAAGCCTAGAAGGCAGACTACTGTTTGCGGTTCCCAAAAGTGAGTCAACAACAAAACATATTCCCAGGGGATTTTGAAGCTGAACCCACACTAGAGGGCCGACTCCTGCAGGCTGCGCTCAATCTACTTGAAGGCGCTGATATTCAGTTCAGAAGAGAATCACGACTCGACATTGCTCTTGTCAAAAATCTGCCAATCGCCCTCGTCTTCCTGCCCGCTGCAGATATCCCCACCTTCGTCGGAGAAGGCCGAGTCAGTCTTGGTATTACCGGACGTGACACAGTCGCAGAACATGCCGCATTGGTCGAATCGTCGAGGAGGGAAAGGGCCGAGTCTGGAAAGTCAACACCAATCGAGGACGATGGACAGATGGGCTGCGAGGAAGTGATGGATCTGGGATTTGGCTCTTGCAAACTGCAGGTCCAGGTCCCAGAGAAGGGACAATACATAAAACCATCCGATTTGATTGGAAAGAATATTGGGACGAGCTTTGTCCACCTCGCCGAAGATTACTTTGCCGCGTTGGAGACCGAAGCTGCTGCATCGGCCGGAGAGACCAATGGTACAAAGTCGGGCCGCAAATTGAAGACCAAAATCATTGAGCTTAGTGGAAGTGTTGAGGCTGCGTGTGCTTTGGGCGTTGCGGACGGAATTGTCGATCTTGTCGGTAAGTGAAATACCTACCTGGTACTGGTAATATGCTTACAATATGTAGAATCTGGGGAAACGATGAAAGCTGCAGGTCTGAAGGCGATTGATACTGTTGTGTCGAGTACGGCTATTTTGGTCAAGTCAAAGAATGCATCAAATCCACAACTTGTTGATCTCATTGCTTCAAGAATACGGGGTGTAATTAGTGAGTTGTACCGTTCTGCTCCATATCTTTATTGCTGACCGATTTTAGCCGCGCAAAAATATGTTCTCTGTCAATACAACGTTCAGCGAGTGAACTTGGTTGCTGCAACCAAGATCACACCTGGAAGAAGAGCTCCAACCATTAACGCCTTAGAGGAAGAAGGATGGGTCGCTGTTAGTTCGATGGTGGAGAAGAAAAGAATAGCTACGGTTATGGACGACCTGACGGAAATCGGAGCTGTTGATATATTGGTTTTGGATATTGCGAACACGAGGACGAGCTAATGAGTTGACTTGAATACCCGGATAGAATTTCTTCGATATTGGTAGGAATAGTTGGACAAATGAATACCATTGATTTTTGATAGGTCAGTCTTAAATCTGCCTCCCAATATTGGTGCTCGTATCAGCTCTGTGACTTCGAGTGTCTGAGGAGACCTAGTAGCAAGGACAAATCTTACGAGGTCCATGACCACCAAGAGCATTCTCAGCTCACTCAAGTGCTCTGCCCTTTTTAGCAAGTGTCTGTCTAGCTCGGCACTGCAAGCCAACGCTGACATCCGGTTGACCCATATCCATACCCAAACCCTTCAGTGTAATATGTCTCTGGACTTCTTTTGAAGAATCTCCTTACGGCTTTACGGTCAAGATTTAAAGCTTGTTGCCAATACCAGAACAGGAATGTTCATTCCCCTACTTTCGGCTGACGGCGTGCGTTGCTTGTGTAACACAATTTCGCGTCAACACATCATTCGCGGCAAGGACGTGGTCACAAGCCAATGCCATGTGTGTTAACATCAAACGAATCGCCAAGAGGAAGGCTGAGACAAGCGTGGGCATTCTTTAAGCTGAGAGCAGTCACGGGCCTGCATTTGAATGTTGTTTTCTCCGAAGGCCGGCAGCTCTTGGGCTGAATTGTGGCGCGCCTACTATAAAGGGGCGTTCTTGGAAAAGAATTGTTGGTGATGTTGTTTTCAGCTGCACGCATTCCGAATCTTAAAAGATAATATCTGTTGCTCCTAGTCTGGTATAAGATACCGCCATGTCTTTCCCTTTTTTCATCTTCATCCGTTACACGGTGTCTCAGGGGTCGTCACCATGATGAAAGCATCCCTTTTCTCGATCGTTGCAGTACTTCTAGCAGTTACCAATGCTCATCCTCAAAACTTTCCGGTCTGCATAGTTGGAGCTGGACCTGCTGGGTTGACAGCAGCTAAGAATCTCGAGGACAAAGGCAGAAAAGTTGTAATCTTCGAAAAGCAAGATGAAGTAGGAGGGAAATGCCAAGCTGTTTATGAGACGTAAGTCCTAGGACGAACTTGGAGTCTTTGATCACAATTAATGTTCTCACCAGGAACACGTACCACCCTTTGGGGGCTCTTCTCTTCTCGAATGCAAGTTACCCGGAGACGTTGAAAGTCATCGAAACCTCCGGTGTCCCTGCTGTTCCTTTCGTAACGTAAGTTTTGTGTTGGGGGGACTCTTATGCAACTTTAGCACTCTTTTGCTTTATGCTAACCCCTTTGTGAAGTGGACAACGTTGGTTGTACGATGTTCCGACTGGTAGTCTCGCTTTGTCACCAGCGATATCGTCAGAGTTCGCAACACTTGTTGGCCAGGAATTCCAGCGTTACGCTGTATATTGGAATACTATCTTCGCTCCATACACTGCGCTGAGATACAAGGTCAGAAAATAGCTACTGCTTAAATATCAAAGCTTACTCGATTACAGAACGGTGTTCCGCAAGAGTTGACAGTGACTACCTCGCAATGGCTTGCGAGTAACAACTTCCAAGCTCTGCCAGTCCTCTTCATTCAGGCAATGATAGCCTTCGGTTATGGAGACTTAAGGGAAACTCCGATTGTAGGCTATCTCTACTTGGACTGCACCGCGGCGGCTTGCTGACTCCAAAAAATAGCTGTACATGCTTCAATATCTGACACCAGATATCCTTGCATTCTTTGCCCGTATTCATGGGGTCTATCTCATTGGTGAGTTGAAGCTATCTGTTTTCTGTGTCACATCTAACATACTGTAGACTTTCACAAAGTTTGGGTCGACTGGACGAAGAAATCGGTCAAAGGGAAAATCTACCTTGGCAGTACAATAACTAAGATCGGTATGCATCCTCACTTGCTGAACAAGATCTGAGCTAATTTCAGATTCAGATCGGTCCGGGCCGTTCCCAAAAATCAGTTACCAGAAAGGCCGCAAAGACAAACGCACGCCGAAACCTAAAACCGAATTTCAACTGTGCTCTTCAGTTATCCTCGCCTTCCCACCTACCATCCCAGCTCTTGAAGCAGCCAACCTCAAGACAAGCAACGAGGAAGCTACCGTGTTCTCACGGCTTCGCCTTACATCGTACTTCTCCGGCGCAGTCCGACTCCAAACACCACGCAACCTGACATTCAGTGCCGCCAGTCCACCCACCGTCCCTGTAGCAGCAACAGGAGCCCCAATCTCCCTCCTCCACTTGTTCAACACCTCTGACATAGCAACGACTTGGTCATGGGGAAATGGTACTTCCGAAGCCGTTGCTCGACAACTACTCAAAGAGACTTTGTCGAGGATCAATAAGGACCCCACGGATCCAGCTGCGGTGGCAAAGCCAGTGACGGATCAAGATATCTTGGGCTTCCAGGACAACGATTACTTCCCTCATTTTGGCCCAGCAGAGCTTGCTGGAGGATGGTATGATAAGTTCAATAAGCTGCAGGGTGCGAAGAAGACGTATTATGCTAGTGGCTTGAATGGGTTTGAGACTGTGGAGTTTGCTATCCGAGCTGGCATGGACATTGTCCAGACATATTTCTAGGAGAGGAAAGTTAATGTTGTGTTGTTGGTTGTTTTTATAACATGTAAGGACATGATCTGGATATTACATGCTTCTGCCTCTACAATTGAATTAGAGCCTTCCGTCAGTACAGCAAAGGCACACCTTCTTGTTGATACCAAAATCGCGCCGGCTGAGCTTCGAGATACTCGGGTGTTGCTGTCTCCGACTCCAGAAATAAACACGCCATATCCGCATTCTGGATTTGGTCAAGACAACAACAGAAGCACCCTTTCATGCTCTCCAGGGCTTGCGACTGGCTCATATACCCCACCGCTAGCCATGCCAGAGCATATTATGTCTAGTGATGTCCTTATCCAAGCTCTTTCTATACTTGAAAGCAGGAAGCCAATCGGACACGGAGGAAATTGCCTACGCTGATGAAGTGTTTTCAACGCGGCAGAAATGTAAGCATGCCACGTGACGGCTCAAAACATCCTACTGACCCTTAGATATCCAAGACCCATCTCGAATTTATGGATGCAAAACCAATGGCCTATTAATTCACATGGGGGAGAGGGTGTAAGTAGCACACGCCAAGACTTCTCAATACAGATTAGCTCAGGAGATTCAAGCCCCACCTTGCCGACTTCTCTAGGTAGGCCTTCGAACTCACATCCAGCTCCTTTGGAGTATCGGAAGCGATCTTCAAAACCTCAGATATCATCTGAACCTCTCTAGGACCACTCGACGGGTTTTGATCCCTGATTCGGTCCAAAATTGCGCCGCTTTCGGAGGCTGCGTGTGCGTGTTCTGGAAGACTCGGACAAGCCTCTCATTTCCCGCTGGTATCTGAGGCTTTCGAACAAGAATGGGCTCTTGACTGCCAGATCTCGACTCGAATTCCATTTCGGTGTAACATCTTCACACGATGCCTGGTCGTAGGGCTTGTGATAGATGTTTCAAGTACAAGCAAAAATGCAACTTCGAGGACGGTGAAGAAGCATGTCTTGAATGCGAGCTCTCGAAGTCAACTTGTACGACCTTGCGCTCAAAGGTACGCCAAGGACGACGTCCCAAAGTGAAGAACCTTGGTCCGGAAGGCTCTCTTCAGGTATGGGCTGTAGACAGACCATTGGCTTGCACCGTCATGGTGTCCAAAAACTATGCCTTCACACCTCCTGACAAACCGCACCTTCTGAGCGTCAACTACTGGGGCACGCCTAAATTTCTCACGATAGCCGAACTCGCTACAGACTTGCAAGTAAATGGGCTGCAGACACAACCAAGTTCAGACGATGAACAGTTCTTGTCCTTGGCATCGCCTTTCCAGGTAGACTCACCTGAAGTCCTCAAACTCTTCACAGATACATATGATCTGTTCATGCTCGGTCCAAGTTTCGCTTGGGGAATGCGTGCGGCTTTTCAGTACTCTTATATTGGCTCACCAGTCCTCTTGCACGATATCATCGCTGTGTTGTGGACGACTGTCAAACGGGCTAGAAATAACATAGCCGCGTGGGACCAAGATGATGTTGCTAGAGGCGCGGTCAGTCTGCAGCAGCTACGAACGGCTCAGATCTCTGGTATTGGGGACGCTCTGGCGATATTAGCTCTTGGGCAAACTCTCGCCGCTTTTGATCTTCTTACGAGCTGCAACGGCTCGACCTCTATCTTACGATACTCCCTCACCTCTATTCGTCCATGGCATGAGAGCGTTGCGAAGAATCCGATACTGGATCCTGTCATCATTGCATCAATCTTCTGGGATACTCTGAATTGCTTGATGGTAGGCGAGATTCCCATTTTGGAGCATATCTCGAGGGATACTCCAATTGTCGATCGCATGGCAGGACATTGCACAACTCTCCTACCGGTATTCTACGACCTGTGTATAGCGAGCAAGAAAGCCAAGTACGATCGGGGTGCTGGCTCAGCCGCTGACGTTCACAAACTGGCACAGATTCGACAGAAAATCTTTTGGTGGCGGCCAGAACCCCCTTTAAACCTGGCCGAGAACTTCTCGGATCAGGAGATACTGAAGATGGAAGCGCAAGCTTCCATGTATCGATCAGCAGCACTTCTGTTCTGTCATCGAACGCTGCACCCGATAGGCACTCTCGATGAAGTTGCTAGGGAGCATGCCAACAACATCATGTCTGAGTTCTCGAAATACTCGTCAATGCTCAAGCTAGAAACACGCTTGCAGAACGTTGGCTTTCCCATTCTCCTTGTAGCTCTGGAGATCCATGATTTGCCGAAGGACATCTGGAATTACATCACTCTATCGGCTGCAGCTCCCGTCTTCATGTCGAAGATATCTGCTCTGATTGACTGGGTGTGGATGCAACGGAATGATGGATGTACGGACTTTCTTCTCGATCTTATCAAGCGTGGACCAGATTTCGTTGTGATACCTTGAAGGGGGTTTTCCACTGAAAGATGCTTGAAGAAAAGATAACAACTTTGTTACCCAATACCGGCATATGTCACAGACTTCTAAAGCAATGCAAGGCGAATCATTGGTAAAGACCATGGGCATATAGTATGGCCAATTCAGTGGCCAGCGCTTGAGAGCAGTGGAGTAGGCACATGGTCATCCGATACACGACTTCGAGATCTATATGTCTATGATGTCCTTTGCGGAACTTCAAAAATTAAATGCTTCATATTCATTGCTTGCACGAAACGCCATTAGAATCATTACCAGGTATCATCACTTCCTTCCACCAAACTGTATCCTCTCTAAGAACTTCAACACCTCAGCGGCCACGAGATCTGGGCTCTCCAACATCGGTGCATGTCCAGCTCCAGGCACTATCACAGTCTCAACATCCTTGAAATTCGATGCCACCCATTCGGCCTCCTTGAGCGGATCGCTCCAATCAGGATCCTTATCTCCAATGACCACCAATGCTGGAGCTTTGGTCTTCCCCAGCCAAGGCGTTACAGCATTGTGGTTTGCTCCCGCAACAGTCGCCTGGAAAGCTGGCCATCTTCCCGAACGCTCCAATAGTGCCACCGAACTGATCGCTCTCTCCTTCCCCTTGTCCGGTAGGCCAGGCCACAAAGTCTTGGAGTAAGCTCTCCATACATATGGACCCCAAGGCCACCAAAGCGCAACACGCAAGACTCCCATCATGAGAGCATTAGCACCATTTCGGAGGAATGGTGCAAGAAGCACCAGGCCAGCGACAGCTTCAGGATTCTTCCCAGCAGCAATAACACTCGCTCCACCAGATAATGAAGCGCCGGCAAGGATCGCAGGGGCGCCACCAAGAGCACCGATGATAGCGAGGTAATCATCTGCAATAGCCTCGTCGCCGTAGCGCTTGAAGCCTGTGGTGCTGTCACCGTGGCCACGAAGATCGTAACGAGCGACACGGAATCCTGCTGCGACGAGTTTGGCGGCGAGGGGGCCATATGCATCCCGAGTGTCGCCCATGGCTGGAGAACAGACGATTAGAGGGGCGTTATCCTTGCCTTCGACTTCTACGGCAAGATTGCCGCCGTCAATGGCGACCTGGATGATAGGCATTGTTGCTGTATAACAACGATATTTTATTGATGTGGGTGGAACGAGTGTTGAAGCTGATATGAGAGCTTCTGCTTGATTAAAGTGGATGGCCGTATCGAAGCGTTATTTCGTGAAAGTGTTTGATAGTCTATGTGACAGACAAATGAGGCGAAAGTGACGAGGACGAAGTTGAAGATGTAGTTTAGAAATGAGCAGGCTATGGTCATATATACATTTCCCTGGTACTCTGCCATTCGGACGCGGGTCATTGCACAAGCCACCAAACAATGTGTGAAATATACTCAAGCTCGTGTATTGAGCCGCAAAGGTTCTAGCGCAGTCTCTACCTTCCAGTAATTGGCAAGACGAACCTCGCTGATACGACCCATTCTGCAGTAACTCGCGTACTGATCCACACGGCGTAAACACCACCCCACCTCCACAAGCGAAGCAGGGGTAAAGTCGCGGATTGAGCCGCAAGAGGTTTAGCTTCGTATGCAATAATGTGGCTCATGATATCGTTGATAAACGCCTCTGGGGATTGAGACACAAGTCATCGTATAGAGAACCAACAGGTCGGCATCATATCGCACCGTACACTGCCTCGCATTAGTCCGTGTGGCTGAGATAGGGTTAGAAGATTATGGTTAACGTAGGCGGGCGGTCTAAGGGGTGTACGACATGTCGAAAAAGGCATGTGAAATGTGGTAGGGCTTCGCAACTTACACTTGATACGATGCGGGACTATCCTAGTTTGGAGAGTAAAACTTGGAACTAACGAGCGTCAAGATGAAGGACAGCCCGTATGTCTACGCTGTCAGAAAAGCGGCCTCCCATGTGACGGCCCAAAGGGTCTCACGTTCGTCGTGGGGACGATCGTAAAATCCCGCCGAAGTACGAAAGCCGCGCCGGGGGCCTCTTCCAACATAGACTGCTATCTTAGCCATGTACCTCGAAAGTCATTACTCAGCAGTAGCGAGTTCGAGGTATACATCTGCTATGCTTTGAAGGATCTGCGTCGTGGTGGTTGCATCGAGCTCTCCACAAGAAGCATCCAGCCTACCGAGCTCACCACTCCACCAGTTCCAGCCGCCATGCAGCGCATTCACATCTCCCATCAAGCCATCTTCAGCTTCGCGGCTATTTTCTTCGGGAAGCAGCATCGCCAAGCGCGGATCACCAATATGGGGTTCGACTTATATGGTATGGTTTTGCAAAGGCTCAACAAGGCTCTGTCGGATTCGGCATATAACACCAATGACGATTTGATTTATGCGGTGGTTACTCTTAGCATTATGGAGATGTTCATCTCCACAGGAGCAGGGAATCACCTAAAACATATGGAAGGACTTGAGCGCCTACTTGCTCTGCGAGATCACAGCTTACCGTGTTCCCTCGAAACGGCGGAGCTGTACAGGAGTTTGCGGCAAATGACCCTTTATCCGGCATTGCGAACGAGGAGAGCGTCGATTCTTGCTAGGCCGGAATGGAAGAAACAGTTGAGAGAACATGTTGATTCGAATGATCGGTTGATGCAGCAGGAGCTCTTTGACGTCTTGGCAGATTGCACTGTTGTGATTGCTTCTCGTGAGCGAATTATCAGCAATGCTGAGACAATACCCGAAATAAATGAACTCGGACTTAGCAAACTCAAGGAAAAAGCCACGTCGCTGCGGGATCAGCTTCACTGCTGGAGAGAACGGTGGGACAACGACGAGCGGCACAAAGTCACGGAAAGGCCACTTTCAGACAACAACCTCGATCCTCTAGAGACAGATCTGCAAACGGATGTATTACCATTCGATACGACTCTAGAGTACTTGGATGACTTTGCAGCCATCACAGTAATGCTTTACAACATAGCCCTCATATACGTCCTCCATATTCTCGCCCTCCTTACATCACCAGCGCCCGCAGGCCTCCCGTATAAGCTGTCTTCCACAACACCACTACAACCAGCATTCACTACAAAGGATAACATTGTGAAAGATCCACCTCACTTCCCGAACATCTGGTCCACGCCCATCACCACCGACCAGAGTGCAAACTTACCAAATCCCTACCTACTCGCCCAAAAGACCCCAGTCTTAGACATTTGTCGTAGCGTCCCATACCACCTTATCAACTCGCACAGATCGTCATCTTCAACGCTTCACTGGGCCATGGCTACAATCTGGATCAAGCTTCGAGGTGAAGAATCGGTTGTCGGACGATGGGTGGAGAGGGTCGGGCACGAGCGGAATCCACTACTTGTCAGAACGATGAAGACATTAGCGCAGTAGAGGTTGAGAGCAGAACAAAGTCCTCTTGCTGTGGGCAGATGGGTTTGAAAGAGTGAGATTTGATATTCAGGGGATAATATGAGTAACACAACTCAGCACCGAGCATGTTGGAATACGGCGCATGGGATTTGTAAGGTTGACGGAGTCGCGTGGGTTGCAAGTTTGCAGGCAGGAACTGCTATGATATTGCAACATGTTTGGCGGTTCGCTTTTCATTACTTATTGTGTCTATTTGGGATTAAGCAATACGCAGTATGGAGTGAGAGCAGGTCGAGAAACGATACGATGTTCTTCCAGTGTCAATGTCGCTTGCTATACTGCCTTCTTCATTTGCTAAGCATTGTCTATAAACAGTGATTTTCTGGAAGCTAATAGCTGTCCCCCACTTTTCCAAGAAAGAAAGTAAAAGGTATTCGACTAATCTCGAAGCTCAAACATAAGGCCATGTCTCGAGACGTACAAGAGAGTCAATATACCGCCACCTAGAAGAGCTGCTCATGGATTATAAAAGTGAGGGATTGATTCCTAGCTTCGATGATTGGCGGGATCTTCTAAGCCGCCTATTACTGTGCCCCTGAGATGCTCAGGGACGAGCTTACGAAGAAGGTGCGATGTGGTTAAGTCTTGAAGAGGTGCCTGGAGGTGAGATTTTAGAGCGCTGACTTGAAAACAGCTCACTGGCTGGTCGTGAGCGTAGCACGAGAACACCGGAGATTTCTATACCAGATGAAGAATGGAATCTTTGTCCTGCAGCATGGCTACCTAGCAGCATTCAAATCGAGATACTGGTAAGATACGGACTTTATTTGAGGACTTTCAGGTTGGCTGCTGAGAAATGCGACGATGGCTTCTCCCCTCGCCAATCCCTCAAAATGCCACTCACAGATAGCCCTTCGGACAAAAGATAAGACATGCATGTCTGTATCTCCTCATGCAAGTCAATGAAGATGGTATCAGTCAACCATGACTCTCTTATCTCGGCTACCAAATCCTTCATATCCAGAGCAACAAAACATGCAAGTCAATCCTCCCTTACCTCTCATCTGTCAGCCTTTTGCTCATCACCGCAGGATCAGATCTCGACCTTTCAGGCCTCGCTGCAGCCTCATCACACAGCACACACCGAGAGCAGGCAAGAACCTCCGGGAAGAGGAAATTCGTGGCGTTGTGCCTGTGTCCAATCGATATCTCATGCAGCCCCGGACGGAAAGGGGCCTAGCTCGGCTCAGCAGACCCGTTCAGACAGACGAGGCGAGGCGCATCCCTAGCATTCTGCAGCTTGTCAATAAACGTGCTGCTGTACTATGGTTCGAGAATAGCTGAAGGAATGCTGCGAACAACGGACATGCGTTACATTTGTCATCACAGTGAACTTTTCAAATCTTCTTGATGAACAGTGATATAGTAAGTAGAGACAACAGTTGAAGGAACAATTATCGCTCAAACAAACCAAGCCCAAGCCCAACATTCTGTATCCGAAAATACTTCAGCAAGCGGGCGGCCGCTAAGCCACTCCAATTCCCCTTTTTCGTGGCGCAGATCTCCCGCTCAGCTCCCCCTAAGCTCCACGCTTCCCTCACCCAGTCAGGCTCTGATCAACCCTCCCAGGTTCCCCATCGCGCCCCAAGCAAACCTAGAACATTCTCCATCGAAAAGACTTCTGAACTTCCACTCTCGAAACAAACCTGGAGTACAGACGATCCCCCACTTCTCTACTCTGTCGTCTTCAATTTCAACATTCCTTCTCGTTAATGATAATAAACACGAGGTTTTGCGACCAATCAACACTCAACTCAGTCAATAATAGATAATCGACAAACACCACATCACGACGCAACGCAACAATGCACTTCCCACGACTCCCCATCCTCCTCACCCTCCTCACACTCGGCCTCTCCTCTACGATCCTCGCACAAGTAGCCAACGAGACGATCACACCCGAGAACTCAGTCAACGCGAAGATCTCGCCTGGGAACTCCAAGTACGAGTACGTAGGCTGCTACTCCGAGACGACGCTTAACAATGGCACGAACGGGATGCGGACGTTGAACAGCGGGAAGACGGAGAGCGTGGAGACCATGACGGTGGAAAGCTGTTTGGAGTTTTGTGATGCTGATGGGTATGAGTTTGCTGGATTGGAGTATACGAAGTATGTTTCCGTTCCTTGCCTCCCTGCCTGATTGATAGGCCTCTTGCGTTCCGAAAATAGATATACTGCCAATCTATCTGTACATCCATTGAAACAGCTGACTAAAAATTATCCCCTCCATAGAGAATGCTGGTGCTCGCCTTTCCTCTCATCGATCGCCGAAAAGCTCGACGACAGCGCCTGCGACCTGGCATGTATAGGCAATACGACAGAGATATGCGGCGGAGCTCTCAAGCTGAGCGTGTACAATGAGAAGGACTCGAAGAAAGGTGCCGCAGGTAAAGTCGTGCGAACGGCTCCTGTGGGCAGCATTCTGGCCCTGGGGATTGCGATGGGAGTCTTGTTGTGTCTGGCTTGAGAGGGTTCGTATCGATTGTGTTGGATATATCCGAGGAGCAGGCAGGGAAAGGATAATTTATAATTGCGACAATGATGCGGGAGAAATATGAGTGTGTGGTGTATATTCTACTGGTGGAATTGCAGAAAGGAAGGATTGTATGTTGAAATGGGCTGCGCCGGACTGATTCGCTGGAGACGTCTTGCTAGCCAGGCTTCGCGCATTCGATCAGAGGAGCTTGATTGCTTGCACACCTTATATATGGGCGGCGTGGTAAGCAACGGTAGTTCTGGAGTTATGACTGTTGGCTTGTTTTCCTTGTTCTTAAGCGTTGGAAATGTTTAGTGTGATGAGATTATGGGTATGGATACTATTGCTTTTGCGAATAGAGAGATAGACTAAGCAAGCGTGAGAGCTAATGGTCTTGCTTGCACACAAGACGGAGACAGGCAAGGAGTTCTATGGTTGCCTTTTCTCGTAGAACAGGATTAGATAAGAGCACTAATGCTATAATTCTAACTTCCCAAGTCCGCGTTCTCTGACTGCTAGCTGGACTTTCTCTTTGATGCCGTCAAATGCATTACTCCATATCTTCGTCCCTTGGTTATTCTCGTCAGCTTCGTCGATGAGCCATTCGAGCCACTTCGCAACTCCAACTACTTTGCTCATGTCTCGCTCATCCAATACCACTCTTCTTAAATATCTTTCCATAGCAGCCACATCATCTGGATGTGGCCCGTCATCCGCGAACTCTTTGTACCACTCACTGAGAGTATCTCTTAGCTCGGGCAATGTACTCAGTTCTTGAGTTGTGAACGTCGGTCTCGGCTCTCGTGGTGATAATCTAATCTTCCTCTGGCCAAGAGGAGCTAGGTCAGGAGGTCGTCGTTTCTTGATAGCAGCTGTTGTCATCAAACCGCCTTTTTTAGCAAGTCGTTTGCGTCTATGCTCGTTCATTATCTCCTGACGCATTTCTTCGGGCAAGGCAGCTATGAAGTCGGGATCTAAGTTGTCTGAGTTGTACCCATCTGATTCCCCTCCAGGGTCTCGAGAGCTGCCTCCTTTACTCGCGACGAAGTTGGCTTGAGTAAGATTCGAGTAAGGATCCTGCTTGGGTTTTGCACGAGCACCTGGAGGGCGGCCGCGACCTCGTTTTTTGGTCGGAGTCGTCTTCTTAGGAGGCACGATATGTAGACCTTTGCGAGGGGATTGCGGAAGGAGGCCTTGTTGAGCTGGAACAGCATGACTCACGTAAGATGCAAGCACCTCTGCTTTCATGTCATCCGGCAGTGCTTCGAATACTTCTGGATCTAGTTGAGAAGGCAGGTGTGGAGCGTCTTCCGGAGCCACACTGTTTGATCTTGACTTGACGAAGGGAGACTGGGCTCTCGATGTAGGCCTACTTTTACTTTGTGCCATGAGTTTCGACCTGATGTCCTGGGGAAGTGCGTCCAGTACTTGCGGATCGATCTGGCTGGGAATGATGAACTGAGTGCCCATCACATTCAGTACCTTCTTAGCACTCTGATCTGCAGCATTGGCTCTGGCAATGGCGGCGGCTGGGTGAACAGAAGGAGTCTCTTTCGTCTTCTCTGGACTCTCAATGTCATCCGACACATTTTTACCAAACAGCAGGCGAGCTGTTCCATTCGTAGGTTTCGTAGGGGTGACAGTTTCAGTGATTGGATCCAAAGGCTGCTTGAAATTCGCATTGTCATACCCTACAGACGTGTCCTTGGGTTTGGTTGGCGTTTGTGGGTCATCGATAGGATCTTCAGTAATCTGCTTCCCCAGCTTTGGCGGTGCAGCACCCCAGTTGATCCTCCTTTGACTGCCATCAGGCATGCTGGTACTCGAAGCCTTCAGAAGTTCCAGTTTCGTCATTTGAACCCCAAGGCCCCTGAGTTCGCCAGGAGAAAAGCCATAACTTCGTAGAACAGAGATCGCTTCTCGTCCAATGACTTCGGCATTACTCGTTGCGACTCCCAGCACAATACTCTTGTTGAAGGTATCACATTTCCCATGTCCTAAATGCTTGGGTGGATCCAATGGAGCATCAGCAGACTTCCTCATAATCTTCATTGTCAACTGCCGTCCCTTAACTCCTTGGTCAACAAGCCTTCGCTGAAGCTCTATGCAAAGGTTCTGCACGAACTCCTCGGCTTCAGGCTGAGAGATGAAGCGAATGCCCCAGTTGACTTCCGCAGACACCGATTTTCGAACAACTTGCTCTCCAACTTCGATACGGTCGATGCCTCGAGAATAGTCCCATATCTTTTCCCCAGTCTTGGGGCCCAGAACAGTCATGAGGCGATCTTTCGTGAGTTGTCGAACGTCCTTGACAAATTTGACACCAATTTCCTCCAGCTTTCCTCCAATGCTGTAGGCAACACCAGGGAGGTCCTGAACAGTGAGCTCACCAATGAAGTCCAACACCTCTTCAGGCTTGATCTGATGCTGGCCTGCAGGCTTGGCTTTGCGAAGAGCCACTTTTGCGAGAAGGATGTTCGCTCCAATTCCTACAGACACTTCGCAACCTGTTTTTTCCTTGATTTGCCTTCGGAGGCCATCCGCGATCTGGTTCGCCTTCTCTTGCTCTCTCCAGATACTTCCTTCGTGGACTCCGAGACCATCAGTACCACCTGCAGGCAAGCAGAGACTCGTAATATCAACGAGAGCTTCATCTACACTCACACTCTGCACGATGCCTCCGACATCTAGGATAGCCTCGTAGAAACCTCTGCTCGCTCCTTCGTAAGCTGGAAAGTCGTAGGGGAGGACTTTAATGGATGGGCACAATTCCAAAGCCTTTTTCATCCACATCCCGTTCTTCACCCCAAAAGTCCTAGCAGGATAATTGCAGCTCGCAATCTCACTTCCAGTGCCACTACCATGAGCAACGACTGCGGGCTTGTTGACGAAATCCGGCGCATTCTTGAGCGACACAGCACAGAAAAAGCTGTCGAAATCGACGTGCATGACATATCGTCGAGCTCCTGGTTTCCTCTTGGTCGGCAATCTCTGAGAAGCGGACTTCTCCGATGCCATCTGCTGGAAGCGAGATTTTAAGTCGGCTTTCCAAGTGGACAAGTGATGAAGGCGAGACTCTGAATAGTACTGCTTGAGGAAATCAGGATTTGCAGTCGACGACTTTCTGATATGGGGATCTGCAAGTAGGACTGCGTTGTGCTCTTCAGCGGTCATGACTTTGGATTTCTTGGACGGTGACGGACTTTCAGCGTCATGCGTCCGCTTAAGAGGATTGAATGCTTCCGTATATTTGGATGGGTTGAATTGTTCTGGAACATCATCCTGGACTGACTGTCTGCTGGCTTTTGGTGGAGCTTGAGTTTCCTGTTGCTCCTCAGCACGAGGGGCGCTGTGTTCCGTTTTGAGAGGACTGGACTTCCGGGCAGCATCTCCCATTACAGCACTATTCAGAGCATCTTCCAACGAAGAAGATACCTCAAAGTCGCCAGATGATTCTAGATTCTCCAATGCTTTCTTTGCCGTTACTGGAACTTTTCGCTCCATCAGTTGTTGCCGTGGAGCCACATCTCCCATAAACACCCCCGTTCCGTTGAAGGCCACGGTCTGCGTGCTTGGAAAATGGGCACCGTCCTCGTCGTCGATATCATCCACGACAGACTGAACCTGGCTGGTATACCAACTCATGCTCGTCTGCTCTCGATACCCACGCTGCTGGGTATTGGTCTGACTGACCATCTTCCCATCATTGAAGCCCAAGAGTCTCTGCCCGACGCCCTCATCGACAACTCTGTAGGCATCCCATGGCAGCAATTTTCCCGCCGCGATGCTATCCACGATCCACGCCGGCTTCACAATACGATATTTGCGAAACTCGATAGCCTTTTTGGGCGTCAGACTAGACGCAATGATATGCGTCACCGTCGTCTTTCCATCGAGATACTGCATGAAACCACCTCCATAAGCAACGACCATACGATGAAGGTCATTGAGCGAAGGCTGCGTGTAGCCATTTACATGCGCGACGATCCCCCGAAAGATCCTTGGCTTGTCCGCCGATTCTGAGCGCAGCTCCGCGTCAAGATTTTGCAACTTGATCTTCTTGCGGCGGAAATAGTCTGAGAAGCCGCCAAATTTAGAGCCTTTGTATTCTTCTCCTTCTTCATCTTCGAAGGTGTGAGATTCGATCCGTTTTCGCACGGATTCGGAATTCTTCTCCAGGCGACTACCCATATTAAATATTGGTCGTCCGTGAGGTGGACTTGGCCGAAAGTAGAGGCTATCTCAGAATCATGGTTTGGTGAAGATTTGATGTGGTTGTCACGAAATATTGCTTGCCTGAAAGAAACCTGGAGGTCGCGTCAATGAGGCGCGGGAGCACGTGTGTGGCAAAATCTCGGACAATCTACGGCAATCAGATTCAACCTCTCTTCATCTTCGACTGCTCGGATTTCTTGTACAAAAAGCTCGGATAATTGATCCAGGATTTCAATACATAGGTAGTTGATTTCCAATTTGGCATTGCAGTATAATGACACTTCCGACTCCCGGAACCATAAGTCCTAGCGAGGCGGCTGGTGATGCTTTAGTGCTTTGTGGCACATCGTCATCGATTCTAGTCTCGTTCCAGGGTGCTAGTAAACAAGCTAGAAGCTCATCTCATCCTCTATAATCTCATTTACTCGATTTTCTGATAAGGATATAACAGTTCCAGTCCTGTGTTTCCTTGCGAGTCTTTCTTCAATATTGTCACTTAATTTGAGAAGTTAGACATGCCTCAACACACCCCGGACGAGAGAGCGCCACTGCTCTCAAACGGCAGTGCCGCGTCTCACGAAGATAGACATGTATGTATCTTCTTTCTCGATCTCGATCCTTGCACCAGCACTGATATTCAAATCAGCTCTTAGAATTCAGCAAAGAAGACGATGACAATCCAAGGAACTGGTCAGAATGGAAGAAACTTGCCAACATCGCCGTCATAGCTTCTATGTCCAGTACGTCAACTTCTATGCTATCCTTCATATTCCTCAAGTTCATTCTGACACAGCACAGTTCTCAGCCCACTCGCAAGCTCGATGTTTGCACCAGGCATTGAGCAAATAGCCAAATCACTGAATGCCACCACAGACGGGGTGATAGGGTGTCAGACTGGCTTCGTAGTCATGCTTGGTATCGGCCCCTTGGTCTTAGCACCGCTGTCCGAGACGTTTGGGAGAAAGCCTTTGTATCTCGTGTGCTTCACCATCTTCACTTTGCTGCAGATACCTACAGCATTAGCAAAGACGTTGCCTGTGCTCATCACCTTGAGAACGATTGCTGGCTTCTTTGGAAGTATTGGTATCGCCAATGGAGGCGGCACGATTAGCGATATGTACGCACCCAGCGAACGAGCAGGTATCTTCGGCTGGTATCTCCTGGGTCCTCTCCTAGGACCAACAATTGGACCGCTTCTCGGAGCCATCATTCTCGACAACCTGAAATGGCCCTGGCTCTTCTGGATTCTGTTGATCATTTGTTCCGTCGCTGTCCTCGGCGCCTTCTTTTTCTTGCGGGAGACGTATGTGCCAGCAATTCTTGAGAAGCGCAAGAAGGAACTCGAGGCGAAAGATTCAACTCACTACTACTACGAAGGCGAAGACACACGTCCTCTGCGAAAGAAGATAACACAGTCTATCAAACGGCCGCTCCTGATCCTCTTCACGCAGCCAATCGTCATCATAATGGCTCTGTACCAAGCGCTGCTCTTCGCCATCACGTATAGCATGTACACGCAGTTCCAGAGCATATACGGGGACTTGTACGGCTTCAGCACATTGCAAGTAGGTCTGACGTACCTGGGACCTGGAATAGGATTCTTGACTGCAGTGTGGTTCCTCGTACCGCGAATCGGATCAGTCTACAACTCCCTCACTAAGAAACACAACAATATTCCAAAGCCGGAATACAGACTCCCACTTGCGAATATCGGTTCCGTCGTAATTCCGATCTCGCTGTTTACTTTCGCTTGGACGACGGAATACCATGTCCATTTTATGGTTCCCATTATCGCGACGTTCTTCTATGGGATTGGTCAGGTGGCTATTTTCAATGCGGTGCAGAACTACTATATTGATTCGTTTGAGAAGTATGCTGCTAGTGCTATTGCAGCGGGAAGTCTGTTCCGCAGTGTGGTTGGGGGTGTGGTGCCTGTTTTTACTGGGGGCTTGTTGGAGAAGGTTGGCCTGGGGTGGGGGTTCAGTATCTTCGGGTTTGTCAGTTTGCTTCTGGCGCCGAGTCCGGTGTTGTTTTATATGTTTGGGGAGAGGCTGAGAGAGAGGTTCAAGGTCGAGTTGGATTGAGAGAGCGAGGCTGTAGGCGTGCACGGTGAAATGGGTAGATTGGGGTTCCTGTGTAACTAGAGTAAGGCGCGTGTGTAGATGTGAAACAATTTAGAATGTACTCATCGGAGCTAGTGAGAGAAGTGCCTGGCGAAATACAGAGCTTCCTATCTACCATCGTGCTTGGCAGTGGTAGAGTAGCGCATTACTCCCGTGTAAACGAGACCTTCCCGTCCTAAGACCAAATACCCGGGACGGCGGGACAAATTAAATGAACATGGTATTCTCGCACCCCATAGGATTCTTCTCTATGGGGGCCATATCAAGGAGCTACTTTCATTCGTCGATACACGGAAAGCTACAGGATGCCAAGGCGGATGCCCGGTTACCATCTCACAGGTCCAAGAAGAATCTAAGTACGCGCCTGACTAAAGCCCGAAGAATGAAACCCAACAGATTGGGCAAGGGGAGAAAAAAGCAAGAAGGCCAGTACGGCAGGTAAGGTAACAGATGATTTCTTACGCGCTGGTTGGAAGTCAGCATCCAGCGCCATGAGACTTTGATGTCGATGTCGACTCCTCGCTTCGCTAGCGAGTTCTCCTGACGAGAATTGATAGCAAGGCGCGGCTCACAATTAACCGTGACATCCACTCTTGAGAAATGATCGTCCTAATCTTAACTTTCTGTACATCTGCCGGTACTTGTCGGGGTTGGTAAAGAGATCCAACGGACCGAAATTGAGATGCTAGCAGGAGCTGCACATCGAAATTTCCCAGTGACCATATCCGGGTCGACTGTGTAGCCTTACCCGCGTGATGGGGCGTTCCTCAGTAAATGTTTCTAAAGACTAGTAACAGATTTTTGGAGAAGGATCTGTTGATACAGTGGCTGGTGGGCTCGTGGAGAAGATCCATCACAAGAAGCCCCCATCCTCAACCACGCCAGCAAGTAGAAGGAAATCAACATCCAAAACAAGGAGTGACTACTTGTATGTCTGCATGCTGCACGTTGAACCGCAACACCGCATGATACATGCATGGGACCTATTGATACCCCACAGTACATTCCTTCGAAGCTGCAACAACGAAACATATGCAGATCCGTTGTAAAGCTGGTGATTGGAAGTTGTTGTACTCTGCTCCTCCACTCTTGTGTTCCCAAGACCGGAGCATATCTCCTTTTAGTATTTAACGACCAGTCAGCTTCCTCTTTAAAAGCGGCCGCAGGTCCACTGACAGCTGGGCAGCATGAGGATATATGGGGACGCAAGGAAAGAATACCGAGAATGCACGAACTTGGATATCTGGTGATAGAAATAATTTTGAAGAAGAAGATGACCACGAACCCAAAGTGCAGCACCGCATGCAGGGTCTTAACTAGCGAACCCATAAAATCTCTTATCACGGTATCTGGTTTGAAGCTCGGAAGCATTCCTCGGCGGATCCACCTGAATCCTGAGGACTTTCCAGACAGTCCCACTGGAAGCTGTAAAGTGATTCGTGGAAAGGCTATGCACGACGAAATGCTTATCTTTCCCTAACGGACGACTGCCCTCAGACTTTTGACTTTGATGCCGCAGCGAGGTGAGGGGTAAAAGCAAACAACAAAAGAATGTCTCCCAGAGCGGGAAACCTTGCCCATGGGATGGAGGCACGGCTGCCTTGTAGCGCAGTTGTAGCAAAAGTGCTGCGGGATGACGGTGCCGAGTGATGGAGCAATTCGGCTGTCCACAGGACTCGGACGAAACGTCGAAACAGACTCTGATTTGAGCCGATCACTTCACCGCCTATAACAAGATGCGCATACAACACCCTTCTTTCACTTCGTCCCCTAGATGAGGTCTGGCGGGGATGAGCCGCGAAGTGTTTCGAATTGTCAAGCTTTGAACGAATGAGGCAGTTGGTGGAACTGACAGCTCGTTTTGAAGTGCGTTTTGCCCTTCGAACCTGCATCCGGAAGATCTAGTGAAGTCTCCCAGTACCGGATTTCACACATCTGTACTCGAGTAGGTTGGGCTGGGTGGCAGGTTTGATGTCCGAGTCCTGATGAAAATCCCTGAACGGGCAATGGCAGTTGAAAGAAAGGCTGATCATCTGGTAGATCCTCATTACTTCGCATAACAACGACATCATTCCCTACTCGCCTCTGATAGGAGCAAGTGCCCAATCTGCCTGCTACTAACAAACTTGACCTGAATCGAATGCCGCTGACAGTGCTGTGCTTTCGTTGGATGTGTAGGGGGAAAATCTCTTCTAGGATGTATTGAGGGCATTCAAATGTATGCCAGCAACCATGAAATTCAGGACCTGGCGCCCGGAAGAATGTCATGGTCGCTCAGACTCTAAGCATGTAGTTGAATGGATCCTGCCTGGTGTTGAGATAGTAGGCGCTCATAGGCCACTTCGAACCCGACTCGGAGAAATTGATGAATTCTGTTGGTAGAGAAAACATCCTGATCAACGGCACACGATGTACAGTGGGGAAAGCAAAGGTTTATCGTCGGCTTCCTGCCTTGTCAGGATGCTGAAGGACGGGCGTGATTATGAGTGGCAGATTTCCCCGGGCTAACGTCACAGATTGGTTCACAGGTTCGTTGCTGTGAGGCAAAAGAGTAAAAGAAGTGCTGATCGTGCAACGGGCTGCCTTGTGGAGAAAAGCGGCGGAGGCGACAACGGGAAAGGCGGTCGTTGATCTCTCGTCGTGAGACCAGAATGCCTGGCGATGATGTCAGGGGGTGACGGATTGGCACGGGCATGGATCAAGACGAGGATGGCGAATAATGTGGGGTGTCGGTTTATCAATGCCAATCCCAGCAACGGAGTCTCTATGGAGGCATAATGATCCTCCACAAAGAGCGAGAGGAGATGAGTCTCGAGTCTGAAAGGAGCCAGAGAGATGCAGAGAGTTTGAAGGCACTCACTCGTACTGTAGAAAAGGAGGAGAGCTGAGCAGAGTAGGCCAGGGCAGGTAAGCGGCGAATAGCATCAAGTCGCTCGAGGTTCGCAGTCTGTTCGTCGTCTCTCGGGTCAGGGTCAGCGCCTCACTGCAGGGTGGTCACATGGCCGGGCTGCATCGTAAAACGCCTCCTGAACTCTAATAATGACGACTGGGATGTTCCCATTCGTTCGGAACTGAACCTTCAAAACATCGTCATTTGCAATATTGGCCGCCTCACGAGATGCTTGAGGGGCAAGGACATCGTTGCTGATACAGCTGGAGCCTTGAAGAAGTTGATAAGATTCCAGCTTTTCAAAATGAGGACCGAGATCCTGAAGCTGCTTGTATACAGTAGACGAAAAGCCTCTGATCACAGCGGGGTAGGTAGTAATAATAAAATTCTCGGTATTATAGCTTGATGCATCCCAGTCCCGAAGAAAGAAGATGTACTCTACTTCTAGTTAAAAATGCAGACCTCACATGGAGAGTCGAGCTGCGGTGCGAGTATTACAGCTGTCGTAGCACACGACTCGCACAGTATTTCCTAATTTCGTGCAGTGCTTGTCCTCACCACCAAGGGGGACACTTTCGACCTTCTATTACTGACGGTACGGAGGTATTCCCTAAGCATTCTCCCTGTCAACTGGAAGGCTGGGGTGTTCAAGCTACATAGTATTCAGTCTCATGTCTCAACGGACACCAAAATCAAAACAAAACACAAAAAATCCTTACGACCCCTCCATTCCTGTCCGTCGCTACACCTTCCACTCCCGGCCATTTCATATCATATCACACACGTACCTCCCCTTCATAGTCCGTACCTAGTTCACGATATCCACAGTCCTCTATAGTCTAACATCCACCCTCCCGGAGCCATTCTCGGGCATGCAGACAAGGATGTGGGCTTCCACGGCTTGAGGACAGAGGACGTCGACGTTCCAATCCCAATCCCAATCCCAACTCTTTGCCATTCCTCGCTTGTTGATCGTCGGTCAACAATCCCTGGAACATGCTTGCATCTTGGCGGGACCGGTCTAACTGCGTCTACGGAAGTGTGGAAGGGAGGGAAGGGAGAGGAAGGGAGCGAAAAAGGCTAAGGGCTCCAAGCTGGCTCCTACATCTTAGACTAAGTGCGTTAACGGTTACCTCACGCTGCTCACACCTCATGGCTACGCATCAAACCAAACCTTCTTGGATCGCGAAGTTCAGGGTCCACACACCCTGCAACGCACTGCACAGGCTGCACGCCGCACGCTTCTACCCTGTCCTCCTCCTGTTCCCTGCCTCCCCTGCCCTGCCCTGCCCTCCCCTCCCCCCCTCCCCTGTATCCTTACCCTCCCTGCCTGTCTCTGCAGTCGCCTGCCACTCTTTTTGCCCACACCATCCGCTCATCAGCCAGCCGCGGACAGAACTCCACCGCAACCAGCTTGCACCAGCAGAAGAGAAGAGGCACATCCACCACACCTTGCAAATGGTCCCTCACCCCCCAACCCTTCTCTCCCCGACTATTCTTCGACAATTCCGCCATTGATCGATCTGATCTTGTTCACATTTTCTGCCTGCAGCACGGCAGACATTCGATGTGACCACACTTTTCACCTAGGCACAGCCAGACTCCCGAAACAAACAGAGCCTCTCTTGTCCTTCCTCATTCCTCGAGAAATCGAACGAACGAACGACTCACTCACACCACATTGAAAGGTCACGATACTGTACCGGCGCCCTCCTACCTACATATTGCAGTACCAAGACATCACACGGCAGTGTGGCAACTACTTACTCAACCAGCAGTGGAGCGAAGCAACCTCCTACCTTGCAAACACTGCTCGTTCGTAACGAAATACTCGTTACACAGCTGCTTCTACCTAGACCAAGCACACATAACACACTATACAATGGCCTCGCCTCCCAACCAAACAATAATGTCGTCTGCCTCATCATCTAGCTCGTCCGTCCACGAAGAAGGTGGAGGAGGGGGCACGCACCCACACCCACAACCAGCAGACACAACACCCAAACGACCCCGTCTACACTCGAGAAAGTCCAGCGGTACCATCATCGTGCCTCGGGAGCATCCGAGAGTCGAGCTGAAGGAGGGAGACGAGGTATTCGACGAGGACGACGCGCGGGCTATGAGTCCGAGGAGGAGTAGTCAGGATCTGGAGAAGATGAGCGAGGATGCGAAGGTGCAGTTGAATGAGTACGTCAACCCCTCCATACCTCAAACATCAACTTACCCAGTCAAATCAAAAACAAAGCTAACACACCCCAAACAGGCACGCCAAAATTCTCCAAAAGTCCCTCCTGGAGATCTTCAACCGCATCGAAGCCGTGAAGGAAGAACACGACAAGCTTGACAGCAACAACAAGTTCCTCCAGAAGTACATCGGCGACCTGATGTCGACGTCAAAGATCACGGCCACTGGCGCCGCAGGTGGACGGAAGAAATGAGTCTTCATGAATAGGAACGGTCACCGCCAATTACCTACAACGACTCAAAACGGAATATGAGCTCCGTAACCTTCCCTCTTCTATCACTTGATGATGGCGGTGAGGAGACGGGAAGGATAGACCATAGCGTTAATTTGTACTAAAAAAAGCATGAGATGATGAGAGACGGACGGAGAGGCGAGTCGCAGGGTTCGGTAGCAGGATCAATCTATACTGAAAGACATCAGAGGGAGGCATTGCGGTGGCGTACTGTTCACATGATGATTTTTATGGGAGGGGGTTCAACGGCACATTGGTTTATCCGGTTTTGGATTTTAAAGGCATAAAGCGTCGGCGTCTTTTATATCATTTCTCATCATACCCGCTCGATGCATACAGCCAAACATCAAGATACGAAGGTGGAACGGCAATCATTATGGGCACGCCCGTTAAAGGAGGATATCATAGCTGTCAGTCAGGGTTGTACAATACGTATTTAATGATAGCACTTTATGAACATAACCTCTCTCCGATGAGGTGGAGAGTCCCCCGTGACAGTTCGAAAGATCCTACTACTCAGTATTGATACTCCTGAAAACAGCATTGCTCCAACAATCCACTACGAGTTGATGACCCGTTCGACTCAATACGACCCCACGATGATAACATCTCAGATATTTTCGATTCCCCCCAGAACAACTCTGTCATTCTCTTTACCATCAGTTCTTGCGCTCGCTTGAGACGCCTTTCTGATAGAAGGTGAAGATCTCGGCTCGTCCTCATCGTCAATGACCTTAGCAGCTGCTGGGGTCACGACACGCTGCCTCTTGGTGCCGCTATTGTTCGTTGTTGCAAATGGCTGGCTAATCCGGCGAGTAGAGTTCTCATGGGTGGCAGAAGCCGGTCGTGACGTTCCAACTTGACTGCCAGTCGGTGCTGATGGTTGAGTCGGCTTGCGAGTTTCCTCAATGCTAGCGGCATTTGTGTCTGAAATCCCAGGTGGAACGGCCGCGCTTGTTTTTGGTATGCTGACTTTTCGAGTTGCATTCTCATTGCCAATTGGATTGATGTTAATGGTAGCCAGTGGTGAATCCTGGACATTCTCCTTTCTGCTCTTGATGCCACCGAATCCGGATGACTTCAAGACGTTTGAAGGCTTGGGCGTTTGCTGCTCATCTGTTTTTATTGAAGAAATGGCAGTTAGCGACTGACATCTTCTCTGTTCAAGAGCCGATCTTACCGGAGCCATCTACTGACATCGTGGAAGAAGCTCTCCGTGATGCCGCACTTAGGCCAGCCATGTTGTTGGCAAGACCGTTATCCGGCGTGTTGGTTGGCACAGCCGGTGCAGCTGGTGTGAGAGCTTCGACAAGCGATTCATAAGCTCCGGGCATCTGCATAGACTCGAATTGACGACCGGTCTTTTCAAATTGCATGGGGTCTGATACCTGGCGGCTACTGCTGGAACGGGTGTTAGTGCTCGAATAATCCGGCATCGAAGTATCTGTCGTGGAAGTATGTCTCCAACCGCTGAATGCTGGGTTATTAGTATGATCAGTAATGAATGGATCATAAGCAGGCTGTCGTGGGAAGAGTGGTGGCGGTGGCATTGAACCAACGCTTGGCATGGGGAAGGTTGGTCTGCTTGACTGTCCATGACGGGGGGAATGGCTGTGAGCTTCAATACCGTCAGATCCTTGTCGAGGCGAGAAATGCTGTGCGTAGTAGGGCCCAACAAGAGATACTTGACGCCACATAGCGGCATTTGGCCAGGCAATAGACGAGGCTTCGAGGACGTCTAGGTGGAGCTTCGTTAGACCAAGGCAGTGATGGCGATGAATTGAGGATAACGTACCAAGCGGTGCATGTTGGAATGAGAATGATACGATGTTTTTGATACGCTCGAACGGATAAGTCAGTTGCTCGTGAGAGAAGCCTTCCGAGATGACAACTTTGATTCGGCCAAGGTCGTCTCCTGGATTCCAATAGCTTTGAGAAAGCAGTTCTTTGTGGAAAGTAGGGAACTTCATCTTTTCAAACTCGCCATTCTTGTCAAGATCTATGATCATTAGCAAATCGAGAGGCAAGTAAGGTAGCTTCTCCGACTTACCAACACTGAGCTCGATAATAGTTGGCCACGGTCCGCTGTGATTGAACCATTTGGAACTAAATCATCAGCAAAGGTAACGAGGCTCGATAGACTGTGAAATTACCCCGCAAGTTTGCCATCGATGAAGAGTCGAGCTTCGAACATGACAATATCGGATGGCTTCTTTAAAGTCTGGATGTAGCGACTGATCTCCGGGTTCTGCCAGCAATGGATAGAAACTCTGAAGGCAGCTCCAGAAGGCAGACCTGGAATGAAGGACGTGACAGTTGGGAGTAAAAGAGGATTCGATTGCAAGTTATGAGATTCTGTTGGCCAGTCAGAATATTGCCGTGAAGTGACTTCTAGGACGATGGGTACTGCGCGCGTACCTGGATCTTGTATGACCTGACAGCTGGTTTTGAATTCCTGCAATGGAACTTTGTACTGGTCTGGGAAGAGAAGAACATCCCAATTTTGGTAGCGCATTTTGAAGAAATGCAAGGCTCCTTACGGCTGAGATAAGCAAGTGCTCTTGATGTAGCAAGACTTGAAAGACAATGACGCTTGGGGACGGGCAAAGTGAACTCGAGAAGAGAAGAAGAGACGAGAAGTCGCAGTTGCAAGAGAAAATGGCTTGAGATACGTAACCGGCCACAATAGGGAAGGGGCGATGTAGATGAATTACAGAAGGCAGGAGCGTTGCAAATTGCCATGCTCCTTCGCCAAAAAAATTAAGTATGCTGGCAAGAAGGAGCTAAAGGTTCATGGCATCCAAAAGCAGCAGTCTGGGACTGAAGAGACATGGATGGGATGGCCATGCTTCCAGCAGAATCATTCATACGGGTGATTTGTCTAAGATTTATCGCCTTGCGTATTGACACATTCTAGCGAAAGGTCTGAGTTGTACGAGATACCCAGAAATAAATGGCAGACCTTGAAAGCATGGTTCGAGGTCTAAACCCGACTTACACTTGATACCGCCCGTCAAGCCGGAGCTGCGTATCTCGAATCAAAACATTGTCAGTCTTGTTCTGATAGGTCATCTTCACCTCAATTGCTTGACGAGCCAAGTTATCCATATGTACAAATTGTCTATTTTGCTCTTCATGCATCTCCTGGAGCCCTGGCCTGAAGATAAGTCAGTAAACCGAAGTGCAATATATCTCCGAACGCAACTTACCCTGACCGCATTTGGACCCCCCAGTTCCCTTTCAAGTCCACCCTCAAATTCCCTTGGTGCCGACTGCTTATCAGGGTACGACATTCCGACGACACTACAGAGTCCGAGAACTGCTGCAATGAAGCATCCAATCTGGAACAGACCCTTTCTAGGCTTGGTGTGTGTGTACTCCTCCGGTGAAAACATTCCTAGGATATCATTGTCCTCGTGAACAGGCTCTCCATAGTTTCGGCGCTCTTGCTTGTCCCACCAATCTGCATGAGGATCACGAAATTGTCGTTTGACCGGTGGGGGGTTGATGTATCCTCCATTCTGCAGGAAAGGTTAGCTGTGTAGAAGGTATAGGCTTTGTCTAGAGAGCTGACCATTCCGGGATCTTCGACTTCAGTCTGCACAAACAGCATTAGCTACAGCGTCATCTCTCTGTGTGGAGTACACCGGCACTGACCAATTTAGGATATTCTGGTCCAGCCTGTGCGACACCTCGTCGTTGATTGAGAGCTGCTCTTCGAACAATGGGCGTGGCATTTCGCAACGGCCGTGCTGTCGCAATTCGCCGGGAAAGCATCTGGGATCAATATCAGTATACTTAGGTCAGCGTCATTGGTGGTTGTGGCCTTCTACCGTGATACTTGTGGCCGCAATGGGTAGGTTGAGTTATACCTCCTCTCTCAAGTCTCGATCGAGCTCACAAGGCGTTGCGGTTCCCAAGTCGCGCTAGTTCTTCGCTTATCCTCACTATCGGTCGCCGTATCTCGATCGCTCCTCCGCTCCGTGGCAATTCAAAATTCTGTTGATTGCCCCCGAATCCCCAAGTTTGCCATTTTTCTTCAACGGAAGCTGCAAATGAGCTCTGGGCATGCTAAAACTTCATAGCTGGAATCTAGTATAGACTGCGCGTCTTCCGAAGTAATTATCATCTTCCCAGATGTGATATTCATGAAGTTCACGGTAGCCTTTCCCCCTCTTCTACGAAGTCATGACACAGACCGCGTCCGATGCGCAAGAGGAACAAAACACACAGGGTATGCGCAAACATCACTCGACGCGACAGGCGCAACATAGCTAATCTTTTGGACATTTAGAACTCCCTACGAACGAAGATGAACTCCGAAAATTGAACGGTCAGAATGACGAGGCTGGAGAAGATGGAGAACCACCGAGCAAAAGGCGTCGAGTCGTCGAGACTACACCGAATTCCAAACAAAAACCAAAGGACAAACCACCGTCCCCGCCGTGGAAGCAGATCAAAGCCGAAGGTCTCTCGTCATTTACACAGGATGGGAAGAGGAAGTCTGGAAGGACGAATCACGTACCTCTCGAGCTACAACCGCCATCCGACAAAAGACAAACACGAGGCGCGGTACAGAAGGAATACTCGAAAGGCAGACATGGAATCGCGAACGGACATACCCCATCGTTTCAGGGAAAAGATGCACCTTCTACGTCAGTGAACGGAACAAAGAGACCTGGATCTTCTAGCACAACTGCTCAGTATCCTCCGAAGTCCCCCGCCAAACCAGCATCTCCTAAGAGGTCTCATCATCGCAAGTCGATGCCTAGCGAGCAAGCAGCAACTCCAGTACGTTCGCATAAGAAATCCTCTACGCCCAAGAATCCACAATCAGCCCCAGCACAAGCTCGTCCATCCAAGGGCCGCCGGTCAGGTAGGGTTCAGGATACATTGGAAGACGAAGGAACCCCTCGGCCACAAGCCATCAAGACTGATGAGCAGCTGGTTCCCAGCCCTAAAGCAATCCTTTCACGTATCAAATTCCGAGTCAAGTCTGCCACCATTCCTCTGATTCATCCTGGACTCGTTCTGCCACGCCGCAAGCAATTCGAGACCCTTAAAGACTACTTCGATCATGGCGCAAATATACGTGTTGAAGATGGTGGACTGTACGATGCTGAGGAACCATCTGAGTACAGCTCGGAGCAGATCATAAAAGATTCCGATGTCATAATACGAGCAGAGGAAGCTGTCAAACCTGGTGGCATCTTGAGTGAGGGAAGATGCTCAGTCTATCAACCAGAGGCCACCGATCAGCTTCCACGGCAATATTCGCATTCTGACCATATGATCAGAGCTGCCTTTGAGTTCAGAAGGCTCATGCTGATAGAACAGAAGAAGCATCGAGCAGCCGCCAAGAGAGTCGCAGAGGCTTGTGTTGGTGAATGGTATCGACGACAACCAAAAACATTGGCACAAATTGAAGCAGAAAATGAAGAAGCTCGCAGGGCCCAATTCAAGAAGCTGGTGACAAAGACTCTGGACGCGGTGTTCGAGAACGTGAGAGTGGAAGTTAATCGGCGGCGACTACTGGAATGGGAAGCACAAGAACAAGCTCGAGTGAGGAAAGCTTTGAGTCAAGCGGTGGACGTGTCAACGCAAAAACTTCAGGCGCGAAGATCACAAATGGATTCTGGTGCTGCCACGGATGAAGATGACACTGACGGCACGGATGCTTCGGACGCAACAGACAACGATGCAGGCTCTGGTTCTGGTTCTGAGCCGGAAGGAGACCGAGAGAGTAACATGTCTGAATCCGAATCAGAACCTGACGAGGCACGAGCTGATGCAGCAGACGATGAACATTTGACTGTTGAACAGCTTCGGGAAAAGTACGCTTCTCTTCCTGCACCGGACATCGATCCAGTCGACGAAGACATGGTCGATGGTGGCGACGGCAAAACTAGCGTCTCAGACCGAGGCTCGGAGCCAGCAGCAGAAATCGGTTCGGAAGGAGATGTTGATGACAGCGATGAGTCGGTTGATATGGATGATGATATGGGATCCAGTGACGAAGACCGCGACAGCGATGAGGAGGACGGTGACGCTAGCGACGAAGATGATGATGGCATGGGAGAATCTTCTCTGCTTGGATTCCTCGCCCCTTCAGAATTGAAGGGAGTGGAGATTGGCGCTGTTGAACCATACCCAGATCCAGCGGTTACAGACGTTGCAGATCTTGCAGAGCAGGCTGTGTCGGACGAAAGTGTAGATGTCGAAGGGGAGGTATCCTTCGTACCGGAAGACAGGGGTGGCCACGCATCTGAGTTGGCAGGAAATGAGCATGACAATGCAGAAGAAAATGCCGCAAAACAGTCGACTGAGCAAGCGACTGAGGTCAGCGACAAAGATGTTCATTCCCTTAACCGTCCAAACGCTTTGAAGCAGATTTCATCCGAATTGGTTCCTACGAGTCCAGACCGAAGTAGTCAGCCGACCCCAAGAACGACCGAAACACGCCCTTCCGAAAGTGATTCTGCATCATCTGTCGAACTTCATCAAAGTCGACAGGTCACTCGAAGTATCACCCCTCAGCCTGGTAACCAGCTTAAGACCAAGGTCCCGTTCCTACTAAGGGGAACCCTGCGAGAATATCAACACTATGGTTTAGATTGGCTGGCGGGCTTGTACGCAAATAATACAAATGGAATTCTCGCAGATGAGATGGGCTTGGGCAAGACCATCCAAACTATTGCCCTGCTAGCCCATCTCGCTTGCGAGCATGAAGTATGGGGACCTCACCTTGTCATCGTACCCACCAGTGTCATGTTGAATTGGGAAATGGAATTCAAGAAGTGGTGTCCGGGATTCAAGATTTTGACGTATTATGGGTCGCAAGAGGAGCGCAAGAGAAAGCGACAGGGTTGGAAGACCGATGATGCGTGGAATGTCATTATTACATCTTACCAGCTTGTCATCCAGGATCAGCAGGTTTTTAAACGTCGCAGATGGCACTACATGATCCTCGATGAGGCTCACAACATCAAGAACTTCAATTCGCAGAGATGGCAGACCATGTTGAATTTCAACACCAGAGCACGTCTGCTCATTACCGGTACTCCTCTCCAAAACAATTTGACGGAACTATGGTCCTTGCTGTACTTTTTGATGCCCTCGGACGGTACCGGTCAAGGAGTGGGTGGCTTCGCGGACTTGAAGGAGTTCCAGGATTGGTTCAAAAAGCCATCGGAACAGATTCTTGAACACGGCCGCGAACAGATGGACGACGAGTCAAAGGGGATCATTACCAAGCTTCATAAACTGCTGAGGCCTTATCTCCTCCGACGATTGAAAGCAGATGTTGAAAAGCAGATGCCTGCCAAGTACGAGCATGTTGAGTTCTGTCGTCTATCAAAGCGCCAACGCGAGCTTTATGATGGGTTCCTGAGCCGAGGCGATACCCGTGACACTTTGGCTGGTGGAAACTACCTTTCAATCATCAACTGCTTAATGCAATTGAGAAAGGTCTGCAATCACCCCGACCTTTTCGTGGAGCGAGCGATCATGACATCCTTCCCAATGGAAAAGGCAGCCATCGCGGATTTCGAGATCAAGGAATTACTTATCCGAAGACGTCTTCTTCGTGAGGATCCCATGACCAAAGCCAGCTTGGAGTTTCTGAACCTTGTCCCAACAAAGCACGAACGTCTTGCAGGAAATGTCACTTCGCGCAGCGCCGCTCTCAGTGCTCAGCGCGTACTCATGGACATGCGTGAAGCTCAGCGTCTGCGGGCCCAGAACGCTTTAACAAGTCTTGATCCATCTACCGCAAAGTCTAATCTCACTTACCTCGAAAGCGCCTCGAGGTGGGGGCGTTTCGAGGAACTTCAGCACTGCGTGTACCTCAACGCCCTCAGACGCCAACAAAAGCCGATTTATGGAACCCAGCTTCTCAATCGTCTCACCCTGGGCATCAACGAGCGACCTTTAAAGCCTCGCCCCATACAGAGGAAGCAAATGATGGCCTGGCTTGAAACGCGCTCTCCTGCCTTGATGTCAATGATCCCAACACTAGAGTCTAGATCAGAAGTTCTGAACACCACTATTCAGAAGTTCGCCTGCGTGACACCTCCAGTGGTCGCAAGGGATATCAGCTCCATGATGCTCTCGCCCAAAGGGCTGAGCACTGTGCAAAGTTCACTTACCAGCTCCAATGTCGATCCATTTCATGAGGCTCGTATGAGGTTATCTATACAGTTTCCCGATAAGCGATTATTACAATATGATTGCGGTAAACTACAGACCTTGGCGAAACTGCTTCGCAAGCTTGAGGCTGGTGGTCATCGAGCTTTGATCTTCACCCAGATGACCAAAGTCCTGGATATCCTGGAGCAATTTCTCAATATTCATGGTCACAAATACCTTCGTCTTGATGGCTCAACCAAGATTGAACAACGTCAAGTACTTACAGATCGGTTCAATAATGACACCCGCATTCTCGCATTCATCCTATCAACTAGATCTGGAGGACTGGGTATCAATCTTACTGGGGCTGATACTGTCATTTTCTACGACCTTGACTGGAATCCGGCCATGGACAAGCAATGCCAGGACAGATGCCATCGTATTGGACAAACTCGTGATGTCCATATCTATCGATTGGTTTCAGAGCACACTATCGAAGCCAATATTCTTCGGAAAGCTAGCCAGAAACAGATGCTCGACGACGTTGTCATCCAGGAGGGAGACTTCACAACAGACTATTTCAATAAGATGTCAGTTCGTGACGTTCTTGGTGAGAAGCCAGAGGTTCTCGATGGTGATGCTGCTGCGAATGCAGCAATGGATCGCTTACTAGGGGGGCCCGGGAACGAAAAGGACGTGCAAAAAGTCCTTGCACAAGCTGAAGACCAAGAAGATGTTGCAGCGGCGAAAGTAGCTGAGCGTGAAATCGTACAGACAGATGCCGCCGACTTCGACGAAAACGCAACAGCTTCAGCAACGCCAGCAGGCATCGGTACTCCACGAGACGGTGCGCCCACGCCTGGTGGAGCAAGCACGCCAGCTATTGAAGAAGCAACAGATGTAGACGGAGACGATGAGGTTAATGCTTGGGGCGAGCGAGTCCACTCGACGGATGAATATCTGCTACGATTAGTCGCTGCTCAAGTCAAGGACACTCCGCTGGAGCTGCCTAAAGACAAAAACAAGAGCAAACGAGGAAGAGATCATCGCTCGCATCGCGCGAGGTGATCTGCGATTTCTGATTTTGTATAACATTTGCGGTTTCGAGCTGAGTATGTTTGAGTACGTAGAATGATTGATGTTACATGAGCATGGGCTGGGGATGGCGTTGGTACAACAGTTTGCATCACTGGGAGTTGCTCAAGTATAGGTTGTAGCACTGTGTTCTGCATGATTGGGTGGAAGGCTCAAGACGAAAAGGACTACTGTACAATACTCACAACGAAAAGTAATATGCTTCGATGACGATAACCTTGTGTCTTACTTTCTACAGTGAAGTACGGAAGAAAGTTTGATTCGTGTCTGTCGCTCACAGAGTTCTGATTTGCACCAGTATCGGCTGTTCCATGTATGTGAGTAGAGTCTGCAGCTTATAAGCTAGCTTACCTACGGCCATCCCAACAGTGTGAACAGGCAATGCAACGGACTTGACTGCCTCAATCACAACACACTTCATCCATTATCCAGCCAATTATTCTTCGCACTACTTGCCCGGTAGAGCCATCCGATACATACGGAGTATGCATAGGACAGGGGATATCTCCAACCCCACTCAAAACTGCTGACATTGCAGAGAAGGCTACGGGTACGGGATACCGGGTTGCTTGAAGCCAACCCAAATCTGGGAAGCTCACAGAAACCAATTCACCACCCATCAGATTTACGTCCACGGCAATTCTTCCCGCAATCAACCTAAGTCATTGTGCTTACCAAAACAAATATTTAATCTATTTAAGTACATCTTCCCACCTCTCTCTTTTCATTTCTTCCTTACAGCTACTCCGTGCTACCTCCTGCCGCACATTGCCGTTCAAGGCTGAGAGGAAGAAAGGCTGAGAATCGACACTTACGGAGCCGATCTCCGCTCGTTTTCGTGATCTTTTTGTCAGCCTTCCCCCGAAGATCCCGAAACCTCTTTTATTTCACTTGCACACCACGTCATTCAGAGGAGCGACGAGCGCAATAGAGAGGGGCTCTGGTATAGAGCGCCGTGTTACCGGTATCCTTGACCTGGGCCTCGAATGGTACAAATAAGCACTCGAGGTACCATTCAAGATCCGAGGACTTTGTCCCGAGACTTGCGCCACAATCCATATCTTTCACAGAGAACCAGGTATAATATAGCTTTGCTTAGGTCGGGATAAGGCCGACTGGGATCGCTGGCACGAAGCTTGCTATCAGATATAATCATCCTTATCTGCGCAAAGGCAATTCTAGTTCTGGATGCAATACAATAGGCCAACATGAACACCTCTTACTCGCCTATTCCAATCGCAACCCTTCCCCCTGCCGTAGAGCAGCTGGGTCATGAACTGACAAGGGGCACTGCTTTCCTGTTGATTCCCATAGAGCTCCTTTACTTCGCAATATATTTCCATGTCAAAGGCCTCCGCAAAGTATACAAGATATTGAGCTTCCTCTCTCTGGCGACTTTTTGGATCGCTGCATACGCGGCTCCGGTGTCCTGCGGACCTGCCAGGTGTCTGCAGCACTTTGCAGGTACGTCGCGCAAAAAAACTGTAGCAAAGAAGTCTGCTGATCTTTCCCAGTTGCGATTGGTACGATGAAGGTCCTCGATATTTGGGCGCGCCGGCATGACCTTCCTGTTTATTCGGCAGGCAAAAGACCAGCGGATTGGATGCTGGCCCTCATAATATTCACAGAGCTTCGATATGAGTCCTTCACTCCCAATCATGTCAGGGTTCCCAAAGACCAGGAGAACTTCAACGAATTGACACAATTGGGTATCCACGTTGCGATCTTCGCCTTTTTGCAAGCCCTGCCACAGGACCTCCCGACTGTGCTCGCTTTTGAGGTGATGTTGGCGATATATATTTTGTGGACAAGTATGCAGTTGCTGTTGAGATACAAGAGTAGTCCGGCTCTTTTTGGTCCACTGTATCTGATTGACAGTTTGACCGGATTCTGGTAAGTCTTCTGGCTCATCAGCCAGAGGAAGATAAAGCCTAATAATTCGAATAGGTCTGAATCGTGGCATAATGCTTTTGCTTCTCCATGCACATCACTCGCTTATGCGCCGCTTCGCTACGGTCTTCCCAAACACGGCATCCCAGTGGTAATAGCTCGATCGCTAGGCGTCCTAGGTGCATTCAGTCTAATGGCCTTGTTCCACATGTATGCACTCTCTCCCATCCTAGACAGAGAAGGACTTGTTCGGATAGGCCTGTTCTTTTTCTTCAATGGTGTTGCCACTGTATCAGAAGCAGCAATATGGGGCCACAAGAGACACTGGGTGAAGACGACTTTGGCCTGGATGTTCGAGACGACAGTAGCAAGTGTGAGTTACCCTTGAGACGAATCTATGAAACGAACACACTGACGTTCCTCAGTGGACAGCTAGCGGGCTGAATATCCCGAACGGCTTATCGAGGATTCGATGGATGGAAATTTGCGAGCCTCGCATTTATTGAACGAAATGAGAACACGACGTGGTCCATTATGAGGATGATGATTTACTGTATTTATGATTAACTGCCATGCAAATACCCAGGAAGAATGAGGACTCATACATAGTGAGGTTATCATTGTGACGGCGTATTGAGAACGACGTTCAGGATAAAATTGACTATAATAATGCGAGCACATGCTCTCTTTTGCTTAAAAACTATGTGATATTCCATAGAACTCTTGTCATGTAGTTGTGAAGAGTCAAGACATAATTTCTGTCATGGTAGATATGGATGCTCACCCACCGCTTTTAGGCGCTATTGATGTTCTTGCGGAAATTGTTGCAATGGTGATAGGAAGCTTGAAGCTTGTGACATCTAAGGAGTCTGTAGAATTCTTCTGGCCCAACCAGGTTGTTCGGTAGGTGTAGGAGTGTATGTAAGTGCGACATTAGTAGAGGGTGTTTGCCCAATGCTGCTTGCGCTTTTGAGATGATTGCAAATGGAGCAGGACAGGGTATGTGTACATATCAAAGATGAAGTCTTCGACTTGAGTGTTGGGTAGGTATAATAGATAGTTTGAAGACTTAGAGCTACTTAGGTTGCATGGTCAGGCTGGAGATCGTGGAGGCATATCCACAAGTATCTCAACAGCAAGAGATACTAGTAACACACTTATAGCTTGGTCGTCTCGTGTTTCAATAGCGGGAGGGGAATCTAGCGCAATATGTCAGTCATCAATTGACAATAGAGATGCAACAAATGCACTCAAGCCTTATTTGATACTGAATATGTTAGAGAATAGCGATGAAAGTTGTTCTGAGGTAACGATTGGGAAGAGCGTGGCTCACTACACCGCCTTCAGTCATGCTAGTCCGGATGAAATTCTTACAGAGGGGCAGTATTTCACCAGACCGAACGTGGTGTCAACAAGTAATGCGCCAGGAAGTCCACAGATGCGTCCGCTGCATTGACAGTCTTTCTATTGCAAAATTTGTGATTTTTATATTGTGATATGATATCGCGAAGCCTCAACTAGAAATGGAGCAGCCATCCTCAAGCTCCAAAGTCACAGGTACATCTCAGGCGTCCTTCAAACATATGCCGTCCAGCTAATTGTTTGGAATAAGTCGAATATTTTGATCCGCATGGGGTATTCCAACTCCTTTCTCCGGGCCTCCTTCCTCGATTGCCTCTACGAAACTTGCATTGGGAATCCCATGCTGGGCCTCTGCGATCGATCTCGTCGCTCCACGTAGATCTTGTCCCATCTGCTCAAAGCCCGCCCTCATTCGTATCGACCGAGAACGCTTCTGCGAGTACGTCGAGTCTTTCGAGAGTCAAGAGTCAAGACTCAACTGCGAGTGGAGATGACGGTTTCCGGACACAAGCGCTGGGAGCGCAGGCAGGAGCTGAAAGACCAGAGTCTTTGACAGGCCCCCCTAAGGCGCCTGCGAAAGAAAGGAGACACCAGATCCCTGGACTACGGCAGACGCCATACTTGAAGGTATTTTTCTTACGATGCGATGATAACGACACATATAAGGCGCAGGCACGGCGTCAGGTCCGAGAATGGATCAAGGAGAACACGCCGCCAACTTCGAGCACAACGAAAGTTACTGCGCAAGAGAACCACGATGCATATGAGTGGTTAGTAGTTCATGTTATCGTTCCCAATACTGCTGCTGCGACTCAGCCGAGGACGAGTGGAAAAGGAGCCGAGGGAAGCTCAGGTTCAACTTCAGAGAAATCTACAGCGCGTTGGAGGGGAGGAGGGTCGTCCACTATACTCGAGAAATTGCGGGCGGACTTCAATGGCTCATCCAAATCTGCGATCGACCGCATTGCTCAAATACGTATCGGTATCAATGATGTTCCGTATGACATGCTACCTCGAGTTGTCCCTGCAATTCCTGGTTCGTATTCCGAGACACCACAAGAAAATGAAAATGCCTGGCTAGATCTCATCGCGAAATTGAAGTTTCAGATCCTTACATCATTCGATATGCGTGTCACCCAGTATGAGGAAGACATCAGAGAGAAAGATGCCCAAAGATCGTTACCAGGATGGAACTTTTGTACCTTTTTCGTGTTGAAGGAAGGTCTTGCGAGAGGTTTCGAAAGCGTAGGACTCGTCGAAGATGCTCTTGTTGGATATGACGAACTTGCTGTCGGCCTCGATGTTATTGTAAGAGAGCAGTCTATCACTGGATCGGGTGCTCAGCATGGTGGCTCATTCTTACCTTTCACGGATGATCTAAAACAGAGAGCCGAGAAGGCAAGAGTGGCCATTCTGAGAGATACTGGAACAGACGAGAACGTGGAGTCAGATGATCCGATTGATATGCAATCGGTGACAACTGTGTCGGACCACGAATGGACCGAGATTCCCCTAAGTGCAACAAGAAAGCGTTACAGGGAGCTCATCCTCTCAAACGACATTTCAATTTTTGATTTTCGCTGCTATATTTTTGCTCGGCAGCTCACCCTTCTACTTCGGCTCGCCAATGCTACTTCATCGCAGGAAGAACTTCTTGCAAAGCTTAAAGAGCAGCGAGAGTCAAGCTTGCAGGGTGTAGCTGCTCGACTCCCTGCCTCGCAGCCATCTGAGGATGCAGAAAGCTTGTCTGTCCTTGGGGAAGTCTGCCGAAAGTCTATGGACTTTATGGCATCCATCTCACAGATCATGCGGGACGACATCTGGCAATCCTGGCAAGTCGGAAGACAAAATGGGGAGAACAATTTCGATGTCGTAGCAGACCCTATTATGAATCAAGTTGTTGACAACATGGTCTCTTCATTCACATTTGCTATAGCCCAGCAGATTCTTGCCCAGACATCAACAAAAGCCCTGCCTATTCCGCCATCAACACTGGCGCCCCCTAGTGGCACTCTGGTGGTGGATGGGCAAGAACCCAAAGCGGCAATTCCAGAGCCAAAGACGATGATGCATCCTGCTAGAAGCAGCTCTCTTGCATTACGGTCAAGATCTCGGGAACCTCCAAGTCCAGGCAAATTTCCTGGTATGCGAAGATCGAGTGTTCCAGAACAAGGGGCCGCTGCATCACCGTTTCTTAAGGAGGGTCTGGAAGAGCTCGCAGGACATAGAGCCGAGCTGTATCTGCTGTCAAGAAGCATTCTAGTTCGAGTCGGCAAGGAACACAGGTGGAGTGTTGGCTGGGAGGAGATATCTTCACTTCAAGAAGGGCACGCTGAGGAGATGGACATTGTTGATCTGAACGTGAACGAAGAAAGCGCAGCTGTCCGAAGCGGAACGGTTGTCCCACCGACTCTTCACGGAATCGATAGCAAGTTGCTCCGTACTGCACTGGACAACAAAGACGATTTTTACCGTCTCTACGAAACAATGACCGACAAGGCGCTCCGCCATTATACAGTCGCCAACCACATTCAGTCTGTTCAAGCCAGCATGGCTGACCTTGCGGTTCTCAAATACCATCTTACCGACTTTGCTGCGGCAGCCTCGTATTTCTATCGTATGACACCATTCTATGGCGAGAGCGGGTGGTCGCAGGTTGAACTCTCCATGCTCGTGATGTATGCAAGGTGCCTCAAGGAACTGAACCGTCGGGAAGAGTATGTGAAAGTCGTGCTGAAGCTGCTCTCTAAAACTGCGTCGATGGAGAACGCTAGGCTTCAGAGGAAGTCTGTTCTAAAATTGGGTTGTGGTCCCAGTCTTAGTCCAGCAATGTCTCCGATAGAAGCATATATTCCCAAGCTGTTGGAAATTACCAAAGGACTAAAGCACGAGGTTCGGGTTCCTCTGGAGCACTTTTTCGGCAATGCAGAGGTTGATGGGACTGTCCAATACAGTCCCGAAAATGACAGTTTCGGATTGCAGGTTCGACTTCATTATCTTTTGGTAGATGATTTGCCAATCGAAAAGGCAAGAGTGCGGATTATATCGGTGACCGGAGACACGAATAGAGAAATCTGGCTCGAATCTGACGCAGCAATGACGTTCAAGAAAGGAAAAGCGACTTTCGATGTCCATAGTAACGTAAGTGGATATTTAAGGCACTTGACACGATGAATGCTAACATCATTTAGGTGAACGTCCCAGGCATGTACATCGTCGACCATATCGTTCTCGAATCCAATAACATTATCTTGGAGTATGATCACAGCGCCACAGGTCTCTCCTCGCCCAAAGACAACATCTTTTTCAAATGCCCGAAGCTTCTCATTTACCATAGATCGGACGCCTTCGATGTGCAGTTGTACTCATCCAGGTACATGCACCTGGACCGGAATCGTTTTCTTGAGATCGTCTTATCATCTGGCTGGAATAAGCTAGAGACTGGTGAACTACACGTTCGGGCCGCCACTGCAGGGTTAAGAGTGCAAACCAGCGAGGCTAAGGTTGCGAAGGGCACTCTTGAGCTTTCCAAAAAGGCAGAAGCTGGCGTTATTCGGTTCGGGGCAATGGATTCGCGTTCAAGTGCAAGAATTGAGATTCCATTCAGTCTCGAGCACGAGGTCAATGATATCTCTCTCAAGTTGGAAATATCCTACACGACTGAGAAAGGCACATTCTTCTTTGCTTCTACACCGTCGGTGTCTATCATGCTTCCCCTTGGGGTGAATGTCCAGGACGTCTTTAAGCACAAAGCCTTGTTCTCCAAGTTCACAATCTCATCTTCTACAGCAAGCCCACTCCGCCTCCTTGGCTCCAAGCTGGAAAGCTCCGAGATATTTGAAGCTCATAGTGGGCTTACACTTTCCAGACCTCTGATGGTCTTTCCGCGCCAACCTGCCTCAATGCTGTACAAAATAACGAAATCCCCAGCCAGCGAGCCCCCACGTCCAACTTCACGGAAAGGACCGAAGTCAACGCTATCACTTGTTCTAAACTACATCTGTCTCGAAGAGGAGATCGAGGCTGCGGTAACCTTGAGTCTTGGTCAAGTCCTGGTAGATGGCCCGTGGCAGCAATATGCTCGACTTATTATCCTCATTGTACTAAACCAAGTGCGAATACGCCTGTCTCCTTACGATCTCGAACGTACTGCGGTTCTCGGCGAGTTCTCAACCTCGATTATCTCCACGGTGAGATGGCGAGATCAATTCGCTGGAGTTGGTCGCAGCAGCGACCGAAAACAAGACGTCGCCATGCTCATCGAGGAATGTCTTCAAGCTTGGATTGAACAAACACCGTTCATCCCACTTATACCAATATCTCTCACAGATGACAACATTGGAAAAAGTAGATCGATCATCATACCTGTTGACGTGCCGTCTGTGTCGGTTGTGTGCACGGCCGATCTAAAAATCCTTGACCTATCCTCTGTTCCTTCCGATGCGATTATCGCTGCATCTAATCAGCCTTTGGCAGCATCGTTAGCAGTCAAGTATACAAGAACATGGGACAAATCACCGGACTCGGATCATGATGGCACCGGCGAGGACGACCACATGGAATTCTTCTACGAGGTTTCAGGAGCCAGTGATACTTGGCTCATCGGTGGCAAACGAAAGGGACACTTTAAAGTTCCGAGAAAGCCCTCGGCCCTGGAAATCAAACAGGAGTTAACATTTCCGGTTGTGCTTATTCCCCTACGTGAGGGGTTTCTACCCTTTCCAGCTGTGGATATCAAGCCTGTTCCCAGACTTCATAGTCCAGGCGAAGCCAGCGGCGATTCAGCCAAGAAGCCGAATCCAGTCAGCTGCGAAACGGACTACAAAAATGCTGGAGAGACCATCAGAGTCATAACTGACGCGCTGAAGACAACTGTTAGTCTAGATGCCAGCGGTCCACAGGGCGGGGCATGGCTCCTTGAAAGTGAACGACGGGGTTGGGGAAGTGAGGAAGTCGTGTTTCGCTGAGCGTTAGGTAAATTTGTGCAAGTTTATCACGGCCAGGTTGAAGCCGGGTTAAAAGATAGCCCAGCTTAAGACACCAGCAGAAGAGGCCACATGGTCTAAATTGTAACAGCAATACCGTCGATTCCCAGCGTCAATTGTCTTTCGCTTGAACGCTCTTTATCCGACACATATGAGCTTCATAGCCAGGCCCATAAGATCATGCCGATGCCGAGTGACCCAATTGGCCGGAGTTCTTTCGGAAAGCAAGGTTCCCTTCCATAAGTAATACTGAACGAGTCGAGGAGAGTGGGATGGCCAAATTAAAAGCCTCTTGAGGAACGGTGAGACGACTTCACCTTATAATGGGTGGTAGTTGACCCGTGCTGGTGCGCTTAGTGCGGGTGGCTTCAACGATAAGCTTTTGAGATAAAGCTTCGATCCCCAAGTTCAGACTTGGCCTAGCACCACAGAGCGAAGAGCAAAGTTCAACGATATCTCGAATCTATGAAGTTTCAAACAATCATCCCCGAAATCACACACAAGCCTGAAATCTGGTAAATAGTCGGGGAAGTCTTCCCTCCAGACGTAGACTCGATTGCTGACGAGTAATGGAACGTAACACTGGGTTCATGGGTAGACGATCGCCACACTCAAATCCTTATCATCGCGGCAGGTATGCTCAAAGCGGGCATCTTTTACCAACCCTGCTGGAGTGGAGCCATGCGAAGCTGAGGCATCCTGCCGATAACGAATCGGCTTCAGCGAGCTTCTGCGATGGACCCCAGGGTTTACCACTCCCTCCCGGAACCCTTCCAAGATTAGGAGTTCGGTGCTGCCGTAAAGGCAATGCAGTGATAAGCTGGTCCCCTATGTCCCGTCTTTTAGTTATCTGATTAAGTGAACATATGGCAACTTCTACTTGCCTATATCTTAGCGGTACTCCCAGACACTTTGCCTGGGTGGCCTCTGGCAGACATTTCCTATCACAACTTCATCGCAATGGCAGACATCAAAAATGAACCAGAGGGGTACTCATCGGCGGAGAAATCTGTTCCCGCTTACGACACCTCTGCTAGCAGTGATGTTGGAGCCGTCATCGTTGAAAATGTTGACGACTTAAAGCGCAGCTTAAGTGGCAGACAAATTCAAATGATTACAATCGGAGGATCAATTGGGACTGCTCTGTTCGTCAGTATCGGAAGTGGACTTGTCCAAGGTGGTCCAGGAAGTCTGCTCATTGCTTTCACAATATACTCGTGTTGGCTGGCACTTGTGAACAATTGCATGGCAGAAATGGCAGTTTTCATGCCTGTCAGCGGTGGTTTTGTGAGAATAGGGAGCAAATGGGTCGATGAAGCATTTGGATTCATGCTAGGCTGGAATTTCTTCTTATACGGTAACTCGTTACTAATATTTCGAGTGGTATATTTGCTGACCTTGAACAGAGGCCGTCCTCATTCCTTGGGAGATATCGGCTCTCAACCTAGTATTGACTTTCTGGAGAGACGATATTCCTTTAGCCGCTGTATGTGCTGGCTGTATCGTACTTTATGGGTAAATGTCCTAAGTCCTTGATAGGACAATGAAACCCAAAGTCTGACAAGCACAGAGTTATCAATCTCTTTGCAGTGAAGTGGTACGGCGAATCAGAGTTCTGGTTGAGTTCGGGCAAATTGGTGCTTATCATCATGTTGTTTTGCTTCACTTTCATCACGATGGTCGGAGGAAATCCCAAGCACGATGCTTATGGCTTTAGGTATTGGAGAGAACCTGTAAGTATCTTCTCGTGCTTTTGATCCTTTAATGCCAAAAATCCTGCAGTCTTCCTTCTTAGAGTGAGGTCGGTTGATTCGGCCAAGCCTGCAGATCTGGATGGCTGTTTGGCTAATGCTTGTCTATCAACAACCATAACCCGCGCGTATGCTCGAGGACACATTGATTTATAAAACTGCTTGAGATGACGCTGCTGATCATAACTTGCACAGGGTGCGTTTGCGGAGTATGTCACCACTGGAAGTCTTGGGAGATTTGAGGGATTCCTTGCAGCTTTGTGGAAGGCTGCGTAAGTACCAACATCCATATTGTACCATCGAGATAGCTAATTTCGTCCGCAGCTTCACGATCGTGGGACCGGAATACATAGCTATGATGGCCGGAGAAGCCAGTCATCCTCGCAAGAACCTCAAGCGTGCATTCAAGACTATCTACCTTCGATTTGGCCTTTTCTTCATTGGTGGCGCTTTGGCTTGTGGCATTGTCATTCCTTACAACGACGAGAATCTCATCAATGCTCTCAGCGATTCTTCAGCATCAGGAACTGCTGCTGCCAGTCCGTACGTGATTGCCATGCAAAATCTCGGTATCGGAGTCCTTCCCCATCTCACCAATGCTCTGCTCGTCACATCAATCTTTTCTGCCGGTAATTCCTATGTGTAAGTTTCGCCCGATGGCTTGTCTCAGGGAGAAACAAAGCTGACATGCACAGGTACTGTGCTTCACGCACGTTGTATAGTTTGTCCCTTGATGGTCACGCTCCCAAGTTCCTCCGCAAGTGTACAAAGAAGGGTGTGCCGATTTGGTGCTTCTGCGTCACTATGATCTTTCCATTTCTCTCTTTCCTAGCTGTGGGCTCCAGCTCTGGGCAAGTAATTACATGGTCAGCGCCACAAGCCTCTCGCCCGGACCTTTACTGACAACGATCAGGCTTGCCAATCTAACAGAAGCATCTCAGATCATCGATTATATCTGCATGTGCTGGATCTATCTTTATTTCCACCGCGCATTGAAAGCACAGGGATATGATTGCAAAGACCTTCCTTATGTTGGATGGGCTCAACCGTATTGTGCTTATGCTGGACTTGGAACCATGGTCTTTACCGTCTCTTGTTACGGATATGCTACATTTCTCCCTGGATGTGAGTCCTTCCACCCAAGCCACTCAATTGATGCTGATTTTGGCAGGGTGGGACGTTGGCACTTTCTTCTCCTACTATACTATGGTGTTTTTGTGCCCGATTCTCTACGTCGGATGGAAAGTTTACTGGAAAACGAGTATTGTCAAGCCTGAGGAGGCAGATCTGGTATGTTGCGCTTTTCTTGACCCGTTTAGATTGTCGATGCTAAGTTGTTGAAGGTCTGGGAACGTCCGGTCATTGATGCCTATGAAGCCAATGTCCTGGAGAAGCATGTTGGATTTTTCGAGGAGATAAAGGTTATGATGGGCTTCAAGAAGAAGCAGTATGTGCATGAGCAATGAAAGCGTGAGTGTATGCCTCACGTCGATCTAGTATTAAGTTGGGCTTGTGTTTGTGGGTTTTTGAGAAGCATGTGTTTTGAGAAATCTAGTTCTTCCCCATTGCACGAACTGGCCGATTCGAATTCGGAAGACTTACTCAAGCTCGGATTGAGAAAGGAGTCCAATGCGATAGCTTCGAAATATATACAAATCAATGTCCCTTGGACGCATCAAATACTCACTCTGTGATGCTTCCATCAAGTGGTATGTTTACTTACTTTTCGGTTCGCGCCTTGCCGACGATGAGTATGCTTTGGTTGAGTGCTAAATGAGATCAAAACCGCTCTGCTTTTGTCAAAGTCTTGCTTCTGTACATAAAATCAGCTCCCTCCTGTGCCTCTAGAGCCCTCATAAGTTCGATACCAATCTTGTTCTCCGCAACCTTTCAAACCTGGGCAGCTTTGTTTTAGCGAAAGGCCCCCTTCAGATATCAAATATCGGGAATTAGAGTGCTGACCTTAAGAAGAATCTTCCAAGATCTAAGTTTCACTGCTCGTCAAATGTTAACGCCAGGATAGCCCTCCTCCACAGTAAAGACCACACTTTTTGAAATATTGCTCCTCCGGGGTAGAGAAGTGTCTTCATAGAACAGTCAGTCGATATGAAGCTCACAGCTTATCTCTGACGTCAGGCGCATCATGCACCTGAACGTAGCCAAATTCACAAATGCACGAATCGCAACTCACAGATCGCAAGCTCGAATACGGAGATATATGTATACAACATTTCTGACTGTAAGAACGGAATCATACTAGACACCGATATTCCGAAAAGTTGTGCATCCAAGACCATTCGGGAAAGGTTCATGAGGCGCCTGTAAAATGTCTCCGAGGCGGGACAACTCCAAACCGTGAACGCCACTACAACTAATATATAACTACGTCTCGGACAACATTGTTCTAGCATCTGAGCATTAAAATTCACAGATCATTCTCCCATTCACGGAAGTACACGATGGCAACTAGCAAACTGCCAACGACGATGCGCGCATTGGCTTTGGCGCAACACTGCAATCCTTCCGCATACAACCTTGCGAACCTGCCGGTACCAAGGATCACGAAGCCTGATGAGCTCCTCATAAAAGTTTACGCTGCGTCTGTAAATCCAGTGGATGTCAAGCTTGCTGGAGAGTAAGTGTGCCGCCGGTATTTGCAGTCATTTGCTGACAAGGACGCAGTATGGGGAAGTTACTTCAGAAAGCATCGCATGTCACCTACCCCGCCGACTGGCAACTGTTTTGCTAATACATAGTCTGCAGATTTCCTTACAAGATGGGACATGATCTAGCAGGAGAAGTTGTCGAAATTGGCTCGTCGGTGTCTAATTTCAAGCTTGGGGATCAAGTATATTCCCGTGTACCGGAATCATATCGAGGAACGATTGCCCCATATGCTTTGGCGACAGCATCGACCACTGCACTAAAACCGGAATCCTTGAGCTACACAGAAGCTGCCAGTATACCCCTCGCCTGTCAGACTGCATACCAAGCTCTACAAATGGGAGAGGAGAGGATACCGGGCGGATTGAAGGGCAAGACCGTGCTAGTACCTGGAGGGCTGAGTGGGACAGGCTCGTTCGCAGTACAGCTTGCAAAGAACGTTTTTGGAGCGGGCAAGGTCATCACTACGTTGTCAACAGGCAAGATCCCGAAGATCAAGGAGCTGATGGGGAAGAGTGCGCCGGATCAGATTGTGGATTACACGAAAGACAACTTGATTCAGGCAGTGGGGAAGGGCACGGTAGATTTCATGTTTGACACGGTCAAGAATACGATGTCTGCTTTGCCGATTATGAAGAAAGGTGGCATGATTGTGTCTATCAGTACGGTACCTAATGGCACTGGGTTCAAGCAGGTCTACAAAGATATGCCGGTATGGATGGAGTATATTCTCAACCTGATGGATTGGTTCTACAAGAGTTGGACGAGCTGGAAGGGTGTACAGTATGAGTACTTGAAAGTCAATGGTAATACGAAGGATCTAGAAGCGCTGGCTAGGGCTGTGGAGGAGGGAAAGCTGAGACCCATTGTGGGATCTACGGCAAGGTTATCTGACCTTGAAGGTGTTAGGAATGGATGTCAGCAGATAATGGAGGGGAAGGGTGGGGTTGGGAAATTTGTCATTGAGATCGACTGAGCTGTCAGTGATTGTATCACATCTAATAGACCTTTCGAAGGTCCTTTTACCCAACAATTGATGCAGAAATATCCTTCGCGCCTGGTGTGAGCCGAGAAAGTGCCATCTTCGGGATCTAAGACGTCAGCTGGAATAGGCACGAAGGGTACTTGCAGCACTTGTGTACATCCATCATGCACCGATCTCCAATGATCGCCTTTCGTGCTCTCCGAGCAAATGTTCCACGTGGAAAGACGAAGGAATGGCCCGGCCGTATTCTAGAAGTGGTGCGCAATCCTGGTGATACGAGGGCAGATTTTGCCCCAGCCTCCTATGCGACGAGAGTGTTTTGCGCCGGCAGATGTGTTGGTTGGAATGAGATTGGTCTGACTTTCATACCGAAATACCCCTCACCTGCAAGGGCCCGATAAGATACGTGCTGGAGAGGAATGTCGATTGGCGTCAGTAAATGTGTATCGATAGATTGATACGCGCATCGGATCCAGATCCGACATTCTTCGGATGCATTATCTGGCTGGTATCCGGACCAGCAGTACTCCTATATGAAATCCTTCATTTGCAATGGAGCCCCGGGCACATGGCATTGTGTCGTATATGAGGGATGACCTTAGGATGGTTGGGAACGCAAGTACCGGACGAAAACATTGTTACCTGCAGTTGGTGGTCTGACGGTGATACAGATTGTTGTTTAGAGGGGCGGTGTCTTACACAGCTGAATCTGATGATATCGGGACGACGTTGGTTGGAATGCGTCACTTATGATCCGAAAGAGTTGTTGTTCGGAGGTGTTTCCTGGTGACCTTTGATAGGTATGTTTATCATCACGTGGATGTTTCAAAAGGTCACGTTTCGCCATCCGTTGGAATGCTTCGCACTTTCACCAGCTCACTCACAGCCCTCTCAATTTGGGAAATTTCATTTCAAGATAAATACCAAGGCTGACTCACCAAGTCCGTCATGTCTTTCAAAAACCTTTGGGATGCGGATCTGATTGCGCGAGTTACCGCCCAGTCGCATTCATCCAAACAGTTCAAATCAAAAGACCAAATTTGGAGCACCAAGCAATTTCATCATCGTGCCTGGATGGTCTGCATAACTTCGTCCAAGCAAGGGTCCGGTGCATGCATTAATTCTAGCCTGGCCTATGAGAAGCCTGTGCCTGGATTTAGGACTCGCTAGTCAGGGGTAAGCACCTTATCCACAAGCCAGCAACGGCTGAGCCCGCAGGGTTCCAGAGTTGCAGTCTGTGCAAGCAAGATGTGCAAACGAGGATCCTGCAGGAGATTGGTGGTGTGCTGGTTTATTTGAGGACGAAACAGAAGGCTGTGCAGAATGTTGCAGACTTCTTGTTGGATGATTGTTGGATAGGGTATCTGCGAATGAAGCCTTGCCACGATTGTGACGTCAGACATTTGGGCGAGTGTGTTGTTCTTTGAGGCCGCCCTCAAGATGACCCCGCCTTCGTAGCTGTCAGCAAAAGTCAAGCAGTATTGCGGTTGGCTGAAGACTTGACTCTTGCAGCTGAGAGGCTGTGATTCTGTACTCGGTGCTCTACTGCAGCTGTTCGTTTGTTGCTTGTTGGGCGATGAAAGAGGATTCTGTTGCTGAAGTTGCTGGCTGGTCTTTCATGTCTTCAATAACATTAGGTGGAGCTATCAGATATAATTTGTTGGTGAGGAGCTCTCAGCTTAGAATTATCACAACGTTGAGAGGCGGACTTACAAAGAGGTTGGCATTCATTACCGCCAGGATCTGATAGAAGAGAGTCTTAAGTGCCTTTGACCCGACCTTCTCTGGTATCGCTCTCGATCTTGCAGACCACGACAGCAGCCTGAAGCGCCCGTACTTCGAGCAAATTTTCTTCTGCATCGACACGCAACAAAGAGACGGAACTAAAATCAGATATAAGGAAAGTGCTTGGACAGAAGGACAAGCCCTACGACTTGCTGACGACAACACTCCACGGGTCACGACAGCTTCATGCGCGTGGACAGCACGGTTTCCAGCTTTCAGTGTTCACAACATCTCGACGTCTGCCCATCTCTAGTGAAGAAGGACGCCACCTCAGCCATTCAGGGTCAATGGTGGGGAGGTTACGTGCTCTGCAATCTAGAGTTGAGATTGGCGCCGAAGCGAAATTGCAGTGAAGATTGAGCGTTTCCACTCGGCAGCACGGTCCAGCAAACAGAAACATTCATCCTGGACGAAGAAAGGAAACACCGAAAGCTTGGCATTCGCCTGTCATCCTGGAGATCTGACGACATTATTGTTCAGATTGACGAAGTCTGATTAATAAAACAAAGCAATCCTTTATAGGCACAACACGAAGTTACTGAGATATTTGCCTGGACTGGTTTGGTTGTTGACTTCGCTCTGGAGTCTGGAGTCTGGACTCTCCGTTGCCGAGCCTGCCTTTTCCCCCGGCGCAGACATCATTTGGACGATCGCACTGCCGGCTCGTGTGTTCATCTCATCTCGTCCCTAAAAGAGCCGCCCCTTTACCCCAAAATTCCAGAGTTCTCTCGGCGTTGCTGCGCGGTTGCTTGGAATCGCCACTCGGATCGTAAGAAGAACTGGGCAGACCGCATATACCAGTAAATTGCACTCCAGCGCTGCAGTAGGAAGAAAAGGAGACAGCAGAAGAGAGTTGTATCTGTCTCCATTCAGAAAGCAAAGAGGCCAAAGTGATATCGTCGAGCCTGGGACGGAGATTTTAACTGGGAGCTATCCGATCTGCCAACACCACTACTCACCCTTCTTTCCCTAGGCCACTGGTAGCAGGCTACGAACGATATCGTAGAGTTACTGGCGGCCGTGAACGGGCGCCAGCGAGGTCGTCACTGCCCTTTGGTCTGGTCCTGCAGCATCATCCTCCTCCGCTCAAGTGCAGTCCAGTCCCATTCTGTCCACTACAGACTTACCTGTCTTGCATCATCTGGACATCTCAGTCTGTGGTCTAGTACTAAGACTGCCAGACTGGACTGGTTGTGTTGTGCTGTGCTGTGCTGTTAATTACGAATTATTATCGTCGACAGCTCATAACCACCACTGACGAGTCCTGCACCACTCTCTGCGAGTTGTTGATCTCTCTCTCCTCTCTCTCATTCATCCTCTCCTCCGAGCGTTGCTGCGTCTCCGTCCAATCCTCCTGCCGCAACCCTGTCCCACCCCCCCTGCCGTCCGATCCTTGGCTGGGTTGGCGCGTTCCTGGCCCAGAAATCAGCCCGGCCCGACGAATCAGGCAAGGCTTCGAGCTAAATCAAGGCTAAGCGACTCCATCCCAATTTCACTCTCACCCTTTCTTCGTTTCCCTCTCCACCTCGAACGCTCGTTCAGCCCACGGCCATTTGATTCAAGATCTCAGTCCTGCCATCTTCCACCTTCCCTTCCTCAGCATTCCCTCCAACTAGAGAGATTTCGTACTTTCGGAACTCTCTACCACATTCATTTGGAACAGCGAACTTAATCAGACTCCCCTTGCGCGAGAACAATCAACAAGCCAGCCACCGACTCTCTTCACCTCAGAACCCTACGAAACTTACCATTCCTCCCCTGGGAAGTGTCAACTCGTCAATAGTGTTCGGTCGCCTCTTAATGTACGTATTCCCTCGAGTTTGCATATTGCGCTTTGTTCAATCTTGTTGTTTACAATTCGAGTTCACTTTTGCGATGGTGAATGGGAGGAATGTAGCAGTCGGGAGTTCAAACGATCTTCACGCGTCTTCGAACAACCAGACAACTAACCATTTCTCACCATAGCCTTCGATCGCAACAATTCCTCACCACGGCTCCCGATTACATTCGTTGAATATATACAGGTGGATCAATTCGCCTTCCAGTCTCCGAGAGACCTGCAACAGTCTTTAGTATAAACATACTTCAGGAATCCACTTCTTCACAATGAAGTTCTCCCGCCTTGCGCTTCTCAGCGCTGCATCTCTCTCTGTGGCCCAACCCCACAACCATGTCCACAAGCACCCAGCCCGACACGGTTCTCCTCTCGAAGGTCGCGATTACGCAACTACGACCACCGTCCCAGGACCAACCGTCACCGTGTACGAGCTGAACGGAGATTTCATCCCATGGGACGAGGTTGAGGCCGGTATCAAGTCGGGAAAATATGTTCTTGTAGGAGACAAGATTACTGCCGCCTCTACCCCAACTACTACCTCTACCATTCCAACTTCCACCCCGATCCCCACCACCTCCTCGACCCCAGCCGCAAAGTTCTTGGAGCAGAAGGTCAGCACCAGTACTACTCCAACCTCGACCTACGTAGCACCAACTACCTCGGCCACCCCAACACCAACCCCAACCCCAACCAAGTCGGCTTCCGTTGTCGAGGCCGCATCTGATAGCAGCTCTTCCAGCAGTGGCGCCACCGGTGTCAATGCCAAGTTCCCCAGCGGCGAGATCGACTGTGATGATTTCGATGCTCTGACCAAATACGGAGCTGTTGCTGCGGACTGGCTTGGACTGGGAGGATATCTTGGTGTACAGATCACCCCCTCGTACAGCATTGGTGCGGCTGCTATCAGCTACATCGAGACCGCAATCTCTGGAGGTGGTTGCGTCAAGAACTCTTTCTGCTCATACGCCTGCCCACCTGGTTACCAGAAGGCTCAATGGCCCGAGGCTCAAGGAAACACTGGTCAATCCATTGGAGGTATCTACTGTAATGCCAAGGGCAAGCTTGAGCTCACTCGCGATGGCTACAGCACTCTGTGCATGGCTGGTGTTGGTGGAGTTAAGGCCCAGAACAAGCTTTCGAAGAACGTTGCTGTCTGCCGTACTGATTACCCTGGTACTGAGAGCGAGACCGACTTCACGAATGTCGCCGCCGGAGCCACTGTTGACATCACTTGCCCTGATTCTAAGACCTCCTACGTCTGGCAAGGAATGGCTACCACCGCCCAATACTACATCAACCCTTCAGGCGTCAGTGTTGAGGATGGATGCCAATGGGGAACTCCGGGATCCAACATGGGCAACTACGCTCCCGTCAACGTCGGTGTCGGTCGAGGAAGCACCGGCGAGACTTTCATCTCAATCTTCCCGAACAAGCCAACGAACCCCGATGGTGTCCTCGATTTCAACATCAAGATCACAGGAGGTGTCAGTGGCAAGTGTTCATACGAGGGTGGAACTGGCAAGTACTACAACAATGGAGTTGAATCGCCAACTGGCTGCACTGTAAGTTATGCCCTTGGTTTGTGTCTCAAGCCTTTCTAATAATCTTAGGTTGCGGTCTCAGGTACAGCCGTATTTGAGTTCTACTAGGCGCTTAAGCTTTCAATTTCCTTGGGCGTCTTACTCTTCGTGCATATACCGATCGCTCGCGCGCCACCTTGGACCATGACTGTTACTTGTTTTTCTCTCTTACGACCGAAGGATAATCAATCGATGTTTGTAACACGCTTTACTCGCAAATATCAACGCCATCGTCGAAGCACCTAATACCTTGAAGCATTCTGATTTCCGCAACTTCTGGTGGCTCGACACCCTTCGGCGCCCTTATTCTCCTTTGTTTTCAATGTCGCTAATGTTTTTTCGCATCAATCGCGTGGTGGATCAGTGAGGGTGTGTGTTCATACGTGTTCCAGATGGTTGTGGATAGACGTGGAGAGGGCTCCTGAGCTTTTTAGGCGTGATCTTCAGGTGAAGGTGCCGGACTCCTTCGATTGATCATTCCCTTGGTTAGGATGCATTCTTGCTCATTCTCTATACCATACTTATGTGTCATCGGAGGAGGTTGTCCTGGCGGTACCTTCTGGCAGGTGTCCTTGTTTTACGGCGATTCAGATGCCGCAGGCGTACTTGCATACATATTTGAGTCGCGCCTCTTCGGGCACTGTTCATGAGCGACGATACTAGCACAAATATGGATTTGCTTGTGGCCAGGCTACGCAGTGTGGATCGTCAAGGTCTGGACGAAACGGGTAGTCAGTCTAGCGGACAGGAAAGGAAAGACATTTGATCTGTTGCATTACCGACTTTCTGTTCTTCTGTTTGTGATAAATTTTAAAAGCATAGCGGCTTGGTACGATTCTACTCCACTTTGATTCTTGTACATACCTTGAGACCCGGGGTTTTGACAGGATTGTGATGAATGCTTATGACTTCAAACACTTGGCTTGTGTGAGTTGTGAGACCTCTTGACAGGTCGTTTTGAATTGCTATTGAAGTAGTTGGCCAGCTTCCGAGTTGGCTCGCTGAACTTGAACCTGATCTTTGTGAGCAAAAGTGAGTCTTCGAAAGTCATGATGGACGAACGAGTATACAATCAGGTGCCCGTTCCTACTAGATAGCCGTCCCGCTGTGGAGAATTTAATACTTGATAAGATGATTTCTAGGTACTGTAGGCAGCTTCAGTGGGAGAACAGGTAGCTATTTTGCGGGGTAGGTAAACCGCGAGTTCGTGTTCGTGCCTTGTGCTCATGTCAACACCTGAACTCATTGTTGAGTAACCTATCATCCCGTGCAACTGTTACGCGCAGCTCTTCTTCAAGCTTCGGACGGAACCCTTCTACACCTCATCTTAAATCTTGAGATTTACTCTTTCATGTAGCTTTAGGCTTGGAAAAAACCCGATGTTCATATGATTTCAGAGACCACACACTGCACCCCGCATCCGCATCATGGAGCCCCACCCTCGGCGAATAGCACAGCTCCAAGATTGCGTCTTGTGATGTCGGTATTGCGAGTGTCTTGCAACCTCAGCCCTTCTCAACGCCAATTGCTACTGTCAATTGTCTAGCCTCCTGTCACAACATTCGACCCCTGTATCCTCGAATATCTCCTAGCTATGTCGTCCTCGCGCGGTGCACCGTCGTCTTTGCCTTCAGCGCCCAATACCGCAAAACTACGGAATAGCCCAGCTCAATCCTCAAGAGAGCGGATAGACAGCATTCTAGATACAGCACGAACGCGCAAGCTCACTATGGACTCGGCGAATAACTCGGGCACGAACAGTCCACGGAGAAGGAATACTGGAGATGTCTCTGCGGACCACGAGAGTAGTGCTGATGAGGAGACGATTATTTTCGGGCGAAACGGAAGGCAGAATATGAACTACCAGAGCACACAGCAGACGAATCCTAAGACTGTGCAGGAGCAACCTAGTACGGGCAGCATAAGGAGGCCAAGGAGAGTACCTACGCAAGAGGATACAGCACACAACGAGGAAGATGAGGACGAGAACGAGGGCTGGTTTGCGAGGCTCATCTCAAAGTACGGATCGATAGAGCTGGAGAACAAGGGCAGTGTGGCCAGAGATCATCTAGCTCTAGGTGAGTTGCTTTCACCTCTACAAGCAGTAGGAGTGTATCTGGTGAGCTTCACTAACAATCTGCTCGCATAGAACGTACTTTCCTTGCCTGGCTGCGAACCTCCCTAGCTTTTGCTTCAATAGGCATTGCTATCACGCAACTCTTCCGTCTCAACACCACCTCAGCGGCAGGAGGCACCGATGCCGATCCATATCAGCATCTGCGACAGATGGGCAAGCCTTTGGGTGCTACGTTTCTTGCTATCAGTATAGTGATGTTGTTTGTTGGATTTCACAGGTATTTTGAGTCGCAGCATTGGATCATACGGGGGAAGTTTCCGGCTAGTAGAGGGAGCATAGCGTTGGTTGCGTTTATCACTTTTGCGTTGATGATAACCAGCCTGGTGGTTGTAGTTGTCGTTGAGCCGAGGGCATTTGAGAAGAGGTGAGTAGGATTGGAGACACGGCTGTGGCCTTGTATTATGTTTTGTATAAGGACCTGTTAAATCAAGGCTTTATATACGGATGGGTTTGAATCACGGAGGGCAAAGAGGCCGAGAAGTTAGTACATGCCCTGAAGGAGGTATATATCTTCCAACGAATTCTCAAAAGTGTTCAAGAGCATACAAAGTGAATATGATCTATATCTGACTAAGGAACACATGATTGAATATGAAATTTGGATTGAGTGAAAATAAGGACTGTTTAAGGAAGAGAACAATCGCTTGTAGGACATTTTAGTGAATGAGAACACTTAATAACTCAAAAGATATTATAGTAAACCAATTTCATATTTCGCAATACTCTTTCTTTTTCGATATTTGCGCTGGACTAGTAGCACCTTATCCGAACCATCAACCTCACGAAAACAACCTCATCTCAAACCCCCTCTCACATGACAACACGCCAATACTGAATGATTAGAAAAGTCACCTCAAAGCCATGGCACCCAAGGATGCGGTAGACATCCCATCATTCTGCACTACTCAGCTCTCCCTTCTCGACGCTGAGCTCCAATCGGAACTTTCAGAAACGTCATCTCTCATCTCTAATACATCACCCACCAGCCTCCAACGCGCCGGAATAGCAATCACCAACCTCGTGCTCTCATCCCAACGGACGGGTCTCGGCGGTAAAACAGTTGTCGAACTCACACCCGATTCCGCCACATCCAGCAAGAAAGGCAAGGATGGCGACGGTGGTGAGCTACCAGAGCATGGGATCCGGACTGGCGATATTGTTGTCGTGAGTGAGCAGCCGGCGGGGAGTGCGAAGAAGAAAGAAATTAAGGAGTTGGAGGAGAAGGGCTCGAGGGGTGTGGTTACGAAGGTTCAGAGGACGGCAGTTTGGGTTGCGTTGGATGGGGAGGAGGATGATGTCCCGGGTGGGAAGAGGATGTGGATTGTGAAGCTGGCTAATGATGTTACTTACAAGCGGTGAGTTTCCCTTCCCTTCATCTTTTACGTTCTTTTGTTATTAATCGATGGGTTTGGGACTTGCTGTTGAAGGCGAGGTATTTGAAGCATGGCTGTGATCATGGCTGTGAGATGTATTCTGACAAACAGACAGGATGAACCAGACGATGAACAGGCTGCTCAAGATGAAGCCAGATGAGTATTCGAGCTTCGTACGGGTGCTATTCGGTCTAACTACTCCGTCATCTGTCTCTGGACATCTAGGTGGGGATGAAGGAGGTCAAATTGAGTGGATCGACCAAAGCTTGAATGAGTCGCAGAAGGATGCTATCAGGTTCGCGTTGGCTTCGAGAGAAGTGGCTTTAATTCATGGCCCTCCTGGGGTATGTACTTTTCTTTCTTCGTATTTTGGTGTATTGCGTCTGCGCTCTTTGGCCTTGCAGTGATGGCGGAAAGCTTCTTGGTTCTCACTTCCTTCCACTTCTGCTCATTCTACCGGGCTGAAATATTGCTCTCCAATCTCCCGGCATTGCAAGCATATCCCTACATGAGACGAGGATTCTGTTTATGCTAGCAGTGTTCCATGTCAGATTCCCATGGGCCCTTCGTTCTCGAAGTCTCCAAGAAGTCACTTGGGAGAGGCATGTTATCGTGAGAACTGGAACATTTATCCCTCTCTTTCTTCACGTTCTTCACTCTCTTTATTTTACTTCCATCTCTTGACGCTCATTACACATACTCCTCCTTGTCAAACATTTCCCATACCTTCACTGCAAGATGTACATCATCACACGCTAAGGAGCTATCAACTTCGCTAACACCACGCATAGACTGGCAAAACCCACACATTGATCGAGCTCATCCTACAGATGCTCAAACAGAACCTGAGAGTATTAGTTTGCGGACCCTCGAACATCTCTGTAGACAATATCGTAGAACGTCTCGCTCCCCACAAGATCCCAATCGTTCGCCTCGGTCATCCTGCTCGGCTTCTACCTTCTGTGCTCAACCACTCATTGGATGTCCTTACGCAGACTTCGGACGCAGCTGCCATTGTCAGAGATGTCAGGAAGGAAATGGATTCCAAGCAAGCGTCCATTAAGAAAACGAAGAGTGGTAGGGAAAGAAAAGCAATCTATGGCGACCTCAAGGAGCTTCGAAAAGAGTTCAGGGAAAGAGAGAAGAAGTGCATCAATACTTTGATTGGGGGCAGCAAGGTCGTACTGGCAACTCTTCATGGAGCTGGAGGGTTTCAGACAAAGGATGAAGTTTTCGATGTCGTTATCATTGATGAGGCAAGTCAGGCTTTAGAGGCACAATGCTGGGTACCTCTTCTCAGAGCAAGTAAGGTTGTTCTTGCCGGCGACCATTTGCAACTTCCACCAGTAGGTATTAGATCAAGCCCATTATTCTCTTCAGGTGTCTGTCTCAAGCATGTCCAGAGATATTGCTTGTCCTCAGCCTCTTCCTAGAATATTCCTGAAAAGGACTTGCTAACTCCTTTGTTACCTCAGACCATCAAGACATTGAATTCGAAAACGAAGAAACCCAAAACGAGTGAATCCGAGGTTATCATCAAGGGAATGACATTGGAAACAACGCTGTTTGACCGACTTCTCAAGCTCCATGGACCTAGCATCAAGAGGATGCTCACGACCCAGTACCGCATGCATGAAAAGATCATGAGATTTCCATCGGATGAAATGTACGAGTCGAAACTTGTGGCAGCAGACAGCGTGAAAGATCGACTTTTGAAAGAATTACCCTATAACGAGTCGGTTTTAGAGACAGAAGATACAGTCGAGCCCTTAATCTTCTTTGATACTCAAGGAGGCGACTTCGCTGAGAAGAATGAAGAAGAAGAGGTCGACAAGAAAGCGGGGAAGGGTATGATGGGTGACAGCAAGAGCAACGGTAAGTAGACCGTCACAATCACATACATCCCAAATCGTTTGAGGAACCTATGCTATGATCATGGTTTATGTTCGCATACTAATTTATCTATCTAGAAATGGAAGCCCTGCTGGTGAGACGGCATGTCCAAAACCTGGTGAATGCAGGTGTCAAGCCCGAGGACATTGCTGTTATCACACCATACAACGCTCAGGTAAGGTCCTTCCATTTCTTCAGGCGTGTCTTGCATGTCCTGTCTTGCTTCGGAGTAAAAGGCGTAATCTCGACATATCGCAGCTGTACTGCTTCGGCAAAGTCGCTTGTTTTAGCTGTCGCGCATCATTTCACTTACGCTGCATCACTCATCTCGATTTATTTTAATATCGAGGGTCTGGAGAGCTCAAGGAGTTCGTAGTGACGTTACGAATCCTGAAGTCGATTTCTTGCGGCTTGGAAGCAAAATCAATAATGCCTCCGCCCAGACATTGGAAACTACTCCCAGGTTAGAAGTGGCTGGAATTTGCTTTATTGATTCCCCTTACTAGACATACTATTTCAAATGTCCGATCTGATGTCTCAAATGCCATTTGGTACTTCTAACTGCTGATAAGCGTTTACCTCTGAGGTTGATATCTTCAACGAGGAGGGGTGGGCTTAATATGTTATCTATCTGAAGATCACAGTCTTGCCTTATTATGCAATAACAGCGGGAAGTGGCGCAACACATTGACAACCGGCTAACCCTTTACAGCTTGCATTAATGTCCCGAGCAATGAAGGAGGTCTTTCCAGGCATCGAACTGGGCAGCGTAGATGGGTTTCAAGGACGAGAGAAAGAAGTCATCATTGTGAGCCTTGTCAGAAGTAATTCTGACCGCGAAGTCGGTTTTCTTTCGGACCGCCGAAGATTGAATGGTAAGACTCAACCCTTCAAACGAGACCCCGCGCAGAATGGTACGCTGAATCTGCAAACTAAACAGTCGCTATGACACGGCCTCGTCGGTCTCTGGTAATAGTGGGCGATTCGGAAACATTGCAGTGAGTTCAGACCCAGACCAACCCTTGCCCTTAAGAAACCGCATCTGCCCTCGATTAGCGGACTGAGACAGTATGCTAACGGCCGACGTGTGATCGATGTGCAGAAGCAACAAATTTCTGAAATCTTGGATGAGCTTTCTTGAAGAGAATTCCGACTTGCGTTATCCAAATGTAGCTGATCTATAGATTTCGGGCCGCGATTTGCTGATAGGATCATGCCGCAAACCTGGTAAGGGCATTATTCGGTGCATCGAGCCGGACAATTATGAGAGATGCCTGCAATTATTGGATATTTGCGCAATATCGAATTTCGACTCCAGCTCTGGTCGCTGTCCCATGTCAACGAGCCCGCAAAGCCCACGCGAGTCACTAGGGTTTGCGCGCATCAGACGAACATCCCGGGTGTTTCACATAACGAGCATGCAGCAGGATGTCGTGGTCATGTCGTGTAGGTAGTCCATTAGCGACAGTACGGAGGTACTCTAACCTCAGTAGCATTTTTCGGATTAGTTTTCAGTCGGACCATCCTGCGTCAATTGAGAGGCTCGGTTAGGTCGAGAATATCAGCTCGCTTTCAGCTCTTAATACAGTAGTATGCGCGGGCATGAATCTCTAAAGGGGATGACCGCAGTCTCGAGTCAGTCTTCATGCGTGGTGGCTGCTCGTTCGTCTGCCAAAAGAAATTATTCCACCCAGTATTTAGTCAGTGGTCTGTGAGTTCAAAAGGGACCAAGTGGTGCAAATTCCCTGTCACACTGCCCCCCCTCTGCTCCCCCCTCTCCTTGTCCTCCTCCCGATTCGCTTAGGCCCCGAGGGATGGTGTCGTGGACAACACCAGATTGCCCCTCTTTTAGTGCTTTGACACCACCAGCACCTCAACCTCTCAGCCCTCAGCATCACCAAGAAAGTTGAGAACCCTCGCTGAGTTTACCCAGCACTTGTTTCATACCGTCGAACATTTGCATTGAAGCCATCCATGATACGTTGCCAGGCCTCAGACGAAATCTGCACAGGGACGGCACAAGACAGAAGGAAACAGCCGGTGTCTTCCGACTCGATTGCAAGGTGCCCGCATTCTCAAATCAACTCGTATCCCTTTGCAACTGTGGGTTGTTACTCTACCCCTTGGCATCACCTGTGCACCCGTGCATCGAACATGCATTCAAGCGCGCTCGTTGCTGCCAGCGATGAACGAGTAAGCAGCTGTTGAGCGATGATATTATGTGCTTTCCTGGGCATTAATACTGCACGCCGGAAGGGTTGGCCGTGGTCGTGTACACTCAGTATCAACGATTTGCTGAGGTCGACCATTGTTAGAGTTGTGGCGCGCAGCTTTCCATGGAAAATTGGAGATCTTTTGCCAGGACCCCTGCCTGTGAGATTCAGTCTCGGTACCAATCGCCAGCACTCCATATCTGAGGCAGGCTAGAACTCCAGAAGCCTGAGAAGCTCCCAGAAAGAGACGACAACTCTCCTGGTTTCGGATGAAAGACCGCAAGAGCAGTTCTGGCTGAACTGATGGAGGCTTCGCAAGCGAACAAGCCGCGCTCGAAGACAACCCCTGGTCAGGTCTATCCACTTTGGGCATTTCTGGCTTGTCTCATTTGCTGAATCCAAGCACCTGCTTCGTGGGGTAAGACGGAAGGCTTCCTCATGCGGCTCAGCAGGGGTGCCACTCTCTCATTTTCGATGGATCTCCCGTCCGGCCTTTCAATCTTCCCTTTTTAACCCTCCGCTGCCCATGCCTGTCGTCTCCTATCGAACCCGTTTCATGGGTGTGTCCCTGTCTATCGATGACAGGCGTCGCAGAGTTATATGATACGTGATGCGTCCGCATGGACTAACGACATTCCAGCTCTTCTTATTCATGGAGCAGGGAACTCCACGACAACAATTCACCGATTGTATGTGATGTGCAATGTCATGGCATGTGTCTAGAACATCTGACGCAGTCCCAACCCTACCCAACGCCACTGAATCTATCTCCAGGACCTGACAGCAAATGTATATCTCACCGGCTCTGATCCGTCGACTTTGACCTCGGGAGGAACAAGACAGTCCTATCATCAGTCTTTACCATGAGCAAGTTTCGAGGAACTGGAAAATGGCGAGCAGAGGGCCCGGCGCGCACGAATACAGGAACTTCAATACGAGGCAAGACTATCTCACAACCCATTCCGTTCCCGGACGATGATGAATTTCCAATCCGGACCCCAGGAAGTGGGATAGCACTTCCCTTAAGCTCAGATAGCATTGAGAGATTGAGAGATTCGACGGCAACGAACGAGATCGACAACACACCCCACCAAACAGGCATTGCCGTGAGTGACTATACAAGTGGCACAAGGACACCTCCTATGCCTACTGAGCCTCCTCCCCCTCTGCCAGAGGCGCAAGTCATGCGCAATATTCAAGGCCACCGTCCCAACCAACCCAGCGGTCTCAGGAACTCCATTACAAGTGTGCCGGATGCTCCAAGTATTGAAAAGCCACAGAGGAAAAAGTCCTCCTTGAGATCTGTCTTTGGAAAGTTGTTCGGCAAGAAGCGGAAAGGCAGTAGCCCGTCAAGCAGTAAGAGAGCAAGCGGATCTAATGATGTGCGAGCTGGGCAGCACCGAAGCGTAAGTGCCGAGCAGTGTTCTCCGGTTCCTCTTTACTAACATCTCGAAGGATCCATCTGCGTTGAATAGAATCACCCAGGGTACCATGAACTCGCAAAAACGCTCAGCATCCCTTCCAATCAACGAATTCAACCGGGCACTTCGATCACACAGCATTGTCGCAACCGATTTCCAAGATATAGGGAGCGAAAATACCAACGATCTGAACCGCGAATCTTTACAAGGAGATAGGCAGAGCAGGCCGCGAAGGGCTACTACTCCAAGCAGGCTGTGGACGCCAAATAAAATACCTGGATATGTGGATTGGACAGGACTTTCACCTCGCCCAGCCAGTAGCCACGCTCGTGGTAGCAAAGCTATCTCGGATGCGGAGGCCAACTCAGCTATTGGCACGGCAGTCACAAGCAGCAACCACCCAAACAGACGTTCTAGGAGCGTTGGCGAACTTCAAGAGGCTATGAGGGCACATGTCGTTACGAGGCGGCGTAGTGACGAAATAAGATACTGGCGGGAAAGTTATGATCCAGGATTGCTGTCCCCCATGTCCTCAAATAAGGCAGAGACGGAGGAGCCCCTTCCGGTTGAGCCTGAAGATCCACGTGATGAAGAGCCTCCAAAGCCAGAGCCTTTCAATTTTGGACCCATGGGAGAAATGGCGGGTATGAAAATCACGCAAGCTGCAAGTCTGGAGACGAGAGTTCAGAGGTTGGAAGGGCGCATGAACAAAGTGGAGCGAACTGTATCCGGATTCAGGAATGAGGGTCCCCTTCAGCTCCAGGATCCGCCCAAGAGAAATTCCGCAAGCCATCGAAGCAGTTCGGGGACGAGACCAGCAACCCGGCAATCAGAAGTTTCATTGCCCAAACATCCAAGATACCGAGATACGCAGGCTCGAGGTGATTTCCGTGGTAGCAGACAAGGCAGTCAGAAGCGATCATCGTCATATAGCAGCAGCCGTCCATCAACGATGTCTACAAATGTTTCGCAGCTTCCATCGTTTGATACATTCAATCCCGGGGAGATGCTCTCTACTGAAGCGCCTGGGTCGGCTCAAACTACCGCGCGCCCACTGTCTACCTCGACCACCATCCGCGGAATTCCATCTAGTTCTCCTACCATGCCTACCGATGGTACTCTGAATGGCGAGCACTTCAAGGCCCTAACAGACATGATTCATGCCGAACAATCAGCACGCCTACAGCTCGAAGCTGTCATTCACAGTCTCCAACGTCAACTTCAGACCGTAATCCTAGCCAGCAGAAACACCTATCCCACGCCCGACTCAGACGTGCCCCACCACGAAGGAGGCACAGAAGGAGGTAATTTTTCTAATTTCGAGCAAGACGACAGCAGCGACGACGAAGCGCGGTACGTCAACGAAGAGGTCTTCCAGACGCCCAACGAAGAGCGAAACCATTTCGAAGACGAGATCTTCGGCGATGTATCGGGTAACCCGAACGAAGGGAAGAGTGCGCCGCGCACATTGAGCCTAAGCCAGATCACGCTGGGCAGGAACGTGCAGCCGAGCCTGAATTTCTAGCATTTCTAGCATTTCCTGCGTTTGTTTCATTTGTCTTTAGGAGGGAAGGCTTTATATGATACCACGGTGATTGATGACTAGCGCGCCTTGGGGGTTTGGACGCTGTCTTTGTATGATTTTTGCGAAGCGAGACTTTGCTGCGATTTTTGTCTGTACTATAGCAGCGCTTTGATGGTCAGCATTTGCATAGCGGGGGTTTGTCTGGATTATGGCCTTTATATAGTCTGTTAATGTGAATGGAGAATGATTTTGAATGTTTAAAGCTCATTTTTGCGGCGATGCGTCGCGCTTGTTGTAGCCTGACTTAGTAGGCTGTGACAGCCGCGGACTGAAAATTCACTTAACGTGATTTTGTATATGATAGTCCCATAAAAATCATGCCTCCAGTCGCTATACTGTTGACAATGAAGAGCCTCTTTCGAGGGGAGTCCATCGCTAGTTCGGGGGTTAAGCGAGATCTGCTTCAATGTTGTCAATGTCAAGAAGTCGGTCAGTAAGACATCAACAGGCTTGCGTAAGCGACAATTGAGGCGAATCTGCCATTTAAGTACCAAGCTAGACTGTAACATTGGTTGATTTCTATGACTTCTGTCGAGGGGTGTTTGTATGGAATATGCTTCCTAGGCTCGATAGTAACAAAATAGGGCGAAGCAATAAGTTCTAATCGGGCCCTACGACGACAAGATATAGTAAGGTTCGTTTTATCGTGCTCTGACTAGTAAGTTAATGAGTGATAGCTATAATGAAGTCATATCTTATTCACCTGACGCAGTGTTATAATTTGCTGAAGTGAATCTAGATGTCGCGAAGTGCAAGTAAAAAAGTAAGGCACTTCACATGAAACGTAAACTAAACACCATTTACGGCAGTCGTCGTTACAATATTGGAAGATAGTTTCCAGTAGGTCGAATACAATATATTTCGGAGGAAAAACGTCAGTGCGTTGTCGGATAAATTTGAGATTTACTGGGACTAACATCCAATGTCGATATTTTCAACATGCATGCTTTTCGCGGACGAAAGGATATCTGAAGGCGATTAACAAGATCCTCTTTCGTTTACATTGAGGCTTGACCAACTTCTTGGTTTTGTTAAGTTGGATGTCGGTGGTTCGGCCATGAAAGTGGATCTTGACAGTTACAGAATGGATACCCCTTCCAGATCATGTCCAGCTTTGTCCTTCAGAGACACGGTGATATTTTTTAAAATGTGTACGATGTACGATAGGAGTTAGGATCTCTGTTCAGACACAGGATTTTGTAGTTGAGGTCGGACAAAGGGCCTTTTCCATACGAATTCACTACGCTTGGAACGCAAACCCATCCCTCTACGCAACCCAAAGTTGCAAGGTCCCATGATCAGGGGTATTGATAGCCTTCGGCATGCCTTCATTATGTTCCAACACTGGTCTCTGAGCATTTGTTGGGAATGGCAGGAGCTCATGACTTGTGTGAATCGGGTTTTGGTAGCTGTCAAATTCCAGATCGCTCTTGCTCCTTTTAGCTTGGAAGGAAAGGGCAAGGATGTCGCAGGGCTGCCTGCAATATCAATCCCTCACAGTATGACCCTGTTTGATGTTTTAAGCTTGATTAAGCAAAAGAGGAAGGGGGAGAGCACTAGCGCAATCCAATCAGTATAACCCCCCCCCCCTCCCCCTCGGATGCAAGATCTCTCCCATATCCAAATCTCGTCCTCGCCACGGTCAATCGACGGGTACCACATGGCCACCGGCTTTAGTTTGTTGCCACCTCAAGTGATTCTCACCTAGGTAATGATCAGTGAGACACTTAATTTAGATAGACTATGCATTGTAAAAATCATTCTGAGCTGATGTTGTATGAAGGGTGCGCTTCATCATCGTGTCTTGTGGTTCCTTCCTTGACTGGGCGGAGATAGCCCGACATATACTTGACTCTGACAGAATAGCCCAGCCTAGACCAAACAGCAGAGAACTACTGTATGGCCTGGAACGTCGCTCTTTGTCTTCAATCGGTGTGTCTCTTCAACTCTCCTCTGCTACCCGCCTTGAGTTCTATCTTTATGCTCCTTTTCACCTATAAGGTACACAGATGTTCGGAACAACCCCGTCTTCTCTCAAACTGTTGTTACCACTCAGGCCATGGATTTCCCGCCAATATGGGCGTTGAAGGGATTCAACGAGACAACGGCATACGATGGCTGGTTCAAATCAAACAGCAAGGAATTTCGACCCGGGAACATGATATACATGATAGTGGCTCTGGTTGGCATCATTGTCTCCAATGCTTGTCTCGGTAAGTCAAATTCCAGTTATATTCATACTACTAGAAGAAGTCTTTCCACTGGGGTAGGCGTTTGAGGGTTTGAGCCCAAAATTTTCTTGACTTGAACACCTGCTGACCATCAGAATAGCTATCAGGATATCATCTATACGCGAAACGAACTCTTTAATCAAACTGAGTGCCACGCATATGCTTGTGCTGGTGACTTACGTTCTCGGGAGCATGTTCTGTGTCGCTGCTGTATGTACCCCAGACAGAGTCGCAAAGTTCAATCAACAAGCTCTTGAATGCGACCCAAATCATCTCACAATCCCGAACTCATCCATTTACAAACCTATTACTCGAGAGTCTAGCTGATCACAGGGCTGTCCAGTGCCTACTGTACTTCGGCCACACAATTTACACCCACTCAGCCTGCCATGCTGCGATCATCCTAAGCCTCGTCTTTTACCTAGGACAGAAGTTATGCTTCTACCTCTTCCTGGTAGAGAGAACCCACGGCGTTCAGGCAAATGTGAGACCTCGGAATGAGGATTATGTTTACCTCGCAGGCCTGGCATTCGTCCTCGTCGGGTTCTCTGCCATTGGATGGGCATTGTTTATGTTCCACATCGACACGTTCAATGTTACGACTGGAATCTGCCAAATCGGAATTGCGAGACCAGTGGCATCTGCGCTGTTGGGATGCGACGTGTTTGTCAACATCTTCCTCACAGCCGTCTTCGTTCGACGTTGCAAGCCTTACATGGTGAAGGGTCTAAGAGGAACTTTCTTATATCCAGCCATCAAAGGTCTGCTGAAGAAGATCACAGCTCGGCACCGGAGAAAGTCACTGGCTGGTGGCGACGTGGCCATACCCATTTCCCAAGATGCATTGATACGAGTGATCCGCAAGGCATTCTGGGGATGCCTGGGCATTTTAGCATCCACAGCTACCAATTTCTCGCTTCTGCTGTATTGGGCTGGAAAGGAAGAGGTTTGGTTCTTCTTCACGCTTTGCACAATCGATGGTATGTGAATCGCCGTAGCTTGATACATGAACCACTGGCGATGACTCAATCGAAAATGAAAATGCTAACGTTCATGACATAGTGACTTGGGCACTCATCATTCTCCACTGGTAAGCCAAGATCAAACACACCCTTCTTTGACCTATTCGTGTGTTGCTTTGAGACTTCATGCTGGTTATGTCAGCGCCGGACCTACCAATTGAGACCTTTAATGAATCGCTTCGAAAGACTGCACTAACCATCAATCATGGCAGGCTGACTGCACCTCATGAGATGAAGTCCAAGCCGCAAACACCAAATATATATTCCGCACTGCCACCTGGTCCTTCTACCATTGAACATCAACCGCTCCACTCGCAGTCGCTGAGGGTGCCTGTCCGTGTATACGATGATACACTTCAGGTGCGGACCAATGGAGTACGAAGCAGAACCTAGGCAGAGCGAGTAGAGAGGGTGTTCGGAGGCGTATTGCGTTCAACAACGCCGCAGAAGGCATTCAGAAACCTTGTGAAGACTGCAGCAGGATTGTGGACGTGAGAAAAATATTGGGAGTATTGTAGCAAGGCAAAGCAAGTTGGTTGGCTCCAGACTGAATGGTGTTATCCTATTGAAGTTGGCATGAGGATGGTGCGAGAAGCTGCACATTTCATCAGCATAGATTGGCTGGGCTTGAACCATCAGTTCACACATCTCTCAAAAGCACCTGATGATATCCCCTTGCTCTCTTCTGCACGGTTCAGCCAGAATACTGCTCAACTGTCTGAACAGTAGCTGTTGTTCAATAGCATATCGGCTTCGCCTCCTCGCATGTACGAGATTAACCGACCGGCCCCCCTTTACGAACCAACGACCAACCAGAAGCCGGTAAGCCGAACCCAGAACAATCCTCGGAACTGCACATGCACATCTCACACACCTCCCTCACATGTAGACTACTTTTCACGTAAACGATGCCAACATTGCCGAAGTAGCCACCTGCTGTCCCGTTTGCCACTTGGAATTTGAAACACAGCAACGCAGGCTAATTGATGTGTGCGCATGTGTGTGGGTGTGTGTGGGACAGAGAAGTTCTAGAAAGACGAAGCAGAAACAGACTCTCACTCGTCTTGACTCGATTGTTGTCCTTCGATCTCGAACTTACCCGTCCGCTGGATGGTCTTCGCGAGGGAAAAGGACGGTGAGTAAGAGATAAGAAGGTGCCGCAGTGGGAATCACCCAACCGTGCAGTAGCCAGGAACCGAAACGGGAAAACGAATTGAATTGGAGATACGAATAGGACGAAGCATAAGCTGACGCATAAGCGGTAGGTGTGGGGTTTCTTTTGATGGGTATGGAAGGTGGTGGCAAGAGCGGAGAAGCAAGCAGCACTAGACGGAAGGATAGACAGAGACGGAAAGTTATGGTGTGTTGCGAGAAATTCAGCAATTCAGGCAAAAAAGGAAGGAGTCTGAGAAACAAGAAAATAGACATCAAGAATGTGTGGAAATCTTCTGGAACATGCAGGGAGAGATAGACATGCAGATGGATAGACTGAGAGACAATGTACTAGATTTTTGCTCTTGCAGCTATGTCTGTTAGATGCTCTGTCTGTCTGTCTGGAAAGGTTTGAGGAGGTGTGGGATAGTGTTGATTGGAATGTCGATTTTGAGCTTCATGTACGAATATGCAGGCACGTACACCACCAACCCTCGCCCAGGGCTTGAGTCCGGATCGGCTGGATGAACGAATGATGTTAGATGCCTTGTATAGCAAAGAGAGCAAGCAGCGACGAGGAATGTGGGATGTGGGTGATAATATACGGGATCTGTTATGTATAGCTTCTCTCCTGCGTCGTACGGAAGCTAGGTGTGTATGTTGGTACGCTTACTGCATCTCTGTGTCCCAAACAGTGCTCGCTTGCTGCAAGGAGATGTGAATATGTGAGGGGAGGGCTTGCATATCATTTTATGCACGATGTATGCATGCATATGCATGGGACCTGACTGCTGCATATTATCAATGTTATAAATTCGATTTGTGGATTTTTCTTTTCTTTTTGTGGGTGGGTGAGTGTGCTGTGATGCGAGGGAGCTGTTTTCTCGTCATAGCGGCGGTCATGCTCCACTGCCGTTGGCTGACCGCTTTGGGCTGTTTTCTGTAACTCGGATGCTCTGCTTTGCGATAACTTTCACCGCCTTTTTAGGAGGTCCTGGCACACACAATGTTATGGAAAATATCGACGTGTAAAGTTGCACACAGGCTGGTCATCACATTTGCACAACCAACCTTTATTTTCTGATGGTGTACTCATTCGTTGTTTGATTGGAGCGAATTGAAATGCCTTGATGCGGAAAGACGCCCTCGCTGTTTTTGCATTTTTGGAGATTTTGCTCCAAACTACTACTAGTGCTGGCTGATTGATTGATTGGCGCTTCCGTGGGATGGGATTGAGAGGTGCATTTTCGTCGGGAGTGGGTGCGACGGTGGTGAGGAGAAAAAGCAGTGATGTCGATGATGGGACTGCCGCGCCGGCAGCGGCCAGTGTGACTGAGAATGCCGTAGGCGTGTGGCATGGAGATTCGGTGGCGTTACTACCACGAAGACGACAACGGAAGCGAAACCCGTTGAAATCGTGGGGGGAGCTGGGTGAGTGAAGCTGAGACCTGTTTTTGAGATGGAGTGGTTTTGAGACTGATTCGGGACATTTTATTTGGTGAGAACAGAAATCTGGCAGCAGTGAGTTCTGAGCTTTGAGTGGATGAGTATGTGGTGATTGATTCGGTAATCTAGGGAAGACAATCATCTCATCGAGACGGGATATCGGTAAATGAAATCGAAAGCGAGTGGGTTGACGAAGGGCTTTGTTGACTTCGCTTCAGTTCCGCTACTGGTAGCCTCTCGGCATGTATCTCGAGTCTGACGTACATCCATAATGAGACTGGCAGGTCCATCCCAAAGCTAAACTCCAATCACAATTCACTTCAAGACTGATGTTTTTCTAGTGAACATTTATTCGCACCTTATGGGAAGTGCTGTGTTCATAGCAATTCCGGTATATCTCTTCAAAAATGAGATCCCACCACGCTATGCAGTAGCCTCTCGAATAGATGTTGTCGTGTGCTTGACTTATTTCACGGGAGTTGCAGTATGCTTCTGCCTATCTGCTACGTGAGATTGTATCTCTTGGACCAGAATCAATGACTGATATTAACAGATACCACACGGTGATGTGCCATAGCCGATCCATAGACTTGCTTGGAGCACAACTGGACTTCCAAGGTGTAATTCTTCTCATGTAAGTAGACTGGCCAGACGATAGTTGATACAGTCCTTGTTGGACTGCACCTTGCAAACACACACATTCCATTTGTTTTCTTCCCGCTCACGCCAAAACTCTTTGAAGACTTGCTCTCGCTAAGAAACCTCTGTTCAAGGTGGAGTGCCACTATCCCACTAGTATTTTATGGCTTCCATTGTAACGATACTTTGCGAAATGCATATTGGACAATGGTAAGTATCTTTGGCACTGCCAATGAACGACCCTGACAAAAAGCAGCTTTCCGTTCTCGCTGCCGTCTGCTCAGTATCAACATTCCACTCCCGCTTCCAGGAGCCATTTCTTCGACCTGTCCGAGCAGCAACTTTTGGCAGTCTTGGATTATTAACCATGGTTCCGGTCTTCCACGGCATATACAGAAATGGATGGCTAATGCAAAAACAACAAATGGGAATAACCTGGATCCTCATAACACTTCTTTTGAACATCCTCGGGGCAATGGCATACGCCTTGAAGGTATGACCAGCGAAGAAGTCGTTAAAGACCTGTCTGACTGTTACATAGATTCCTGAGAGATGGTACAGACAGACTTTCGATATATTCGGTGCGAGCCATCAGGTCTTCCACGTCATGGTCGTGCTCGCGGCCCTTACATATACAAAGGGTATACTTCAAGCTTTCGACTTCTGTCATGCTGATGATTATATTCCTTGCTCAGCACGATAGCATGACGCGGAAACACGAGGCCATTCGCATGCGTATTTGATGCCATTATACAGCAAACATCTTCTAAAGTATAACATAATGCACTTGCAATTGCAAGGGTGATACCCGTCGTAGACCTCCGATAGCGAGGTTTCAATCAGATAGACGCTCAGCCGCAACCACAATTCGCAATGCGTTGCGGAGATCTCGGAACGGGACATAAAGTAATAAAGAGCAGGGAACAGTCTTAATGCATCAATCACGTTACTCAGAAATAGAACATGAAATTCATGCGAAAGTGCATTAAAAGTCCCACGGCCGACACAATCGAAACATCAGATTCCCCACCTCGCTCTTATCAACGACCCTGCGGACCCTGCCGTCCTGGCCGCACGCCGAGGGCCAAGGACGTGGGTCACCCACCTGCACTTTTTGCCTTCTTCTTTTGGTGGATGCTGAAACATTCGAGAAGGCCCGTCATCAGGGTTCCGGATACACTGGCTTCGGACCTGCAAACTGTTTCCAGCAGGACGTCCGCGGACGGTATCAACGATGGAAGAAATATTTGGGCACTTGATAAGATTTGCCACAGGGGTTCTGGAAAGCGTTGCAGCCGGGGCATTTCTCGCACCTCCGCCAGTCTTTCATGGGAAGAATTCGAATCGTCGAGCGACAGATATGCCGAGGATGTTGCAGCTAACCTGGAGTGAAGAAGACGAATGGCTGGATGAAGACATGCCGTCCTGCTAGACCTCATTTCGCCAAGATCCGCTTCTTCGAAGCTAATCTTGGGCAGATCGCAATTCACTATCAAGGTTTGACCAACAAGTGAGACACTTGTCGGCAATGAATCTTGACCACTTGAAATTTGTGATATGGCAGCTTTGCAGAATTGAGGTCAAGGGAAACCATCTGTAAGAATGGCGTTTTGCCAAAATGAAACAGATCTCGCCATGAAAACCGTTGGAAACGTGCCACACAGGCACAGCAGAACATGCAATCGTCCGAATGGAGCAGGAAATCTGTTCCTTCATGGAGGCCTAGATTTGATGGCTAGCCAATGACAGCCAAAGTTGTTAGCCTGCTAGAAAAGAATCCGGGGCAGCTCTTTCGCTCGGCGATTTACCCAAAAGGACGTAACGAAGACTACTCCAGACGGTCTTGCTGAAGAAACCAGACGAACTACGGATTCTTGCCCCGGCTCCCTGAAGATAATGGTCATCTTCCTGAAAACCTAGTCCCCAACTATTCTGAGTTTATCGATTGTCAATTGGCCACAGAATGGTACGGGAGCGGTCGCGGGCCGCCGATGGTGTCATTTATTTGAATTACTGTGAGACCTATCATGGATTCCAGGCTCTAGACGTGTGGATCAAGAACAGAGCACGCTCCTGCGAATTTGTAAAGGTTTAACACGCCACGAATGATGAGCAAATTGTGAAGCAGTTCCAACTTCAGCGCGAAAAATCCGAGATGATTACCGGAGAACCGGCGGGCGGGCGACGTGTCTGAGAGTTCGAAAGGCGTTTCCAACCTGTCGGGTCTTCTCCCACTCCTTCCCACCTCTTCTGGCCTCTCTCTTGCAGCACCACGTTCTCGAAGTGGAAGGGTATCGATATGGACTCTCGGACAGTAAGATAGAGCCGGCCCACTTCACATGCTTGCCCTTGCTGTCGAAGAAAACTTTGTATGTTTGAGTCTGGCTAGCAAGTCCCGCAGACCCGTTGTGATTTTGGAAGAGCATCCGGAGCCGCGGGTGGAGAGGCCGCTATGGATTTGTTGGTGAAGGCGGTGGTTGGCTGGGCTGGAGTCGATGGCTGTTGTCAAGTCCGAGCAACCTCTGATCCTAAACCGGGGTCTTTCCCAATCGATAGGACACGGGACGAAGCGAGTCAGCCATCAGTTGAGTTCAGTTGAAGATCAGATGGCAGGTTGAGTGGAGTTTGGAACAGACAGTGGCCGAGAGCTTTTGCAGTCTTGTCTTCCGGTGCCTTGCTTGATTCTTATGATGCCTGATATCTTTGAAACGTAGACTGACGTTCTGACATGTCTAAGGTGCATATGCAGACTCGAGATGCACCGGTCAACTCGAGGAATATGTACCTGCATTGTACCTTGCAGTAGAAATCACAGAAGTTAACGTCCCATTGGTAGATGGGCCAGAAACGGCAACAATCATCCCCCATTCGGCAGCTTAAATGCATGGCCGATAAGACGGCCAGGGCCGGGGAGGTCTTGACTTGTCGTTGCCTTCGCCCCCAGCCCACGCCACCGAGTGATGCCCCTGCAGGATCAGGGCTGCAGGAAAGGGCCGGTATCCCAGCATCCCACACGCTGGCGGCCTGGCGACCTCGATGCCGTCCCCAGCAAGCGTTCCCAACATGCACCAACGGCTGCTTCTGGAAGAGTCCACCAACGAGCGGTTTTCGTCAAAAGAAACCACGGGATTTTGGAGGAGACTTGGTGTTCGTTTGTAGTGGTTGTGGTGCGGTATGTCGTGTGGTGTGGTGAGATGCCAACAGAAAGTATGAATGGTGGAGGGCAACGAATGTGAAGAGAAACAAGCCAGGCCAGGACATGGGATATGCAGGTTCATGTCCCCAAAAGCAGTTAACTTATGCCCTGCCCAAACCCAGGTCAAATCCCAGTCGATCCGGCCCCCCACTCTCCAAGCAAGCAAACAACCATGATAAAAGCAGCAGCAAGACCATCCGAAAAGAAACTTACGCTCGTCCTATCTTTAGCTGTGCATATCGCTCGCTTGTACTGCTTTCACAAGTTGCATTATTAGCCAATACACAGCTATTATTATGCAATTTCCCCAGTGACGGCGACAGTGACGACAAGCCGGCCGCACTGGCTGGAGTGCAGGAACGAAATAACTTCTCGACACTGTATGAGCGCGCGTCCGTGGTCAGCAGCATGTGATGGATTTATGAACATCCTATTCGTGACGCTCTGGCTGTTGGAGCTGGGCGAAACGCTGCGTTTTTGTCAGTTGTGCATCTGTGTTCATATTTGTGCAGTCTGACTGGACAGGCATAACTGGCTTAGGGCTCGAACCGCTATCACAAGGTCGTCCTGGGCGTGTGCGTGTCCAGGTCCTCGGTCTAGCAGGTGTCCAGGCACACCAGAGGTCAGACCTGCCCTCCAGTGCCTCCACACAGACGGACGGGATCGATACGCGGGCCACTATCGTCCTATCGATAGGGAGATAAGGAAGAAAAAATTCCTAGGACTCATCCCTTCCATGTTTCTGAAAGCTTGAGGTGAGGTGAGGTGCGGGTTGAGTAGTATTGTTAGTAAAGATCTAGGCAGAAAAACGAAGCCCAAAGGCGACTATAATTCTCCGGTACCAAAGTTGAGAGTGATGCCAAACGCCGGCTCCAGGCGCTTTTGAACAAAAAAGGATAGAAGGGCAGGATATCTACGAGAATAGCGCTCCCGAGAGACTGGCGTTTATGTAATGCAAGTTTGTCTCTGACGCCATGAGACAGACGATCTGGAGCCTCTTTTGAATTTTCGTGAGGCTTTTGATCGTTGATTTCTTCTTTTCTCTAGACTCGTAGCGGGAGTTCTCGAAGTCCTCTTGGAAAGGGGGTTTCGGGATTGCATTGCCAGGCAGAACTAGGTGGCCAACCAAGCAGCAAGAATACTGCTGGTTGCTCTGAAGGTTGCTCAAAAAAAGAAGGATGTTTTGTTCCTGCAGGAAGCCCCTAGCAGCTGAAACACATGTGGCTCGATGACCACCTTGTGCCTGAGAAGTGACATATCATGGCTTTTGGTCGACTGCCACCACCGGGAGGAAAACTACCTACGTGTGGGTTCTGTGATACTCTTGGATCTGCGGTAGACAGGCCGTTCTGAGCAATCTGGCCGTTAGGTAAACACACGCATCTTGTTCGTCATCCGTCCCTTGTGGCTGCCCAAAAGCTGGAAGACGGTTGTTTCATGGCTCGCTGGAAATTTCTCCCCGCATCGCTGATCCCCCTCTCCTCCCCTCGGGCTCTCCTCCCCTCAGAAAGAAAGGGTGGGGCAAAATGATGGACCATCTGAAGTCAGGAACAGACGGAGCTGAGCGCGAGCATGGAAATTCTTGGAAGGGCTGAAAGGAAGTTTATCTGTCCACTATCGATAGCCAGGACCGGGACCTTCTGAGGTCATGGACTCATTCATGGTTGACGATTCATTGCATCGCAGCGAGAGAGGCGATTATGCGGAGTGGTACAGTATTGCGATTGGCGACGCAGCCGTGGGCGAAAAAGAATCTCCCAACTTAGTCAACATTGCAGTGGCCAATAATCTGGGAAGCAAGAGGGTGACTGCAGCTCTGCCGTGCGCAAATGGTGTTATTCTTTGTTCACTGCATCCAATGTGCATTTTAGAGGGGCAAGCTGAGGTGTGAGTGGTTGTTGACTTGAGCGCGAGACGCGAAACACGTCCATCGTGCTGCAGCATCACGTCGAATAGAATCAACGACGACGTCAAGATACCTTCCCCCCCCATCTCTCGCTATGGAAAGATGCATGGAGCGTGGACGGAGATGCCGCTTTGAGCATGAGAGCATGGCTTCGCTCGCTCGTTCGCATGAAGCCTTGAAGATGAGCCCATGCTGTAAACCTCAATGCTAGTGGTCGAAACGTCGCGATGGAGTGGGTTCAGTAGGCTGTGCTGTGTTGAATCAGAACGGGATCACCATTCGAGACTGCGGTGTCGAACAGAACAGAGCGAAAGAGACAGGACAAGACAGGCTCGAGCGAGGTGACAATCCTACGCCGCACCGCATGTCGGGTATGCATTTCATCATGTTTGAATCGAGCGGGTTTCTGGCGTATAACGGTATGCAGGAGTAATAGTTGCCAGCAAAGTGAAGCTTGTGATGTTTCCTGACTCTTGCTCTTGTGGAGGCGAAGTGACAGCAGTTTCCGTTTCCCAGGCGAGCGGATCAGCAGTAAGTTAGATGTCTCTTGTTGTTATTACAGAGCAACCCAGTTAGTAGCTAGACTCTGTTGTGAAGCAACTTTATTGGAATGCAACTTTATTGGAACGCTTCAGCAGTCAGCATTGATGCTGAGGCTGTTCGCAATTTCCCTTGACTACTATGATCCACCACTCTTTGGAACAGTGATCGCTAGGCAATCAATATATTTGCTGTTAATTGCTAAAATTCAGACTTCTGGAGCACCGAGGTGCTGTATTAGGTTGTGCGAGTCGTCGGCCCTCATCCATCGCCAATTGATTGCTTGACGGCGTTGCGATTTTCAGATATAGTTGCCGTTGCCAGACCATGTCCAGACTCCAGTGCCTGCCCAGCCGAGCCTGGGAAGGACACGATGTTGGAAAGCTAGCGAGCAGGAGTACGAAGTCAAGTCCAACCGTCCAACGACGAATGAGTTGGTGGACTGGTGACGCGTTATGCAGGCCGTATCCGTACCTGACCCTAGCCTCGTATGGATAATAATGCAATTATTCCCTAGCTAATGCACGCTGCCCTGACCTGGTCGCTCATTTCATCTCTTTGCTTGTGCTAAGCCTAGTGCAGTCGGTGCGGGCTTATGCATGCACATAAAATAGTGTTGCGCTGAGAGGGACAGGACAGAAAAGTGCGAGTAGTGCAGCGCAGCGCAGCGTCGTACGTTATGGGAGGGAGGGGAGGGATACGGAGTAAGTACTTCGTATGGGGTGGTCAGGGCAGCTACTCGCCGCTTTTTCTCCCAGCTCCCCCAGCTGGCCGCTTGTCTACTACTACTTACTGGCTGGGTGTAGCAGGTCGACGGTTTTCGGGCCAGTCGATCCTAGGTGAAGAATGCCAATCAGCAGCCTGCAATTCTGACCGCGGTGGTCGCTTTAAGTCAATTGGAGCCACTTGAACCCACTGCTGGAGCTCCCGGAAAATCCATCACTTCTCTTGGGCTGGTAGCAGTGGTAGGTGGATTTATGGCTTTAGCGTCGAACACGAAGACCAGCATATGATGAATATCCCGGTGTAGCCCAGCCAAGCAGAGCGCTGGAAAGAAGGCTGGATTTAGAAAGACTCTCCACTAAACCAACACCCACCCACCACCCACCACTCACCCCATCTCCTCCCGGCCTGTCCCATCCCAATCCCATCCCATCTCATGCTGCTGTTGCTGATGTTCTGTTCTTCCTGCCGACGCCCCAGACAGACAGACAGGCCTGCCGGAGCCAAACAGCCTGCCTGCAGCCAACAGCTAGTCTCTCCCAGTCCCAGCCAGCCAGCCCAAACCCTAGACGCGGACCTGTTCTCCATTGCTTTCTGCACCCTGTCTGGCTCCACAACCCTCACCACCTCATCCAGCTGTCTCTGCCCATCTCCCACTCATCCCATCCCATCACATCCCATCCCCACTGCGATGCTCCCACTACCCGCACCCTCGTCTTCATACCCTAGTCTCCTAATCCCCAGGCCCCCCTGTCTGCTCGCCATGCATTCATTCTGCTGAGACCTAATCCATTCTAGTTCGATTTGCCTATCTTGCCTTACCTTCTATCACTCGTTGATCTACTTATTTTGTCAGGGTCCCCTTCACCATACATTCGTTTGCTCGTCCTTCAGGTTTCCCTCCACCACGCCAAATCATTCTTCTTATACCGACGACCGGTTTCCCTTTTGTATCTCACTCTTTTGGATCATCTTCGATTTGTGCTTCGTCTTATAGCCTTTCGATCATCTTCCGTACCTTCCTTTAGCATCCTGCTACCACTGCTTTCCAGCTCCTGTATACCATCGTCGATAATTGTTCCAGAACTTTTTTGGCAACATCACAATCGTCCTTTGCAACAGCATATGTATAATCAGTGTCCTCAACAATACAACTATTAGACAGTCTTGAAACCGCTGTTGTCCAGTCGCTCTCTTAGCACCCTTTTCCTATCAACCAGTTTCCGAGTCTCGACATCTTCCAGTCTCCAAGAACAATCTGATAAACCGGACCAAACATAATCAACATTTTCGAATCGAAGTCTCGAGATCGAGTACCACTTGGTATGTACACACAACTCGATGGACTCGCAGGCAAAATGGAAGACTTGAACATAACTGACGTTTGGCAGATCGTATACAGTTCACATCTTTCGACATGGACTCCTCATACGCACACCCACAATCCATGGGCCAGTCACCCTTCTTCTACTACAACCCAGACCCAAAGCCCGACAACCGTCAACACGGGCACTTTTCCCAGCAGCCAAGCAACATCCAGGTGCCAGTGTACCATCCTCACATGCAGCCAATGCCTTCCACTCCCATCTACTCGAGGCCGAACTCAGCATGCTCGCAACCACCGATGCACCCGCAAATGTACAACAACGGATACCCGATGAGCATGACACCCATGGCCTCGCCCCGTCCAATGTATCAAAACCAGAAGCCCACGATCATGATCCAGGAACACGCCCCAAGAATGATGATGGAGTCCGATATGCACGAGAACGACATGTACTACTACCCATCGACTCCGCCTTTGTCCGCATCTGGAAGCACCATCAGCAGCCCATCCAGCTGTGATGTTCTGCCGACACACATGAACACCATCTTTTTCGGAATGGACTCCTTCGAGGGCGTAAAGGACGGATGCCAGGGCGAAGTACAAGCCGAGAACCTGGCCGGCGGTGAATGGGCACGATGCGGATCTCCTCCCATGACTCCAGGTACGTGCAAATGTCTAATTGCTTATTTGGAAGAGTGCATGATATGGCCCTGTCGTTGTGATGCGGTTCTTGAACTGCCCGTCTCCGTTCATTACTGTGGTGGCATCTCTGTCTTGGTTAATTATGGTTTGGTCTATGGAGCCGTCGCTGACTCGACCTTTCTTTTTTGCAGTGTTCATCCAGCCCAACTCGCTTATGAGCAACGGCAACGCTAGCGAGCTCCTATCTGCGACATCTTGTCCCTCACTTTCGCCCTCACCTTCCCCTTACCCACGATCTGTCATTTCAGAGCAAGATTTCGATTTCTGTGACCCGCGCAACCTCACTGTTGGCTCTGGAGCTTCCCCAAACCCTCCCGCGATCAAGACCTCCGCCTGCACGGAATTCCCTTCATTGCCCACTCTGTGCGCAGGAGACGACGAAGAACACAGGTACATGCTAGGGGGTGAGACATTTAATAAGGCTGCCGAGATTCACGCGAGAACATTCAATTTCTCAACACCCACCTCCCACCACGGTCTACCAACCTTCGACCAATTCTCGGACCTCGACTCCGAGGAAGACTTCGTCAACGGGCTTGTGAACTTTCCTTCGACAGACAACGTCCAGTTCTTCGGTACCAAGAGACAACGCACTTGTTCCGGCTCGGACCTCGTCTCCCTTGACCACGAGCCTTTCATCAGCGAGGACGACTTCGAAGATTTCGAGGACTTCGAGGATTCCGAGCAATTCGCGACCGCTTGCCTCCCAAGCCCACCTGCATCAGGCTCCGAGGCCGAGATCAAGAAGGAGAAGCGAAACAAGAAGTCCAAGAAGGTCCACTGTGACGAGGACAGTTCCGAATTCGATAACCTTGTCAGATCACGCAAGTACACTGTGCCAATGAACGCCGCCAGTGGAGCTCCCGCTCAGGAGAGCACCACCGAGCAACAGTCCACTGCCCCCAGCCAATCTGGTTCATCCGAAACCAATGGCGCCAACAATACCAGTGCAGGCTCTGATGCTGGCAACACACCCAAGCAGCCATCTGTCAACCGCCGTGGGCGCAAGCAATCTCTCACCGAAGATCCATCTAAGACCTTCGTTTGCGAGATCTGCAACCGCCGCTTCCGACGTCAAGAACACTTGAAGAGACACTACCGTTCCCTCCACACTGGTGATAAGCCATTCGAATGCCATGAGTGTGGGAAGAAGTTCTCCCGCAGTGACAACCTCTCCCAACACGCTCGTACTCACGGCAGTGGTGCGATCGTTATGGGTGTTCTTGAGGATGGCGAGTTGCCTAGCGACCACCCAGAATCGGCCAGCGAAGGCGAGCATATTAACACCATGGGCAATATTCTCTTCCGTGTTGCTGCTGGTATCTCTGGTAGTGACACCGATCCTTCATCGGACGGCAGCACTGACAACGACAGCCAAGGTCGTAAGAAGCGCAAGCGTTCTGAGTAAGGGCTTCTCATTCAGACGTTCTGAGGCTTTACGCCAGATACGAATCTCACGACTATGGATACACTCTTCATAATTGGCCCACGCTACCTTTTACGCGATCGGTCACTAGGGATACTGGGGTCTCACGACCACCTTGATGTTGCCATGAGGTTGGGGGTTTTGCAAAACCAAAAGTCATTCGCCTTGCTTTTTCTGATATGATTTCTCTTCTCTGTACTAAATTTCCTTTCAAGACTTTCGTGCCAAATTAGCGTGATGATGGGTATTGTGGGATGGGGTTGAAAGGGGCGTGTACTCTGATAAGAGAGGTGATCTTTGGCTGCTTATTTTCTTTACATTCGCTGTATCAACACTACGACGGAAGCGGGCTCACCGTCATGCTTACCGTCTTCTGCATTGCAATTCTTCGCAGCCTGCTCTCCAGATTGTGCTGGCCACGAAATGTTACCAGCAGCCTGCACTGTATAGAATTCTCTTCATATCAACCAGATTCCCAACCATATCTGTCTTGGATTGCGTGAAATTTTGAATGAATCAAGATTATAGATAAGTGCCGGACAAATCTGATCTAATCACCGATTGTATTTGATAATTCACTCTGCTGTGGGCTCGTTTCTGACCACCCACCTTGGATATTCCCAATTCACCAGAACTTTTTCACGAAGTCCCCTTCTGCCTCAGGCTTCGGTACACTCACCCCGGGCCGTCCTCAACCACCAAAGAATAAATAGAAACCTCCAGCACTTCAGAGGCCTGGTCGAAAGACTGAACAAGCCCTAATTCCGGGGAACAGGGTCGCTCGACTATCTGCCCACTAGTAAAGCCGTGCGAACATCTGCCGTCCCAAATTGGTTGACGATCCACCAAACTCTAAATACAATACTGCACCTCAGCTCGGCAACGCATCTTGCCTGCTGCAAGCTGCAGGCTCACAACTGCACGCACTGCGGCTGTGGCAAGAAAAACAAGGCCCGCAACCGACGGCATGACCGAGTCACTCCAAGTGATCGCGCTCATTTCAGGCGGCAAAGACAGTTTCTTCTCACTTCTGCACTGTATCCAGAACGGGCATCAAGTCGTCGCCCTAGGAAATCTCTATCCAACTCCTCCGACTTCAGCTTCCGCGCCGCGCCAACCCGATGCCGCCAATCATGGCGCGGACAACGAGGAAGAGCAAGACCTGAATAGTTTCATGTACCAGACTGTTGGTCATACGGTGATTCCTCTGTATGCGCAGGCTTTGGGTATTCCATTGTATCGGCAGCAGATCGTCGGTAGTGCGGTGCAGACCAGCACCAGTTACGGGTATGCCGATCGCAAGGGCACGAGGACGGCCGAGAGTGATGTGGAATCTTTGATGAAGGATCTGGATGTCGAAGATGAGGAGAAAGATGAGACAGAATCTTTGGTCCCTCTTTTGCAGAGGATCATGGCAGAACATCCCACCGCGAATGCGCTCAGCACCGGTGCCATCCTGTCAACCTACCAACGTACCCGTGTGGAATCTGTAGCCATACGCCTAGGTCTTACTCCTTTATCTTTCTTATGGCAATATCCAATCCTGCCACCGTCAACACAGATTTCTCTTCTTGAAGACATGCAAGCCATTAGTCTCGATGCCAGGATCGTGAAAGTTGCAAGTGGTGGCCTGGATGAGAGCTTCCTCTGGCACAATGTAGCCAGTCAGCAGGTCATGCGACGGATTGAGAAGTCCATGAAGCGGTTCGGGACGTATGGCGATGGAGCCGTACTTGGTGAGGGAGGGGAGTTTGAGACGTTGGTTGTGGATGGGCCTGCAAGTCTATTCGAGGGTAGGATTGTGGTTGAGGAAAAGGATAGGAGGGTTGTCAGAGAAGGTGGTGGATCTGCTTGGTTGAAGATCTTGGACGCGAGAGTTGTGATGAAAGAAAAAGAGGAAGCTAAGGAAACTCAATGTCGCACTCCTGAGATCCTCGATTCGAGGTTCTCCAAAATTCTTGCTTCACTAGATGATGTTAACAAAGGAGATCTCTCGCTAAAGATCAGGGGATCATCCACCAAGTCAGATTCAAGTTCTGTCCAACTATCACCTCAACTCCTCACCCGAGAAGTGAAGTCGAATAACATCCTTCGCTGGACGTTTGACGCAAGTCTACCAATTGCCGACGAGTCCATTTCGACACAAGCCGTCAAGGCAATAGAGGATATAAGATGTCGTCTCCATGAAGCATCACTACAACCGAGCAACATCATTTCAGCAGTCATCATTCTCCGATCAATGCAAGACTTCGCCTCTATAAACAGGGTACTAAATCAGACCCCACTTCACTGTGTTTAGTCACTAACAGTCACAGGTCTATGGGTCTCTCTTCACCAAACCCAACCCTCCATCCCGAGTGACCATCTCATGCGGGAAATCCCTCCCTTTCCCTCTCTCTATGATAATTCACCTCACTATCCTCAATACATCCTCTACACCAATGCTACGTAAATCACTGCACGTTCAATCACGATCCTATTGGGCACCAGCCAATATCGGCCCCTACTCACAAGCAACATCCTTCACACTTCCCTCCTCAACCAACTCACAAAGCCAAACACCAACAAGCCTTGTCTCAGTCGCAGGCCAAATACCACTTGTCCCACACACGATGAGCCTCCCTCAAGACATAAACCAAAATGCGGAGCAGAACTTTGAATTCCAAGCCATTCTCTCACTTCAGCATCTCGTCCGCATCGCCCGCGAGATGCACATCTCTTGGCTCAGCAGCTGCGTAGCCTATCTCCCCGCCAGCGCGTCCTCCCTCACCTCTCAGAGTTCCCAAGTCCTAGCACAGGCATGGAGGCTTCTACACCAAGAACCTTCCGGTCTCGACGATGACGACGACGAAGAAGCGGATGGGCACCCGCGCGATCTTTGGGAAGAGAAACACTACGCCGGTATGGAAGTCCGTGGCGCCGCGAAAGACGAGAGGGCGTATCCGGCTTGGGACGCTGTGAGTCCGACTTCACGTGTGAGAGGAGATGCAAGCCCGCCGTTTTGGACTGCTGAGGTCGAAGAGTTACCGAGAGGAAGTGCGGTCGAGTGGGCTGCGGGTGTAGGGATTGTTGGAGCGAAGATCGAGGTATGTACTCTGTTGTGAACCCCAGCTGTGCACTTTATCATACCGAGATTGCTAATGTTTGAATAACTAGCTGCTTTCTTCGAGACGTGAAGAAGGCTACACAATTCATCAGACTGGCCTCCCCGCCGCAACCATTACTACCTTATTCCTCGACCACACCTCATCCCTTCCCACGCTCATAGCCACCTTAGATCAAGCTCTCTCATCCCTCAGTCTAGAAGAAGGAATGCAGAAGGAAACTTCTGGGGCTTGGGTAGATATATCTATCTCGGGATTGTGGGAGCAGGGAAATTTCGGAGGTGCTGTACCGTGTAGGACTATTTGGGATGCAGAGGGGAGGAGGATGGCGGCTGTGCTAGTCTTTGAGGGTTTCTAGACTAGCCTTTCAATTGAATTAAGATGCTAATTAACTTTATCCTTGGGTCTACTACCCCTTCAAGTGATGCTTTAAAGTTGCGGGGATAGACGGCCTAGCCGAGCGAATGTTTACTTTGGCGAATAGTGCTTTGTATAAGTCAATGGAGACTAATGATTAGCATTGGAGTACGTCAACGAAAAAACAGATAGCAGGCTGGATCCAAAATTAATCAAGAATTTGGATTGCTCAGACAGCAATTTGCTTGTACAAAGTGACTACAGGAAAATCGAACACAGTACAAAAGCTAAGGAGCTCAAAATCAACCTGACTGCATGAGATCAAGAATTGGGGTTCAGGCTGCGGAGGAGAGGCTGGATACAAGACACAAGAACCCAAAGCAAAGGAAACTACGAAGAAGAGATACTGAAAGTGAAATAACAAAGCGAGGTCCAGAGCTCCTGTTAACAGGGTACAAACCGAGAACCTAGGCTTTGATAATGGCTGGGAGAGAAACAGGGCAATGCGATTTTGGGAACGCGATCTCTATGGATTCCGATTTAGTAATGTCCTCAAACTGAAAGGTGACATTGAAAACGTACTTTCGGAACCGACTGTGACGATCCCTTGAGTGGACTGTTACTGATGTATTCCGCTTGGGGAGGTGTAGACAATGGCGTATGTCCTAATGGTTTGTTAACAACCGTAACAAAGAAACATCGGCGAAAGTGAAACAGCAGCCATAAAGTGAAGAGATCGTATGGGCAAAAGAACTCACCTTGTAGGTTAGGAAAACCTTGGGGGAACTAGGCAGTTTTCCAGATATGCAGCGTTAACTGGGTTGGTAGTGCGATGGTTCCGTACGTAAGCTTGATAAAAGAAGGCAATTGAGATTAATCGGATAAGTGGATAAAGAGGTCGGATAATTGAGCTATCAAAGTAAGTGATAGCCCTTAGAGGGAAACTTGTCGGTGTTAAAGGTTGAGGCAGAAAGGTTGTAGATAACGATGAAGAGGGGGGACGGTGTTTCTTAATTCACCCCTTCTTCGATTCACTCCTTTCTCAATTCACTCCTTCCTTAACTCAGTCCTTCCTTAATTCACTCCTTCCTTAATTCACTCCTTCCTCAACTCACTCCTTCCTCGATTCACCCTTTCCCCGTATCACAGATTCACAAAAACATCGACTTATCATATAAAACGTAAGTGAGCGAATAGTAATCCTATATAAAACAAGTGAAGAAATCAAAGCGGTTTGCAGCTATCGTCTGGCAAGTGATATCAGCCAGTAACAGCAAAATTCGCCAGTTTTACCAATTTCTGCTGTGACATCAGATCTCGCTGTACTGATAAATTACGCTGCACCTACAGGCGAGACTAAACTAGGGGATTGTAAAATAGTAATATATAGAATAAGTATTACGTAGGTTACTGGCTTTGTTTAAAGTAAGGCAGGAGGAGTAAGTAATCAAAACGTCCCGAGCTGGACCTCGGGAATATCTTCTGGCTACAACAAGGACTAAGCTGCAAACAACTTCAAGTCAGTCGAAGCTTCCCTATTGCAAAACCATGAATATCAGAATCAAATATAAGTATATAATAATAAGATACTCACAAGGCTTTCTTGCTATTTGTTGTGACCACAAATGGGCGCGACCGCTAAGCGAGATGTCCAAACAAAATGTCCAGATTTGAAAATTAGATTACTATCTACCAACCCGAACCAGCACCCTTCCCTCCAAACGAAGTATCCTCTATCTTCTTCTGGCCGCCTCCACCCCTCGTAGACTTCTGCTGCGCTGCCTCGTGCTTCCGCAGTTCTTCTGGAACACGTGATATTGAACTCTTCGAGAGCATCTGCTTCAGATCGTACATCACGTCCGCATCTTCATTTCCAAGGAACGTAATAGCTACACCCGAGTTTCCAGCACGTCCAGTACGACCGACACGATGCGTATAACTCTCGATGTTGGTGGCCATGTTGAAGTTGACGACCAGACTGACATCCGGGACATCGATTCCTCTACCAGCAAGATCGGTCGCAACCAAGACATTTGTCGCGCCGGAACGAATGGACCCCAAAGCAGCCTCACGCTGCTCTTGAGTCTTGCTACCATGCAATGTGACTGATGAGAAACCCATATGTTTGATGTCGCGGGCGACTGCATCGCAGTTTCGCTTGATGTTGACGAACACGATGATGGGAGGCTGGAATTCTCCGGAAGCAAGAATCTCGTTGAGGCGCTTCTTTCTCTTATCTTCACCGGCCACGAATTCGACGCGTTGCTCGACTGTCTCGACGGCTTCTCCGATATTACCGATTGTGACGATGGCAGGTCTGCGCAGGTACTTCTTGGCGATCTTCTCCACGGCAGACGGCATAGTGGCTGTGTACATCATAGTCTGCCTATACCGGTCCTTTCCTCCGAGATGTCTGCTCATAGCTTGAGCATCTTCTGCATCGTCGGTGTCAGGCTTCTCGTTCGTGACAGGTAACGCATCGAGGATCTTGTTCACAGATTCTTCGAAACCGAGATCAATCATACGATCGGCTTCATCCATGATGATGTAGCAGCACTGTCCGAGTACAAGGACTCGTCTCTCAATACAATCCACTAAACGACCTGGGGTGGCAATGACGATCTCCGCACCATTGCGTAGATTGTACGATTGCTCCTCGAGCGAATGTCCTCCAACGATACTGACGCAAGTAAACCCCAGCGGAGTTGCGAACTTCTTTGCTTCGGTTTCAATCTGTTGCGCCAACTCACGGGTCGGTGCGAGAATGATAGCGTACGGTCCATCGTTCTTAGTCATCTCGTTCAAGGGTGGAAGCTCCGAAATATATACTAGCAATGGAAGCAAGAATGCAGCAGTCTTTCCTGAACCTGTGACTGCAACACCAATCAAATCTCTAGCTTGCAGAGCAATGGGTATGGCGGCTCGTTGGACTGCTGATGGTTGTTCGTAGCCAACTTGCGCAACAATATCCAGAAGACGTTTTGGAAGATTGGACTCTTCCCAACTTCGCATTGGATTGGGGATTCCGCCACCTTTGGTACTGATGTTGAAATCTTCCTTGAAGATGCGCCAGTCTCTCTCACGCATGTGTTCGAGTTTCTTTTCGCTCCAGTGTTTGTCCAATGAATTCCGTCCACCGGCGTCCTCTTTCCTCCGTCTCTCCATTTCCAGGATCTCCCTCGCGCGAGCGCTGCCTGCCTCGCCATCCCGTTCCTCCAATGCTTTAGCATATTTTATCACACCATTTTCACTGATGTCTTCCGCAAATCCACCTAGACGTCCACGGCCGAAGAAATTTGTCTCTGCGCGCTGCGAGTATATGGGATTGTAGTCTGGACTTGTATCCTCCTCAGCGTTCCATTCAAAATTGAACTTCTTCTCAGTTGTCCGCCGCCTCTTCTTCTTGGCTGAGAATGTCGACTGATTGGTTTCTGCGCCCATGTATCTTGTCCGAGTGAGGGCAGCTTGTGTATCTTCGCCGTTCGCGGGCCGTTTCTCTCCAGCCAGATGCACCTTTCCAACAACAGGCGCAGCCTTGGTGGGCGCAGAACTCGTAGAGATTTTCTCGTAGGCTGACCGGCTCTCGCCAGCTCTCTCTGCTCGACTATTCCTTCCAGCAGCTGGTCCAGATGGAGGTTCGCCATTTCGCATTGCCCGAGGACCTGTTGGCACAGAAGATGTATCGCGACCATTTACTGACCTATCCAAGGACTCTCTCGAATTTTGATGCGAAGCGTATCCATTTCCCTCGAAAGGTCGGCCATTTGCTTCAGCTTCCTTCTTGCGCTTCTGCTCTTCGACTTCTTTGGCTCTTTTCTCCAGAGCAAGTTTCTCTCGCGCGGCTTTCGACAAGAATTTTGGCTGTGAGATCAAACAGTCAGTAAATGCTGCGCAAGGAACTAGACATGCTTTGTGAACATCGCTACTTAAAACGATCGGAAGGGTTCAAAACATACCTTTGCAGCCGCCTCATCGGCCTCTTTCTTCTTCTTTAGAATGTCTTCAATGCTGAGTGGTCCTCGGTCTCTAGCAGCTCCCCAACCAGCTTTCTTCTTCTTCGGCGGCTCTTCTGGAGGGGGCGGTAATGCTCCTGACGGCGGTGGAGGTGGGAGATCGCTCGGAGGAGGAGGTGCACTAGAGGAAGGGGGTGGAGGAGGAGCCATCGAGTCCGGAGGGGGTGGAGGAGGGGACGGTAGCCTTCCGTTCATGTTGACTGGGGGTGGCGGGATCGCAGAGTCGCCGTTGGTATAGCCCGACATACTTCACGAATGGGTATTCTGAAATTGTGAAGCCAAGTGGAGAGGACTTGAACGGATTCGAGCCAGATGCAGACGCGAGTATGCTTGTTGTTTATGGTTGTAAATTTGCGGTTCGGGGAAACGAGACGAGGCTGAAGTCAAAGGCTTGAATTAGTCAGCCAAATTTATCTTCAAACCACGACGAACCAACAGCCTGACAACTCAAGCTCCATCAAAGAGCGCCGACAAACCATATTCACCATGGCGACGAGTCCAAATCAGTACGTTAAGCTCGCGCAGCAATTGCCCCCTCGACTTAGCAGATTCTTCGCCCGTTACCCACCGCAAGCCATCGTCTCCTCATCCGCCCTCTCCAAAGCCTCATCTCCAAGTACGCCCGCCGCGGACTCAAGCGCCTTATCTGCGGACCAGATATCTACGGGTCAGGATGGATTGACAGTTCCTTCACCATTTAGATGCCAGAAGCATCCTATCACGGGTAAATGGCATGATCCGGTCTTCTCATTAAGGAGGCAGGCAGAGCTGGTTAAGCTTGCGCGACAACATGGGGTAGAGGAATTGATGCCATTCTCGGTCAAGAGCACGGAGGAGAGGTTGCGGAGGAGGGAGGAGAATGGGTTGAGAGTGAAGGGTACTGGTATTGGACAGCGCGTGAAGGGAAAGGAGTCAGAACGAACATTGAAAGGACGGTGCGCATTGGATGCATATTTCTGCTTTAGACATTCCAATTTGCTATTGCTATATTGGTGGTCAAGAGTATATGCTGATTTTCTTTTGCTACAGGTTGGAGAAGCGCAGGCAGGCCATGTTGGAGATGCCGCAGATGATCCAGACGTGGAAGGAGGTAAGTTTCATAACAAGTTGGACATCTGCTATATTTTCTAACAACCAATGCAGAGAGGTCATGGACGTGGATGGAAGAAGTGGCCGAAATAGATGTACTAGGTCTGAGCATGGGGCGGAAGCGTCATATTCAGAAACTGTACAAATATCATACTGGTTGTGCGATGCATAGGAAACGGCGTTACAGAATTGTACTATATCATTGTACTCCATCTCAAAAACTCCTACTACTCAATAGAGATTCCCAAAAAGGAGCCATGTTGGCCCGATTTTGCAAGGCTTTTTAGGCCTTATCATTCTGATTTGGTACTACAACATACATTCAAGACCTAAGAACAAGCTGGGTCTCATGAACGGTCTGCATGTCTAAGTAAAGTTCCATGAATGTCAGGCTTCTAACTTTAGGTTTTTCTGTAAAGCGCGCAAGCAATCGATGCAGCCAATGTCAAGTACCCGACTAATTCAAGATAAGTCGTGTGTCGGTGGGTGTAAACTTAACCTTAGCTTTGTATCGATTGTCTATGATGGGAATATGTTGATTTTCTAAAGTGCCTTGACAAACAGTTTCCAGTTTCAGAAGCTATGCTCTTCCAGGATGTATTGTCTGGTCGTAAGCTCCCTGGCTCCTTGCTTGTGATCTTACTAGACTTGGTCGATCTTGCCCGTTTGCTGAAATGCTGGTAACACATTGGAATGTCACAAGTCGATGGGGAATTCAAATAGCATCGTCGCAGAGCTTAGGAGACCGCCACTGGAAGTGGCAAAGAAAGAGACGTTGAGAGGCCATAGAAGGCAATGAGGCTGTAAAGCCAGGAATGCCGGTCTCTCTGGCATGTGCAATTCACATGGAAATTGTTTGAAACTTCTCAGCATGACTAGTCATGGATGATCACTCAAGATCTCAACGAGAAACATATCTTGATGAAACAACCAACTCATGTGGCATTTCACTTCTCAACCGTCAGAACATTCACAGAACACGATCCTGATACAAACTCAGAGTCAAGAGCCTCGGCAAAGCTATTCATAACCCGTCCATTGTTTCCTCATGTGATAACCAAGTGTCGTCAAAATATGGACCAGTATCAACCCCACACATCGCAATCCCATCCTCAGGCAGAAGACCCTTCCCCAACGAATGTCCCAACAGAAATTAAGCGAATGACTCGATATCCCTGTCTATACATTTACCCGAGCTGTGATTCGTCGGGCTGGACGTCACGTCTAGAAGCAAAACATCAACTTTCGCGCTCTTCATGCAATTTGATAGGGCAATTGTCCTGGTCCCCTATTTGTTCCTGACGGATCAGCCGAGTTGGGACGATGGTGCTGGAGCTTGACACCGCCCTGACCTGGAACCCGTCCCGCGGCTGCATTTGCATGTGAAATACAAATCGATACAGGCGGAGGAGGTGAGCAGCGGAGCCATACTTCGGGGACAAGCTCACGGTTTGTGGTGTGGTAAGAACCGTGATGACGGCGACCTCATCTGTTGTTGGGAGATGTGGTCTACGATCAGCTCAGGAAACATGTTATCCTGTATCTTGATGATCTGAGGAATGCAGAAAGTCCCTCTTTCAACGAGGGGCAACCGGTGTCTGGAAATCTGGAAGACTTTAGGCGGTGAGAACTTAGAAGAAGAGCATGTGGAGAAGACCAAGGTTGGGTTTACCATCTCCCCCACCTTGATTTAACCTGGAAAGGGTTGGCTTGGTGAAAGCTGGGATTCTCCACGAATGGTCGTTGGACAAGAAGGCCGTTCGACGATAATCAGTGCTAGCGAGGTCAAGCTTGCCGCTGTCAATGCTCTTTCCAAAGCCCTAAATTAGTGGTGGCGAGAATAGGGAAAATACGGAAGTGAATAGAGGACGAGTTAGACAATGACTTGGACATGGAAGCATTTCTTAGGAAGTCTGAGCCCATGAGCGAGGAGCGGCCACAAACTGTCTCTTTCTGTACCTGTGTGCAGGAGGCTTGTGGATGTGCAACAGCAACGAGTAAGTAACTGGCGAGGTTTCTGGGCAACGAAAACAAAAACAGACTCGATTGGCAGAAACATTGTAGCGGTGGGACATCGACGCCGAGGATACTACTGCGCTGTACACAAATGGGCAAAATGATATGCGTCGACAAGCCGCACGACTTCTTGAAATTCCAAGCCACATGCAATTGTCTCCTTTTGCCCGTGTTCACAACACCCACTTGGGGTCTTGCTCTTCATACGGATTCATATGGCAGAGCTCAACTGCAACAGATGGCGAGAAGGTTGCCTCCTGTGAATGCCGATGGTTGACATATAAATCTGTTGCTAGCAATAAATGTCAAAATAAAGTGCTGATCTGGAAGGTTGTGCTTCGTCTAGCTGAAAGCTGTAAAATGTTGGTTCGTTTGATAGTTGACCATCCGTAACCTTACCTTACCTTACCTTACTTTACCTTAGCCGGTCGACGAGTGAGAGGCGACTTTCCTAGCGCTAAATGCAGAATGCAGATTTTCTGCCGAAACAGACCCTGGAAGGAGCCAACGAGGGCCGCGGTGCATTGAGAAATTTGGCGGGACGACTCTTGAATAAAAGCCACTGCCAACCCGCCCGCCTGCCCAAGGAGTCTGTCTTGTTCCTCCACACCTGTTCTTCCCGACCTCATCTGGTTCGTCTTTGCTTCGTTTTTACACAGGTGCTTCATATGTAAGTATATTCTGTTCGACCTTCACTCAATTCTTTCCCAAGAAAACTGACACGTCGCGCAGCTGTCTCGTCCCACAGAAACCTCGACGGGCCCCAGATTCCCCAGTCATTGGCCTCCCAACAATTTCATTTCGGCCACCGACTTTCATTTCGAGGTCCTATATACTCCAGTTGACTACCTGAAAGGTCAAATACTTAATTGATTCTTCCAATTGCCCCTACGAAATCCAACAACTACACATATTCCTCACAATGGCCTCAACTGCAGTTCCCCAGCAGCGAAACCTTTTAAAAAGGACGGTCACTTCCACCACGAACGAATCCTCGCCTTCTACCGCTAGAGGCTCCCCCAACGATACCCCAAGACAGTCTCCATCCTCTACATCTCTGTCGTCTATGTCATCTTTGGACGATGTGAAGGACAATGGCTTTGGAAACCTTGTCGATACATACGGCAACAAGTTTGAGGTCCCAGATTATACTGTTAATGACATTCGAAATGCCATTCCCAAGCACTGCTTCGAGCGATCTGGTGTGAGGGGATTGGGTTACGTTGCCAGGGATATTGCCAGTTTGGCAACGACCTTTTACTTGTTCAACAAGTTCGTCACTCCCGAGTACATTCCAAGTACCCCAGCCCGTGCTGCCTTGTGGTTCGTCTATACCGTTGTCCAAGGTCTTTTCGGCACTGGTCTCTGGGTTCTCGCACACGAGTGCGGTCACCAGTCGTTCTCGCCATCTAAGATTCTCAACGATACCACCGGATGGTTCTGTCACTCGGCACTTCTTGTCCCATACTTCTCGTGGAAGATCTCCCACGGCAAGCACCACAAGGCTACTGGAAACATGGAGCGTGACATGGTGTTCGTCCCCAAGACCAGAGAGCACTACGCCAGCCGCATCGGAAAGCTCGTCCACGAGATCGATGAGTTGACTGAGGAAACTCCAATCGCTACCCTTATCCACTCCTTCGGACAACAACTTCTCGGCTGGCCCATGTATCTATTTGCCAACGTGACTGGCCACAACAACCACGAGAAGCAGCACGAGGGTCGCGGAAAGGGCAAGTCAAACGGCTGGTTCAACGGCGTCAACCACTTCAACCCAAGCAGTCCACTTTACGAGGCTAAGGATGCCAAGCTCATTCTGTTGAGCGATCTTGGAATTGCCATCACTGCTACTGTCCTCGTCATGCTTTCCAAGACCTACGGCTTCTCCAACATGGCTGTCTGGTACTTCGCCCCATACCTTTGGGTGAACCACTGGCTCGGTATGTCTACCAAAAAAGTCCTCAATATCTGGAAACTCCTTACTAACTTGCTCTAGTTGCTATCACCTACCTCCAGCACACCGACCCAACTCTGCCCCACTACTCTGGTGAGAGCTGGAACTACGTCCGTGGCGCCGCAGCAACTATCGACCGTGAATTTGGATTCGTTGGCCGCACCCTTCTTCACGGCATCATCGAGACTCACGTTCTCCACCACTACGTCAGCACCATTCCTTTCTACCACGCCGATGAGGCCACCGAGGCCATCAAGCCAGTCATGGGTCAACACTACCGCTCGGACGTTCGAGGAGGGTCCTTTGGATTCTTGAAGTCGATGTGGACCAGTGCTCGCTGGTGCCAATGGGTCGAGCCATCAGAGGGAGCCACCGGACAAGGAAAGAACATTTTGTTCTTCCGCAACCGAAACGGTCTCGGTACGGCGCCACTCAAGCTCAAGGCAACCCAGTAAAAATCCGGTCAATAAAGACAACGTATATTCTCACTGGACAATTGGGCAACGGAGCATGAGCCTGCATTGCATTGTTTGGCTGTCGAATCAAGGAGTCTGCTGGGGTGTTGAGGCGTCACTTTTGATTTTATAGTTTGGGATTGATGAGGTTTTTATCGAGCATGGTATTCAGTTCGAAAACGACGCAGACAGATTTCGCAGATAGAACTCTGATTGATCGATTGATTAGCCGAACGGTAGAAGATCGCTTGCGCTTGCTGCTAAGACGATGATACCATTAGAGTAGTGTATAGAATCATTCACGAAGTACGAAGACTAAAATACATATTTTCTCTCCCACATTTTCAATCTCCAAATAGCATACAACCTCGTATGTAATAACAGTAATTGAGACTCGGCCTTGAGAAGAGGTGAGTGTCTTCGTTGCGAATTTGCATGTGCTGTCAGATGAACGGCTGACATTTATTTCGCTTGAATGTCAACATTATCATCACGACTTTCAGAATGCGTGGATGTCAGGAAGGCAAGATCAGCTTAGGCCATTCTCGACACAAGATCCCTTTGAATCTAGTAACTTTCCACTCTCAAAAGATGCCCCAAAATTTGCCCATACACTTTCAAAAGCCCTTCCTGGCTTTCCTATTGCTGTGTTTCCCAAACTCCATGTCAAGCCTAAACCACCTCGATCAGACTAGGCGGATCTGCTACGTGCTGTGTACTGTTGCATATCTGTTGTTGGTGTAAGGTATCGACTATCTGTAGCAGACGCGTCTGTGACTGCTGTGCCTCCTCCATCTGCCCTTGGTGAGCCGGTAAATGGGAGTTCTGTGTTGGAGCGGTACTGTAAAGAACCCGCTCTCTTCCTATTCCCATATCCAATCCAGATCCCAATCACAATCCCGATTCCAGTCCCTAATACCAAACTTATCCTCCCCCCACTCCATTCCACTCGTATTCTCATAGCCCATACGTACTATCACCGCTAAGTTCTGCAACCTAGTTTCGGCACATCGCCACTCCCAGACCAACATAGGAGTGTAGCCCGTAGCAGAGAAGAAACAGACCGAGCCAATTCGAATCGAAATAGCTTCAACCACAGATACTCGCTCATCTTTAGCAGAAACCCTCCAAGCAAACAGCGAAACAAAAAACGCTACGCTCACAAATCGCTCACGGAATCCGACCCACGCATATTATACACCGCACTCAAATACAATACAAGTCTCCCCCGCTGACACTCTCCTTCTCATCTACCCAAGTGCTGGTGAGTGAATTAGGCAGGTAGATCGGGGAGTCACTCGATGTCTCATTTCCTCCCCTCGGGTCTCGAGAATGCACCGCGCCACAGACGCCAAGTGCTCTCGTTGAAGCCGTAGACGATGGCGTCTGCGAAACCTTGGATGACTATGCATGCCTGTTGTTGTGTGATGGTCAGCTATCTCTCTTTCTGATCTTGGGGCGGGTTTTGAGATGAGGAAGGATCTTTATTGGATCGGCGTGAAAATCGAATGAGGAGGAGGACATGATGGTAGGGATGGGAATGGAGGAGGGGTTGGAATGGGCTGAGGGAAGGCAACTGGCTTACTTTATCGACGGTGCCGATAGCGAAGGGCGCGGAGTTCCCAGTCGTAGCTTGGTATATCCTGATAGTCGTTGGAATCGTCCAGATGAGCATGTAAACCAAAGGGTAAGTCATCATTTGGTAAGATATCTGTTTTCGTCAGCTTACGCTTCCTCCTCTTTCCTAACACCGGCAGACACAATTCCTGACATCAAGATAAAAGGGAGAATTGGCATAGAAGATACAAGAATAGTGGAAGACAGGTGGAGAGAAGCAAAAGATCAGACATACTCTCTTCAAAACCGGACTCGCCCTCCCAATCCTCGTATGCGTCTGCTGATTCCTCGCTCCCCTTTCACAATCGTCCTCCGCACCCGAGGACATCGAGCCATCCAGTCCCAGGCCAGGTGTTCCAGCCCTCCCACCTCCATCTCCACTCCTCATTCCGGAGGAGCCCATCTCGGTGCCCAACTGCAAACTGCCAATAGCGTCTTCATCGAATGACATGAACCGGGTGTGTGCTTTGTGGATGATGAAGTAGAGACGGATGTAGAGTGCGAGTATGACGATGATGATTATCCAACGTGGGATGAAGTTGACAAAGAGGCGGACGGGGTCGCTTGTGAACCAGCACCCTGTTCACAACAACACAACTTTTTAGCATGTACATAGGGTATCGTTTGCCGGCGCCAGGATAGGCTTGATCAAGATGAGATAATTCCCGCGAGACGGATGAAAAGGAAGGATATCGAGAAGTGAAGGTGAAGGCTTACAAGCACCTATGTTGCCATATCCTACGACAGCGAGACCTATAGCTGCCCAGAGGAGAGAGAGAAACCATGGGACGACCCAGATGACGAGTTTATGTTCTTGAACCCAGCTCGATTGCGTTTTGTGGCTGGCGAGGATGAGGTAGGTGCATGTTGCAATGCTGAGAACCCAATAATCGGCTGAAGAAGAGCCTAATTAGCATTTTGTCTTCTACTGTTAGAGTATATGTATAGGTATGAGGTAAAGAAGATATACAAGAAAAGGGAGTAGATTGCGGGGTTGGAGGAAGGCTTACTCTGCACCACGAAAACCTGGATCATGAAGCCATTGAAACTACAAAAGTCCTTCTGTTGAGGATCTCCGATATTGTTGCCACTCAGATTCATAGACGCAGAAGACAAGAAATTGATTGCCATCCAGAAATCACTTATCGCTAGGCCCCTACCAGATATCAATCAGCCTCCATCCATTTGCATATCTGTTCGTCCGAACCACAATGGAGGCAGACTCACAAGATCAATTGATGTCGAAACGTCCTCAGGGATTTGAACAACTAAACAAGCTTCTGTCAGCATATAAAGTTTCCGGGACATGGAAGTGACAAAGTCAAAAGTGCGAACTCACCAGAAAAGACAGGATGATCCATCCAGCACCAAGCGCAGATAGTACCGAGACAACCACGATGACAGTACTCAAAACCCGGATCTCCCCAGGCGATGAAGGTGCAGATAGAACAGCCATCTTGCCTGTTCCTCAACCCTACGACCGGTAGCAGGTATGTGACTAGCGGCCGTTGCAGCAGCTGGCAGGGCGTTGTACTAGGCGAAGAGACAGCCGACTTCCGAAGTACAAGCAGGAAAGTGAAGTAACAACATTTACTAAGGATGCATCACAAACTTATGAAAGGATAGACAGAGAGAAGAACCAAAGGACTTCTCATACTTAACAGATCCAAATACCATGATAGATAGCCAGGCAGGGAATATCTTCCTTCCCTTATCTCCAAAGTCCCCGAGCAGAAGCAAAAAGGGAAAGCGATATCTTCAACGCATATATCGGATATTCTGTTTCAGTACTCCAGATCCAGATACAGCACAGCACAGTATTGAACCGCACCGCAGGAAGGAGGATCGACCCCAGCTTATCTCTGTCCCATCGTGCAAAGGTGCAAAAGCAAAGCAAAACGCACAGGCACAACAGCGGTTCTTATCTCCAGAATACACGGAAGTAGATCATAGAAATAGATTCCATTGGACTGTGGCCGAAGTATCCTGGGAGATAGCACGGTCTGCACCCAGGACAGGAGGGCTTTCTCCTGGCTGGGCCCGAGGAATACGGTTCTATTGGAAGGTGATCTGGGGAGATCAGGGGGAGGGAGGATCCGCTATTGCGCGTGAAGCTTGTTCGGTGGGACGAAGATTGGATGGCAGGTGATAGAGGGAGGCAGGAGGAGTAGAAAACATGCATGGAGATGCATGTGAAGGAGGGATTTGGAAAATGCACTTTTGTATTCACAAAACTGCAGAAAATCGCCAACTTGCTTAAAAGATCAGTGAAGAACTCGACGAATACGCAAGACTTGTGAAATAGGAGAGCCTTTGATCAATCTTGTATCTTATCAAGCACTTTGAAGTCGTACGAGATCCTTGAAGTACTCCTATTTGGACCGTGCTCAGAGCGTGGGAAGGAACTATGGTTTTCCGCGGAGCAAAAACAACGTAGATAGTGGTGGATGATCGACCTGGAGGATCCGCAGTCTTGTGGGGGTGGAGGATAGAATAGCTTATCAGGGCCCTTATTGCGACTGGATAGGATCCGATTGATGTCTTGGAGAAGCAATTGGCTGAGGTTCGAGGTTGGACGGAGAAAAAGAAAACAATGGATTCAGGGGTCTCCACGTGATGCTCGCCTAGCTCTATCATTTCATTATCAGCGACTGTTGAAGGGCCGTATGTTTTCTGATGATGAGATGTATGGTATCATTGTACAATTACGGCTGCTGGTCATGGAATGTTGATCAAGATTGAGAATGCACTCGCTGTGGTTTCGACCGTGATCAGTGAAAGCGTTGTCACAGTTCGGGAAAGTAAACCCGAGCCTGGCCACGGACTATTTTGAATGAAAAATATCTAGAGAAACAGTAAACAATGCAAAGTGACGTATAATTGATGCCCATCATTCACTTGATATCTTAAAGCTTAGTCTCTCGCAACAATTGAACATCCAAGGGCATCGTAAAGGAACTAACTATTCGTGGCAGGGGCAATAAAGATTGACTATCGTAAAGCGTAGAATGAATTATTCTTGTGGAAATAGTCCGAGGTACCAAGGTACCAGGTTGAAAGTACGAAGATACTTTCGTGTGACGAGAAGAGAAACCGCAGTAGTATATGCATCCCGAGCGACTTCGCTCGTGAAGCCGGCTCTTTCTTCAAGCAAAACAAACCAGACATGGAGGCTAGGAGGTACATGCCAGAGGTACCTCCTCACCGATACCGCAACTAAAAACGTGCGACAAAATCGATATCTTATCTGTGCCAGTCCAGGAAGATCTCTCCTGCTCGTTGAACTTTAAAAATCCCAAATACAGGGCCAATGTAGCGTTGCGAAACTGAGCGGACGAGACTTAGGCCGGCCAGAACTTCAAACGGACAGAAGGTGGTACGATATATAGTTTAGACTTTCATAAGTTCGACGTGGATTTGCAGGAAAAACCTCCGCTCGTCGCACTGCCGGCGTCGAACTACAGTACAAAAAGACCCACGGTCAAAGCACAGTCGTGAAGATGCCTCGGGTCAGAAGCTAGCAAACCAGGTACACAGGTACTTACGTACTAGGGGTGTTTGAAGCTCGTGCCCAGGTAGCGGAACTTCCCTCTCATCGCTTGTACTGCCTCAATTCAATAAGGTTGGGAGAGGTTAATCCTGATTGGTGCTCATCTTCGTGTTGCAGGACCAGAGGCGATCTCCAAGAACCAGAGTCTAACTTTCTTAGCTTCGACCTAGAATCTTACGCTAGGATCTCAACTTGGTCTGACGCCGTGTGACGTTTGTCACCTCACGATGGGATTTTGCTGCTCCTAAGTCGACACCATGGGATTCCGTTCCCATCTAAATTAGTAGTGGAAAATTAACTCTTGGAGTTGTTCCCCGCGGTCGCTTATAGCATTGGTCAGGGCTGACAAAGGACGTGTGAATGGTCCAGATGAGTCCAGAGCAAAGGACCCTTAATGGCCCGTTCTCTTAGAGGAAACTATAATACTCCCTTTCCAACGCTTCACCGTTGGCTGAACCCCGCATTTTGCGATTGGTGATACGAGATTGAAGGTTCGCAAGACGTGTGATGATACTTCAGTCATCACGACATCTATCACTGATAGTTCGACGGATTGTTTTGCACTCGGCATACTTTGTATCGAATGCTTCACGTGGTGCATCAGAAACAGAGTTCATAGGTTGGCACTCAGGCGAGAGTTCAATGACATGGACCCTTCGTGCAGATTTGAGGCGAACTCTCCCCAAACTTTGCTATGACGACCACCACTGCCTGCTCCGAGCTTCTCACCGCTACTGCGATATAAACTTAGAATCGGCGTCGTGGTCTGGGCCGCCCCTCACAGAAGTGTGTTGAACCAGTGAAAAATTGATGCGCCGGACATCATAGCTGATGATGGCGAGTACGGGTACGTATACAAGACTGTGCTGAAAATTTAAAAGCTTATTGGAACCAATAGACACGGACTGGTTGCTGAATGCTGACGGTACGTCACTTGAAAGTATAAAGGTATGCATGTAAAATTAATATCGATGCCTTGACATAAGAGAGGGGGAACGAGATATATAGTCGGGATATTCGGTATAGGTAGCCCATGAATAGATCAGCTGCACAGCGATAAGCGGGCAATATGGGCTGCTTGCGCAATCCTTTGAAGAAAATAATAAACGTAAAGAGGCACGACTATAAGACGCTGACGGGTGCAACCTCGTGATACTGTCACTTGATGCCATTCCCAAACTCGCAGCAGACTTGGAACGTAGCTGTCGCTCGAAAGGGGAGAACAGACCCAGGGCGCTGAGAGGTTCATTCGATGCCGTTGCAACCGACAGGCCGAGAAACATATGTCTGTGCAAGCATGCTAGAGCAGAGGCGGTGGCACGGTACGGTAGTAAGGTAGCACATGGCACGGCGTGGCATGGCATGGCATGGCATAGCATGGCATGGCATAGCATGGCATGGCATGGCACCTGCGTCGGTGATGCAGAATCGAATGCAGGTTCAAGATCTGGCTGGGCAAGTGTGTGGTGTGTTGCAGTGTTACAGTGCAGATGGACGGGAGACAGACGCAGGCCGGCCTCAGCCCTCACTGTTGCTGCTCCTCGCTAGAATTGCTGGAGCCGCAAATGAACAACGCCCAGGAGTTGGTGCGGATGGCCCTTGCGCATTGCCCACCCAGTGGTCTGAGTGGAAGGGAGACATCCCACTTTCATTCGGGGGGAGGCGCCGGCTCCAGAACTGCCACGATAGCGGCTGAGATAGCGCCAAACATTATATCCCTGATCGCTGTCTGGATGGGTGTATTTTTCTTTCTCGTAGAGAGGAAGCGGAGGCATGATATTGCATGTTGTGTTTATGTTGGTTGCTTCATCTTACCTCATCTTCCGTCAGTCGCCCTCGAGATTCGGTTGAGGTAGGTTTAACCGGATATTGCATGCATAGTATGCCGCAGTTTTGCTTCGAGAGAGCAAGACTAAACTGTTAGAGTCGGATAGGGGCTGAGGGGAAGGTCGGCGTGGCGTTGGGAGCCGTGAATAGCTTCAGAATAAATGTGTTCTTGGTGGGGGTGAAATCTACCGACGATGGAACTTGGGACAATGCAGCCGAGAGTAAGGTAAGCATTTGCTGCACGACAGTAGCGGCTCATGCACATCGCATTCCATGGTTTGGCTACCTATTCAGCATAGCAGCTTCCCTCGAAGGTGATCCCTACCTTAGTTGTCTGTTTTCATTCTTAGTCGAAAAGTAACATCGTGAACGCCCCACCAGATACTCTGCCGTAGATCGATGATCCGTACAGAACCAAAATGTTACCTTACCGTACGACTTCAAACTTGCTTCTTGTTCAAGCGTGGTCAGCTGAAGCATCAGCTCCAAGTCTTTCTGCCGGCTGCAGATTGTGAGGCGACGCTTGTTAGTGGCTCACAGGGCTATAAGATATCTTCTTATATGCAACCTCTTTGGCGTAGCGTCATGCCCATAAAAACAAAAACAGATCTTGCTCGCTCGCCCATAATCTCGCTGTCTTATGAGACACTCTGTCAGACGTGGTAGAGATCATCGGATTGGTAGGCATATCTGACCGACACAGACTAAGGCAGAAGGCTCAATCAAGATTCAATGTATGAAAGATGCTTGATTGGATGTATCCTGCGCCTTTCCAGGCAACTAATCTTCGAATCTCATTCATTCCATTCTCTTGCTTGCATGGTCGTTTCCACGTCCCATCAGTCCATAACTTTTCCCATGTGTCCGGTGGCTCCAATCCGAAACTGCTCCAATATATCCGTCCTCCTATTATATCGTCGAGGTATCATTCTTGAGATCCAGCTCTCTCGCTCTTCCCCCAAATTGAACGTAGTCAAAACTTGTACAGTGAAGAAATGGAAAGTCCCAGTGACTCCTATTATCCCCGCCCCCTCAAAAAATTCCCCGCCGTTGACGCCCCGCTGAGAAATTCGTGAATATGTCGTTGCCGATTTGTTGTTTAGTTCGTGCATCCCTAGAGGTCGAATGCGAAATGTGGCCCGGGATTGTTGCCCGAGTTGTGGAGTGGTGAGTATATAGATTTTCGGATGAAACAGCTCTGGTCAGCCGCTGCAAAGCGGGCAATGCCCAGGTACCACAATGTACCGCTCATGAGGCCCTCGTGAGCATCTGTGCTCCTTCTTTCCGTCGACCGAAGTTCCGAAGAAGTGTGCTCCTGGATCCACGCAGGAGGTATAGATGTAGTAGTTTTTCGTGTATTCGCACATGGTGGATGTATATATGAGAGGCTGTGTTGTGGTGAGGATGATCTGCAAGCATGTTAGGGCGAGTACTAGGACAAGATATATTCCTTGAGCTTACGGAAGTATCGAGTGTAAGTTAGAGATGAATTGAAATGGAAGAGGAGCTTCAGTCGAGGTGGTGGATGTGAATTAATAGTGGTGTCGAGAAGGGAGGGCTGTTCCTGCAATGCCGCATGCCTTTTTATATAGATGTCGAGCTGAAGAGCTGTGAGTGATGAGCAGCAGGGGAGGTGTCAAGCCGGTGAACCCCGGGGGAAGTAGAACAATAAAAGCAAATTGATAAATGAGGACATATGATGATGAGGAGAGACTACAAAGTTTTCTAGTCGGCGGCAACAAATTACTTATGTGAGGGCACGACCAGCTTCCTGAGCTATGGCCGCCAAGTTGCTTGTAACAAAGAGCTCGACAGCGGCAGAAACGCAGGTCGATATTTGCAGAGCAGTGCGGTAGGCTGGAGCTCAGGGCAGGCATCAGGGCTGTGAGCCGGACAGGAGAAGACAGGATAGGGTGGGTGGGTTGAGGAGGGCCTTGAGGCAAGGACCAGGACCAGGGCAATGGGGGACAGGGCTGGAGACTGACTGGGTCAGAACGAGGTGGTTCAAGCTGCGAGGGTGATCCACCATCGAGTGCTCGGAATGTGAGTGATTCAGAACGGTTCTGACCCCTACCGGTAGCCATGTACCCTAGCAAGCAAGTAGGTACTGTGGCGATGGAGCACGGCACCGGGGCAGCCTCTAGGCCTGTCCCCCATTCCATGGAGGGGCCCCTCCCCTACTACGGAGGAGCTTGAGCAGGCAGGCAGGCAGGCAGGCAGGGGAGAATCATTTCCACGGCTCACGTCCCCTCTAGCAGGGCATGCCAGGCCGGGTGTGATATGATTACCGACGAATGCACAAGCCGATGCACCCGATGCGTATGTGGATGCATCTGTAGCGGCTGAGGAGGCGAGATGTGCATGTTCCAGAGGACTGTAGTGCTGTGTGAGGGGAGGGGATTAGACGGGTAGAGAGAGGTAGTGTTTGGAGAGCAGGGGGGGAGAGTTAGTGGTGGGTGGTGGTGGTGGTTGTACTGTAGTGGTGGTTGTGGTTAGCTGTACAAAGCGGTGGCAACTAGCCTCTAACCGCTGGTATTGGGTAGGGTAGGGAAGGGGAGGGGAGGGGAGGGAGATGGGTATGAGCGGGTGTGTCTTTTGCAGAGAGTGGTGGTAGGAGACAAGAGACAAGGGACGAGCGCAGAGTGAGGTGAGGCACTGAGGACTGGTGAAGTTGAAGGTGTGAGGTGAGGTCCAGATAGATGGTCCAAGCGGGAGAATCTAGTGTGTGCCGTAGCCGTAGCGAGCAAGCGACGTAAAGGAAGGTTGAGTGGGCGGGCGGTCGGGCATGGGTGTGCAGGATGAGGTGGAAACGAACGAACGAACGAACGAACGAACGAACGAACAAGCGAATGAACGATGGAATGCTGGAGCTACGTTTTGGGTATCTCCGTACCTAGATTGGGGTTGAGGTTGAGTTTGGGCTGAATACGATAGACTGGAGCTCCAGGCTGGCTTCAGTTTGATCCAGGCCCTACTGAAATTAGAAGTACCAGGTAGGTACTTTCCTACTTTCCTACTTGCCTACTTCTTGTTCCTGTTTGGTTGTTTGATCCATCGATGTTCTGTGATGCCCTTGTTTCTGGTCCCCAGCGCATCACATATACCCCTGCCGCTCACGTTTTGCCTCCCCTGTCCTGCCCTACCGTGCCCTGACTGATCCTAGCACTGCTCACAGCCGGCAATAAAGACAGAACCTAAAATAAGATAGAACACAATAAATTAAATTGTTAAAACGTGCGTTGACCAGGCATGCTTTGCCCTCGTCGCTCCCATTCTGGATATCTCAGGCTTCCTGTCCCCTCTTCCCAATAAATAATCCATGCCTGCGTACCAGAATCCCAGGTCCCCGACTCCTACAACTCCTCCGATGCACGCCAGCCAGCCCAATGATCTGTCAACTCAAAACTTCCGTGATGGGATCACAGATCAGCTTGCGGGCTGCCCCTCCTTTACCAAGATGCCTTCTTGCCTTGCCATGCCATGTCTGCCCGGCCATGGCCATGCCAGGCAAGGAAGCTATACCGAATGCCTGTCCCAATCAATCCAGTAGTCCAGTACCGTATTTCCCTATTCAATGCATTTGTCGGTCTCGTGCTATTACGTCCCGCTGCTTGATTCAAATATATACCAACGAGATGATGGGCCGGCCGCTCCAAACCTGATGTTCTTGAGTTTGAGCCTCTTTGCAGGTCACGCCTTTGAGATCTCCACCCTGAACAGCTCATAGGCGCGCATGAGAATAGATTTCGCAACTACCGCATTATTGAGGTCGTTGCAGCTTACTGAGCCATTATTGGCTACGTATGCGTGCAACGCGTGGCACGATGTGCTCGACTACCGTGCCTAGAAATAATGTACATAACAGCAATGCTCACGCCCACGCTATGAAGCTAACGGGAGAGAACGTAGACAACGGAAAATCTCCTCCTGTTCGTGGAGAACAGCGGCAGAAGGCAAAAGGAAGGCTCTTCGAAGCGTGTCAGGAAGATGCAGGTTCAGACATGTCTTGAACTGAATTTCTCTCGATCAACAAATTGGGTTGGGTTGACTTGAGGTGAGCTGGATTGGATTGGACACAAGATCTGCCCTGTCCGCCTGTGTCGATTGGTGGCTCGACCAAACAACCGAGCAAAACAAGCGCTGTGCTTTGCCTTAGGGCGCCGTTTTTAAATGTCTGAGCGGGCGGGCACTGCAAACCGTTAAAGTTAGACTGACAGACAGTTTGCATATGAAAGCTTTCGGTTTGTCGTCAGTAGTGAGGAAAAAGTCGAAAAATTAGTAGATCTTCCCGGATCCCACTCTCGAATCCCAAACTCAGGTCAAAACCAGATCGTCCCATCTTGTCATATGAGCCCATATCCATGGTGATATGCCCCTCATCTGGTGGACTTTTTCTCTTTCTTTCTTTTTCTTTGCTTTGCATTGTTGACATCCGCTTCTCAGTCCCTGTTCCCTCCCCATCCATCGCACATCACACATCACAATAGATCGACTTTCCAAAAGGGGGAGATCTGATGGACCAGGATAGCTAAAAGGGATACCCCGCAAGGAACGTCATAGCGCCCTGGAAAACAAAACCCATGCTATGCACGAGCAGGGGTTCAGCGTGAGCACTCGAGGTCTGTGCCCAAGTGCAGGTGCAGGTGGAGGTGCAGGTGCAGGTGCATTTGCCCTGCTGTCAGGGACAGGGTCCACCTGGTCCACCGGCCCACTCCACCACCTCAATGGAACCTACCTAACCTGCACGCCCAAAATCCACACACTCCACTACTCACTCCACTCCTTCCAGCTTTCCTGGAATTCGACGACACCCGACCGGCGACGGCAAACGGTACTCGTGCTCTCGCGCTCGTCCTCATCCTTCCTTCATTCTTGCTTCTCGTCCGGTAACTCTCGCCTCCCGAGTACCTCACAAGGTGTCGGCAAACCTAAAGCTCAGTTCAGCTGAGATGCTTTTTCTTACTTTCCCCCTTTGCCTTTTCCCTCCCACTCCTTCCCTCGCGTAACTTCGAGTCTATGGTGCTGCTTGGACAGAAACCGAAATACCTCGGAGCCGAAATCCTGTTCTCGTATGAGAAATCACCTCGTAGTCCAATAGACTGAATGGCAGACCGGATCGAATGTTTCGGTCTCGGTCTCTTCACATCCAAGCGTTGCCTGGCCGCTTGTGCTTGTGTGAGGTTGAAAATCATTCAAAGGTCACGGCCGTTCTCGGAGAATTCTCATCACACATTTACCACAACCCAGTCAGCTCGCCTCGGTTGCCTGTCAAAGCAGTCAAAGCTTCCAGTTCATGGAGCTGCTTTGCACAACCCACTAACAACACAAAAGAGAAGGCAAAGGAAAAATCACGCCGCTCACGGCAGGCCATGAATGTTGAGGCTCCTCGACACTCCTCGAGCGTGCATATTCCGAGGCGTACCGTACCGAGAAGCGTCAACAAAACTGAAGCCAGAACGAGCTTTTGTCAGTGCGTCCTGATGTTAATTCTCCGAGACGTCGTGTCAAAACTTTCGCACTACTAACTAATATTGCTGTTGATGCAGCATGCCCTCTCTTTCCTGCACTCTGCGCCAAAACCTGCTCGATTCGTTTGTCCATCATCGCATGATCTGTTCTTTGAATAGCTCAGATCGCCAATCCCTTCAGAACCGGGGCCAAAGCGCTCCTCGAGGTTTCAGATGTTCGCGGGAAGCAAGCGCGGGCGGGTGTGGGTCTCCAAGCAGGTCATCTCATCTCATCCCATATCTGTGTCTTGCCTTGCCTTGCCTTGCTTTTACAAACATGTCAGTCGTAAGCCGTTGTGAGACTGTCTTAGAAAGGAGCTCCATCCAGATTTGCCTGCACCCCATATTTCATTAACTTTGGGCAGGCCCGAGAATCAGTTCTTTGGTGGGCTGTCGGCCCCGCTGTGTTTGGGACATAGTTTTGATGGAGTCGCAAGGCTGACTGGTACTAGAAATCTACAAAGTAGACCAAGACAGCAATATGCCAGAGTCAAATCGCCGGAAAAGACCTTTGGAGATAGGCAATGATCGTAATCGGTGCTGTTGGTGTGGGAGCTTCGTCTCCGAGACTTCATTTCAGAATGTCAATCAGCTTTTTATCTTACACACTATCGAGTGTTCTTAGAGATCTCAGAGCGTCGTATCTTCGGATCACTTTGACTTTGCTAGTGCCTATCAAATTATCATATTTGCTGATAGGCGCCATTTGACAGTCTATTGATTGCTGGTGCGGGGTTTCAATCTGTGTGTGTGCACATCTGGATCACCGGAGTGCTGGCACCTCTTTGTCGGGTTTCGGTTTGACGTGGCTGACCATCAGTCCAAAAATACCGTCGATCCATACAGCAGATCCAAGCCCGCATGTGTAAGTACAGGATGCTGAAGAAAGTATCCCGGAAAGCCGGGACTGCCAAAAGGAATATGGGACGGGCCATCTCGCATCTTGCATGACGGTCCAACACTGAGATGTCACGCGGCAGGACATGGGCATGGACGATGGTGATGGGTGACACAAGACTTCGGAATCGAAGTCCAGAGTCCCGGGCCAAGGCAATAACTTGAAAGAACGAAAAAGAAAATATGAAGGTCAAAGTCCTTCGGAGGATCGCAAATCGAGGGAGATCTGGGAGATTTGCTCACTTACCAAGTTTGACTGTCTCACTAGCTTGATCGATGGACAAAAGAAATTTGCTTTCCATGCAAGATGTATTCTGGTATCTTTTGACTCAGCGAAATATCGATGTCGGTCTCCTGATGCCCGTGCTGAAGACAAGACTTCGATGGTGGGTTGATTGTACGGAATTGTCGCCGAGAAGTGGACTCACCGGGACGATCGAAAGGAAAATATGTCCCCTAACCCTCCACTGCCTGCAGGCGCCTATCCCTCCCCACGACTATGCCATCAGACGAGAAATGGATCCCCTCAGCTTCATTCGCTAGTCTCAATCATGTAAATCAAACAATCCACCATCACAACAGAGCTACAACAGCTGCCAATCCTCCCATGATCCCAGCGCCGACTCTTGCCGCATTTGTAGGAGCTGCATTGGTCGGAGTAGAGGTGGTTCCAGAAGAAGTCGTACTGGCGGCGTCCGCGCCGATCGAGGTACCTGAGGTCGTACTTGAGCCATTGCTGGTGATCGTTGCGGCCGCACTACCGGTGGATGTAGGGGTACCAGTTGACGCAGTAGCAGTCGAGACGCACGAGACAGCCGTAGGAAGGCCGGTGACTTGATTTGCCTTGCAGAATGCAAGAGCGTAATCGGTTGCAGCTTGTTGGTCCTCAGCGTCGCACTTATCTACCAAACAGCATGCGATGCCGCTGAGGAAGTCCTTGTTGGAGCAGATACAGGCCGCATCAATTCGATTGCAACCGGCGATGGTACTACCTCCATTGGAGGTGAACTGGTTGAGGCAGGGTTGCTGGAAATCTAGAGTAAGTAATGGAACGACGCCACGACACGAGGGAGATAAATAAACAACTTACAGCGCAGGAAGGGATGCTGCCGCTGACGCCTTGAGCAATGGTGAGGCTGACCAGCGCACTGGCAACCGTCAGGAGGGTGAGGATGAGCTTCATGGCTTGGACGTGGAAGATCCAGGGCAGGATGTTTGAGGAGCGAGGAACGCGCGCGTGTGAAGCTGGCGGGTCTGAGTCGAGCGTAAGAGTGGTGAGTGTAATGCAACGTCAGTCGGGCGCAAAGGCAACGCTTTGTTTTCCTTTACAGTCAATTGATGAAGCCGGACCGTGAGCAGGGCAGGACGTTGATGTAAAGAGAGAGGAAGTTGAAGATCTTCACCTTGGATACTTGTTAATTTGATTTGTTTAGCCAGCCGGGGCCGGAAGAAGTCTTGTTTGTACAAGCCACACCAATCGTGGTCACTTGCTTCTTGGTGGTGGAAAAGATTGGCAAATCACCAGCAAAGGGAAATACCCCTCTGATCCAGACCGGACTAGCGCTGAATCTTAATCTCTTGATCGAGACTAGCGTAATCTTACCCCAACTTCTCCAATTTGCTTCACTCGGGGTTTCTGGTCTTGACAGACCATGGAATGACAGTAAGACAGCACTGATAGCAAGCAAGAACAAGAAAAAAGAATTGGTCCTCGCATTGTTAGATGACATGACTTGAAACATGTTCTTGCGAGCGCCAGACAATAATTATTCCGCCTATACAACAATTTCCGAGCGCTTTCGGGGTCTCGACTTTTCCGAAATACAAAATACTGCCAACATGCTTTCACCATCCGGGTTTCCCTAGGCAAGAGCTCGCATCCCTAGCCTAAGGTACTCGGCGAGCATTACGCATCACCAACAGCACCGCCAATGTATCAAACCTACCAGAGCACGTTAAGATGATGCTATGATCTGAGCTGCTGTAACACAGATACAGACATGTCATCTGTGTACATCTATGCAAGTACTGGTAGTTTTCTCCAACGCGACAGACATTATCCGAGGTGAAACTTTCGTCTTTCTCGGGATTCAAAACCTAGTCCATGTTAAACCTTGTCCTTTGGTGTGCAGATGAGCATGCTCGTACAGCATTCTCAGGGTCATCTGCTGTGTGCCCTTCAAACATCAGACGTCCATCTGTGCCCCCAAATGTCGTATACATTTCCATGAGTTTCAGCCTGCTATCGAGAAAAGCAGAGAAAGGCGATAACTCAGCTTGAACATAGATTACCATGTAGAATCCAGTGATAACCAAACTCAGATAGACGCGGCCAGACCAAATACTGGTAGTAGTATTATTGGCCAGTCTAGCCTATCATAAATGCTTGTGGCTGGCTGAATTGCTCGAGAAGCTCGGGCATAATCCGCCACTCCAATCGGCCGAGGAGCTACAACTTTCCTGTCAGCCTCACTGGCGTCAATTAAAGTTCAAAGTGAAAGGTCAACAACACCAACAGATATGCACCAGTGATGCCTTCAACATCATCGCCTATTCGCGATTCTTGATTGCAGTCAATTTTGATCTTTCCCCCGGATCTGCCAGACGTTCTCTGCAACTCACGCTTTGTGGGGTACCCCGCAATAGCCTTACGAAGCAGCTCCATCACGATGGGGATGTGGATACTGGAATCGAGGTCCATGGAACATGTTCCGGGTATGTGGGCAGCAGATATGCTTGGATGCCCTCACTAAATCATATAAGGAACTACAAGATACTTCGATGATCCCGAGCGACCACAGGCTGCGACTCCAGACTCTGCCGGCTTAAAATGCGACACCAGCGGCTCTGTCCCAATCATCCTCGTTCCTCAACCTAGCGATGACCCGAATGATCCGCTCGTAAGCAGATGGCACCATTAACTTATCGTAATGTACACGATGGTTGCTGACACGTTGGGCCTCTAGAACTGGCCGCTATGGAAGCGCGATGTGATCATGCTAATCCTCTGCGTCGTTTCCATCTTCGCGACATCACTCGGTCCAATTCTGGCAGCAAACACTATCACAATATCCATTATATTCTCTCGGAGATTCACCGACGTTGCTATTCTCACGGGATACTTTCTTTTGGGCGTCGGTATTGCGGGAATATTGTGCGTTCCGTCAGCTAGGATATGGGGAAAGAGACATCTGTTCCTTTTAGGAACAGTGATTGTGATTTTCTCCAGCGCTTGGGGAGGAGCATCAAGAAGCTATGCTTCTCTTTTGTGGGCTAGAATTTTCCAGGGGGTTGGTACAGCGTATGCCAAACGCTGCTAGTATTGTTGACCGCTGCTAACGGATCTGGCAGGCCATTCGAGGCATTGGTAAATGCTGCCGTTGGAGATCTTTATTTTGTTCACGTAAGGAGGCACCATCTCTGCTATCAGTAACCTTACTGACGGCACACAGGAACGTGGCAAACGAATGGCTCTCACTAATTTGGCAGTGTTCGGGGGGGCTTTCTTCACCCCAATTCTGGTCGGGAAGATCACAGACTCAATTGGATGGTCCTGGACATTCTATCTTGTGACTATCTTTACCAGTGCCTGCTTACCTCTGGTTATCTTCTTCGTTCCCGAGACTGCATACCGGCGCTCGGCGCATCTTAATACCGATTTACTGGCATCGGATGCAACTCACGATAACTTGTACCCCAAATCAGAGGATCCGGACCACCAGATGCAGAATCTAGATCACCAAGATCCCACTGAGGCGCAATCTCCCAGAGATCCAGAAAATGCCCATGACAATGCAATGGGATCCAATTCAACCATTCCTAAGAAAAGTTTTGCCCAATCACTTCTTCCCTTTAATGGTAGAGTGTCCGATGAAAATTTCCTGGAGTTGTTCCTCAGACCTTTTCCACTCTTCGCACATCCCGCCATTCTCTGGGCCTGTCTTATCCAAGGATCCATGATTGGATGGACTGTCTTTATTGGCATTATACTCGCGGTAAGCACGACCTTGTTAATTTCGTCCTGCTATTGAAGCAGCTTAAGACACAGAGCTAATGTATTTAGGCAATCTTCATCGGACCTCCTCTTCTCTGGGGTGAAGTCAACACTGGATATGCTTACACCGGTGCGTTCCTCGGAGCAGTGATCGGCTTCCTCATAGCAGGAGCACTAGCAGACTGGAGCGCAAAGTATATGACTCGGAAAAACGGCGGGATTTATGAGCCTGAATTTCGGATCGTCCTCGTCATCCCACAGCTGATTTTTGGTTGTGCTGGTCTTTTCCTTTTTGGGATCACGGCCAACAGACTCGTTGACTACTCATATTACCTCCCTATCCTTGGCTTCGGTTTAGAGGTTGGTGGGATGGTGATTGGCGCAGTAGCTGCCTCTCTTTACATTGTTGATGCCCATCGTAAGTGCATCGTTTACAATGACCTTTGAAAGTACTAAATTTCGTAGGGGACATTGCTGTTGAAGCCTTCACATGCATTCTCATATTCAAGGTGAAGGTCCTTACTACCTATGCACTCACCAACTAACTCGAACCAGAACTTCTTCACGGCTGGCCTCACCTGGAGTGCATATGACTGGCTTGTCAAGTCAGGCACTCTTGAGGTCTTCATGTGGATCTCAGGCATCCAAGTATTCATCTGCCTTCTGAGTATCCCAATGTGTAAGTCACTGCCATTAATCCCTGTCCACCCCTCGCCTCCAACCATCGCTAAAGCTTTCGCTAACTCAATCCGCCAATGCAGACGTATTCGGTAAGAGGAACAGGAGTTTCTTTCACAGGCATGATGTCCAGAAGATCACTGCCTCAGCATTACGTGGACTGTGGAATATGTGTAAACCTTCGAGATGGTTGCCAAGCAAGAGCAAGAAGGCCAGGCAGGGCAACTGAAGATGCAAGGCTCGCTTATGGGGAAATGGTGCCTTTACCACGCTTGACTCAGACCGAATTTATTTATCGTAGATATTGTACAGCGATCGCCACCGAATAATTATGCTTCATGACCAGTATTTGCTTTGTTGTTCATCGGCTCTGTATCCATGTTCTGATCCTGTCAGAGTTGTTGCACTATTACATGCTCACACCACCCTTTGCCTGACTATCAGCCCCTCTGCGCAGGGCCCGGGTCCTCCTCAGACAGCGCTCGTCCTAAAAACTTCAACCTTCACGATCGCAACAGGCCGTCTTCCATATTTCCTACTCCAATTTATGAAAGAAATTCTTTCCTCACCTCCACATACCGATGGATCCGGGTGGCGGTCCGGGCTTCAACTGACACCGACACCGCCTTCTCCAACTCACGACAAGACGAAATCGCGAAAGTTTAATTCTTAAGGTTTGTTTCCACGAGAGCAGAGCAACAAAAGTACCACTCGCTGAATGTCAAAACTATAATCAAGCTTTTTTGACACGTGCTAGCCTGTGGGTGTACGTAGCTTTCCAGGTCAGTGCTGAGCTGGAGGAGAGGGAAGGGGGATGGGGAAAGGAAGTCTTGTCCGCTCCGTCTTCAGCTTGTGATTGCTAATCAGGATCTGATTCGAGGATAGAGTGAGTGATTATGTTGAACATTACAGCACGAGCTCTGGTCCTTCGTCTTCTGATCGCTACGAAAACCTGCAAGCGAGACACGTCGCACACAAGCTAATGTATACGCACATCTACCACGCAAGAGAATCCATGATTCCAGAATTTAGACCAGTGGCTATTTCATGCTGGGGTTGAAATTGATACCAATGAAGACCCAATTAAACACAACGAAGGATAATCACCCCCACACCGAGGCAGCAAAGCCTTCCTGCACAAATCCAGTTATCAGATCCCACCAGCCGCTTTCCACGCGTCTCTACACCTAGATTAGCCACCTACACTCTGACACCTACCTACTGCCGGTACTTCAGCCGGCATGGCAAGAAAGTAATCGAGGGAAGGGACGGTCCTGCAGTAGTGCACAGTGAAGCCGGTGTCACTTGACATTGTACGCCAGTCCCGGTATTCAAACTATGGCTTAAGGATGCAGTCCCTATTGGCTTGCGAGACATTAGGCTTTCATGGTGTGAGTGTACGACTGAGTGAACTAGACCCATGAATGAAATGCAATAGCGTTGCGGTGCAGATAGAATTTCTGCTTGGGCAGAATGCGTACTTGCAGGCAAGTAGGTCCACAAAAGGACTAGATGGAGCAGAATTAAGTGTTTGAGTGCCCTGTGGCATCGAAGATGGCCTTTCCTAGCTGTCTGTCTAGGTCAGGTCAGCCTGGTCAGCGGAGCAAAACAGCACATCGGGGAAGCTAGTTCGAGGAAAGCTAATGCATATGTACTGGAGATCAACACCCCTCCCTTGCCAGTTTCTCCCTGCGGTTTCCCATCCCATCCCAACCCTGAATACCGAGAGAGTAAGTTCCGGTAGAACCACGGAGATGTTAGCCAAATAAAGATTCGCATATTAAAGTTGACTGGAGCTAAGCTTCCGATATCCGTCTGCAATGCTACTCAAAGCATATACGGATCATATCCACAAGTCGGTCGCTAGAAAAGGCAGAGCTTGCGAATCCTGGAGGGAAAACAGGGAGGAAACCAACGTCATATGTGTTGGTGTTTGACTTTCTAGCTTCAAGGTGCAGTGCGATGCTGACAGCGAGCGAGTGGGCTCGGTGGCCATGCACGCACAGATGTTCGTACTATTCTTGCTGTCAAGGGTTCAGATCAAACTGAACTGAACTCCTGTCCGTATATCGCGCACCCATTTCGAAGTTTAAGACAGGCTAGACTGACAAGATGGCTAGAACAGAAAGATAGACATGTGGGGAGCAGGAATGAAGAAACGTGAACCCGGGGACATGGCTCGCGATGTACTCCGCATACAGTACGAGATGTAACGCAGGTCATATGGATCTCTCGAACTCATCAGAGTTCGCTGGGTACGCTCTGTGCTGTAGTGTCCCACAAATGAACACAGGTGAACCTGATCATGTTCCTGAACTCAGAAATCTGGTGTTGGAGGTCGCTACCCTCATGTACAAGTTGAGCGTTGTCCGGTCATGTAAATTGAGATCACTATGGGCTTCGGGACGAACGATGATGCGCCGCAATCAAGCAGCTGAACCTTTCAGATACACTGCAGCCCTGGGTCTCCCAGCTGCGTTTGAGGTGGTTCCTGTGTAATGTGAATCTCGCTAATGAGGCAGGAAGTGAATCACACCATCGCTAGAGAAGATCAGCGAGATCTAACTTTGCCAAGTCCAGGATGGGAAGACTGATGATGCTTTAAATGGCTCTCACTGTCGAGAACTTTGCCGGTGTATTGATGCCCGAGACTACATGGAACGAGTTAAGGTGACATGTTCTGAATGCATCTTGAGACGAATGGACATTAGCGTTGGACCTACACACAGAGCCCGTTTCCAGATCAGTTTCTTGCTCCAATGTACATGCAATCCTTCTGCTCATCAATAGCGGTGTCTGATTTGGGATCAAAATTCAATTTCGCTGTCTTAAAGACGGAGACAGCTCCGAAGCATCGCAATCTCCCATCCAGCGTTCTTCCCTTTCGGAGCAGAGATGGGAGATCTCGGTACGGGCAAGACAACCTGTGTCTAGATCTCGAACAGAAACCACTCTCCATCCCAGTTCAGTCTGATCCCCATATAACAGGTACGTATTAAGACCCAGGACCAGGGACAGCTCAGCGATCCGAATTCCCGGACCCTGGACCCTGGATTTCTCGGTTATCGTGCAGAGAAACGAACAGGAACAGCGCAGCTTACGTCCTCGCGCTATAGGCCTCCTTTTGAGCCAGTCTTGCAGCCGAAACCCTCCCTGTCTAGCATGGTGGAACTTGGCAGATCTGACAGGAAACGACGAACTAGAAAGGGAAACGACTGCATGGCCGTTTTTGCAAGGGAGGCCGGGCATGTCAAACAAGCGAGGTTTGCTCGGACGACGTGTTAGTGTTGGTGTTGGTCTGCTAGCCCTCTTAGCCTCATCCAATCCACCTTCAGGACCCATGATCTCACGAACCCAGTCTTTTTTCCCTGCGTGAGAGAGTCAACGCGTAGCATTTCTGGCAGATCCCGATCGCACATCGCATCTTAGATGGCCCACCCGGGGGGAGCAATGGGATCATTGGGATGGGCTGTGCATGCACTTGCAGCAGCGAAGGGGAACGTGCTCCCGCACTTCAGCTTCCTGGCAAAGAGGACGAACGGCTTGACTCGTGAGAAACAAATAGTTCGGTCCCCACACTTTGTGAGCCGTAGTTGTCTCAAATTTTCATGTTGGATTTCGTATACCGCCAAGAATGCATTCGCAAGCTGTTCCCCGAGATTGTTGGAACTCTGGAAATGAAGATGTTCGTCGATTTGTCTCGATCACCTCCACTTTCCGTTGCGGCAATGTATGTTCCCGGACACGAGAATAATCGCACGCGGAAGCAATAAATGTGCCTTGTTGCTTTGCTACCATACATCGTGAGTAATGCGAGAATATGACGATCTGGGGTATTCCTAGCACCCTTCTATCTTACAATACAAACCTTGCTGGTATAACTTCTATCAACTCGGAGCACCATCGACGATCTCCCCGTACGTCACAGCGTCATAATCTCCGTTGCAAGCGAGATCATACTTTGCCAATTCCTCGGCTCTCTCCTGCGTCTTCAGAAATGTCTGAAGCTCACACCATCCATCTAATCGGTCTGCCCCACATTCCGCAAAATTCAGACCCAGAGGCAACGTACGTTGGTTGAGGATGAAGTGGATGTAAGTTGTCTTGTCTCCCTGTTCGTATTTTCTCTGCGCATTCAGTGGCGAGGGGGTTTGTATAATCTCGATATCCAGCCGGGCGCCGAACGGCTCAAGGTGAGAAACGGTCAGGTTGTGAGGACCAGGGTAGTGTGACGAAGGTAGGAAAGTGTTGAATTGCGTAAATCCGAAGGCAGTCAAGATACTCATGATATTGGTGTCGTGCGAGAAGTCAAAGTAAAGGCTTTGGTTGAGAGGGAACGTCTCCTCGCTTGAGTCCAAAGTCGTGTTGATTTGCGAGCCTGAGTAGCCTAGTGTATGGTTTTCCAAGCGAGCAATAGTCTCTTGCACATATCCAAGGCCGACTGCACGGCCGGTTGGTGACTTTGAGATGTTAGTCGGGGTCGAATGCAAAAGGGGTGGGGGGACCATTCACCTGGAATGAAGAACTCCCAGCGAAATAGAGATCTAAGGAATACTCAAACGCAACCCATTCATCGTAGGTGAACAAATCACAGAACACGCTATATCCGTAGGCAACCTTATTGGATCAGTAATGCTGCAGACGAAGATAGGGATACTGACTGTCTCATAGGGGCACATGTTCTGTGCCGCATATGTATCCTCAATTGTCCATTCAAAGCCTTTGACCAAAGGTCGCAGTCGCTCCGTTGCATCTTGTAGGTAGATCTGTACCCATTCTGCTGTCGCATTACCACCGCCTCGGTTTCGGAACGTGTTCGCATTTCTGCAATTATCATAACCAGCGAGTGAGTTATTGAAGCCCTGCGCTTCAATGATGACTTCGATGGTCGCATTATTAGTCCATTCCAAACCGAAAAAGCCAGCCATGAAATACTCTGCACTCTGATAGGTGTCAGCAATGCTCTTTTGGCAAAATGCAATGTTCTCAAACCTTCAACATCCGATCTTGGGTTGTCGTTCGAACAATAATCTTGCTGTTTGGATTGTATAGTTGGCCGTACTGGTAGCTGGGAGATCACTTCGTTAGCAACTACTTCTTTGTGCCTATCCTAGGAGTGTTTTGGAAGTGAAGTATTCCTCAGACGATTGGAAAGAAAGAGATGGCCGTGACCCTGCTGACATACTAGTGCAAGATACCGCTTTCGAACAGCTCCTGTCGTCCTCTTGGGACCAGAATTTCCCTGCCCAATTCGTAGATCCAAGAATTCAGGAACGAAAGCTCTCCTGATGCTTCGAAATTTCCTGTGAGATTTGCAATCTTTTGCCCAAAAGTATAGACATTGGCACCAGAAGTCGGGTACCTAGAGCCATGGCGAGAGAGCATCTAATACCATGTCAGAATTCATATTCGGTAGCAAAACTTCGGGACTCACCTGGACTTGGGTGATGTTGGCTCCAGGGGGTAGAGGGTATTCGGCTACACCAAAACCTGATGGATTTGGAAAATACGGAGACAGCTGTCCCATCAGATGAAAGATACTTTGATTCTGTGCCTGTCCAATGATGGGAATTGCTGTCTCGAGGGGCGTATTAGGAACAAATGTAGCAGTTGGATCGAACGAGACAGCGTTCGTCTGAGCCAGAAATGGTGCTCTTCCCGTCGCAGTAGGACCGGCCCATAATTCAGGACTCGTCTGGAAATACTGTGGAACTTTGGCTGTGGCCTTCTTCAACGCCTCTGGACCATCCTTTACATCATCCTGGGGTCCAGGCAATGTCGCTGAGTTGGCTGTGCCGGCTGTGATGATCAAAAGGAGATTGTCGAACAGCATGCCGAATGTACAATAGAGAATCAGTCCCGTGACTGATATCAACACTGCTTTACTCCAAATGCGAGCGCTCTTGGACCCCGTAAATAATTTCGAAGGGACATCCTCCTCCTGAGATGGATCCATACGGTCCTTTGGGAGCAATGTGTTGTCCTCCGCCGAGTCCCGCATCGTGTCTCTAAACAGAAAGCCTGCTCTGCTGGTGCAACGTCACTCCCGGATCATACAGCTCACAACTCTTGCGATCTAGATAGCTAATCGCTCATCAAAAAGACCCTCTATGTTCTGTTGACTCTGGTAGAAAATCCTTGCAAGTTGCAATTCGCGTCGTGATATGGTTGTGTTGATTGTGATGAGGCATGTGGCATGTGGCGGTTAAGGAGGTTGTCGCGATTTGAATTGCCAAGAAATATGTAACCAAACCTGACAGGGGTATGAATGAGAGCACCTTGAGGGAACGTCGACTTCCAAACACTTCTACAGCATCAAATTCGCTATTCACGGCCATAAAATTGGTAGATGCGACATTATCTCAAAGATATATTGCAATTCCTGGAAGATTTACAATCTCACCTTGTCGGTCGGCTTTAAGAATCTGATATCCGGAACTTCTACTAAATGCTACAAGCTGACGTCAAGGGTCTGTACTATCGCCGAACGAGAGACGCGAGGTTACTACCCCGCCATGTTGAAGTATCCCTTGAAATAGGTATTCGATTTCCTTTTCGATTGATTGTTCGGATTCTTGTTGAGCCTTACATTTTTCACTCCCTGAGTACTGTTCATATTGACCCAAGAATGGCCTTTCAAATTCCCGAAAGGATGCTTGCTGCGCAAGTAGTTGAGGTACCCTACTTTTTTATCCACTAGCAACAATTGGCTACTCTGTAGGAACTGACTTTCATTGGCAGTTCAAAAAGCCTTACAAAATCCATGAGATCCCCACGCCTGGGAAGAATCTCGACGAAAATGATATGCTGGTAAAGGTAGCTGTTGGATCTCTCTGCCACACAGATGGCATGGTAAGTGAAGGGATCATGGGCACGAAACTTCCTTGTGTCGCTTCCCATGAGGGAGCCGGCACGGTCGTCAAAGTCGGTAGCGCTATCAAGGAGTTCAAAGCCGGAGACAGAGTTCTGTGTAGCTTGACATATCATCGTTGTGGTGAATGTGCGGATTGCAAGGGGCCTGAACAAGATCGTCAGTACTGCGCTAATGGTGGAGGATATCTCGGCGTTACTATGGATGGATCCTTTGCGGAATATGAAGTTGTTGATGGGAGAGAATGCTGCATGTTGCCTGATGATTTGAGCTTTCAATCCGCTGCACCTCTAGCGGTACGTAATCTCCTCACCTTGTTTCCCATGGTATTCTGGACTCTCAATTTCAGAGAAAAATCTGAGAAGGAGTGTGATGGAATATCTTGGAAAATTTCTTAACCTCGGGGTGCCGGGTCAACAGCGCTGACTTTGTGGAAGTGCGCTGGGATAACTGTTTGGGGTGGTCTTGTGAGAGCTGGACTGAAAGCCGGAGAAACTATTGCATTAGTTGGTGGTGGAGGTGGACTCGGACATCTTGGTAATTTTCATTTATCTTTCTGATCATGTCTCGTCTTGAAATCGAGAGTCTGCATCTGTTCTATCCCGATTCGGGCCTGTAGGCCATTTTTGAAGAAGCGTACTAATGCGATGAACAGGAGTCCAATTTGCAAAAGCGCTAGGCTTGAGAGTCATAGCAATCGATGCTCGCGATGGCGCACTTTCTTTGGCAAAAGAGTGCGGCGCTGATACCGTCATTGATGCCCGTCCAGGCAAAGAGAAGATCGTCGAAGAGGTGAAAAATGCAAACAGCGGGAACTTAGCTGATGCGACTCTCAACGTGTCTGACCACGAATCTGCAGCCGCTACAAGCGCAGCTGTAACCAAGATGCATGGTGAGCCCATTCCAGAGACTAGTTGGTTTGGCATCCGTAACGCGTTCTAGGTGTGCTCGTTCAGATTGCTCAGCCGACCAACGTCTCGGTGCCTTTTGCAGAGCTAGTCTTCAGGGATATTCGCATCCACGGAAGCCTGGTCGGTATGTTGTGCTTGAACACCGAATGAATTATGTTGACGATTACCAGGCTCAAGAGGAGAATGCCAGAAGATGCTGAAGGTCGCCTCAGAGAACAAGATCAGCGTCAGGACAAACCCTTTCTATGGTCTCAAGGATATTCCGAAGGCTGTTGAGCTTGCGCATTCCGGGAAAATGCAAGGCAAGCCAGTCATAATCATTGACAATGAAGCAATTCAGAAACAGAAGAAATCTGGACTTGAAATGGTATGAAGGGTCTCAAGTGGCAGAATATTGACAAAGGAGAAGTTCAGTACAAACTCAGAGAACCGTGGGAAGGCTCAAAATGGACAGTAGTCATCATCAAAAGGTCAAAGTGAAAAAATGAGCGAAGTATGATGATCATGATATTCAACCAATGTTTGTGACTCAAATAAAGACAGCGAAAGAGAAGTATCTAGCTCTACATGGCTATGGTGTGGTGAGATATCTGTCGAAGAACCCGGGGCGTGTTATGTGTTGAGAAAATTGAGAACAAATGAGTGTTGTGTGTAAAAAGAAAATCTGAGGAGAAAGGAAAAAAACTTGATGGCAAAAGCCAGGAAATCCTGCAGAGCTGGCTGCGAAAACCTCGTAACAACCGATTATCTCCTCTCCAATCGTAGTCAATCACTTCATACGCTTCACTTTTCGGTCTAGTGATCCTGCTGGTCTCTTCCCCGCAGACATGCTCAGACCAGAACCCTTAAGCTGTGAGATCAGCGCTCCCAATTTCTCACGGTAAGCCTGAGGCGCAGGGCCCCAGCCGATCGTCTCTAACATGGCAAGTATTTCTTCTAACTCCTCAACAAAATGACGAGCTTCAGGCAGGTCTTGCAAGGCTTTGATGACAAAATTCCCACCAGCAGGGCTTGTCCGCGATGTAGTTCCGATGAGACGTTCATATAAATTACGGTCGATTGACAGTTCGCCATGTGGACGTCGCCTTGGCCAGGTACTGTTTTGGTATGCATCGTGGTTTCTGTCTCTAACAACAGTGCTGAGAATAGAAACCAATGCTTTGGCTGCCTCGGCCCGTGACGCCGGACTGAGTGGCTGTCTCTCTGTAACGTTGATACTGATAGAATTGACAATGTCGACCAGGGTCTGGGCGGATCGTATCAGATCATGTTGCCCGATACTGGGACCTATCTCGCAATATCTATCTAGGAGCTCGAGTGTAGTCTGTGCTTTTGCTCCCATCTTGATGAAGTATTCTGTGGCACGGACATTACGAGATACAAGGGTCTGAAAGTGGTGGAAGATGCTATCATCCATGATGAGAATTTTGGCTACAGTTGCCTCCAGATCTCTCCTAACAAGCATTGGTTCCATCGTGATGTCGTCTCCGGATTCAAACAGGTCCTGCCGATAGCTGTCTGTATCTATCTCAGACAGAGTCGCCATTATGTCGCGGACAGTCCTCAGTCTCTCTTTGATCACACCTCTTGTTTGTCGGCTGGATTCCACCGTGGAATACGCTTTCTTGAGTTGCCATTGGGTCTCCTCAGTATCTGAATCCGTTCCTTGTCTCAGCTCCCAATGGAGCTCTTCACATACATTGTCCAACCCAAGATGCGAGATATGTTCGTAGGGAGTGACATGGGCGTCTTCATCTCCAGATGTAAGCGACCGAGTACGCGAGAGCTGCTCCAAGAACCAAAGTATGTGGCGGCAATTCCCTTGTTCTTTGCAAGAACATGTAGGTCTTCCCGAGTCAGTAGTGCTGATTCGAATGCTGTATCTCTCCACCTCGGCATATGCAATCTGGAATGCGTAACGGGTCCCGTGTTGTCGGCAGTGATCGAGCGCGAAGACTCGGCAAGTAGTGTCAGCCTCCTCCTCTGGATTTTCGTCGTCGGGATTAGATCCATTGGATTCTTCGTCAGAGCTTTCTTCGGAGCTAGAAGGCTCTTCTTCGATGGGGACAGCTTCGCCTTTTCCTTTGCCACCGGATTGGCCACGTGCATGTCCACGAGACGATTGCATTCTTTGGGTGATAGAGAGCTTGCTGAAGCTCGCTATGGGTGAAGACATGAGGATATGGATGTAGGACAATGGAACGAGTCTGCTGGATTGGGAACGCCATCGCGGCACATAACCACTTATATAGAAGGAATGTAGAGATAGATACAATTTTCTGCCTATAGAAAAATAGTCACCGTCAATTCCAAAAGATTCCCTAGGCGCCGTGCTGAGCCGTGCACCGTTGCAAAGAGGTCTGCGATCAGGCCGATGGTCTTCCAGAAGGCCGGCTGGAAGAGCAAAGGAAGATAGCTCTTTGTGTGATATAGTACCGTTGGAGCATTTTGGTTGAGCAATTGAGGGGGTCCAGCGAGGCAGCAATGCACCTCGCCGCACAATTGAGAGTAGAGGGAATGTTGGTGTTGAGGTCTGCGGCCAAAACGGCAGCCCAGAAGCGAAAACTGCCTTGTGGGAGCTGGCCCAGTGATTGGCCCGCCAGGCCCCTACCGAGGAGTCAAGGCTGACAGCTGAAGACTTTGGCAGCCTCTCCTTTCCTTTCTTCCACTTCTATCAACAGCATTTTCTCTCTCTCTATCCCCGAGCCCGAGATCTGCATTCTCATCACCCCTCTATGCAGTTAGCCAACGCTCTTATGCGCGGCAGGCCCGTCTATGGCAGACGCTGAACTCTCGTCTGCAATAGCGTCTCCATACCTGGGCTTCCCCGTCATCACTCCCAGTTGGCTGTGTGATGATGAATGTTGCAGTGTTGGCTCGGAGCAGCCTTCTCCTTCTGTTTCCTTGCCTTCGGTCATCCGCATAATACAGGGACAGCATCGAGTTCTTTCCAACATCGGCTTTTTCGATCGAATGCCGTGGATCGATCCGCATCATCACTCCGTCAAGTGATGGGCCAGAGTATGGATGGTTCTGCATCGAGATGCCAACCGCGGATGCGGCGTGATTAAGCCCCCACGAAAAGACTAGAACTCACATTTTTCGTACGGTTACATTTGCAAAATCAAAGGGACATACGCAGGAGTCGTTCCCAGTAATTACCGTCAGTAGGCAGTGCCAAGAGCTCATCGGCAATGCCGTACTGGAGCATAGAGTTCCGTGGAATGAATGTGTACAGAGCTTCTTCAGCTGTCTGATATTCAACAACCATTGGTTCAGGACCACTCGTTCTGAATATCCAGGGATGTTGAAGAGAGATGAATATCTGCGCAGCCCTTCAAGTTCAAGAATTCGAATTTTGCCACTTCAGCCCTGTGCTGTAACCTTAGTTGCCTTACCGACCCACGCTCCTCATCGCAGAACAACTTCTTGATGTACAAATTTCATTGGACTACTGTTGATACCTCTCGTCTACCACTGTAGCCTATTGAAGGTCAAGAACAACTCTTCCTTGCATCTTACCCTCCGACATTTCCTGAAAGACTTCGGTCAACTTGTCCATCGGCTCAGTTCTCAATCGAGTTTTCACAATGCCACGCGCAGCCATGTCCAAGACTTCAAGAGCCTCTCGCTGATTACCTACAGCGCTGCCCTTGATGTTATGGGACATGGCGACCATTGCAGCCGGAAAAGCCTTCGCAATGGGAACAGAGTCACCCTCTGGCATGCCCACGCATACCAGGGTACCACCAAATCTGAGCATGTCCAGAGCCTGGGCATATGCCTTATTCGAAGCCGTACAGACAATAACTGCTGACGCACCAAGTCCTGAGAGAGATTTAGTACTTTGGTAGACTTCATGTCGAGGTCCAGATCATAACCCACCTCCTGTCGCCTTCTTGACCTCTTCTGCGATGGTCTTGTCGTCGTGCTTGGTGATATCGATGAAAACCTCAGCGCCACACTCCTTCACTAGATGTTCCTTGCTTCCGTGATCGATTCCGATGATTCTCAAAGCCATGCCTCTAGAGCCAATCTGGCATGCCAAATGGCCTCTGGTCAGTTCCGTTAGCGAGAACTCGCATGTCGTGAAAATGGAAAACTGACAATCCACCACCAGCCCCGGCTAAATTTCACATGTTAGTCAATCGCATCTCTTAAGGTCACAAGAAACTTTACTTACAAATAACAACCCATTGTCCAGATTTCGCATCAGACTTTCGTAAGGCTGAGTACCTAAAATAGAACAAGGTTGTGAGCTTCGCTTTCCTATGCGGCCGCTTCTGCGACCTCCTTCCTCACAGCCTCAGCGATCAACTTACGTCGTGACACCGGCACACAACATCGGTGCGGCATCTGCGGAAGACAAGGCATCAGGAATAGGAGTGACGTAGGATGCTGGAGCAAGTGCGTATTGCTGGAATGTCCCAGGGTCTAATGAGTACATTAACATATGCCCCACAACGCCGGACTTCAGCGATTAACTTCACTTACAATAATACCCAGAAATCTTTTGGTTCTAGCCGTGGCAAATCATGTCAGAAAGGTGACACCGAGATTATAGGGGGACTTACGAAACAGACACCATCCTGTCCTTCTAGGCAGGGTGGGCAAGCACCACACGCATAGGCGATCCACTACTGCATTTCAGCTTTGGCTCGCAATCAATCACAAGCACTTCGTGCTGAAGTCTTTTACCTTGATGCCTACGCGATCTCCAACCTTTACTCGTCCATTCTCCGATCCTGGACCAATCTTGTGAACGATTCCCACCCCTTCATGTCCGCCTGTGTTGAGAATTTAAGATCAGCAACTATGCAGCGCATGAGGTGAAGATTCAAGTACGTCTCAGAGACTGAAACAACGGATTGATGGGAGTGAAATTCCTTACCTACTTGCCCTGCCTGAGTTGGATATGGCAGGCCACGCCAGCTGTTCTCCATAATGCCCATATCAGAATGGCAAACTCCTGAGTGCGACCTAAACATTCCAACATGTCAGCCGCAAAATGATTCGTACAGCAGCGCCTTACTCACAACCGAACAAGAACATCTCCGGGGCCCGGCTCAGGGGTGTCTAGCTCCTCAATCTTGGTTGAAATGCTACCAGGCTTGTCATAAACAACAGCCTTGTATTTCTTGGGGATATCAAAGGTCTTTGCGGTATCTGCGGCGGCCATTTTTGCTATTGTCAAAACTTGATTACGGTTTTTGGGAGATTAAGAAGAGAAAATTGTAGATACAAACTTGGAGACGTTTCATACATGAGTTTTATCTTACTACATACACCAGAACTTGAAAGCGGGGGATCTCCACCCCTCGCTCATGAATGTGACGGCGCATTACCTGCGGAATTTGATCCGAGGCATGGTTTCTCTCTATCTTGATGTGGTGTGGAGCGATGGTGGGGTAGTCAATGCGGGGTAAAGACTGTGACGCGATGATATCTTAAGAACTTCGGACTTTAGCTGTCACTTCCTATCCAACGATAGTCTTACACCGAAATTGACTGGTGGTCTAGTTTCTTTGGGGGCAAAAGTAAATTTGGAATAGTAAACAGGCCTTCTACTTGTTCAACATTCTCTCTAGGTGACCAATTCCGCCTACACTGTCATCGCTTACCGGTCGATACTCGTCATAACCTAGATATAGTAGAATATTAAAATCTCATATGGATCAGAGTCAACGAAAGATCAATTATAAATGTTCATTAAACATGTTCAGTGGGAGGATTTCTCGGCTGTCGGGAGCAGGAAAAAAGTTGCCTAGGCATTGACCTGCCAAAACATCAGGTTTTAGTGACGTACCCGAAGACTTCTACGATTATTAAACAGGAGATTTGTATTTAATACTCTTCCATCCCTTTCTATGATTTGTGCAGAGCAGAATCTACTTACTCACTAGTGCTCTACCTTCTTGAATCGCAAAAGGCCCCGATTATAAAGGTCAGGTTTTATCGTCACGATATCTTCTCAAGGTGTCGTCCACCATGGACAAACAGCAGCCTCAATCCATTCATGGAACCGAGCAGCACCGCAAATATGGAGCTTTCCAGAATGAATTATATAGAGGTTTGATCCTTCTCCATTGGCAAGGAGGCATAATCTTAAGAGTACTGCAGCTGGCATGCTTCATCAAAGACTCCCACTTGTCACCACTGATCCCAACAAGCTGGAGGAGCAAGCAAAGAGTATCTTGAAGCCAACAGCCTACAATTATGTGGCAGGAGGCGCAGGTGAGAGGGCCACCATGGACGCAAACCGTCTGGCATTTCGACAGTGGAAAATGATTCCGCGCATGCTGAGACCGACGACGCATCGTGATCTGACTGTCAAATTGTTCGGGGAGACTTACGGTACCACCCCTTATCTCTCAATCAAGATCCCAGATTACTCAACTACTTGTTAGAAACTCCGGTCTTAATGGCCCCAGTTGGAGTCCAAACCATCTTCCACGAAGATAAGGAAACAGGACTCGCTCAAGTATGTTCCGAGATAGGCGTTCCCTTCATCCTCAGCACTGCATCCAGCTCTTCCATCGAAGAAGTCGCCAAAGCGAACGGAAACGGCCCGCGCTGGTACCAGCTCTATTGGCCCCAAGATGAAGAAGTCACGGAGTCTCTCCTCAAACGAGCCAAAGAAAATGTGTACAAGGTCCTGGTTGTGACTCTGGACACCTGGGCTCTGGCGTGGCGTCCTGCTGATCTTGATGGTGCTTACATCCCTTTCATGAAAGGAGTAGGCAATAAGACTGGATTTACTGATCCGGTCTTCAGGAGGAAATTCAAGGAGAAGTTCAATGCGACGCCAGAGGAGAAAGTGCTTGAAGCTTCGAATGAGTGGGTTGGAGATGTGTTTTCTGGTGCCGCGCATTCGTGGGAGCAGATTGCTCATTTGAGAAAACATTGGGATGGACCCATTGTGCTGAAGGGGATTCAAGTGCGTGTTCGGTACGCGGTGGGTTGTCATGAATTGGCTGACAGTAAATAGCATCCTGAAGATGCGAATTTGGCTGTCCAACACGGCGTTGACGGAATAGTGGTCAGCAATCATGGAGGTTTGTTTCGTATTCATTCAATCTATCAAGTCTAGCTAACATCGTCAGGTCGACAACTTGATGGGGCTGTTGGTTCCCTAGAAATGTTGCCTGAGATTGCAGAGGCAGTAGGTGACAAACTCACCATCCTATTCGACAGTGGTATCCGAGGAGGCGTCGATATTATCAAAGCACTCGCTTTGGGAGCGAAGGCTGTTTTCGTAGGAAGACCTGCAATTTACGGCCTAGCAATTGCTGGAAAGGTAAGGCCTGTTATCGATCAATGTGAATGTTGTTGACACCAGTGTTTTGCAGGCAGGAGCGAAGCAGGTATTGCAAGGTATTTTAGCAGATCTTGACCAGTCTATGGGACTGGCTGGAATAGTGAATATCGAGGGTTGCAATCGTTCTATGATTAGAAAAGTAGCGTATGGTGGAGACGTTAAATCGTCGAATTAGGACTGTATCTCCCAAACTTTCTTCAACTGACTGGCAAAGATGAAATGAATCTGCTGTTCTAGCACTAGCGAACCGTTTTAGATCTGCTTCTCGATACTATGACCTTGTTTCTTTTCGTTTTGACGATTCCTCTTATGGCAAATTACCCATTTTAGCATAGAAAACTTTCAGAATATGCCGGAGCGTCAGGAAAGCAAGATGGACCACTATCTACTGGGTCATTGGAAATTGGAAATAGGAAAAGCCGACGAGGAAAAGCTTTCATTTGACAGAGAAAATGACATCAGACGGAGAGATCAAAAAGTATTTCCCACACCAGAATTCGCTTCTAGCATTTTTTTCATGGGTTTCTCCTCCAGGGAACTTCAGAATGCGATGTGCCGCTGGAAACAGGACCGCTAGCCCCGAAACGACAGCCACTCCGCAACGGCACGAGGCCAAGATCGGGAAGAGGCATCACAGGGCAACTTCATTGGGTAAATGGAGCTGCAGTTGGATTGTTGCTTCGAGGCTAAGATGGACCCGCTATTGCTTGAAGATTGCCCGGACGCCCCGGTGATAAAGATGTTGATACCGCCGTCGTGGGGGTTCAATCAGGAACCCCTCTTTCCACCAGATCCCCTCCCTCACTACAATACTATGGTCTAGCACTTGCGTATAGTTTAATCCGCCGTATTCGATGGTCTTTCTATCTCTCAATGTCTGATCATAATATCCAATCTCATACTTCTAAGGAATTTGTGACCGACACAGCAGTCGAAGAAAACACTGCCCCTGGCGCCGGCTCATCACCACATTCAGGAGGAAGCGACGAGAGCGAAACCATGGAAGAAAGCGCTCTTCAAAATTTGAATGTAAGTTATGTTATCACGAACCAAGTTCGCTTTACCACATTATTTGATCCTAACAGGGCAGATTGACTACGAAAATGATTCTGCTATTGGTGGCATGACGCCACAGACTTCGACCATGAGTGTTAATTCTAGTATCTATAAATTTGTCGAGGAGAACGGAAGAACATATCATAGGTACAAGGAGGGCAGTAAGTTCAGAGCCTATACTTATACTAGTTATTTGAAGTCGTGACTGATACTTTGATAGCATACTTCCTGCCGAATGATGAGGTCAGTTGCACCTTCCGAGGCATCTCATGTATGAAGATAGATGTCCTAATGTTGTGATCAGGCGGAAATGGAAAGACTTGGTAGGGGTTGAATTGTTATAATAGAGTATGATAATGCTAAAGTTTTTACAGATCTCCAACATCAATTGGTGAGTCCGGTGCACCTCAGATGTCGCTTCATTTGTTGACTCGCCTATCACCTAGTGGATGCTCACTTTGCACGATGAGATGCACCTCTCGCCAGTCAGAAATGCCCGACAAGTTCTAGACATTGGAACTGGGACTGGAATTTGGGCCATAGAATTTGGTAAACTCAAAATTATGTTGCAAATTCTCAGGTCATCTGGGTAACCCTTATCAGCAAACAGATTTCCCTCCGTGAACGTGATCGGGACGGACCTCTCTCCAATCCAGCCCGAGTTGTATGTCCAAGTGAGTTATCTCAAAGGCTGAAATACTGACATACATAGCATCCCATCAAATTGCAGCTTCGAAGTAGACGACCTTGAAGACCAGTGGAACTTCCCTCAAAAGTTCGACCTCATCCACGGTCGAGCAATGGTGACATGCTTCAGGGACCCAGCCACGGTCTTCAAATCCGCATACGACTCTTTAGAACCTGGCGGATACTTCGAACTCCAGGATATGGCAATTCCTATGCGAGCTATCGACGACACTCTCAAAGGAACGGCGATGGAATTTTGGGCTGATACTACCATGAGCGCTGCGGAGAAACTCGGCCGATCCTGGAAAAATGTTGAGAAGTATTCAAAGCTTATGGAGGAAGCTGGCTTCGTAGACGTGACGGAAAGACACTTTCAATGGCCGATGAATCCTTGGGCCAAAGGTAAGCATCTGAAGATCTTGGCTACTTACTGGATGGAGGACATGCTGAGGGCTTTGGAGGGGCTGAGTATGGCTGTATTGACAAGAGCTGGCGGTATGACGAAGGATGACGTTGAAACCTTGACTGCGAAAGTGAGAAAGGATATTGTGAATAAGAATATTCATGCCTACCAGCCAGTGTAAGTTTTCCTTTCGGCTTTGCTTTGCATGCAGTTGCTGATTGTGCGAAGACTTGTCGTTTATGGGCGTAAACCTGAGTAGCTGAAGTCTAATTTTTTATACGCAATGCCGAGACGGCCTTTTGAGGCGAATTTGGCTTACTGTCCTTTTCATTGTAGAGGATCTTGTACTTCTCAATTATCTAGTAAGAGGGTCAATATCGTGTCAAGACCTATGCGGAAAGGTTTAAATCGTGACTGTTAACAAACTCTTCGATCAGATCTACTATTGGACTGTATTGTTTTCGCCTTGCATCTATTGTTCTACAGTTATCCGCTGTTCAATGCAATTCGAGGAAAGTAAATAAACCCGATCACGTGAAACTTGACGAACGAAAGATCCTGAGGCCGAAATGTATTTTACTCCAGAACTTAGGTTGAATATCGAAAGCACTTTGGCTATTTGCATTCTCGCACAACCAAGACTCGCCCCAGGACAAGTTCCGATGGATCGATGACCTAAATGCCAACACACTACGAGATTCTCGGCCTCCCTGAAGCTCTCCACAATGAACCAAATCTGCCGGCGCAAACTCTGCGAACTGCCTACCGACGAGCTCTCCTCCAGAACCACCCTGACAAGTCCTCTTCGAAGAATGCCCTGAACTCGAAAGCAAACCTGTATTCAATCGATCAAATAACGGAAGCATTCAACAACCTATCAGATCCCAAGTCTCGAACCAAGTACGACCGGGAATTGAAGCTTCAGCACGCCACTACGCAAAATGGAGGGGTAGTGGGCAAACAGGTGTTTCGCACGGGCATTGAGACAGTAGATTTGGATGACCTGAAGGTTGATGAGGCACAAGGCATATGGTACCGGAGCTGCAGGTGTGGTGATGAGACAGGGTTCTTGATCAAGGAGACGGATCTGGAAGAGGCTGCTGAGGATGGAGAGATTAGTGTCGGATGCAAGGGGTGTAGTCTTTGGCTGAAGGTTCTGTTCGGGGTCATGGAGGACGTTTGAAAGGACACTTTGATCGCAGCAGGAACGGAAGCACACATTCGCAAAAGAAGCTGGCATGCTTTGCCGGCGTGGAACGACCTGCCCCTACCGAACATTCTCAATCTGCTCAGCTTCCTCTTGAGGTTGGCTTACGAAAATAGGATGCCTGCTAGGTTGCCTCTAACAGTCGTCACCAGCTCAACTTCTCTAGCTTGTCAAATGCTCATAACAGATCAGGACCTCTTTGTATGAGTCGCTAGACAGCCGAGTTTCGTGTTATCGAACTCAAATAGAACGGGTTCTCATGATCCCATGATGACGATAATGTGCCGTCTTCCTATGGCTCCCAATCAGAGCTCTAAAGCAGTCTTGGTCACCTCAAACTTGCGGTTTAATTCTTCTTGCAACGCCCAATATAATTTATCAGAGAACGCCAGACACATCGTGTAAACAATCGAGCGTGTTGGAAGAACTTTATGTTGCTGAAGAAGTCATTTAAAAGGCCAGCAGAAAATCAAATATATGCAAAAAGTGAGCTCTTTACACCGCCTTTCAGTGGCCTTTCCCAAAACGGCCTAGACCAAGCCACTTTTGGCAGGCGCATTCATGCTTCTGCCGCCACTGCCACTACTGAGTCGAGGTGAATGGAGTCCAGTCGAGTCGTCTTTGATGCGCCCGTCCAGTAAATCGCCCTGCCCTGCATAGACCCCACCTTCCTTGCCCTGCTCCCCCTCTTCCCTCTTTGCTCTTTGCATTTCCCCTCCTTCTTATGTTGTCAATGCGTGTTCTCACTTCTGCGGTCGAACTTACGATCCTTTCAACCCGATTCACTCGCCCAATTGTTCCAAAATTTGCGTCAACAACACAAAGAAGAGCGTTCACTCTCTCCCGTGTTCCCGCAATCCAGTCTCTGAATTCATTGTAAGCTTCAATTTGTGACCCTACTGCCTATGGTGAATAGCTAGCTTCTCATGGCTTCTCCCACCCCTCAATCTTCTTCAAGCCTTTCGACACTCAAGTACTTTAAAGTACTCATGTACTAAAACGGCATTGCAGATTCAAACCCTCTTGCAGACGACCACAAGCTTCCGCACCCCGTAGATACAGTCCATCCACGGCGACAGCTATCCGAAACTGCTCATACCGAAACCACAAGATGTGTAGATCCCAGGGAGAGAGAGACGTCGAGTCCGGCGGCATGGATGTGACCAAGGGCAGACAGATTTTGCCTGCAGACGTCGTACCCAAGCACTACAACATTACTCTGGAACCCAACTTCGAAACCTTCAAATTCAAGGGCACGGTGGTTATCGATTTGGACGTGGTCAAGGAGACAAGCTCCATATCACTGAACACTCTGGAGCTCGATATCCACAGTACGAAGATCCTGAGTTCAGGTGCTGTTATCAGGTCAGTAACAGTGTCATTTGTTCCCTGCCAAGCCATATCATGTCGCGAGTGATCGTGAAGACATATGAAATGTCCTTTTGCCCTGACGAAGTACTGGATGGACTGTTTCAAGGCTTCTTGCCTACAAAATCTCTTAGCAAAGCTTGAGCCAAGATCACATTTGTACACGGCTGCAAGAGTACTGGACGAGGAGCCAGAAAAAGATTCCTTGCTTATTGTATTCTGTACTGACCGAGTGTATGATAGCTCCTCCCCAGCTCTCACCTACGATGAGGATTCCCAAACAACCAAGGTGGCTTTCGAGAAGGCTCTAACGAAGGGATCTAAAGCCACGCTTGAGATGTCTTTTACCGGAGTGCTCAACGACAAAATGGCAGGATTTTATAGATCAACATACAAGAACGCTGATGGGAGCGAATCGATCATGGCGACAAGTCAAATGGAGGCTACGGATGCTCGTCGAGCTTTCCCATGTTTCGATGAACCAGCGTTGAAAGCAGAGTTCACTGTTACATTGATTGCCGACAAGAAGTTCACATGCTTGAGCAACATGGATGTGTCATCCGAGAAGGACGTTACCTCAGAGTTTGGTGGGGAGGACAAGAAGGCTGTTTCTTTCAACAAGTCTCCTCTCATGTCGACATACTTGATCTGCTTCATTATTGGTGAGCTCAACTACATCGAGTCCACCAAATTCAGAGTTCCCGTCAGAGTTTACGCTCCTCCAACATCTGATATCGAGCACGGCCGCTTCTCTCTGGAGCTTGCCGCTCGTACACTCGAATTCTACGAGAAGACATTCGATAGCGCCTTCCCTCTGCCAAAGATGGTAAGTTCAATTTTGAATTCCCTGCCAAGTATTGGTACTGATAGATGCAGGATATGGTTGCCATTCCTGATTTTGCTGCTGGGTAAGTTCAGGACTTTGATCCAGGAATGATTCGCAGACTGATCACCATATCTAGTGCTATGGAGAACTGGGGCTTGATCACCTACCGTGTTGTCGATCTGATGCTGGACGAGAAGACGAGCAGTGCTTCCACCAAGGAACGTGTTGCAGAAGTTGTCCAGCACGAGCTTGCTCATCAATGGTTTGGAAACCTAGTCACAATGGACTTTTGGGATGGCCTGTGGCTAAACGAAGGCTTCGCGACATGTAAGTTGTTCGGCAGTGCCTGCTTTCCCTCGAACAGGTACTTTATAGCACTCTGGTCTCCAAAGTGTGCTCCCAGAGATTCGAGTACATGAATAAATGTTGACTTAATTTTCATCTTAGGGATGTCCTGGTATTCCTGCAACGTCTTCTACCCAGAGTGGAAAGTATGGCAAAGCTATGTCACGGACAGCCTCCAAGGCGCCCTCGGCCTGGATTCGTTGCGCAGCAGTCACCCGATCGAAGTGCCAGTCAAGAGAGCTGACGAGGTGAACCAAATCTTTGATGCGATCTCTTACATGAAGGGATCCAGTGTCATTCGAATGGTCTCGAAATACCTGGGCGAGGATGTTTTCATGCAAGGCATCCGAGACTATTTGGTACGTGTTATGCCGCCCCTAAATTTATATTTTTCCGAAACTGTAGTTCTTCATTGCTTATTCAATTTCATTGTTGATTTTTGATCTTAAGACATATGGCAAAGCCACATACTAACTTCAAGGATAGAAAAAGCATGCGTACGGCAACACACAAACCGGCGATCTGTGGTCAGCGCTCAGCAAAGCCAGTGGCAAGGATGTCGAAAAGGTAATGGATATCTGGACCAAAAAGATTGGATATCCGGTGGTGTCGGTCACTGAAAATGAAGGCGCAAATTCGATCCATGTCAAGCAAAACCGATTCCTCCGAACCGGAGATGTCAAGCCTGAGGAGGATACTGTCCTTTATCCAGTCTTCCTGGGACTGCGCACGAAGGATGGCGTAGACGAGTCACTCGTGTTGTCGACCCGAGAGGAGGATTTCAAAGTAAAGGACAAGGACTTCTTCAAACTTAATGCAGATCACTCTTCCCTCTATAGGACCTCATACAGCCCAGCTCGCCTGGAGAAGCTCGGTCAAGCCGCCAAGGATGGCCTGTTGACCGTTGAGGACCGTGCCGGTATGATCTCGGACGCAGGTGCACTTGCAGCATCAGGCTACGGAAAGACTTCGGGCGTTCTGAACTTGCTCAAGGGCTTCAGCGAGGAGAAGGAGTTCATTGTTTGGAGTGAGATCATCTCTAGACTCGGTGCTGTTCGTGGAACATGGACATTTGAGGATCAGAAGATTCAAGACGGTCTCGAAACTTTCCAGCGAGACCTCGTTAGCGATCTTGCCCACAAAGCTGGGTGGGAATTCAAGGACAGCGACGACCATCTCGAGCAGCAATTTAAGGGTCTCCTGTTTGGCAGCGCTGGCATGTCCGGGGACAAGGTTGTTATTAAAGCTGCGCAGGACATGTTCGCCAAATTTGCAGAGGGCGATTCATCTGCCATCCATCCAAACATCAGAGGGAGTGTCTATGGCATCAACTTGAAATATGGTGGCGCGAAAGAAGTTTGTCTCCCCAGAGCAGTAGTGTGAATCTCGGCTAACAGACAACAGTACGATGTCATTCTCAACGCATACCGAACAGGAAAGACTGCTGACGAACGTAACACTGCGCTTCGATCACTAGGACGAGCCAAGGATCCTGAGTTAATCAAGAGAACCCTCGCTTTGCCATTCGGAGGTGAAGTCAAGGAGCAGGACATATATATGCCTGTTGGAGCCCTTAGAACTCACCCCGATGGAATTGAGGCATTATATAACTGGATGACCGAGAACTGGGACGAGCTTGCTAGACGACTCCCGGCGGGATTGTCTATGCTGGGCTCTATGGTCTCCATCTGCACATCAAGCTTCTCAAGTCAAGCTGATATCAACCGGATAAACAAGTTCTTTGAGGGCAAGAGCACGAAGGGCTTTGACCAGAGCCTTGCCCAGAGTCTGGATTCCATTAAGGCAAAGAGTGCATGGCTTGACAGAGATAGAGAGGATGTCAAGCAGTGGGTCGAGGCTTATGAGGGCAAGGCGATCAAGAGCGAATTGTAGATTTGAAGGCCATTGATGGTGAAACACCAAGATGGCAAGATAGCGAGATGTAGCCCCTACGTGGAGTAGCAATTTATGCATCTTCGTGACTTTCGTTACTTCCGTTTTCGAAAGTTGCTTTACGATGAGACCGTATTTTAGCTCAAGTGATTGTGATAAATAGGTATCCCTGGGCTCGCCTAATCGATCAAGCGGCCATGGGCCCCAGTTAGCATCGAACTTGCGATCTATGCTAAGTTTCTCTTCCACCATAACCCTCTGTTACATGCTCTTAGTGCTTGTACTCTATTATACCTTACCACCCGAACGACTGGACAGCCCATAATCAACACCCTCAGTATCATTTCTGGCTTGGCCAAGTCTATGGCGTCATGACTCTGGCGCAACCAATTCATATCATTGGCGCTGGTATTGGAGGTCTAACCCTTGCACGATGCTTCAAAAACCGTGGCATACAAGCCATAATATTCGAGAAAAACCCCTCGCCCGCACATCATAATTACGGTATCTCGCTGCAGCCATGGGCTACCAAGCTTCTCACCACCGTCCTTGGTATCGACGAGTCGACATTTGCTTGTCGTGTAGCTGTTGACGGGTTGAAAGGCGGCATGGGACAGGTTTATCCTAGTCATGTCTCTGGTCTGGGAAGTTCAAAGGGCGTTCCTGAGCTCTTGAGAGCCCATCGCGGGCGGTTGGAGGGCTTGTTGAGGGAGCAACTTGATGTCAAGTGGAGTCACGTATTGGAGGAGATTGAGACGAGTAGCACAGCTCATACGTTGAGTTTCAAGGATAGAGAGAAAGTCGATTGTAACTTGGTGGTCGATACATCGGGTGTCCATTCTCTTATCCGGAAATCACTGCTACCTGAGGTGCAGCTCAATGTCCTGCCTTACGTGGTATTTAGAGGGACTCGACGGATTGACGGGACTGAATTCAAGGAGATATATGAAGGTCATTTCAAAGGCGGGAACGTAATAGAAATCAAACAGGGAGACACACTATTACAGATCTTCATCAACGACTACGTCCAAGACTCGGAGGCCGTAGACATAAGCTACATCTTCTCACGGGCTGCCCGCTCAGAATCAGACGACCCGCTCCACCGACCAGATCGCGCTCTTAATCAAGCATCCGACATCTCAGAGGCCTTCTTCGCCGAAGTCTCGAAACTAAGGGACCTCGAACAACCGTTCAAAGATGCTTTCGATGAGGAAAAAGTTCGGAAAGGCAGGACTTTGCATTGGTTGATGAGGGATGTGCTTGTAGAGAAGTATGAGTTGGTGAGACTTGCGAATGAGAGGAATGGCGTCTTTTTCATTGGGGATGCAGCTCATGCTTTGCCTATACTTGGAGGAGAGGGTGCGTGTCTTGCGGTTAGAGATGCGGTGGAGTTGGCGGGGTTCATTGAGGATGGTAGTGGATCGTGCGGGGAGCTGATTGCGGATGCGCGGACGTTTTATGGTAGCGTGTTTGGTGATTGGGAAGAGAGAAACAGGATGAGTGAAGAGAGATTGAGACAGATGCATGTGTAGGGACGGTCGAGTTTGTGAAAATATGATGTTTAGAGAGGACCGCATGTTGACGGTCCACCTTCTGCAATGAGTGGGTCTGTTGACGACGTCGCTTCTGTTGATACAAAACAGCAAATCGCTGTTGAGATCATCAAACACAGTGACTAATGCTAATAAGTAAACTTGAGTCTACTTTAACTCGCCCGAGTCAAAGAACAAGACGGGAAGTAGAGTCCACACGTGATTAAGACAACTAATTATCTGCAAAGGTGGGAGTGGGGGAATCCCTTACCTTTCCAGAACGCATTGGAATCTAGGTCCTCTACTCATTAAAGATCTCAATATCGTCAACCACAATTTCAAAATACCGTTATTCAAACCGTGGGGTTTCCTTGTCGAGTTTCAAGACTTACACTGAATCTTGAAAATCAACATGCCAGGCGAGATCAAGGCAGTGCTCTGCCCAGAGGCATGTGCTTTTCCTCCAGGTCTTTTCCGTATGTCTTCTCACTTGTATCTGATGATCGTGAATCGAATATTGAAAAATTGATACTAACTTCTTTTCTCATTCTAGATCATGCCAAAATCCATAACGGCGTTGTTTATTGCGCTGGTGTTCGTATTATCTTCCAGCATCCGCACACCCAAACATCTCCCATCCACTTCAATCTCATTTCATCTACATTATCACTTCATCATTAAAAGCGGATACAGGTTACTAACATTGCAATTCACAGCAAGTAGGAGCCAACGTAGAAGGCAAACTCGTCTCGGAAGACGTAGGGTCACAAACCGAGAAGACTCTTGAGAACATCAGCAACATCTTGAAGAGTGCGGGAAGTGGGCTCGAGAGAATATTGAAGGTCAATATTTATATGCCTGAGCAGGCCGATTATGCCGCCATGAATGAGGTTTATAAGAAGGTGTGTTTACTGACATAGCTTGTCTTCTCCCGCTCACCTTTCTCGCGTCTGTTGATTTTCTCATTTCTTATATATGCATTCTTGGAATGAGAGATGAGAAGAGAGGAGGAATGAGGGAAATCTGTGAGAGTGAATTGACACTGACTCGGATTGTCTGGGTAGATCATGCCGGATCCTAAACCACCGCGAGCATGTGTCTTTGTGAAAGGCTTGCCGGGTGGCGCGAAGGTCGAGATTGAGTGTATTGCTGCTCAAGATTGATTGTGGAGGGACCTGGATGTAAAAAAGGAGAAAATATTTGGATCAACCTTTCAAATCGTATGTCGAAGTGTTCTCTTGCACATTTTGACTTCCCAATATTCACTCTGAGGTGGAGGGTCCCGTCAACTTTACAGTGAATGATCATTTCTTTTCATCATACCCGAATCAGATCAATATACGGTGGATTCACGTATCTAGTCTTTCGAACGGGTTTCTGTTCAGTGTTCGGTGAGAAAGCGAATGTTGCTGCTTGAGTAGGCTAAGCTGATTCGAAAGCAACCAATTCCGGTGGATTAATGAAGTATAACATTCGTAAATTATCGTAAGCAATTCATCCATGATCAAATAAACTAGAAGTTTCAAAGCATAAATAAAGTATGTAAGTTTGTTCTTCGGGTAAACTGGTATGAACCTCAGCTCCTGGATAGCGGGGAAAACATTCGGGCTATCAATTGCCGAGTCTTAGAGAGGAAGGTGTGAATGAGGAGATGCCGTTTCACTGACGTCGTTACAGTCTGTCCTAGTCTTGATATCCTGAGAATTGCAAGTTCCTGCAAGCAGTAGATTCTAATTTCATCATAAGTCTCAAGTCTTGTTCGGGTACTCAAAATGAAGCTCACATCACCGACTATCACAATCTTAGGCCAAGACCCGAATAGGAAGCACAGGATCAACGCCAATTCTTTTCAGCAAAACGCGATAACCGCTCTCAAGGGGTGGCAATATGCTGCCTTCTATACACCTGTACTGTCGGGCAAGAGTGGAGCTGGTTGTTATGTAAATATCGCCCGACGTCAACTCCATCCGGGGCTTGCACCAGGCAGTTCCTCTGAGTGGCAAGTCTTGACTTTTGAAGATTATGAGCAAGTCCGCGACGATGGACATAATACAATATCTATTGGAGTTTGTGAAGGTGATGGGACTATCCATATGGCGTTCGATCATCATTGTGATCAGTAAGATCAAGGGTCCTCTAAAAATTTAAGCACAAGAAATTGATCATTCATGTAGGCTGAAGTTCAGGATATCAAAGACCGACGTCGCGAATGAGCCTTCTAGTCATGCCTGGGAAGCTTCGCTTTTCACAGAGACGAAGCATTGTTTACCAGGAGTAGAAATGGACGAATCGTTGAAAGAGATCACGTATCCGAGATTTGTGAATATCGGTGACGATCTTCTCTTAACGTACCGTACTGGCCAGTAAGTTGAGTTCATGACGCAGTGATATTTACTTTATGGTTATATGGAAGCATTGAAAGACTGTCCTTTTACTGATTTGCACCTCAGAGCAGGTCTTGGATCGGATCTACTCTACAGATACTCATCTGCCACACACGCGTACACACTCCTGGGCCAGCACTTAACAGGAATCTCAAACAGTCCATACATCAACGGCATAGACTATCGGAAAGATAGACTACACATCTCGTGGTGCTATCGTAATTTTATCGTCCCACCAACTCCTGTAGCTGCAGATGCTCATCAGCAGCAAGCTGGGCCAAATGGACCAGAGAATAACTATGACTTGAATTACGCTTTTTCTGATGACCAGGGACTAACGTGGAAGAGCTCCGAAGGAAAAGTCCTGGCCTGCGTGACGGGTGGTGAGGGGATTGAGACCACGATCAAGCCTGATGCCCATGGTGCAAAGGTGTTTGATATCCCGATGGGAAGTGGAATTTTGAATCAGGAGGGTCAGGCGGCGGATTGGTATGGAGGGTTCTGGGTCCTAAATCGGGAGAAGGTGAAAGGTGAGGAGAGGTGGGCTGTGTACTACCGTAATCCCGAAGGTATGTTCCGCTTTCGAATGGTGGTGATTAGACGTGCTGACAGGAAAGGTGCTTGGACGAGAACAATCATTGACAGCGTCCCTAAGCCCACCGATACTGGGTCAAGGGGTAGTGTCTGTGTCGATAGAGAGGGTGATGTGTACCTCGTATTGCCAGGAAATTCCGATCCGAGTTTGAGTATCATGAGAGCGCGGAAGGAGGAGCAATATTCGCAGTTCAAACCGATATGGATGTGGGATGGATTTGATGGTGAGCCGTTGGTTGATGTACAGAGATTGGAGACGTCTGATATCCTGTCAATTTTCACGAGAACGAGTGCAGATGTAGATGGGAGAAGAGACGTGGTTGTGCTTGACTTACTCTTGACGGAATTGTAAAGCATGGTGATGGGAAGATGGGACATCGACTCAGCTATGTACAGAAGAGAGTGAAAGAGTCATAAAATCAACGGACACTTTGAAGAGGATCGTGTCTAGACCATGTTCGCGTACCTAATTCTCGTCTGTTCGGCATAAACAGCCTACCGATTTCGGCTCACTTCTCATCCCAAATTCACTTTCTCGTCGCATCAACAAGCCTCAACGCCACGACAATTTGCGTCCCTAATCAATCGACAGTAACATCTACAGCACCCACATCAGACGAAAAGAAAGCGAGATTTCAGACAAGATGGTGAGATCAGTCTTGGGGGGCCTGCGGGCATTCATTAACTATTGCAGGCGCCCAAGAACCTTCCCGCCGCTGCAAAGCAGCAAAAGATCCTCGAATACTTCCGAGAATCAATGAACGTCTTCACCCTCAAAGAGCTCGAGAAGAGCCTCGCGTCCGTCGCCGCAATCCACGCAATGCAAGTCAAGGACACACTTCAAGCCATGCAAGACGAGAACCTTATCCGAGTCGAGAAGATCGGCAGCGGCAACTGGTACTGGTGCTTCATGTCCGACGCGAAGAAAGGCAAGGAGAACATTCTCAATAAGTTGAAGGCTGAGGAGAGTGCCATTACAACGGCAATCGCAGAGACGGAAAGACAGATTGAGGAGGAAATGGCCAAGCGCGAGGACGATGATGAGAACCTGCTTGATGGAAATGGCATGGATAGGAAGGCACTCTTGGAGGCTCATGAATTGCTCGAGAAGGAGATGGAAGCTCTGGACAAGGAATTGGCTCGTTACAGCGACAGTGATCCGGCGGAGCTTCAGCGCAAGATCGTGGAGGCAAAGCGGTTGAAGGACAACGCTATCAGGTGGACCGACAACATCGAGTCTTTGGAGTCGTACATCGGTACACTTACCTCCGACCGAAATCAGACGGCCGTGCTCATGCTGGCAGCTTGCGGCGACGAATATGTTTTCGGTGAAGGATTGAAGGATTTGTGATGTGCTGTCGGGTGTTTTCGCTCATGGATGCTGATGGGAGGAAGGAAGGATTCCTGAGGTGGATCAATGTGCTACGATATAACTTGGCTTTTTGAGCTGGCTGGGATCTGTTCGACTCTTTCATGCTGCTACACCTGCAAATGTATTTTATGGCTTACCTACGATCATAGCAATCGATATGGATGTCAGCATACATGAATTTTTGAGCATGCTGGCACCCCTGCAGTCAGCAATGCAACAGCAGCACTTCAGCCAATCGAAAGATAATGCGTTGTATGAAACGGCAACGAAATATGCTGTCATGCACGCCATGCAATTGAGGGCATTACCAGCCCTTTGCAAGGGGTTTCGCGATGCGAGAGTGGGATTCAGGTTCCAGACCGCCACATGTTGAGAGTCAAGCTTTTCTCGTCGTCAGTGATCTCTGGTTTGGCCTGATGTGAGAAAAGCTTGTCTGTGGAAGAAACCGATGTGTCTGGGTCTGGGTCTGGAGCAAGCCCGGGAGATGAGCGGTTGGCTGCAAGTGCCCCTTCCGCCGAACGGCAGTCTTGGTATCTCTCCAGGCGAGCTTCGAAGAACGTTGGCGGAAGCGGAAGGGGATCGATTGATGGGATTTACGTTCTAGCTTCTTGCTAATTTCTTAGAAGTCTTCTGTTACACCAGACTTTTACTGACTGAAGAGACGAGGGTGCCATTTGTCGGTGGTTCTGCATCGGCTGTGTTCGACCTGATGACGAAGCTGATTCGAGATTCTGAGGCAGTATCAGTGCCAATTGTGCCCCACGGCACGCTGACTCTCTCCTCCTTCACCGATGGTCAATATCCGATGTGTTCTTCAGGATATCTGTACTCCCTCGTTCTCATGAGGTTGCCACACAGCGCCAGCATTGGAAGGTAGAGCAAGGCTCAACGAATCAATCCAGACTTCGAGGCTGCGCGTGATGGATGGATGGCAGAAGACAGACGGGAAAACAGGGAAAGCTGCTACCATGCATGATCCCTTTTGGGACTCTTGCTGCTCGATGCGGCATTCTAGCCTGCTCGTGTGCTGCTTTTCTTTGCCCAACAGATAAGGTACTGGACGGAAGATACGGTGTGCAATATTTGGGCAACCTGGTAACCTTTGCGGTACTCGTGCACCAATACGATTTAATTCCAAGACCATTGAAGACTAACACAAGCACTCCGCCACGATGACCACATCATTCACTATCCAAGACCTGCTACTCTGGGGATTTTACCTCTTTCCAAACTCTCTATACCCAATCATCAATTGAATCGGAGGAAGCCTCCACTGCTTTGAAGTCTGCTCTTGTAAATGTATACGTGTGCAAAAAACGAACCTACCAGTAGGTGGCACACTTGCTTATGGTGCCATCATCAAACGAAACACAAATTCGAACATTTTTCGATCGGACTGGTGTTGTTTATGGTCTGTCATGTCGTAGTTGATGGTCGTCGATCGAGTGTCTCAACCTTTCCCAGGACCCCATACAAATCCAAAACCGCACGGAGTCAGAGGCAGAGCCAGACAGACCCAATCTTGAACGCTTGCTATTTTTGGCTGCGACAGAAGTTGCATTTGGGTTTTTCTCGTCTGATCTCTACTCTAGCTGTTATCATTTCGGCACTCTCGTCATGACTTCGGCTTTTCCTAGGGGTTTTTATGGTCGGCTTTCGAGGTCAACTTAAGGATTCAATCAGGAGCTCCCTGTGCTGCGCTACGCTACGCAAGGCAGTCTCAAGTGTGCCAGTGCAGTGCAGTGCAGTGCAGTGTGGATTTCGGACACCTTCTGTAATAGGCGGAGGTCTAACTGCTTTGGTGATTCTATTCCCACCTGCATCTAGAGCTGATCCCCTCTTCTCTGCTCCCATCCATCTCCATCTCCGTCTTCCCCTTGCCCTGCCCTTGCCCCTCAAGACAAGACCCCTCCCCTCCCCTCCACTCCCAAGCCAGCCTCGACTATTCCAGCGCGCGCAGCTGCCCAGCGCCTGCTTCCTGCATATCAACCTACGACCCCTACAATGAGCTTGTTGCGCGTTGCCTGGCCTTCGTTTCTTCATTGATAAATCGACCACTCCTGCAATTGCAGTGTTGCAACAATCCGTCTTGTCTGGTCTGCCTTTCGATTTGCACCAACTAGCTATCTAAACTCTCATACACCGTCAACACACGGCCCCCTGCTTTTTTGCCAGCCTCTGATCCCGTTCCTTCTTCACCACTGTTCCTACTTGGATCCCCGTCCCCGTCCCCCCTCCTTCACTACTGGTACGGGACTGGAACTGGACTGACAGCCACAGCACAGCACAGCACAGCACACCTGCACTGAACTGAGCACAGCTACTCATCTCCAACAGGCCGGGCCCAGTTTTTTCTAGGTTCCTGTCTTGTCCTGTCCTATTCCCCCGATCAGATCTCTTGTCCTGTTCGTTCGTCCTGATGCTGCATTAACCTCTTCTTACACTTACCTACTTCCCCTTCCTCCTACCTACCTACCTACCCTCTTCCATCCGTGTCCGACGCCTTAACACTTTCGATCCCACTCAATTCACGCCTTGGATGCTCGGCGCGCGGCACTCGCTGAGGTGATCTAACACCAGGTCAGATCCAGTCTTGGTTTCGGTTGGGCCAGTCACACCACCAGCCTCTGGCTTTGCGCTCCGTCTGCCAATACGGGCCTCTACATGTGACCGGTCACTCGCCGCTGTCGAGTATCCCGAATACTTGGCACTCACGATCGAAATCTTGGCGATAAACACTTCACAGCATATTGACATGTGCGCAAATGTCACTCCAACGACGTCGGTGTCGCCTTTACCGTCGAATAGTCGATCATTTTTGTCGCGACTGACCGCGCCGTTGAAGTCCCGGACGAGAAACCTCACCGAATTCCACATTCGCCCCGACGAACCTCATCGAAAGTACTCGCCCGGTGATCTGGTGAGGGGTGCTGTCGTGCTCACTGTTGTCAAACCCATACGGTTGACTCATCTCACAGTCTGCCTTCATGGCTTTGTTCGAGTCTTCAAGAGCCCAAATGGCGCGAACGACCCGCTGCCGGATCTCGGATTGACCGCGTCGAGCAATCCCAGAAAGTCCCAATACTTTGGCAACGGCCACGCTTCTCTATTCCAAGATGAGGTCACCCTGTGTGGGGAGGGACGACTCGATATCGGTGTCTATGAATTTAATTTCGAGCTGGAGTTCCCTAGGAAGGGACTGCCTTCGAGTGTTGATGTACGCCCTCCCAATCTATTGATCGTCGTGCGTCTGCCAGCTCATTTCACTGATGTTCTCTATAGTTCGAAAGGGGGACTATATCATACTTGATCACTGCCACGATAACACGACCAACCTCAATTACCGCAACCTCGAGTTGCGACCAAAAACTTTCCCTTGTTGAGACTGTCGACATCGGACCAATGGTTCCACCAAAACCACAAAAGATATCCCTCGAACCTATATCGCGGCGTGTAAGGAGGAGGAAAACAATCAAAAACAAAGAGAATGGATCACCAGAAAACACAGAGACAGGTACTGGCTCTGGGAGTGAGGCTGCAAGAGCTGCAACATCGCCTCTTCCTGACGACTCGGCGAGTCAGTGTGGATCGGTGGATCATCAAGTTACAAGCCCGAGGAGTCCGGTTCCAAGTGATGTACAAAGCACTGGCAGTGCTGGTAATAGTGCAGAGAGCACTGTGAGTAGTAGTACTGGTCTCAGCTTTAGGTTAGGCGCAGTTCCTTCCTCAGCAAAATCGACAAAGGATAGCCCTCGAAACAGCAGCAAAGTGTCCCTCTCAGATCAGACAATCACTGCCACCATCGAGCTTTTGAAGTCAGGGGTCTTGCCTGGCGACAACCTTCCCCTCAAGATATCCATAAAGCACACCAAAGCGCTCAAGAGCATGCATGGAATCATCATTACGTTTTACAGGCAAGGCAGGATTGACTCTGCACCTCCTCTGTCTCTTTTCGCGGATATCAAGGGGAAGGAAGCAGAAAGACTGAAGCATGAAGAGTACTACCCCAAGTCAAAAACAGGACTTGGTGGACTTTCTTTGTCATCAGCTGGATCCAGTAGCATGTTCCGGAAGGACTTGGCCCAAACCTTTGCACCAATCTTAGTCGATCCTACGACCCTGACAGCGGTGGTTAATGCTTCGGTCAGAGTGCCCGAGGATGTCTTCCCGACAATATCTGGTGTGCCTGGGCAAATGATAACTTTTAGATATCATGTAGAGGTGGTTGTTGACTTGGGAGGCAAGCTTGCTGGTCAGCAACGCCATGTTCCTCGTTTGGGAGCTGTTGCTCTGCCGTCGAGTTTTGGAGCTTCTGCGGGTGCTCGTAGTGGAGAAGTTAATCCTAATATGTTGGCCGCATGGGGCGGCAGTATTGTTGACACAGCAAATATTCGACGAGAAAAGAGCGTGGTGGAATGTCGGTTTGAGGTTGTGGTAGGGACAAAAGACACCGCACGCAAGCGAGCTCGGGGGAACAGTTCAGTCAGGAGACAGATAAGCGATTGGTCAGAGGAAATGTCTGCAATGCCGGCGCCAACGCATGAGCCGATCTATGAGGAGTCGGTAGCCACGAACGACGAGCAATACAATCACCAGCAGTATCGAGACCCTTACCCCTACTATGATCGACCGCCAGATCATCCACACCCAGACCATCAACACCCTGAGTACTATGCAACCGAAGAGTACGACTACCAAGATCATTATCAACCTCCTAATCATGCTCAGATACATGTGCCACCACCGGAGGTTCAAGCCGAAGAGGGTCTGAGCGAGAAGGAGAGGCTGCGCCGAGCTGAAGAGAGACTACTTCCCAGTCAGCCACCAGTCGATGAGAACGCCCCTTCATCTTCGAGAACTGTCGTGCCTCCAATTGCCCCATCCGTCCCTCCCGACGACGTAGAAGAGGATCTCTACGGTCCAGATGACGCAACTCCTCAGGAAGCACCTCGGGTTTTCCTCCCACCTTCCATCAGCACTCCCTTGGAGGCTCCAGCTGGCCCATCCGCGCCGGCTCTGGAAGATATAAATCCAGCAGCTGGACAGCAGCCCACAGAAGACAAACAAGAGCTCGAACGGCGACGATTGATGGGAGAGGCAAGCGCACCCTCAGAATTCCTTGCGGATGAAGATGACAATGCTGGTGAGGGGAGCAGCAGACTCCAGCACGAACCATCGGCGCCACCATTACTAGATGAGGATGAGTATGGGCCTCAATATGCGCACCATAATTTACCTGAATCATCTACGCATCGTGAAACTTTGCCCAAGTACGAGCGGTGACCGGAGGTGTCAAGACCAACCGCATTGGTGGAAATCTGTACTTAGCAGGAAATGGCTGTAACAATAAAGATACCCCTTGATGATCACTAGATCCGCATGACTTTGACGCTTGACATTGATATGGTCAGATATGCAGTCTTGTTGAAGTCAACTCGCTTAAATCCCCCCTTTTTGCAAGTCGCTTAGCTATTAAGCAAAGGGGGTTATCTATTCAATACAACCTCCATCTTTTGACTCTATCATCACAAGTTACTCTCCGTCCCACCAGCATTCTCCCCTTCTCCTCTCTCCCTCTGTTCCCTCTCGATTCTTTCCCTCGCCTCTTCATTCGCCCTCTTCCACATATCGATCCTCTTCAAATGGCCTCTATCAAACCCCTCTCTCCACCACTTCTCAAACTTCGGAAGTCGTCTCCCCCTCCCATCCTCCGTCGGTTCCCCCGCCATCCTCCTAACCTCCTCAAAATACTCCTCGAAGTCAGGATACAGCGCGGAGAACGGCACCCCATCGCCTTTATACGCGATGCGGTCGTTCTCCCATTGGATTTGCGCTGAGAGTGGAGGGAGCGTGATGCGGCCGGCGAGGAAGCGCGCTGCGAGCACGGCTTGCCATTCGAAGACTTTGAAGGTGAAGCCTGCGGCGACGGCGCCGACGAAGCAGAGTGTCGGGTCTTGCTGCCAGAAAATGTGTTGGTAGAGGTTGGGGAGGCGGTTGTTGCGGATGGTGGAGGCGAGTTGCGGGAGGAAGTGGAGGGTCCAGGAATAGCTGTTGGGGGAAAAGCAAGTTTAGTCTGTGGAAGAGGGAGACTGGAGGGTAGGGTGAGGGTTAGAGAAAGTCTTACCCTGTTCCGAATATGATGTGATCTATGTTTTCAAGTTTAGTGCCGTCTTCGAAGTGTACTGTTCGCTCGTTTGTGGAGGGGTCAGAGGTGATGTGCGTGATTGGTGGTCGGCGGAGGATACTTGGATGTTGAAATGCGTAGTCGAAGAAATATGGGTGGTCTGCAGCGATCTTTAGATGAATGCTCTTTGATACTCATCATCTGGTGACAGGTGAAGTCACTTACATTTTCCTCGCACGACACAATTTAAAGGCACTTCTGTAATATCGGCCAGGGCGTGTGAGATATCCGGTCCAGATATACTCGCTCCTACAACGACCGTTCGCTTCCCTCTGTACTTTTCAGGTTCCCTCCATGCTTTGCTATGCTCCACCACTCCTGGAAAGTCACGCGCTAGTTCCGCTAGCCCAGGAGTGTAGGGGATGAATGGGACAGTATAATGTCCAGGTGCAACGACCACAGCATCAAATTCTTCAGTCCACCACTTATCCTCCTTTCCATTGTCCAGCGGCTTTCTGAGAGTGAGAACCCATTTCCCACTGTTCTCGTCCTTATGTACCAACTCAACAGTCGTATCGTAAGTAACCCAATCCTGATACCCATTTCGATTCAGCAAATCCTCAACATACCCTTCGACGGCCTTCCAATGCCGGAATGGAGAATCTTCTCCATGCCTCCTGACATTCAGTTCTGATCTCTGTTCTGGGAATGGTTCTTGAGAAAACGACATGGCGAAGGCATCGATGTTCGTTTCTAGAGTCGGGTAGATTGACGTCTCCGAAAAGCGGTACTGTGTGTTGTGAGGTGTTCTGGTGGGGAGTTTGGAGGGAATTGGGAGAGTTTCGTCGGCGGTGCGTGAAGCTATCTTTCCCAAGTCCGGATATTGCTGGACATGACCTTCTGGGTCCGCAATCCTGATTGTGATTTAGATTAGCATGATTGAGGTAAACAGATTAACGAGGACTGACCAACACCCTCCAGCTTTCTCTCTTCTCTCAAATACTCTTATTGTATCGAATGCTTTCTCTTGAGCCAGAGCATCGACAGCAATTGCTCCGGCTGGTCCAGCTCCGATGATGGCTACTGATCTTATGGGAGCCATGATCACTGTGTCGAACCCAACAGCTATCTACAAAAAGAGTAAAAGAGGGATCAACTTGATATGAGGTCGATTTTGAGTGTGCAAGTGAAAGCAGTACAATTAAATAATATCTATAAAGAAGACACAATCCGGACTCTCACATAGTAAGATCTACAATTCACAAAAGTGGATAAGATGGAATGGTGCAATGCATGCAGGATGCCCCTCATTCCTTAGCTCCGGCAGATTCATACAGCTAAGCTTGAGCAGACAGATGCTGAGAAAAGGAGATGGCTATGCTCGCTTGAGCTGAATTAAATCAGATGAACGACGGATCGCTGAAAATGAGGTCGGAGGTTCTGAGATATCTCGGGAGGATCGGATATCTTCATTCACAGGACATAAGCGATCCGTCTGCCCGGACTGGCAGCAGCAATGGCTAGCAGGGCTGAACAGGAAGCAGTAGAACTGAAAATGTTTGGCCTGAAGGTTCATCGTGCAACCACCTCTTCACAAATCATATCCGTTGACTTGGAATGAAGGCGCGGAAGGAGCACTTTGGAGCTTCCTTTCCACGTGACACGCGATAAGGTTTCGCGTCGCGCGTTGAAGGAACGCGACTTCACATCAAAAGTTCACATCATGAGCTTAATCGCTGAGCAACCACACTCACCATGGACGATGATGAAGATGATTATGGCGACATAGCTGATGAAGATCTGATTGAAGCCGAGTCCTTCAGTCAGCCATCACAGACTCTGCCGACACTTCCCTCACGCCCTTCGAAGCGGCGACGGACGTCCCACGACTCCATCGAAACTGATTATTCAGGGAACGAAGGAGAAGGAAGTAACCAAAACAAGAAGCCGAAATACAGGATACACATTGCCGAAAAGGATGTACCTGCTGCGAAGATTATTGGCGCAACACAAGCGGAGGCTCTTCCAGATTCAAGTCCATGGAGGGAGCGAGGGCCAATCTATAAGATATCCAGGCCAGAACCGCCTCCAAAACCGCCGACTTTCTCTGCGACCCCACGACGGCATTTACCTGAAAAGGCGGACTTCTTTCAGAAGCGGAATAGTGCTCCTTCTCAGGGACATGATTACAGTCGAGAGTTGGAAGACCTGCCTTCTGATGCTTTCTCTTCTCCGGAGGACGATGCGCCTTCAAAAGAGCCAATCACCATAGGTTCTTCGCCTGTCCGTGGAACTCAAAGTGGTCCTAATCGGAGCCAGCGCCTCATTGCGCCGCAGCAAGGCCTTCGCCAAACGACTTTATTCGGTGGACGTGCTCCTGAAGAGATCTCTGCATCTCAAGCTAAGAAAGTTTACAACTTCATTGCAGATAAGCCGCCGGAAGCTCCTACGCATCATAAACTGGATCAGGAGGCACTGAAGACATGGGTGTATCCGACGAATTTGGGTACTATCCGGGACTACCAATACAGTATTGTCAAGCATGGCTTGTTCAACAATCTCCTGGTCGCACTCCCTACCGGTCTGGGAAAGACATTCATTGCCGCCACTATCATGCTCAATTTCTTTCGTTGGACTCAAGATGCCCAGATTGTTTTCGTTGCGCCTACGAAACCTCTTGTGGCTCAACAAGTGGATGCCTGCTTCAATATCGTGGGTATCCCTAGATCACAGACAACCATGCTTACAGGAGATCAACCGCCCCCTTTGCGAGCCGAGGAGTGGGAGCGCAAACGAGTCTTCTTTATGACCCCGCAAACTCTGCAAAATGACCTTGCTAGTGGTATAGCTGATCCCAAGAGAATCACTCTTCTGGTCGTTGATGAAGCTCATCGAGCAACCGGAAACTACGCTTATTGTACCGTGGTATCTTTCCTGCGTCGATTTAACAAAAGCTTTCGGGTTCTCGCCTTGACCGCAACACCCGGAGCAAGTGTTGAGGCTGTTCAAGAAGTGATCGACAATCTGGAGATATCTCACGTCGAGATCCGAACTGAGGATTCAATCGACATTCAGCAGTATGTGCATCAACGTAACATCGATCAGATCCTACTAGAGCCATCGGACGAGATGATTATGATCAAAGATCTATTCTCGAAGGCTCTTCAGCCACTCGTGAATCTATTGTGCTCACAAAATGCATTTTACTCCAAGGATCCAATGTCTTTGACGCCATTCGGTATGTTACAAGCACGCAAGAGGTGGATGGCAGATACAGGTCGTACTGCGAGTATGGGGCTAAAAGGCATGATGAATGGCTTATTCGCTGTCCTTGGTAGCATCGCTCACAGCATCAAGCTGCTGAACTTTCACGGCATAGGACCGTTTTACCAAGCCATAAAAGAGTTCCGAACCGGTGTGGAGGAAAAATCAAAGCCTTCAAAGTTCAAAAGTCAAATCACTGACAGCCCAGATTTCAAGAAGATGATGGATCGAATTCATATGTGGCTTGGCAAGGATGACTTCATAGGCCATCCTAAACTCACTTGCCTCTGCGAGTCTGTTCTCAATCATTTCTTGGATGCAGGAGCAGGGAGACTGGGAGGCGATGCTCCCCCCTCAAGCACCAGGGTCATTGTCTTCGCAGAATACAGAGACAGCGCAGAAGATATCGTTCGGGTGTTGAACAGGCATGGCCCTATGATCCGGGCCTCTGTCTTCGTTGGACAAGCAGATTCGAAACGGTCTGAGGGAATGAACCAGATCAAGCAACAGGAAACCATAGACAGATTTAAAGCTGGAAAGATGAATGTTCTGGTTGCCACTTCGATCGGTGAGGAAGGTTTGGACATTGGCCAGGTTGATCTCATTGTATGCTACGATGCATCTGCTTCCCCTATCCGCATGCTGCAACGTATGGGACGAACCGGAAGAAAAAGAGCAGGACGCATCGTGCTCTTATTAATGAAGGGCAAAGAGGAGCAAGCATTCACCTCGGCAAAGGATAACTACGAGCAAATGCAAAAGATGATCAGTTGCGGCTCTCGGTTTAATTTTCGGCACGATCTTTCGGTTCGGATAGTGCCTCGAGAAATCACGCCAGCGGTTGACAAGAAATTGATTGATATTCCAATCGAGAATACACAGAATCCCGCATTGCCGGAACCTAAAAGACAGACCAAGAGAGGAAAGAAGATGCCTGCTAAGAAATTTCACATGCCCGATGGAGTGGAGACTGGCTTCCGCAAGGCATCAGGCCGTGCCTTGACAGAGGTTGGAGTTACGGTCAAACGTAAGGCTACGCCAAAATCTCAGCACAATGGGATAGCTCCAATTCTTCTACCCGAGTCGGTGTTTCTCACGCCAGCTCAACAACGAGACTTCATGGACAAGTACATCAATGTCGGTGACGATGAATGCCAAGAAGTCAGCGCCCCAAATTTGACAATGCATCCTGTTGCTCAAAGATCGCTTGGACCTACAGTCCATGTTGCCCATTCTCAGCGGACAAGAAGATGTGTCAAGCTTTTCAGTGTCCTTGCAGACTCTCAAAAAATCACAGATCGATATCTAAAGCCGTACGGCGATACCGAACCATCTCGCGGCTTCTGGGATCCACAGTATTTGGTTGAAGACGAGGCAAAGATCTCCAAAACCTCGGGAACGACGAAAGCTCCGGCTAATAGTAGAGCTGCGCCAGCAAAGAAGAAGATGCCAGTCAAAAAGAAATCGCCAGCGGAACAGATGCGGAAACAGACACTCATCATGTCGGACATTGAAAGTGATGATGCTGACATGGATCTTGCATCCTCAGCACGACACCACCGGGCTCAATATGGATCAGTAACTGGCGACGACAGCGAAGGACAAGGGGATGACATCGATAGCGAAGAACGCTCAGAGGATGAAGACTCAGACCTCGGCAGTCTCAAAGACTTTCTCGCCGATGGATCGAGCCCGAGAAAGTCTAGGATGGCAGGATCATCCACGACACCGCCTCCTACGACCGCGCCAGTTGAGAAGCCATTCTTTGTACCAACGCAATTTACTGATAACCAGAGCTCGGACGACGAGATGCCAGATGTGCAAACGCTGATTGAGAAGAAAATGAAGGGAGCGTCGAAGCTATCTGTTGATCTGGTTTCTGATACTGGGGAAGAGAAAGATGAGGATGGTAGTCCGGTCCAAATACAGCGGAAGAAGAAACAAAGAGCTGTTGTGGAGTCTGATAGTGACGAATGAAGGAGCAACTGAAGGATGCATATATGTGATTATTATATTTTTGGGAGCATAGCGATGGAGTTTGGAAGGTTGGCGTGCACATATGGTATACTGTAAGGTAGCATGGGAACTTGTATTTGAGTTTGACTTCGCATGTTATGTGAAATGATACTAACAAGTTCGGGGTTGAGTTCTAAAGGAAGTGAGAATGAATATAGATCTGGTTGAATACGTCAGGTATGGTTGTGTGAAGATTCTAGTACTGCAGTAGTCGTAATTTCGTACTGAAATACTTGACAAATACTTACTCGACGGACACTCCAACTCTCTTCGATTTCTTGTTTTTGCTACCATTTGAAGAAGCGTGCTCGCTGCTAGTATCTCCTTCTCTTGTCACCAGGCCAAATACCAATACACAAATTCGTCACGCCTCAGTTTCAGCTGGCAGCAAACTCAGAAGTAGAAACCAGCCGCTTATGAAGAGCTCTTCTGAAACAATGTCACTGTAGCCTGGAAGAGATTTGTTTGTTTCCGTCGTGATTAAGCGAAGCCGAAAGTCTTCTTGTTGTAAGAGAGCAAGCGAAGCAGCGAATCAGAACAGGGCAGTGATACTCGAGCTAGACAACACTCGGTGGGCCTATCTCCTGACCACATGGAGTATCAGACCAGAGCGACCTGCAGAGGCTGCAAGCTCCCATCCTGTTTCGTGCTCCAACCTCCATCTCTGCCAAGAAAAAGAAATGTGCCGACCAGTAGACGAGAGGCAGTGACATGCCAGTCTAGCCCTTTGTACGCGACTTCTACATGCAGGACTTTGTTACTATCTGTTACTTCTCTTCATTTTTTTCTATCCTTAAGCTCTGTCTGTCTATGGAAATTAATTTGATTTCTATGATCAAGATATTTTCCAGAATTTACACTCCAATATCCTGTCACTGCTCGAGTTCCAGATTCATAATTGGCCGAATACCAGCGAGCAACATGGCGACTTCAAGTACAGCACCAGCTAAAGAACCAGCATGGCACGCTAGGTATGAAGCACCACTTCAGATTGCTTTCACAAATCCAATTGGGAATTTGAAAACATGTCCCTAAGATCATCCTCTTACAACTCACAACTCAATTCCACCACATCCGTTCTGTACTAACTTATTTTCCCCAAACAGCCTCCCTGCACCGCGAAACAGTACACCGGATTCGATCAAACGGGAGGAACTTCTCGAGATGTTTTCGAAGAGAGATCGATCGGTGAAGGATTTCGTTTTAGTGGATTTGAGGAGGACGGATTATGAGGTGCGTCTTCTTCTACTATTCTCGTCCCCTCTCAAAGTTTCAATCATTGGATCATTTGGATCATATAATGATACCAACCCATGAATTGACTTATCTTTGTGATACAGGGCGGTACAATCCACGGCTCTATCAACCTACCTGCCCAATCCCTGTACCCTGCCATTCCGAGCTTGTACGAGATTTTCACCGCAGCGGGGGTAAAGATGATAGTTTGGTATTGTGGTAACTAATCTCTGAAACCATATTTTGGCTGCTGTTCTAATTGGATGAATGAATAGGCTCCTCGAAAGGAAGAGGATCAAGAGCTGCGGGTTGGTTTGATGACTATATCAAGGACCAGGGAAACAAGGAGATGAGGAGTGTGATTCTGGAAGGTGGTGTGGCGGGATGGGCTGGTGCGGGAGAGGAATATGTGAAATTGATGGATGGGTATGTGGAGAGTGCTTGGAAGTGAGAGACACGTTTCGTAGGAAGAGGGCGCAGAAGTGAAGGTAAATTAGCTTAGCTTGAAGCATAAATTGAAGAACCTTGGTGTCTTTAGTATGGTATGTTTTGGTGAAAATCATCGAATTCTGGTTACCTTAGCTATTTTGGACTCTAGAGATCCGACTGGACATCATCGAGTTTCTATTCGTTGCAATGGTGCCTTTGTCGACAGGCGCCCGATGTCCACTGACATGGCTGGCTCGAATTGGAGCAGCGCAGCCTTTTCCTTTTAGCTATCCAGGGGTGTTTCCAAAGATTGAAGCCTTGCTAGAACGTTATACATGAGCAACAAGTCGACAGTCCGCTTCAGGCAATGTCGCTCAGCCAAGGTAGGCCCAATCTCTTCATCTCCACGGCTAGCTGGAAGAGGTAATCCAGACTGAAATATGTCAGAACAAGCAAAACCAAAAAAACCCTCCAGATTAACTTACCTCTCAGCCTGCGCCTTCGCCTTGTCCACCGTATCGCCCCAAACATATACACCATGGCGTCTGACAAGCACCGCATATGTATCAGGGTATTTCTCCATGGCCTCTTCCAAATACTCTGTCAAGTCCTCTTCAAACGGCGTATTTTCAATGACCGGAATCCTCAAGGTATCATGATATCCCAGATTACCCTGCTTCTGGTACCCGCGACCGAAGGCTTTGATCTGCTCGATGTTGTTGATCTCGAAGATTTTGGAGTTGGTAGGGGAGGATTCGAGGAGGAGTGTGACGAGAACGGCCCATTGAGAATGCGAATGGATACAGCACCTAGCGTCACGTTTTGTGAAGGCGGCCATGAAGAGAGGCGTGCATTGTGAGGGCTTGAATGTGGGTGGGGAGCGGAGGTAGATGCGTTTCTTGGGGTCGACTTGCTTGGACATTTCGAGCACGTAGATGTCTTCTGGTTTCATCATTTCTTTTTGGACGCCCGATGGTGCGAGGTAGACAAGATCCCTGACACAGATGAGTGCTTGTTCCCACCTCATCTTAATTCTTTCTCTATTTGTGTTAGACATACTCATCGCGAATGCTTGCTCCTCCTCCTGGGTATTTGTTAGTCTTGTTCAATCAGGTTGGCAGAGGAGCCAAACCAGTTCCTGTCACCCAACCCAAGCCCCAAAATTTCTTGCATAGCTCTGGAATGAGGTTGGCTGGGTGTTTAGGGTCGCCGGACTTGATAAGGTGATCGGTGTTGTTTGTTGGTTCTGAAGCTGTGTCTTGAAAACAAGCCATCTTGTGCAGCACTTGAAAAGGATGCTTGAACAGACAAAATAGATATCGCCGAAAGGTAGTCGAGATTGATGTTCACAGAAGGTATAGATCGTTGCAATTACTTGGTTGATCAGAGAGGAGGTAGTTATTGACTTTGAAAGTGCTACAGACAATTCAAGGGAAGGATTAGAGGGGCACAAAAACTTCTGGGCGCGGGGTCCTCGAGCTTCAGCGCTAGTGAAAGCCACCCAACCACCTCAAAACGTGGACGGATGTAGTGACTGAGGTAAAACATGATTCACCAAATGCGTATTGTTTTGGAGTTGCGACCTTTCTGTAATGCATATGAATTTATCAGAGGTATTCAATCTGCATTTCCTCCACACTATCGAGTATTCAAAGTAGCAGCGAGCAGAAATAGAAACATACTCGATACCCACAACATTTGAGGCTGATCGCGAGCAAGGACTAGGTAGGACAAGGACTAGGACTAGGACTAGGACGGTGGGGTAAGTGAAGGCGGTGAGACTGATACAGTACGTAGGTACTGTAGTATGGATGGAATATTCTAGCACCGATGATCCAATTCAATACGGGGGTATCGTAAAGTTTGATGCAAAGGAAGGAGGAATGTCAAAAGAAATTGGAGCTTCTTTGAAGGTTTATGATGTGTCAAATACACTTAATCTTGAATGGATATCTGCAGCAACAGATATGCAACCTTAATCCCTTGCTGTTTCTTCAAGCCTACGCATACCAGAATATCCGCGATGGGCTCATCAGTAGCAGGAGGTTGTATTGACGAACGTGAATAGAAATTCTTATGTCAATTGGTTTGAGTAGACATTTGACGTTCCCAGATGTCTTTTGAAAACTTGACATGATGTGCTTGATAATTGCTTGTCAAAGGTACAGTTTCTGTGTGATACTGATGCTTGTCATTCGTACATCGGACTTTGCTGTCAAAGGAAGCTCAGCCATTGGTCGGAGTATGCCAGATCTGCTCAGCGGCTCTGTATTTCCCCTTCCCCTTCCTTTCCCCTCACCCTCTCGTGTATATTACCATTGTACTCGAACACCACGGGAAAAGGACAGCGAACTTTGAGATAATTTAATTGATGAAAGTAAATAATGCAAAATTCTCGGCTTCGACTTAATCAATAACTGGTAGTGACACGTTTCCATATTCAACCACCCACCCTGCACGGCATTGCTTGACCATAGAGTAGAGTAGATCTATATCCGGTACCATTGATGAGATGAGGATGAGGCAGTGAGAGCGGCAGCCGAGCTCTCCCTGCCCGCACCACACTAGAGCCACCAAGAGCTAAGGTACAGCACCTGCCCCAGATTTACTTAAGGCCACCTGGCAACCTGCGACCACCTCAGCCGAGCGAATATTAAGCAACTCCTCAGCCTCCCACAATTAAATCTCCCCTTCCTCCTCCTCTTTATTCCGAAGAGCTCTGGAAGCAAAACACCACCCTCAGTCTTCTATTTACGGTCGACTCTTCCATCATTCTATCTTCCTTTCAATTGATTGATCTGCTGTTGTCACCATGCGTTTCTCAGCAACTGCAGCCATCTCGGCCGCCGCTCTCTTAACAGGAACTGTCAATGCTGACGCTCAATCCGTCTTGAGTGAGGCCAGCTCCTCTGTCGCCAGTGTTGCCAGTGATGCTTCATCGGCAGCTACTTCTGCCACCGAGCTCCCAGAGCTGCCAACCTTTACTGTAAGATCTCGAGCTATATCCCTGTTATAAGCGTTTCGAGCTGGTCTGTAATTGGAAGCTAACATATTCTCGAACAGCCTACCAAGATCAAGGGCGACTTTGTCGAACAGTTCACAGACGATTGGGAGGCACGATGGAAGCCATCGCATGCCAAGAAGGATACCAAGGGTTCTGACAAGGACGAGGAATGGGCATACGTCGGTGAATGGGCCGTCGAAGAACCACACGTGTACAAGGGAATGGAGGGCGATAAGGGTCTGGTCGTAAAGAACGCAGCTGCTCATCATGCCATTTCTGCGAAATTCCCCAAGAAGATTGATAACAAGGGCAAGACCCTTGTCGTTCAATATGAGGTCAAACTTCAAAGTAAGAACACATCTCCTAAAATTCGAAATGCGCAAAACGAATTCCCATTTTCAAGCGCTCGAGACAAAGACTAACACCCTTGTGCAGATGGCCTCGAGTGTGGTGGCGCTTACCTCAAGCTCCTCCGCGACAACAAGGCTCTTCACCAGGAAGAGTTCTCCAACGTCTCCCCATACGTCGTTATGTTCGGGCCAGATAAGTGTGGTTCCACCAACAAGGTCCACTTGATCATCAACCACAAGAACCCAAAGACCGGTGAATATGAGGAGAAGCACTTGGCAACTGCCCCATCCGCCCGTATCGTCAAGACCACCGAGCTTTACACTTTGATCATCCATCCCAATAACACCGCCATCATTAAGTTGAATGGTGAGCAAGTTAAGGAGGCCAACCTTCTCGAGGACTTCCAGCCGGCCTTCAACCCACCCAAGGAGATTGATGACGCAAAGGACACCAAGCCAGACACCTGGGTTGATGAGGCCAGAATTCCAGACCCAGAGGCTACTAAACCCGAGGACTGGGATGAGGATGCGCCATTCGAGATTGTCGACGAGGCTGCCACCAAGCCAGAGGACTGGCTTGAGGATGAGCCACTCTCTATCCCTGACCCTGAGGCAGTCAAGCCTGAAGATTGGGATGATGAGGAGGATGGAGACTGGATGTAAGAGCCCCCAAACAACACATGTTTGAAGCTTTACTAACCATACGAATAGCGCCCCAACTGTCAGCAACCCTAAGTGTGACGAAGTCTCCGGATGTGGCCCATGGGAGAAGCCAATGATCAAGAACCCAGAGTACAAGGGCAAGTGGACGTAGGTAACTTCCAATTCTTTTATATCTTACCCTGCTAATTTCTGGCAGCGCACCATACATTGATAACCCAGCCTACAAGGGTGTCTGGGCTCCTCGTAAGATCAAGAACCCAGACTACTTCGAGGACAAGCACCCAGCCAACTTGGAGCCCATGGGAGCTATTGGTTTCGAGATCTGGACAATGCAGAACGACATTCTGTTCGACAACATCTACATTGGTCACTCTGTTGCTGAGTAAGTGGTTCTTTGTCGCATTTTACATCTTTCATATTTGCTAACATAACAAACAGTGCCGAGAAGTTCGCTGATGAGACCTTCAACGAGAAGCACCCCATCGAACAATTGATCGAGATCGCCGAGAAGCCAAAGGTTGACGAGACCAAGCCACCTCGCTCCCCATCTGACCTTGTCTTCACCGAGGACCCCATCCACTACATCAAGGAGAAGCTCGACCTCTTCTTCACCATCGCTCAGAACGACCCCATCCAAGCCATCAAGTTCGTTCCTGAGGCTGCTGGTGGTCTTGCCGCTGTTCTCGTCACTTTCATCGCCTTGATTGTTGGAATCGTCGGCATGAGTGGATCATCTGCACCACCACAAGTCAAGAAGGCAGTTGAGAAGACAAAGGCCGCGGCTGTTGACGCCAAGGACAAGGTCGCTGAGGCAGCCGCATCTGGTGTTGAGCAAGCCAAGGCTGAGAAGCGATCGACCAGAAGCACCTCGTAGATTGGAGGATGTGGATGGTAATTAGAAACAGCAAATCTGGTTTATGGATGGGAGGATGTGTTACAGTAGGCAATTGGAGATAACCTTTTATGAAGGTACATTTGCATTTTCCGTCTTTCTATTCGATGTTCCTGCCAAAACTATGGAGGAAGGGGAGTCTTTTCGCATTCCTGGGACATCTGTATTTTAGGCGCACAAAAATATAGAAAGCAAAACTCTCAAAATATACTCAAGTCTTCCTTTTGACGTGACATTTGTGAGAGGTGACTTGAACCTCTCGGATTGATTGTTGAGATTTGCCGGTTGGCTGTTTGATTTACTAGTTTCCATTGCCGACCTCGCTCAAGCGGACCCCTTTTCTCAAACATCAACATCGCATCACTCGCTTGAAGGATCAAAACACTACTTCGTACTTGGAGCGTCCCGCACTGTACAAATTACAGGTTTGTTTGTATTGGGGTTGCATTATTTGCGACACTTTGCTCCATAACATTTTCCCTTGCCCATAAGATGCATGTCTAAACTATGTTCGTCGCAAGTAAGCGGTAAACTGACAGCGCCTTCCAAAGGAAAAGTAGTCCAAAGATCCACAAGAAAGTCATTGATTCATCGCCCATCCTATACAATCCTACATCTCTCGGCATCCAGTCTATGCATCTATCCATCAGTCATCCATAGGAAACTGCATGTCACCGCTCTGCTTCCTCACTCTCTCCTCATTCAACTTCACTGCGCCACTCTTCACAACCTGCGCCGCCCACCTCTCCGGCATGATACTCTCGAAGCTAAACTTCCCCTTCGAATTCCTCAGCACCTCGCCTTCCTCCGTAATAATGGCATCAATCAGCTCATGCGGCGTAACGTCGAAACTCGGATTCCAGATATCGACCCTCTGATCTGCAATCGCCACTCTTGCCGTCTTGCTGACATCTACTTTCCCATCCTTATCAACTACGGCTCCAGTGATCTGCGTGAGTTCCGTGCCGGCGCGGTCTTCGATCTTGATGCTGGAGCCGGTCTCGGTTTCTAGGTCGATACTGGTGGTGGGTGCGGCGACGATGAATTTTATACCGTGGTATTTGGCGAGCACGGCGAGGCTGTACGTGCCGATTTTGTTGGCGGTGTCGCCGTTACTAAGAGTGGTATTAGCATGCCTTCTTACTCAAAATGCAAGATTAGACTCCATGAGGACATGCTGAAGAGTATGGTTTTCAGGCCCCAGATGCTGAGAGTGATATCAGAGAATTGACAAATATGACATACCGCGCAACTCTGTCTGCCCCAACGATAACAGCCATGATATTCTTCTCTGTCTTCTTGCGCGCGAAGAGTGCACCAGCCATGGAGTCTGTTATTAGAGTTGAGGGTATTTGTTCAAAAACGAGCTCGAAAGCCGTGAGTCGGGATCCTTGATTGTATGGTCGGGTTTCGGTACAGAAGGCGTGGTCGAGATAATTCATGCTGTGTAAACTGCGGATTATACCTAGAGCTGTACCGTGACCAGACGTAGCGAGTGAGCTATAAAATTAGTGTTAGAAGATAACAACCTTATCATATCTGCAAGGTTGGCAGAGATATATGTATAGACATACCCGGTGTTGCAATGCGTCAACACACTGATCTTCCTGTACGTCCTGTCCGGCGCTCCCTGCGTACCAGGCGGACTGGTAGTATAGTATCTCAACTCATCAGTCTCATCAACAGGTGTCAGAATCGGCATCTGCTGTCTCCTGAGGTACTCTGCTCCATATCTACCAATCTTGCGGTTGGTGGCTAGATCATCCTCCAATATCTTCTCCGCGGTATCGATACACGCTTGTCTGATTTCTGCACATGCTGCTGTAGGGTCTGTGGTTGTAGATGTGGAGGCGGCTTCAGAACTTTGCTTCTTGAGGAGCTTGATGGCGTTCGAGAGGTCCACGGCTGTTGGCCGACTGCCCATGAGGTAGTCCAGGCGGGAGCTGATGAATTTGAGGAGGTCGTCTTTAGAATTGGCGCCTAAGGAGTATCAGTTGATGGTTTCTATGTCAAATGTTGTGAATGGAAGTCGCGAATCGTAACGAACCATCTTTCCTGGCCTCCAACTCAACTGCCAATGCGAGTGCTGCAACGATAGCTATGGCAGGTGCACCTGTTCACTCCTTAGCTATCGAAACCTCATCGCGTAGAACTCTCTGCGGAGGAGGGCCTATGATGTACCTCTCACTCGCATCGCCTTGATGCAATCAAAAGCTTCTTCGCAGGTGTCGACCTTGTCATATACAAACTCATGCGGAAGTTTCAGTTGATCCAAAACCTCTAGTTTGCCCCTCGAGTACTTGATTGCTTGCAAGCCGTGCTGAGCCATAATTACCGAGCGGTTCGTAAAAGTGAGGAAGGAACTTTGGTGTAACTTCTCAAACTGATTGATATTGGAAGTATTGTAGTAAAATCAAGAAGCACCGGTGAGATATTATTCTTAAGCAATCCGGTGAATGAAAGACTTCGTTGGGAGATTCATCCCCCGCAACAAAATATTTTGGGCGGTGGAACACGGCAATATCGAACACCCCGCGCCTCTTTCGGGCGTAGCTCATCACTATCGATTAACCCCACAGCACCATTCGATCTGCATGATCAACATCCTGACTAGGGCCAAGAGACAGCCAGAATCCTACCTTACTGCAACTGGCTGCTAATTCACGAATGATCCAAGCACACAGTGGGCGAGGAATTCATGTACTCGTTTTAAATGCGTTCCAATTATCGAAGCTAAGCTTTGCTTCGATGTAAAATCTCAAGACCTCCCCTAAATGGTGTGATCATATCTTCATTTAATAACTACATCTCAGCGTAATAACACCGGCCGCAACGGGCTTTGTTCAGAGCAACCGAGCTGGGGAAATCTTAGTTGTTATCCTGCCATCTCGTTGTTCACCAGAACTCCAAACCAGAGCCACACCTAGCGCCTGAGAAGCCCATCGGTGCGCAAGCTTCGTGGGCAAAGCAGCCCATCAGTAGTCCAGTCCGGGCAAGAATATAGGAAGAAACAAATAATGCAATCGCTGCTGCTATTGCAGCTACTAAGAAGCGGAACGGCCTCTACTATTTTGATTAACGATTTCTCCTGCCCTCAGTAGAGCACTGACAGGGTCCAGGATCGTGTCATCTTGTGAATTGGAACTCATGTATTCCCGGTTTCGAAAATCGGGGTGCTCGTTTGAGGGAGTATGGTGCGAAGGAATTGGGCCGTAGCCACGGATTGGGGGCATTGAATGTGCGTACTCCCCAGGTTTGGGAGGTGCTACTTGAAGTTAACACTACAAGCTAGTTGTGATAGGAGTAGAGCTTCATACCATTAGGAGACTGCTGTGGATGGCCAAGCAGTGTAGTCTGAGGAGATAGAGATGGAGGTCTAATGGGTGGTAATTGATTTTCGAAAGATTTTTGGTTGTACATGGATGGAATGGGAAGCGCCCTCTCCATCGGCGGCTCCATTGGTGTTCGAGGGGAATAATAGACAGAAGAGGCTGTACTGCCGGATGATGCAGTGGATCGATTGGTTGATTCTGATGTAAGCAATGGCGGTGGATGGGTATGACCGGTCCGATGAGCATGTTGCTGTGAACCAGTGAGGTTGAGAGGTTCAGGATGGGAAGTCCCTGACAGACTGGATTGTCTATCCTTGACACTTGCAATTCGAGGAAGTTGTTGATATCGACCAGCAATCTCGTCACGCTGTGGGTCTCTCCAAGGAAGAGAGGGGTAGATAGAATCGCGATAGCCTGGAAGCACAGTAGGTGATATGGCTGGCGCTTGAGGGGTCTGCGACTGTGACACCATGGCCAGATTTAAGTTTGGCATAGTTGAAGACTTTGGCGACGACTGATTCTCCGTGGTCTGCCATTGATTAGAGCTTGAAACAGGCTGCTCGATGCGGGCACGGCTAGGCGGAGGATCTTGTTGGCTGGTGCTACTGCTCGCGGTTCCGCTACTGGTCGTACTGATGTGAGCTTCTAACTTTGGTCGTTTGGACACATCTGCATCGCTCGCTGGCGAGAGTCAGTGAGCAGTTCATGAATAGTTCATAAAAGTGAAGTAAAACGTACTTTGCTGAGGATTCGAATGTCTAGCCTTGAATTCCACCAAGTATTGCGAGTATTCCGCGTACTGTTCAGTCTTTTTGTACTCCGCGAGTTCATTGTTGTATCGCTCCTTTGCAGAAAATGCTTGCTGCTCATACGGATCCTTCTCTCCAGGTGTAAGATTCTGCCAATTTTCACCAACTAATTTGGCAATCTCCGTGAACGATAAATTCCTCCCCTTGAGATCCTCACGCATTTTATTCGAAAAGATCACATAGGCAGATGGCGGCCTTTCCGGAGCGTTCTCGTCAGGTTTTGGATGTCGCCTGTACTTGCGCTTCGCGCCTGGAACTGAGCCTCCATCTTTGCCCTCACCCTTGATACCTGCAGGCTTTTGCTCGTCCCCGTGTCGGTCGTCAGTAGGAGTATTTCGAGGCGAGGCTAGAGCTCTGTCGGATGATAGCCCTCTCGAGTTAGCAATCTTGCGCTGTAGCTTCCTGCGATGACCAAGTTTCACCCCCAAAGCGTCAAAATCCGACTCTGTAATATCGAGAATTGTATCCCAAGTGTCGAATCCCTGTTCGATAAAGTCGTGGAGGTAGTGAGAGATACCCAGCTCAGCAAAGATGCTTGCCAATTCAGTCATACAGTTGGTTGCGTCTGGAAACCGTCCAGGGCTTATTCTTCTGAGGCAACCTTCTGAGCTTTTCCGTTAGCCTCTTGAGAGGTCACTGCAATCAGAAGCCCTCGTCACAACTACAGCTCTTGTACCGAGGTGCCACCAGTTACGTCCCGAGGATGATATCCTTCAGAGAAGGGTTGGAAATATGCGTCGTGGAATGCCACATCGATGTCCGTGGCGTGCAGAACGGTCAGAAGGTATGAGGGGACATGAGCGTTTGGTGTTAACGGATCACCAAGTTCTTCGTGTCTCGATAAGCATCAAAGGGTCTTGCCGGTTTGTTGGAATCTGGAGGGCTGTTTCCTTGGGTATTTAGAAAGATTCTGGTAGTATTTGTGTCTAGAAGAACATCCGATGTATTCAGACACGCTTGTCGGCAGGGACTGCTTAGAGGCGGAGTCGAGTATGCTCGAGGTTCGGGAAGGCCAATATTGTTCGGTTTGCGTTCTTTCTTTGCATTAGCTGAAGCTTGAAGACTGAAATGTACTCTGGAGCATGGCACTTGGAAATGCCATTGTGATTCGGCAATCACAATTGCGAGGCGACAGCAATGTGGTGGAGCGTGGTGCTGAGAGGATTACCTGTTAATGAGGAGAAAACCCGGGACAACTGAGGCGAAGATCGACTCGAGCGGTGCGTGATCGAGATGGGCAACAAGACGTGGAGAGGTGTGTAGGGATTGCGACTGAAGATCCTTGAGTTTGAATGGTTGGGCTGTGAGTATCAGAGAGTTCAGTGCCAGTCCAGAGGAGTGGAGTAGATCGGCAAGGAGAGGGTGAGGTGGGTGTCGATGTGGTTGACAGATAGGTGGATAGGTGCTTGGAACAAAACAAAGAAGTGGAAGCAAAAAAGAAGCGAAAGGCGTCCGTATTTGCTGCCTGTATGTACGTATAAGAAGAAGAACGAACGAGACAAGAGGAGAGGGCGAGTGATGTCGTGCACTAAGGAATCCGATTAGGTGGTTGAGGGAGAAGAGGTGGAGAGGAAGTGTCGCAGCAGCGCGAGCGAGTGAAAGGGAGCGAAGGAGCGGCCGGCTGGGTGCGTCCAGTGTGCAGCGTGCAGTGTGCATTTCAGGAAAATTCGCATAACCCGGGGGGCCTGCGACCAGGGCAAGCAGGGCAGAAGCTAGAACAAGAAGGGGGGCAATCTGGGTCAAAACGAGTCAGGTCAGGTCATGCACCGGGGGGGTCAAGGTAAGCGAAGCAAGGTCAAAAGGGCTGCTCCTCTCATTACGGAGCGGATCTATGTCCGGTTGGGAAAGGTTGATGCTATTACTGGTTAGGTACTTCGCCGTTTACTTGCTCAGATACAATGAACGATTATTGCTTGAGCACTCCGTGAGCCATGCAAGGCCAGCGGACCAAGATTGCCCTAGAATAGCGCCAGTCTCTTTGGCGTGGATGTCAACGAGACGATGACGGTGTTGCTGCAGACCTCAAGTCAAGTCGCGGAGTGTGAGGAGCCAGAGCCAGAGTTCTGGGAGTCTCGATCACAACTCAGATTTCGATCCTGCCAGCGCGTGGCAATCAAGGCTATGGCAAAGCCTAAGACAGGCTAGCTAGTCCTGGAATGGTTCAGGGACAAGATCCGCTGCTACCAAAGCCGCCACTGTGAATGGTCAAATGCCAACATGGAATCGTTGATACCTGCCCGGAACCTATCGGAGACGGAGGTAACCCCGTCTAAGACGTTGCCATAAGGCATTCTATGGAAGCTGGGCCAATAAAATAATAGCTAAGGGCATTCACAACCTATGCACCGTATAATTCCTGCCTAGAAGCTATGACGATTAATGATCAGCAATAGTACCGATTGCCCGGAGTGGTTGTGTGCTCAGCTGAGTAACAATGGGAAGGAAGTCAGGCCGAAGGGCGTATACCTACTACCATCGTAGAAATGTACCGACACAGGATGCGATGCGCTCTACTCGTAGCTCTATATCGTCTATATCACTGCGAGAAATGGAAATGTGATTCAATTGCTACCTCTCAGGCAGTCATTTCCACTGACACATTTCACATTGCTAGGTTTCCCCACTGCTGAATAAACTATCGATGTCTCCTATTTCGGCTGATGCTCTGTGCCCATGGAAAGTTACATGCCATCATGGGGTCTTTGGTTCCGGCTTTCAGCCCAAGGCACGGATAGATTTCCCACCTTAGCTTCGGCAACTTCATCGTGATCTCGTTGCAGATCAGCTAGTACAGATCTATATTTCCTATCTACTGAAGAGGTATCTGCCCCTTGCCAGCATCCTTTTATGGAGGGCATTGTAGAGTTTGATAATGGGCACTTGGGTCGTGGAGTGCTCTACGCATTCCTTCGTCGGGCAACGCCCGCCTTGTCTCGCCTGGATCTGAGCAATGCGGGCGCAAAGAAAGACCCTGCCAGAAAAGAAGATATTTTCCGAAACCATGGGAAAGGTGAACGAAGTTTTGAAGTCTGGCATCAATCTCTGTTGACCCTCACCAGCATCCAGTTATCTTGGATTGGCTCGCTTGTCTAGTGCCCTGGCATTGTAGCGTGAATGGCATCAAATTATCGATGCACGTACGATTCTACGATGGCCATCACATCTCCTGGACTTTGCACATGGCGGAAACGAAACGAGAGGAAAGCAACCCGTCTGCGGTTCCACAAGTTTTGCCTCTGCCAATGTCTCGGTTATCGCCATCGATAATAATGACCCCGATGACGGGTAGCCAATGCCGGCCATCTCACAGCAGTTTTGCTGGTTGTAATGAAGATCCAGATACAAGAGAACGCCATCTACTTTGTCATCAGAATTCGCATTCCAGGACAATTGCCCGACCATTGCGCCTGGTAAGGTGTCTCAGGCATAAAGCCCCTGGCGATCCGACCTTCTAGAAGCTTGTGTGCCTTCGACGGGGGTTGAAGGTTAATGGTGTTTGATTTGGGTGATGCGCATGGGGGGCATAATTCTCATGAATACTGGGAAGGACCCTCTTCATTCTTTGCTGGCTGAAATGCACTAAAATACCAGAATGCCCAAAACTTTAAACATACCTATCGTACGATGTTTCCACGTTTTCACTCTCGCCTCACTCTTACGCCCCACCATTTCCAAGTCAGCAAAATGCCGACTTCCACGGCAAATGTCTGGCAAGGACGACGGCTTAGCTCCTCATGGAAAATCAAGGCTCTCTAAACCAAAACAGACATCAAGACGGCGATACTATACATACAGTCTCACACACCTCTACTGTGCTCGTGGACTCGTAGAACTGGCAAGTTCTAGGATCTACCTCGCACCTGTGAGTTCAACTGAATATAGGGCTCTCGGGTATTAGAAATGCCGCTGTTTCTAAAGTTAAACCTATTCATTATGACGCAGTCACTAGGCACTATTTGCATGAACTGGTCAAGCAGACTCACGATGGTGAATTGAAAGGAGGGCAACATGAAGTAGCCGAATAGAAAACAAATGACTCGATGGTCTTGGAATTTTTCAAACTACCTTAATTCATACGTTATTCTTCAGCTGCCAGGCAGCCTTCGCCTACACATTTGAAAATGACTACCCCAACTCTCATTAGGTATCGTCCTGGGGATACATCCTAATCCGGTCATCACATGACTCGTGTGGCCCTTCAGAGGTATGGATTAAGCCAGACCGAAAAACAGGAAGATAGTTTTCGCAGCGATTAAAAGCATGTGTCCTTGATAACACAGATGGACATTGTAGAGCCAAAATGCAAGGCGTACTCGAGGCAAGAGTGCCTCCTTTCTTAATTGACAACCCTTCCAACACGAGTATTTCAGTAGCGCGATCTTATTAAGCCAGGACAACACAACCCAAGAACAATTAAAATGCCATTACATTTTCCCATTCCACATCTCCCCATTCTCCCATCTCTTCTCACGGAAAGTCCCTTTATCGCCGCTCGAGAACGCATCTCCTGGGGGTCGTGAATCGCACCAAATCACCACAGGCGAGTCTGTCACTGCCAATATCTGTCAGCAGAGCCCTGTCGTCTCATGATCCCCTCACAGATTCCAGCTCTCTCTCCAACTCCAACAAAACCAAGTTCCGCGACGACTAGCACGCTCCAGACAATTGGAAATGGCCTCATCGAACGACTTCTCTGCTGTCCAAGAGTCGGCAACGGACGAACATGATCTAGCGCAGGTACGCCTCTCACCTTATCTCGTTGACTGTAACGTCCTCTATGTTCTTCGCGTTCGAAAGTTCCACGGAGTATTGCATAGTTGCGACATGGGCAATCCTGATGCCCCAGCTGGGCGGACTCCTATCCTAAATGCCCCGGCTGCTCACATCAGGCCATGCCATGGAGCCCATGCATGCACCAACACCGGCAAGTGGTTTGGCATGTTGGTCCTGCTCCCCTGAGTGCTAAATAAACTATGGCAATTCTCCGGCTGGATTTCCCGGCTCCGTATCGAATTCCCATCTTCGATTCTGCGGTGCCCATCGCATCGTATCGTTCGCATGCATCCCGGGCAGCCCGCCGACATGGCATGGCATGGCATGGCTTCAGCAGCAGCAGCACCAGCTAACTTCCGGTCGATCTAGACTCTGCAGCAAATTGCAAAGTACGTTCGATCTCGATCTTACCCCAGAAAGCCATCACCACTTTCTCATCACATGCATACTTTGCCATGATGCCATTTTGAATGGGATCATATTGTTCCGGCGCCCCGTCTCCGCGTGGCTTTGGCGGCGTGCACGCGGTCCAGCCCAGATCTCGAGCTGTCAAAATACCCATCCAAGGCGCCAGGCTATTTTCGACTCTCCCAAGTACGGCGCTGGCACAGAGACCAGATCCAATTAGCGTCCGCGCCTTCCAGACTCTTATATTCACTACTCTTCGTTCTCGACCGTGACCGAGTCATAGATACTGACAAATTTTGGCTCTAGGGGCGAGAAGACCGCGCAGGCACTCGAGTCGAACCTGACCAGCCTGGAGAAGAAAATTGATGATTTGCTGGCGAGTTTCGAGGAGTCGGAGCGTGCGAAGGTAGATGAGGCAAATTCTAAGCAGGGAAACGGAGTCGGAGGTAGTGATGGAAAGCAGGAGAAGCCTTGATTTGTCAAGTTTAGTCGAGAGAACGACTCGTCGCAACGAAGAAAGTCTCAGTGGTTCGAGCAGACTCCAGCATCGGATGATTCTTCGGTGCATTTTTTTCTCCATTTCGATATCGATCCATAGATCGGTGATCAGCCTAGACGAAAAAACCAACTGATGACGATGGCATTCGTACAAGCTGCTATGCTCCACGACTAAGTAACCCAAACTCTGTCCATATGAGACATTCCCACTTGTTCTGTCACAAGTTTTTCGCAGACCTTATTGTCTGTCGAATTCCTTTCGTTTGTCTGAGTACAATTGCAAAGTCCTGTATTGGCTCTTGTTTTCGTCAAACCTGCTCTGCTCATTTTATCATAGCTTCTTAGTATGAATGCTGTCGCTCGTCAATATCTATCAAAAGACCCTATTCCTCAAACTGATTATCAAAGACACACATACTCATACACCGTCTGTCTTTACCTCTACAAAGCCTCTCAAAAAACATACACTCCAGCCCTCCTTTCTTCCTTATTTCTACACATTCCCAAGTCCTTCCAAGATCTTGTCTCATTTCGCTGCCGAGCCCAACTTGGACTGCCCACGAAGACACGCAGCAATACAATGAATACAGCATAGCACATTAGAATAGCATATCTGTGTAGCAGACTTGAAGATAGCTAATGACTTGAGATCTCTAGATAAGAGTAGAATCAAGTGAAATATTCTAAAACATTGCAAGCGAATGGCATATTGCTACCAAACAACTTGGCGAGAAAGTCAATACGAAAGGTTCAGCTCTATTACAAACCATAGATCTACAGTCAGAATCAACAAATTATGGTTGGGTACCTACTCTCCTTATAAGGGCTATCAAGTCATTGTGTTAAGCTTCACACCCGCAAATGACTGATGGGTAAGTAGAAGAAGGTGTTTGCAAATTATACATTTGTAATTACTCTTCCTCGAGAATCGTGCGTGCCGAGGCCTAATATTCTATCCTGGCATATTCTATACAAGTGTATCCATCCAACGCCATATCCATGATGCCCTGCCATGCCGTGCTGTTCTGTGCTCCTCTAATGCAATTGACCGCCAATTTTCGCTATGCAGAAATAAAACTCCTTCGAGAAGGAAGATATCGAGACAATCACCAATCCAAACCCTCTCCATGCAAGATACTCTTGAGGATACCAGCGCCCAGACCCTCAACAGCCTGGGCAACCTCCTTCTCACTCACACAACTACCAACTCGCTTCTCATCACCAACACCGATGCCACCTCCAAACTTGGGAGCTCGTCCTTTTCTCGGTCCTGCGTTCAATCCCACAAATGAGCCATTTCGACCATCCACAGCGCTGATCAGTGACAGAGTTTCCAAGCTACCGATCACGTCTCTGAACTCCGTGCTGGTGAGAGGGTGGAGAATCGAGTCGCGAGTGCACAACTTGCAGTAGATGTCGTACAAAGCTTTAACAGTAGGAGCTACGTTCTTGGACTTGGAAGGTGTGGCCATGACATTTGCTGCTGCATCCCGCTTGTTCTTCTCAACTGCTACCAAGGCGCACAGAGCGGCTTTTTGCTGAAGGTTCAGGGTCTTGAGTCTTTGGTTTGCTCCGTTGCCGAAGGTGGAAGATGTGATCTTGTTGACATGCGAAATGGATGCTCGTGGGGCAGTCTCGACGGTAAGCGCTCCCAATGATTGAGCCAAAGCCTTTGCAGGTACAGCTTTAGTTGTTTGTTGTCTAGCTGGAGAAGCTAAGTTCGCATTCTCCTCGAGTGGTTTCTTGGAAGGGCTGGAAGGGCACTCCTGTTGCAGCTGCTCATTCAATGCTTGGTCGTGCTTCTGCTTCGTCTCGGATTCAACCAAATCAATGGCTCGTCTACAGATGTCGAAAGCTTTGCGCAAATCGCCACTCTGGCTGGAAACTTTTCTGGAGCAAAGCTCGATAGCTGCTGGGTGGAGGAATGGAACATAATCCGGTGTTGGGCTATCCGCTGGGACGAGAGATTTCAGTCGAGTTACGATGACCGTTTTAATTTGAGCTGCGCTGTAAGGGAGAAATGGCAGAAGTTGTGGCTTCAAGTTCCGGGCCTTCAATCGAGGAAGGAATCTGTCCGTCATGTCCAGGGCATTGGCAATCCCGATCAAAACCAGGCGAGAAGACTTCTGGAGAGACCACTCAAAAAGCTTGTACAGAATTTCCAGATCCAGAGTAAGAATGTGGTCGATTTCGTCGAGGGTGACGACAAAAACCGTCATCGACTTCTTTCTCGGCACAAACATGCCCTGCAAAGTCTTGATCTCATCTCCCTCAAGGACCTCAATACCCTCGCAAAGGTTCTCCAGCAGATTTCCTTGCAAGTCCTTAGACGTCTTCATGCTCATACAGTTGATGTATGCTTTTTTGACTGTGGGTGATGACTCGAATGATTCCGTAACCTCGTTGACCATAGCGCTCTTTCCAGTCCCTGGTGGTCCACTGACATAGGTGCAGCCTCCTGACGTCTTGGCTATCGAGTCTCTAACGAAGTTTGACAACTCTTCTCTTTCGGCCTCCCTTCCAACAAGTCGACCTGGCTCTGTGCTGCGTGTGAACAATTGTCGTGCCTTACTGTAGATGGTTGTAATGGATCCACCAGGTGTCATTGGCGTTCGTGGAGTTCGAGGAGTCAATGGCTTTCCAGCAAGCATGACACGGTGCCTCGGAGTGACCAGAACTTGCTTCGAAAGTGCATCGCGGTGTCGTGGGGTCTGAGGTGTAGGATTTTGGATGCGCTTTGAGTTGTCATCTACCTCGTGTGAGTCGACTTCACTTTTGCTCGCGATCGAATACTGACCGTTCTTGTTCGCTGTGAAATGCGTTTTCGATTTCGAGTCCGATAGAGCAATTCGTCGTCCAGCAGGGCCGTGCTTTGCTGGTGTTGACTCATCAATCTCCATTGGTTCGCCATCTTGTGTTGCATTCTGTGTAATCTTCGTCACGAAAGGGTTCTCATTCTCGTCATTGAAGACCTCGGTTTGCTGGCAAATTTTGACGCGCTTCGATACTGTGAGCTGCGATTAGTGGAGCTCAAGAGGGTCAAGGGAAGAGTAAATACCAGAGTTTGTTGAGCTTCGAGTCCGCTTTCCTAGTACAGAAGATGCCATGATGTTGGTAGTTCTTGCCGTGATGATTTAATGGAGCGGGTCGAGGTCGAAGTCGAGAAGTTGGTTGTTGAGGAAAGTGAAAATGGAAGTGAAGGGACCAGGTCGAGGTAGGAGAAGATATGAAAATGTCAGTCGCGTCCGGTACGCGAAGCAGGCCCGAGCCCACGCGACGGCGACGTGACAAGCGAGAAATGCTAAAGTGGTTTCCCGTTTCGCGCTGAACCCCTGAATTGCTCCAACTCCTAGCCGAGGTGCTGACTCAGCTCTGGAGGCAAGAAATGTGACTCGATTGTTTATCTACTTGTCAATGTTGCAAGTTGCAAAGTGGAATACAAACATAAATGTAGATATGTTTGATGCATCTTTCGACCAGATTGTCATCTTTCATGTCCCTTCTTACACAGCGTGCCAGTATCACCATCGTCTAGGCTCAAAGCTCTACTATTGAAGCTGTCTTGGTGCCACCCTAGGAAATGTCAAGATCCACACAACCCGCTTGATAGTTCACGGGAACCAAAGGGGGAGGTTGGGGGCCGAAGCGCTTGGTGTTATTTCTGATCTGTGCGACCATCCATGCCAATCTGGATGCCATGCAGGAGAGACATGGGAAAAGACACAGACAGACATGCATGGAGGCGACTTGACTTTCCTTCGTCCCATATCAGGAATGCATCCTTCTCTCGTTCCTTCATCCTTCTCTCCTCGGCGGCAAGACATCAACACATCTCCCACAACTCCCCATTGCAGCCCAGCGCTTGTCAAAAGGCACGCTGCGCTGCACTGCACTGCATTTCGCTGCTATGCTATGCTTTGCCCATGCCATGCTTCATTATGGGCCTCCTGGAGTGCTCCGTACAATTCAATGTTCTCTAGCCGCCGGCAGGGATGCTCGTGCTCGTGGGTGATGACTGGCCAAGATGCCAGCGTCTTTCAGCCCCGCCAATCGCACTCGTCTCACGGACTCTCACCACCCAAGAAACCGCCCACCAGCGTTGACGTGGGCGTCTGTTTGTCCTGGTACCAGTCTGCCCAATCCAATCTATCGCGAAATAGCCAGCTTGCTTATTGAAAGACCGCATCTACCTGTGTTTCGTTTCTTCCATCTTGCATCGTCTTTCTGCCTCTCAGCTTCGCGCATCTACGTCTGTATCGCATCTCTGCCTCGTCAGCGGCCTCTATCGCGGTCGCAGCAAACCCGACCTCTTTTTGATACAGACCCCGCCTTGCCGGCAGCGATCTCTGTGCGCTCAAAGAAAATAGCTTACCCGTCGAGTCCAACATCCTATAAATAACACTTCGTGCATCGAGTACCGAATCTTCATTGGACATTCACATTCGTACCTGACGATGGCCGGCCGTCAAGGCAAGCCCGATGAGGAGCTCTTCTTCTCTAGGCCTTCGAATGGAGAAGACAGCCCTACTGTCGAACCTTTGAGAATATCCAAGCCGACCAGCCCCAAACCTCGAGCAGACTCAGCTGCTTCAGGGCGAGTCAACTATCCGGCCCCGACCAGCAAACATAGCTTCCCCCTACCTCCCGGCGCATCGAGTTCAGCAAGTCCTCTGCCTTACCCTGACGACGACGATATCTACACCCGACCTTCCGAATCTCGAAAACAAAAAGCTCCATACCCTGAAGATCCTAAACCATCTTCAGGCAGATCAGGCTCGGGAAGCCAGGGCAGACCCGGCAGCAGCGGCAGGACGGCTTCGAACGATAGCACCTCAAGATTGAATACAAGCCCTCTTGATAAGAGAGGCCCAGGTCTCGCAGAGCGTCGAGGTACTGCCCCAAAGCCTCTTCCAGAATCTCCTGGCCCAGACCTGCCGGATAAGGAAGGACTGTTTGCAAAACAGCCCAAGAGAGATCCTAAGCCTGCTGCCGCCGCATCACGCCCGTCTCAGTCTAGCACTCCTTCATATCCCGAGTTTCGTCAGCAGTATTATCCACCACCGGTTCCAGGCGCAGCTGAGCTTAATGGGACATCGTCAGAAAATCCCAATTTGATCGCTCCCAGCGCAATGAACCGATTTGCTTCCACAGCTTCGACCTCGACCACCAGAGCTACGAGAGGATCACCGCCTCCTCCAGAGACCCCGATTGTTGGTCCCGGGGAACAAGCTGGAGGCGGAATTGAGGCAAGATATGCAGCAGCTGGTATATCAGGAACGGCTACTCTGAGTAGTCTACAGGCACAGAATGCAGCTGCTGCACAAAGACAGAACCAGTATGGAACTCCGCCGGTTCCCCAGCTACCACAGTCTCCTGGTCTCATCCCAGTCCAGCATCAGAGTATCCCCAGACCTTGGACTCCTACTGAGTCGCCAGACAACCAGCCTCATGGCCCACCTACCGTTTATCAAGGCCCGAACCAAGTGACAAGTTCCCCGCCTCCAGGGCAGCAACAGGCCAGACCAAGTTCTGGAACTCAGCCAAATACATTAGAGCAAGACTTCCAACGTATGCAGATGTCACCATCTCCTCCTCCAGCTTATTCTAGTGTAACTCCAGGCAGCACAGGAGCTGCGCAGACGTACCCTAATGAGAAAGGTCGTACTGGCAGTGTGCCAGCTGCAATCAACACAGCGCCAAAACCTAATATTGCTTCCCCACTCACATCACCAGCTCTACAACATCCAGGACACCCGGCCTTTGCCAATGACCCGCGAGAAGAAGCCTCAAACACTCAGCAGGCGACAGCACAGGCAGCCCCTGTTCAGCAATTTGCCAATTCGTCCCCTTTCCAGGGTGCCGGACCAAGCTCGCCACCTCCACTTCCAGAAGGTTGGATTGCTCATCTGGACCAAAATTCCGGGCAATACTATTATATCCATCTCCCCACTCAAGCTACACAATGGGAGTTTCCGAAGGGTCCAACTCCTCTGAATCATCCAGACACAGTTCCATTATCTCCTACTGTATCGACGTATGGAAACCCTCTCGCATCTCCAGGATTCAGTGCTTTTGGTAAGACTCCACTTGGATCACCTGGATTTCCACCACATACTCCAGGATATGCGGAAAGTATTATGAGCATGGCATCTCAAACGCCGACAGCTGCAGGCTTTTCTGGCCCACCGCCAAGTGCTGGTGTCGATATGTACAAAATCGCCCCTACCAACGGAGTCTACTTTGGACCATATCTCCGTTATGTGAACATGGATATGGAGAGAGGCATGTGGCTGGGAACGATAATGTTGGTCACGGACGCTCCGCAGCCACCAACTATTCACATCCACCAAAGTGTTGATCTGTCTCCAAATCCTCGCCAGTTGAAACCAAGCCCGATTTTCACCCATCAGCGCTGGACATTCTACCGGTACGATGTTGATCTTCAGATGGGGGATGGACCGAGTGACAAGTGGACATATGCGATTACCTCGCATTTAGGATGCACACGTTATGAATTCTTGGTAGCTGGCCGTCATGAGACCAATTGGAGATTCATTGCCCATTCCGGCAACGACTTCGCCATGAACACCAGTGTCAACGAACGTTCCAAACTCGGTGGCATTGGTTTCATGTGGAAAGACATCTTGCAAAAGAATGTAGAGTGTGGCGGTTTCCACGTGCAGCTGGGTCTAGGCGACCAAATTTATGGAGACAGATTATGGAAAGAGATCCCGCTGCTCAAGCAGTGGTTAGCGATGAGTGGGAAGGACAATCGGAAGAGTGCGGCTTGGACAGCGAGACACGAAGAGGATGTTTCACACGCTTATTTCCATTATTACACCAGCCACTTTGATCAGCCTTATCTGAGAGAGGCATTTGCTCAAATTCCCCACATCCTTCAAATAGACGATCATGACATGTAAGTTCAGGCACTTCTGATTTTAAAGTCCAGGTACTGATACTGTGCAGTTTTGATGGCTTTGGTTCATATCCTGAATACATGCAATCGTCCAACATGTTCAAGAACATTGGGCGAGTAGGTATTGAGATGTATCTTTTGTTTCAGCATCACACGACCCTCGAGATCCTCAGAAATGTCAATTCTGATGTTGATCTCTTCACAATCACTGGGTCGGGGTGGCACTTTGTCAAGTATCTTGGCCCTGCCGTCGTAGTAGTTGGTCCGGATTGCCGCTCAGAACGCAATCAACGTCAAGTATTGGCAGGACCGACATATCAGGGTATTTTCCCGAAAGTAGCTACACTACCACCTAGTGTACAGCACTGTATCTGGATGATCTCTGTACCGGTTGTCTATCCACGTCTTGACACTGTTGAGAGCATTGCTCACACCATCACCACTGCCAAAAAGGGCGTGACCGGAACTTACAACTTACTCGGCAAAGTCACAAGTTCCGTTGCTGGTGTGGTAGGCGGTAGGGATGCAGTCCAATCTGGATTCACATCAGTGAAGAAAGCAGTCGGAAAATCTGGCTTGATGGGCGGTGTCTTGAACACTTTTGGAGATATTGATATTGCCGATGAGCTGAGAGATATGTGGACACACGAATCCAAAGATTTGGAGAGGACATACTTGATCAGAACGCTCCAGGGCATTGCCAACCAGAAGGGTATTCGGATGACCTTCTTATCTGGAGGTGAGCAGCCATCGCATGATCGTTAATAGTAGGAACTCACACTGATACAATACACAGATGTCAACTGCTGCGGTGCTGGTCTGGTCCACGACCCGAGCCACCCTAGCGACCACAAAACGATGTACCAAGTAATCTCATCCGCCGTTGTTGCCGCTCCTCCACCATCCTACGTCCTCAAAATGCTTCACAACAACAAACCGCTCTACGTCCCAGCCAATGGCCAAAAGACCACCAACCAAGTCTCTGACACTAAGGAAGATATGATGGAGATCTTCCAGACTGACACCAACGGTGGCCCGCGCGAGATGAAGAAGTTGATGGGCAGGAGAAACTACGCTGCCTTCGTTGCTTACGACCCCGAGGCCGTGCCCGGCACGACATACTCTGCAAACTCGCAAAATGGGCAAACGGGACTGGCGAAATTAAGTTTAGCCGTCGATTTCATCGTGCAGGGAGACAGTGGCTTTGCTGCACCAACGAAGTATGGACCCGTTATCATTCCCAGTCTGGAATTCGGGCGATGAGCGTGCTAGCAGATCGGACGGTGGAAGAACACGATAAAGTGGTTGAGTTCGATTCTCATGATTCTACTTATTCTTTTTGCCAAGAATTTTTGCTATTTGAGCAGCATTGGGACAGGGTGGAGTTGTAGGGTAGCGCCTGGATTTTTATGAGCCAGCGTTTCTTGTTTCTCCTTTCAACTTTACTATTTTCTTATTATAATCTTCCCAAGATGAATCGAAAAGAAGAAAGATAGCAAAAAGAATACGCCTGGTCTAGAACGACAGAATGTCTTGCTACCAACCCATGAGCCGATTTTCAGTGAGCACAAAACAGATCTTCTTGCATTAATGTTCTGTTAGCCCATGTTACTTCATCTTCTCGAAGTGTCCCTCTCAGAGTTTTGATAGTCACAGATCAAACAGTTTCTTAACCTGACTCATCGTATCATCAAAATCCTTCACGGCGTGTCCAATCGTCCTTGGATCACTATAAATCTCGTGATCGTTTCCGCCAACCTCCGTCTTATCGCCAAAGAAATGTATAGTTGTGTATTCGACACCGCCAGGCTCCTTGGCTTCCTTTTCAAGATGTTGCAGACAGTATCTCTTGTCCCATCCTGTAGGGAAGACATCGAATGATATTTGCCCTCCAATAGAATACCTTTGTAAGCGAGGAATCTGTCAGCCAATGTTCTTCTCCTCTTTCTCTCGCAGGCCAGTGTGGCGGCATATGGTCCTCGAGACATGCAGACGGATTACTGTACTCACGTCAAACCCAGATACCCAAACTTCTCCCTCAGCACACCCACGAACTTCTCGCGGATCTTGTGTTCCAAATCATAAACCTGATACTCATCCCTCTCCTTCGCGCTCGCGTTCCTCCCAATCGGACTAACATTAATCATCCCGTTTCGAAACTCCACAAACGTGCCCCTCTTGATAGGGATGTCCAGATCCGCGATATAATGCAGTATGAAATTTACCAATTCTTTGTATTTAGGCTCGCCTAGCCACGAGATGAAAGAGTGTGTTGCTAGTGGCTCGCCGAGTTTGAATGCCGTGAGGCCGTTTTCCGAGAAGCAGAAGTCGAAGAGCGTCGTTACGTTGGCTTTTGCGGGAGCGCCGATTTGTTCTTGTTGTTTTACGAGGTCGGACCCGCCGACGAAGCCGATTGCTACTTTTTGACGGAGGGCGTGGAGGAGGGAGAGCATTTCAGGGGTTGCTTCCTAGGAGACATCAGTGTCGGAATGCTGTGGTGTTGACTTTGGGAGGGAGGGGTACGTACCCCGCGTGGATATGTGAGTGTGCCATCAACGTCGAAGAGGCAGATTGTGTTGCCAATTGGGCGGTCTTTCAGTGCTGGGTATGCTGCCGCCATCTTGACGAGGTATGAGAAGAATTGAGTAGCTGAGAAGAAGAGAAGTTCGAAGGAAGAAGTAAGTTAAGGCGGTCTAGAAACGTGGTGGAGGGGTTGGTCTCAAAACTCGACTTAGTAAATGCGGGATCTGCAGGGTAGCTTTGGTGTGGCTGACTGGACCCCCACCATGAACCGATCCTCGGCTGTTCCCCGAAGCTTCTCCTGCCTGCCGCTCTTCTGCATTTCAGCAAGCAAGCTTGATTGTTACAACGGATTTGAATGGTGTGCCTCAGGACGTTTCTTCATTCGTTGTATCTCTTACTCTAAATGTCAGTCGGCTTTTGTCTACCAAGCGCAAATGCACAGTCATGCTCGATGCTTGATGACAATGACCATGACTACAAAAAGCCCGCCCGGGATTGCTCCTCTGTGACTGGAACTCTAATCTTCTTCCACAACAACGCCCCATTCATGAGACTCATTTCCGTACTTGATATCATTCAACCACTAAAGTTCATGTGTCAATAAAGTGGCCTTTCCTTGCATTAGAGAGAGTAAACATACCTTTTTCAACAGTGCAGCATAAAATCCACTTGTTCCATCACCCATCGGGATATCCAACTCTTTCTCCCTGAAGTTGATAGCCGAGCATGGCGTAATGAAGTACTGCATAAGTTTCGGATGAGGAACCACTCTTCACGAGTACATGCGTTTTTACGGAATATGGAGAGGAGAACTTACTGCTGTTCCAGACACGAAAGCCTCAACAAGTCTTCCTTCCTTCCAAGCTTCCTCCAACTCAATCATTGTGTATGTTCTCTCCACAACCTCCAAAGCCTGCATATCAGGAGTAAGATGTTTCGATCCCTCTATGAGTCTTTCTCTAGCCAGCTCAACAACACTTCGTCTCGTTATACCGTCGAGGATGATCTTGGAATCGAGAGGTGCGGTCACGAGCTGCTGTTTTCCTTCTTTGGTCTTCCAGACGACGAAGAAGTTGCTTGCACCTGCTTCGGTGACCTGGAAGTCCGATCCAAGCAACCAGAGAATCTGATCGTAGCCAGATTTTCGACCTTCCATGTGAGCTACGAATGCTGGGCCGTACTATCAATGGAAGTCAGTATGCTTCTCCCAAACAAACATACATATATTTTTGAGCTGATGAACTCTCAAACTACCCTGGATACACCTCGGTAAATTCCACAGTTTATGCTTCACTTACATTTGCTCCAACCTTAGCGTACCCAAACCCACCAGGCCAAGCTCTGACATCACTCTTCGAAGCAAGCAACTTCAACCCAGGCGCTCGAGGCGGGCTTCCCGGTCTCGAAGAACTCGACAAATCAGGCCATGCAACCGCAACGATGAACAGAAGAGCTTCAGCTGGTGCCGTCACTCCAATCTCAGCTCCGTTTCCAATCACAGCTGGTCTGATGTACAAGAAAGTGCCTGGTCGACTCTTTGGTAGCCATTCTACATTCTGTCAATTAAGTTCCCTATTGCTTCATGTCATCATAACAACTTACTCGGACCATCAACTTTCAAAAACGCCTTCATCAGCTTCTCCAATTCAAGAGGATCAAATGGTGGGAGAGCCACTCTTTGGGAGCTCATCAAGAGTCTAGCACAATTCTTATCTGGACGGAAGAGTCGGAGCTTGCCATCATAGCCGCGATAGACCTTGAGTCCTTCGAAGCATTGAGTGGCGTAGTGCAGACACGAAGCAATTGGCGACATCGTGAGAGGTCCGTATTGCTTGATCTCTGGTGCGTGCCAGCCGGCGTCGGATGTCCATGTTACCATGACCACTTAGAGATATTAGCATTGATCTTTATCAAGGGATGGTCGAATAGCGAGGCCCGGGCCGGAATACAAAGGCAATGGGACAACAGAAGCTGGAGTTGCCACATTCGGCCAAAGAGGCATCGCAACGCAAGAGTCACTTACTATGGTCTGTGCATGTCTTCATATCCCAAACTCTGTCAAAGGTCAGTCCTATCCTCAAAAAGCATACATCCTCTCGGTACAGATGCCAGGAAACTCCATTCCAAGTCTGATCGGGCCATCAAGAGAGGAAAGCAATATGTGAATACGCACTCATGAGAATTGACCTCCGGAATCTCTCTAGGATTGGAAGTCTTCGCAATAGTCAATTTCGAAGCATCAAGCTCCTTCATAGCCGGTTCATCATGCACCGTCTTCTTTGCGGCATCGATGCCCGAGTCGGTGAGGTGAGTCAAGCTTTCCACTGCATGGCCGTTCATGATTGCGACAATTGAGTGTTATTTGAGATCTGATAAGATAGAGGAGCCAATTGATCTCGACTTCAGGCCAAAGTAATAAATAGTTGAAGGAGAACGGATACGGAGTTCAAAATGGAGTCCAGCTTGAATGTTGTCGTATGGATCTGGTACTGTACTTCAATGACTCGGCGCCGCTATGTACCTAGATCGCCTGCTTTGAACAAACGCCAAGGGTGGAGAGTGGTGACGAACGCAAACGTTTTGGGTCTCGAATTCTCTATATATACCAATTGAACCCTTGTTGGTTACAAGTGAGATGCAGCCGATACAGGAGGGAGTAAATCGTCTCTTTTGATGTTTGGATCTGAATAAAGATTCGAAGATAAAGTTTTGCTCGACATGACTCCTATCTGCGACTTAAATCTCGTACCTCGCATGTTCCCCTAAAAGGGCATTGGCAGGGGTTATCACGTGAACGTCATCTTGGGCATGCAGGACTAGGCTGGTAAGGAAGGCAATTGGTTCACTGGAAAAACTTTTTGGAGATGGTATGTACTTGTTCTGATTTTGTATTTGAAATCTGAGCGTTATCCACCAAAAGGTGCCTCTAGAGCAGAAGCTCTCGAGCTCGCTAAAGGTCAAGGTCAGTTTTCATTCTGTGTGACTTCCTTCAACTTTATCACTCAAACACCATTTTGAACTTCAGTCTGGCTGAAGTATGGTATCATTTATCTCAAACAGGCTATAGAAATTTAATGCCCCTCGATCCTGTCCCGCCCCATCCCGTTCCATGCATCTCATTAGATCTGCCAGAGATTCCGGCAATTAGGCCTTCGCAACAGGAGAAGCAGACTCAACAGGGACCGCGGCGAGTCTCTTTTTGTTAACCAGTCTGAATCCACCAACCAACAGAACCAAACCCTCCAAGCCCAAAATGACAGCCAAAGTGACCATAGCACCGATCACACCAGCCACAGCCTTCGACATACCACCCGAAGACGAGGAAGGCGTAGCGGAAGGTGAGGAAGAGGTAGTAGCAGTGCTGGAAGCGCACAAACCATCAGTGTTACCGCATTGAGCGCACCAGGTATCTTGATCTCCGATAGCGAACTTGTTCATTTCTGACACGAACGTCGTCCATGGAAGAAGGGTCTCGGCTTGCCCGAAGAGAGGGTAGGTGGTAAGTGGGTTGGCGGCGGCTGATCCATTGGAGAAGAGGAACCGGACGGAGATATCGTCGACGCTAGGGTAGGATGTGTTGGTAACCGTAGCATTGGTGACCAGCTCGAAAGTCATCGATGAAGCATAATCAACAACGGCGGTGAAGTTCTCCGAGGCAGCTGGGAGTTGACTGAGGCCGAAGAATGAGAGAAATGAAGCGTAGGCTCCGAACTGAATACCGACTGGGACCTTGGACTTTCCGACGATGGTCGTGTTGAGCTGCTGGACGATCTGAGCGGCCAAGGTGGAGCCTGCAATTGCTCGGATGGACTCAGATGCGTTGTAAGCAAGGTTGAACTCATGGTCATCGGCCAGAGTCCTCAATTGGAAGACGGCCTCATCAGTAAGGAGGTCACTTGATGGGATGGTTGTGTTGTGGATCAAAGCAACATTGACAAAGTCAAAAACTAAGAACATATCAGCAAGAAGATTTCAACAGACACATAAATCATGTGGCTTTCTTACCGGTGTACGCATTCTTGAATGAATCCGTAGCTGAAGTGAAGATACCCTTCACAACAGGAAGAAGGCTCGAGTAGAATCCAGCAGTGGAATTGAGCTTGTTCAAGTACTCCTCGGAGAAAAAGTAGTTGTTGGAGCTGACAATGGCCTTGTTGCATCCAGATTGTCCTTGCAACCATCCAGAGTTCTCAGAGTTGGCACCACTGGAAGCTGATGCTACGGAGTTGACAGGAATGAGTTGAAAGCCATTTAGCGGCGCAGAGACGCTTGATCCATTGGCAAGAGATTGAGTGCCTAGGGTAGCTCCAACTGGTGGGTAGAGCCCTTGCAGGAAACCGGCTGCCGAGTTCTGGAGCACGGTATCGACGGGGGCCTCAACGCTCAGTTGAGAAGTCTTGACAATGTCTGTTGCAATACCATAGATGGGAGAGGAGGCATTGGAGTCCACGTATCGGCTGCGGTAGAAATTTCCAGATTGGAAGACTTGCTGATATCCGAGATCTGTCAAAGAAGTTGGAGGCGTGCTCTTCGATGTGCGATCTCCATGACGATGAAAGATGTAGACACCGAGAACGGTCTCCTGTGCTTGTATCAAAGGCAGCAGGGACGAGACGAAGAGTAGTTGTTTGGCGAGCATCATGAATGATAGCGACTGCTTTAATTTACCAGGAATTTGCTAACACCAGAAGAGCTAAAGACTTCTCTGAAAAGAAGTCGGACGACACAGAATGGATGACAGAGAGGAATACCTTCCGCGGGACCACCATGGTCATATTTATTATATAAAGCGTGTGCAGTAGCTCAGCATCGTGCATCAGATAAGGGAAAAAGAGAAGTCGGCCCCGTCAACTCGAAGGGGTATGGCCAATAACATGACTCCACAGGCTCCAAACCCTCCCACTTTTCCATGCTATCGATCTCCGCACAATAAGCTGGTTGGGCTGTCCGAGACTTTGATGGGAGCTACCCCTCCTCGACCCTCCGATTCCCAGCGTTGGCCAATTGAGATGGCTTTCACTTGAAGCTTGCCGTTTTGTTCCCCTCACTAGCAAGCCCTTGCCAGGCTTGTTTATCGCCGAGCACGGCGCCTCCTCGCCGTAGTTTGGATTACATCAGGAAATGGAGAGGGGACAAGACTCATCGAGTCCGGACTACCCGGACTTGACGAATCGTTTCTATTAAACATCAAGTGCTGACTGTGCAGATATGATGGGAGCTGTGAAGGAAAGTGTCAGTGGAGGACGAAACGTCGTGGAATACTTGAAGCTTATCCTGGCCCTGTTGCAGCTTGTTCACAAGCGAGCTTGGCTGCGGAGCCGGCCGAAAATTTACATCTCTCCCCTCTCTCGAGAGTACGCCACTTCTAAGTGTCAAAAGAATTGAATAATAGCGCAATACCTCACTTGAGAAGATGCCTTAGCTTGGGTACTATGATCCACCCCCACTCCTGACCGCCGAAAATTAACTAGGGAGTCGATGCCGATGCCGAGGAGCTGTAGTGGCAGATAACATATAATACGGAAACAGTCATATGTCTCTGAGCCGTTAGGAGGCCAGTAATAGAAACTACAAGATACATTCCCTCCTGTTGATCGCCGTCACCTCATGTACGCCCCTAGCCAACCCAATATCCACTTTCCAGTTCCGACCCGCTAATAATACTCTTCAAAATCGTTTACAAACGTGGGTATAAAGAAAACAAATACCAGATACATCCGAACAAAACAAAAACTAGCAAAGAGTCTTGTATCCTCTTTTCCACCGAGGCCAAGCGGCACGCTCCGCTTTCTCTTCAGCAATCAGCTCCGGAAGATTCAGTTCTCTCCTGCCCGTCGTCAGATCCATGTCTTTAGCGTTCATAACCGAAGTCTTAAACCAGAATTTGTAGGACAAATAGAACATGATAACAATCGGAGCTGCTAGGTACCCGAGGAAGAAATGCTGTACTTGTTCAGCACCTGTCAAGTCCTCGTACCCAACCGGAAACGCTCCCGTCCAGAATTGAGTTACCAAGACTAGGCAGTTGAAAATGAAGCCAATCCAAGACCCGATAATGCCAGGCTGAGACCTGAATGCTAACTCATCAAGTGTGTGCCCTTGGGCCTTCCACCCATGGCGGAATCGTATGTGTGAAAGACAAATAGAGCCCCAGGTAAAGATTGAAGATAGCCCAGACAGGGCTAGCATCCAGTCGAGCACTGTCCCTTGCGATTCAGATTCCACAACGTATGCGATCAAGCCAAGAGATGATGCAAAGCAGATCGCGAGCAGCGGACGGCCTTTGCGGTCAATGTAGCTGAAGATCCTCGGAGCCTGACCTTGGTCTGCGAGCGCAGCGAGAGTCCGCGAGGATCCAAAAATTGCCGAATTTCCCACCGATAGAACTGCGATGAGGATGACGACATTCATCAGGGACGGTAGGATCTCGATGCCTGCGTTGTTGATGGACTAGGGACGAGTACAAGTCAGTATGACGCTTCCGAATTGGAGTGTAATCAGGGGATCTCACGATAACAAAAGGAGATGCCGCTGCAAGTGCATTGTCTCCTGTCAACAGCCGCGGCTCGTCGTAAGGGACAAGTAGTCCAACGACCGTCAGACTTGCGATATAGAAGATCGAAATACGCCAAAAGACCTGCTTGATAGCAGTCGGCAGTGACTTGCGAGGATTTGCAGTCTCGGCGGCGGCAAGGCCGACCAGTTCTGTCCCTGCGAATGCAAACGCAGCTGTGACGAACACACTACAAAGCCCTTTGAATCCGTTGTGAAATGCACCAGGACTAGACCAATATCTGCCTCCGATGTAGCCACTATCAGGACCGCCTCCGCAATTCAAGATGATCCCCAAAAGGCTACTCAATGATCAGAAACTTATCTCGGGACTTATGGATTTCGGAGTGCCTTACATGTATCCTATCACAGCCACGATCTTGACGAAGGAAAAGATAAACTCGGCTTCTCCATACCCTCTGACACCAAACATGTTGATCGTGACGATGAGGACCAGAAATATCGTAACGAATATCGAGTGGCTATACCGTTGGTGCTCATCCCAGTAATTGACCGTGATAGATGCAGCGATGATCTCGAGAGGAAGAACGCAAAGCCATTGCATAGCGTAGTTCCACCCCATTGCGAAGCCCCAAGCTGGGTCCAGGAAACGTGTCGAGTAGGCTGAGAAAGATCCAGCAACCGGAAACAAGACAGCCATTTCACCAAGCGCGTGCATGGTGCAGTACAGCATGATACCTATGAGCGAGAAGCTAACGAGAAGCGACGCAGGACCACCCGTTTCAAGAGCCTTTCCTATAAGTATGTAAGAAGCCAATTTTGCTGCAAATCAGATGGCTCTGCGGAGCCGGGAATGTCTTGAATTTCCAGGAAGTCATGTGTATTGTACGCGCCCCCATAAAAGAGGCATATGACACCTTTGAAGTAGAAAATAACTACATACCAGAAGCGACAAAAAGACCAGTTCCTACATACATACGGTTAGAACTTGCTGGCACCCTATACATCGGTCGAACTTACCGATAGAACCACCAATTGCAATCATTTGTAGATGCCTTCCCTTCAATTTCCTTGCTAAAGGAGAATTGGCCGTATTTTGCGCAGCCGCTTCGGAGTGGAAGACATGTCCATTAGCCCCAATTACCCCATTCGGAGTAATCTTCAGCAGAGGATCCCGCTTGAAGCTCTCGAGAACCCGTCTGTAGTAAGGCTGGTGTACGATTGTCGTTTCTTCGTAATTGGGCTCCCGGATGCTTCCACTCTGGTAACTGGGAGTGGCAGCCTTCTTGATGTATCCATTTCCACCTTGTTCCACGTCCTTGTCGCTCATTGTGCTCGCCTGGCCAGACATACGCTACAATAGCTTGTATTCCTCGAGTATGTGGTCCGGCTCCAACGATCGTCCGGCTCCTCTAAATACCCACCGCGCTCCACAAGTCAACTGAAAATTGCGTGTCGAGGCTATGATCCTCAAGCGTGCCTAGTGCTGACCTGCGTTTTGATGGTATACCCGTAGACCTGATGCGTTACAGTCCACGACGCCCTCGCAACACTTATGTTCGGACGCCGTAAGGGAGGCAAAAGGCGCAGCGGGCTGGCTATCGGATATGTTGGATTCGACGCGGGACGGTGAGGCTTCGACAGCAGTGAGGCGTTCCAACCTTTGCCTCCGATGGCGCGGTCGACAGCATCAATCACTGCCCATTCCAAGTGATCCTACGAGGGATGGGATGGACGAGATGGAGGTTGTTGAGTGAGAGTCGGACCATCTCGCCCTTCCCCAATCTAAAGGATCGTTGCCCAGACTGGCCCAGCCTTCATCCATCCCTTCTGGGAAGGCCTTATCTCTCGCATGGGGAGTTCGGATGCTGGGGTTACTGATAGGTCGAGGGCATGACAGGTGGGGTGTGATCCTGGCAATTGGGATCCAGCCGAATGCAAATAAAGTTTGTCGGGTCGGAGTCTGCAAGGCCAAGCCCCAGTTTTTCTGTCACCTTCCAGTGTTCAGACGGTGATCAGGTTCATGAAATATAATAGCATTCGTTGAACAATGAGTTCTTTCGGGAGATTGAACAAAAGAGCAATTTCTTTACTGTACCGCTATCTACTCTAACTTTGCTTTTATTCTGTGTATGACCATCTAAAGACAAAGCAAAAGAACCTCCTCACCCTATGAAAGTAAGCTCACACGGTAACTGCAAGGCGAGGCGAACCCTGGAGTATATGAGCGGGTCCTCACTCCAGAGACGATTCTAGAAAGTGGATTCTCTGGAGATAGATCTGATTCTGGATCTGACTTGCATGAACCATAGGTAAATTGGCGAATTCTGAGAAGTTCGAAAGTAGACTCGTGGCCTATTTGAATTATAGTGTACAATATACAAGTACATCTGGTGTTCTTTCCACCTGGCCGTTTCCCTTTTCCTATGCAGATATGTACAATTCATTTTTAGGCTCCCGGAGCTATCGTAGTAGTCCTTACTTCCTGAAGTCTCTTGGTCTCGATGACTCGTTCCTCCACCTTTGGAGGCTCGGGTAGGATTTTCCCATCAGGCCCTCGAGGTTTCCTCTTCCAGCCCGTCTTGAACAAGGGGCCGAGTTTGAAGCGTGGAAAGGCATGAGCTTCCGTATTGATGACAACTTTGTCAAGTGGGAGAAGATCGTTGGGTGAAAATAACAGGTAGAAATATTTGAGTGTCTCGGCCTGTATCAACGTTAGCTTATCCAAGTTGATCTCAAAGAACAAAACGTACCAGCCAGAAGCTCTCCATGTTATCTTTGGTGACTGGCGGAATGACATCAGCATTCGACAAGCTGGTGAAACCACCTCCATCTTCCACGGCCGTGTAATTCATGAAGGACTTGAACATTTCCCAGCCCCATTCCCGATAGATCACATCGCCAGTGATTCTCCACATATAAAACAAGCTTTCAACAGTCTCTGGTCGTTGAAGATTGTGGACGTCATTGGATTTGATGACAAAATCCTTCTTCCATTCGTTATCCTCGGTATTTTTGAAATCGACGGTCACCTTATGAGGTGCTGACTCTGGAAGAGGAGGATCGTGGATATTGAAGTGGGTGATTTCTGCAGCGAGGCCAGTTGCCATGGCCTTATACATTCCCCAACATGTTTCTGTTAATTCTCTTGCGAGCTTCATCTCTTCATCTTTCTTCTTGTTCCACGTTGGCAACTTCTTCGCTTCTGCTTCCGAGATCCCACCGGTGGCTCCGAGGGCTATTGTTCCTGGCATGAAGCAGACCAGATGGTCCATCTTTGGGGACAATTGGCCTTGGAGGCCATCGGGACGTTCGCCGAGAACTGTAAATTGGGCCTTCTCGGAATATGTAATCAGGTGCTTGCGAACTCCGGCTAGAGCTTCATCCCATAGTTCCTCGTAGATAGGTTCCTCCTTCGAAGTTTGGAGGTATTGCTTGATCAGATACTCATAGTACGAGTCTCCTCGGCTCCCCAATCGAATGTTGTTGCCTCGGAAATGTCCATCATGAGCATAGATATAGATTGGAAGGAGACCATCCTCCATGCCATTATCATCAATCACTTTGATGACTTTCTCTGCCTTCTCCCAGTAGAATGTTTCGCCTGTAAGTTTTGAAAGGTACTTGAGCTCCAGTTGTAATGTTGCTGCCTCTGCCGTTGATGAAGCTCCCCCATCATCATGTGAAGGGACCCCCATGTTGGTCTTGAGATTTACGCTGGCAAAAGGAACCCCAGAGGGAGAATCAAATGCCCCAATCAGGCGATTTGCTAAGTCTGTCGCCTTCTCCAGATACAGATCTTCACCCTTCGCACCCTCATCATCGTCTGTCAAGGGTGCCATTTCTGGAAACTCGGTCGACAAGTAGTGAGCCGAGAGCAGTCCCCCAAGCATTCGAATTGTTGTTTCGAACGTGTTCACTTCCTGATCTTGGTCATAATCCAGAGAAGTAGCGAGCCATTCTCTTGCATGAGATAATCTGCTCGTCAGATTCATCAACATCATTGTGTCCAGAGCATCTACGATAATCCAACCCATGCCCTGAGGAGCCATCTGCCGCCCTCGCTTCGAGACAGGGTGAAATTCATCTTTACCTACCAGAAAATTTAGAGTCAGCTTAATCTACAAGCGATCATAATAGACGTACCCCATGCATAGCGGCTGTAAGCGTCCCAGCTTAACTTGAATGCATCCGTCACCTTTTCTCGACGGTCCAACCAGTCAATTTTGGCCCCGGGCTTCTCTGCTTTTGACAGCCAACTCCAGCCGTCCTTCAGCTTCGCTTCTTCTGGGTTGTCACTGCTGAAAAATCCCAGGAAGTATAGAATTGCCAGCATAAAGAATCCTGCTCCACCAAGTGTCCTTTTCCTTTTCCAGACTGGCCGCTGCCTCCTCGAGGAGGCATATGAATATGGTTTGTCCTTGTACATTGGCAGATCCCCCCTACTCTTGTCGAAGAAGCCACCCACTCGGTCTTGCATGCCACTCATAACACCTCCGTTCGAATGTGATGCCGACCTTGCAGTCACCCCTGACGAGCCCCAAACTCTGTTCTCTAATTCCCGTTGTGGGTCCGAGAAGGAAGGGACATTTTTCGGTGTAGAAAAAGACATATCTTCGACTGCCTGTCTGCCAGACTCGAATGCCTGCGCACCAGCTTCTCTGACCTTTTGCGAGACGTTCGCTGCGGCTTGTGTTGCTGTACCTCGAAGTATGTTGAAAGCGGGAGAGCGATGCAGATTGAACGGATCGCGTACGTTCATCGAATATGCTGGGTCATTTCTTAAAGAGTGGCTGCGCAAATGCTGCACCGAAAGATTGACAATAGATTATTCGATCAGTACACGTTGTATGTTGATAGCAGATAGGACGTGGAAGGCTAAGCCCGCGCGCCGCTTAAACTCAAAGCTGCAAGGGTGATGCGAGCCTCGCCTTTGTCAGCCTTGTCGTTGTCATTTCTCTCTTTGGAAATATCGAAACCCAAAATAGTCTGCGAGTAAGGAGTGGAGAACGGTGATCTTGTTATTTTTGTTGCACTCAAGCTGTAAGCGGTAGAAAACTTCCATTCTGGACACATGAGCAGTATTCACAAAGCAGAAATCTAGGTTTAAAGATATCTTATTATATTGCCTGCCGTCGCAACCATCATGTATGGTTGCTCTTTGCAATACAATTGCTTAGAGAATTTGTAAGTGAATTCAATCCTCGCATTTGGTAGTACAGTATGTCTTCTGGTAACCTTCGGTACTTCGATCACAAGACTGAGTCTACAGCAGTGCCTCTTAGACCATCTCATCGAGTGAGAAAGATGGGCCACCATGATGATTATCGACAATGGCCGTTCCTCAATCAGGAAGAATTTGAGCTAGCTTGTGCTTTCTTCGATCAAAAATATGTCCAAGCAAAGCTGGGCCGAACAAGGAAGATCTACAAAATACGCTCCCGCCGCGTTGCAACTACTGGAAACTCTTACATTGAGATCCTTCGCCTACTTCAACCTCCCGATGATGCAGATGACTTATCGCGAGCACTTGAGATGCTTAGTGGAGGGTATGGTGGATTGGGAAGAGGTCATGAAGAGAGCATGGATGTTGGCATGATCGATACAGTGGATGAGGATATGGACCAGGTCAGAAGCTAGAGCATGTATTGATTTGCTGAGTTGACTTTGCATAGGAGGCACTTCGCCCAGATTCCACCACCAAAGAAATAGGAATTGATGATGAGCCTCTACCTGACTACACGCAGTATTCACATCAACCTTATGTAACATACGAAATTCACCTCCACCCCACCTACAGCATGCCCACTCTTTGGTTCACGCTACACGATCTTCCTATGGGTGACCCTACTTTCGATCTAGACTCTGTCTATCGCTACTTGGTGCCTACGGAATTCAAGAGCAAGCTGAGAGCAGCAGGTGTTACTGGAGGGGTGTCCGCAGCTGTAGGTCTTGACTTCTGCTTCCTGAAAACATACATCTTACACTCTATAGCCTCACCCAATTACTGATGTCCCAGCTTTCTTCATCCATCCATGCCAGACCAAAGAGGCAATGGAAAACTTTGAGTGTCCTATAGAGCGGTATCTCATGGTCTGGATAGGATTGGTCGGAGGATGCGTCGGGCTATGGGTACCTCCAGAAATGGCAAATGCGGAAAAAGGCGACTAAGTACCCATGATGATCTTAGCAAGTTTGAGCTGGGAAGTTCTTTGAAAGATTCTTCTCACAAGCACGCTTACCACAACTCTATTGCACATGAACGTGTCCGGAACTGAGGTCATTTGTGAAATGGTCTGTTGTTCCACGGTGGTAGATGTAACTCTTAGGCAAAATTTCTTATGCCACGCCATATGAAGAACTCCCTCCTCCAACTCCAGACACCGAAAAAGAACTCAAGCCTCGATCCCAATTCAGTCATCATCGCTATCTTCATCCATAGCAACATCGCCTTCGCTATCCTCCTCAGGCTCGCTCTCCTCATCTCGCCGTCTTTTCTGACCAGCCACACTAGTAGTTGGACTTCTCGCATCCTCCATTGTCTGATCGGCACTTGGTCCAGGTGGTGGCTTCAAGGTTCCTCCAGTTGCTGGAGCTGTCGTCGCGGCGGATGGCGGAGCATCGAAAATGCTTTTTTGTAGTTCTGTAGCTGTGACCTCCCCTGCAGCTGCAGATGGCATCCTGAATGTACCATCCAGCTTCGCAATAACGTCCGACTTCGATTTTGCGTATTGTATTTGCTGAAAGTTTAAAATCAGTCACAGCCTAAAAGATACTCGAGATGTTATGCCAAACTCACAATTTGCATCCCGAACAGCTCGAATCCTTGCAAAGCTCTCATAGCCTGGGTCGCAGTTTGTACATCTCGATACACAATGTGGGCCTGGCCGCGCATCTTCATGGTCTTGAGAGCTACTACATCGAGGACAGGGCCATAGGTTGAGAATAGCATGTAGAGCGAGATGCGCAAGTCTGACTTCTGAATTTTCGAGGAAGGTATATTCGTGACATAGAGAGTCTGATTCGGTGCATATGATGGGATGTTGCCATTTCCTTTGCGCGCAGCGGATGATTGCCCCGGTGCCTTTCCATCCTAAAGGTCGAAGTTAACATTGCCTATGAAAATGTGTATGTGTGAGGACTGATTGCTTACAACAACGCGAGACATATTGACGAAGATGCAGATCGGCTTCTGATGACAGAAGGGGAGGAAATCACTGCAGTTGCTCGGTGGTGATCAAGACCTAAGGCTTCCTTTGGCGGGGTTGAAGTAAATACAAATATATTTCGTTCTCGAGATCCAAATTAAGGTTTAGCGCGAGCTCCAGCCACCACTTCAGCCTTCGAAGCCAACCTTGAACGTTCCGAGATTGGCCTCAGGTACATATTTACCCCACCATCCTTCTTACGAAGTTACAGCCCGCTGCCTCGTCATCCAGATACCATAAATCAAGAATTGATAGTAGAGAGCTCCTCCTATCAATCACGCCAATATCCTCAATATGGCTGCTCCAGAAGTTCACCACCTGTTCCATCATCCGATCGCCGACCACTCCTTCTCCGCAGACAAGCAGACCTTGGCGGTTGCACGAGACACAAGCGTCGAGCTCTACGGACGAACAGGGAATGGATTCAAGCTGAAAGATGAGCTTAAGGGTCACGATAAGACAGTCACCAGTGTCGATATTGCTTTGAATAGCGGACGAATTGTCACTTGCTCACAAGGTTGGATACATCACTCCGCAACTCAACAGACCATGCTAACCTCGAGAAGACAGAAACGCCCTGGTCTGGGAGCCATCGCCAACTGGATACAAGCCAACACTCGTTCTTCTCCGAATCAACCGTGCCGCTACATTTGTTCGATGGTCCCCTTCGGAAACCAAGTTCGCCGTCGGATCCGGAGCGCGGGTTATTGCCATATGCTACTTTGAAGAGGAGAATGATTGGTGGGTGTCAAAGCATATCAAGAAGCCGATCCGAAGTACAATCACAACTGTAGCATGGCATCCGAACTCAGTCCTTCTGGCAGCCGGATCTACTGATGCTCATGCGAGAGTCTTTTCAAGCTTCATCAAAGGTGTGGATGCCAGACCAGATCCAGGAGTTTGGGGTGAAAGGCTACCATTCAACACGGTCTGTGGGGAGTACTTGAATAACTCGGCTGGCTGGGTTCATGCTGTGTCATTCTCACCGAGCGGAGATGCACTGGCATTTGCAGCTCACGACAGCAGTATCACCGTTGTTTACCCGAATGGTGCTGATCAGGCCCCAAGAGCTGTTGTTAGTGTCAGCACCCAGTTGCTGCCTTTCATGAGTCTCATCTGGAATGGTGAAAGTGAAATCATTGCGGCTGGCTACGACTGCGAGGCATACCGCTTCAAAGGGAATGAAGGAGGTTGGCAACTCACTGGATCATTGGAATCGAAGGGAAGACCAGGGCTAGGGGATGCCAGAGAAGAGTCTGCTTTCAACATGTTCAAGCAGATGGATTTGAAAGGAAAGACTAAGGATGATACTCAGTTGAAGACTGTGCATCAAAACACGATCAGTACCATCCGTATCTATGAAGAATCCGGAGGTGCTGTCCGGAAGTTTAGCAGTAAGTCTCTTTGACTGTTCACTTGGAAAAGTACTAACACGTTCTAGCAAGTGGCGTGGATGGAAGAATTGTCATCTGGAACGCTTAGAATTAGATCAATGAAATTACAGATGTGTGTTTTATTCATATTGCAATCGGTTTTTTTTCCTTTTCTTTCCTATCTTTTGACTTCTCCGACGTGTCTCACCTTTCGCACTCCTTCTAGTGCAATAGAGGTTACATTCCCATTGATTCTTTGAATGGTTGGTCTTCCATAAAGACCTCATCCATATGGCCCAGGAATTTAAGAACACAGCATTCTTTCCCCCACAACCACCAATCTTTCCCTTCAGACGACTCCACAGATGCAACTTACAGTTTACAGAATGTGGAGAAATGGTGACGACGACCGGTCAAGAAGCCCGCGAAACAGGCGCAGACTATCTCATCCATATGTACCTAACGAGGCCTTTGCTACATTTGGAAATCTCTCTCACAGACCCAACTATCAGTCTGCCAATGATCGGTCACCTAGGGATTCAGCTCAATCATACCGCCTCCCTGCAATAGCAGCCATGGAATCTGCATCTTCCAGCTCTCCAAGCTGGAGAAGCCAAGCCCCTGAGCCTCAAACGAACGATTTTGCAGGCTTCGGTACCAGCCCAGGCTTAAGTAGTCCTGCTATGAACGATGCGGAGATTCCAAGCCCGGATCATCTGGAAAGTCAATATGAGGGACGAGACCCTATGGCCAGAGCCAGCTCGCAGCCTCATGTGTGCTCTTGCAATCGAAGCGGAAGGATAACACCAACACAACCTCGAATTGAACCCGGAACAGCAGCTTACACCGCTGCTCGTCCTTACACTCGCCTGTCGGTCAACGATTTCCTGAACCACCCTCCTACCTCGGGCACTCGAGCACAGACTGGGCATATTTCAACAACTGCCAATCTCAGCTCGGGCAGCAACTTCGATCATCCCATGGTGACACCTCCGAACAGCTCGAGTACCAGCTCGGAGACCTCTTTCAGCTCCATCAGCTCCGACAGCAATCTCTATCCTCCCTTCGGCCTCAGCGAAGAGCGCTACTTACGCCTCAACACCCTATACCACATCTGTCTGGACGCAAGCAGCAACTACATCAACAGTCTTCTTCCTTCAGCTCGTCACAGACACAGTCAACTCCCTCATCACCGCGACCGCGGCTCTCGCTATCACCCATATCTTGCTCACCGTAGCGGTCGAGCTCCAGCCGGCACTACCAGCTGGAGAAGACGCACATTGATGGACAACATGCGTGACATCGCAACTCACATGTGGCGCCGAGCACGCCGTGATGGGATTGCACCACATAGAGCTGAAGCGACCGCTGTACAAGCTATGCGGGATCTCTATGGTTGGAGCATGTTCATTGTTCAGAGCATGGACAATGATGATGTCTGTAATGAAATTACCGGCGTCAGCGTTGCTCGAAATGCGATGGAATTGTGTATTTGGCTTGGTGATGAACGAGCTTGGCGTGGCTGTGATGTAATTTTGCGCGAGTTGAGGGATTTGACGAAGATGGAGGCTATGGGAGACAGGATCAACGAGGTTGATGATGACAGCTTGGATGGGAATATCACCTAGGTGGGGTCCTAGGTGGGGTCATGTCTTCAGCTTTGCTTGTTTGCTGATATGCTTCGGAGTTTGGGTGGGTTGATTTGGAATTTCAGCAATGCAACGAGAGGGGCTCTGAGCGAGCAAGATAGGTGGATGGGAAATGGAAGGCAAGAGGCACAAAAGACACTCTGCGAACACGTCCCACCGCGATCTTTAACCAAGTCAGATTAATGAGCAGGTACATGCTACCAAGCAAATGTCTATATCCTTCTCACCGTCTAGTCACTAAGTTAAGCGGGAGCTGAGGAAAACACTTGCAAACTCCGAAGGAATGAGGAACAACGAATCATAGAGTGTCTGCATATGCCAATCTCTATATACTACATCAAAATCCACGACCTGGCCGCTTTCCGACAGGCCGTTTGACCGCCCCATGCGAAGCAACCTTCTTCACAGCGGTACCGATCGGCTTCTTGACAGTCTTCATGCTCTCATTTTCCAATCTTTTCTGCTCTCGGAGCTTGTCCTCAGCCATCTTTGCCTCGATCTCCATTTTCTTGTTGAACTCGGTTTCTGTGACCCGTTTTTCTCGTGCCGAATACCCTTTCTCCTTGACGGAATAGAAGACGCCTCCTAGCTCAGCAAGCCATTTGGGGTCGACTGATGTAACCGTGGACATATATTCTTTCGAGGTCAGAATAAGCTCATGATAGACAACGTAATCAGGAAGATATCCCAACCCATAAAGGGCACTCGTGGGATGCAGTTGGACAGTCACACTGGTTCTCAAATTGACATATTCTCCAATGCCTTTGACCTTGGCGGCCTGGTGATAGTATCCAGAGCAGATACACTTTCTGATGACATCCCAGTCGGTGCCACAGCTGATCATGGTCATCTTTTGCATCTTCATAATATCCAAGAGTTGCTCTCTGATTTCTTTTGCGCGGCGGAGAGACTTGGGATGCAAGAAGTGACGAGTGCACCATGCATCCGAATAGCCGTTTGATTTCCATTGTGAATAAACGTGGAGATAAGTCAAATGATCAGACTCCGGAACGAAGAATTTCTCACGAGCAGCATCGGATTCTTCTTGCCGTTCCTTTGGTCTGTAGAAGACACTAGGAACTGAGAGTACGGACACGATGGTGAGCATCTCTTCACTACAGCCGTAGTCCTCTGATGTTATCAGTAGCTTAGCCAGTGATGGGTCCATAGGAAAAGCTGTCATCTTGGATCCAATTGCGGTAAGATCTCCAATATTATCCAGAGCTCCCAGTGCCCATAGGTCGAATAAGGACGTTGTGATCGTATCCTGCGGTGGAGGATCCATGAAGTCAAAGTCGAGCAGGTCTTTGACTCCTAGAGACTTCAGAAGCAAGACGGTATTGGCGAGGTTGGTTCGCTGAATTTCGGGAATCGTCTGAATGTACATTTCATCTTTGAAAGCGGCTTCGGTGAAAAGATGATAAGCCTTCCCAGGCCCTGTGCGTCCAGCACGACCAGCTCTTTGAGAGGCGTTGGCCTGGGAAATAGGTGTGATTTGCAGGGTATCCATACCCATTCGAGGATTATAGACTTTAAGTTTGGAGTAGCCAGCATCAACCACATACATGATTCCATCCACAGTCAAACTGGTCTCCGCAATATTTGTTGCCACGATGACTTTTCTGACACCTGGAGCTGCTTTGTCAAAGATCTTTGCCTGAAGATCTGCAGGCATTTGACTGTAAATTGGTAAGATACTTAGCTTCGGTGGGTCATTAAGAGCATTGAGGCGCTCTTGGACCAATTCACAAGTCACTTCAATGTCTTCCTGTCCGGTCATAAAGACCAAGATATCGCCAGCGCCCTGTGACACATGAATAGCGAGTACCTGCTGAACTGCCTGATCAACGTAATCTTCGACTGGCGATCGATGGTACATTATGTCGACTGGAAAGGTTCGTCCAGGAATGAAAAATTCGGGAGCTCCGCCATAGAAATCCGAAAATCTTTTCGAATTCATCGTGGCGGATGTCACAATAAGCTTGAGGTCCCTTCGGCGGGCTAGCACCTTCTTGAATAGCCCCATGAGAACATCAGTGTTCAGGGCTCTTTCGTGAGCCTCATCCATGATGACGCAGGAGTAACGGTCGAGATCAGGCTCATTGAGAGACTCTCTCAAAAGCACGCCGTCCGTCATATACTTGATGGCAGTTTCTCGGCTCGTGCAATCCTCAAAACGAATGGCATATCCAACGGTACCACCAAGTTTGCACTCCATTTCCTCGCTCACCCGCTTTGCTACACTCATGGCTGCCACTCTTCTGGGTTGTGTACATCCAATCATCCCCAGCCTGGCGTAACCATCTTCGTATAAGAACTGTGTGAGTTGAGTTGTCTTCCCCGAACCAGTTTCGCCGACCACAATGACAACCTGATTATCTCTTATTACCCTCAGCAGGTCTTCTCGCACGGCAAATGCAGGTAGAAACTCTCTTTGTTCCTTAAGCGATTTACTCTGACTGAAGTTGCTCGCACCTTCATTCTTCTTCATATGCTGTCCAAACTTGCTGTTGCCCTGATTTTCTTCTTCCCCCGGGACAGGCGCCGCGCTATCGCCCTCCTCCTCCTTGACACCCATAAGATTTCCCAAGGCAGTACCGGCCATTTTTGTTGCCTCTTGGGCTTGCTTCTGCCTCTCCTTCTGCTGCCGCTTTTCCTTCACCACCTTACTACCCTTTCGACTGAAGACTGCCATGTCACTCTGGTTGTCTCGAACTGCCGGAACTGGTTCTAGCTGCTTGGAGAAAACGGTTCTTCCGTCCAAGAACGGAGGCTTGAGATCGTGGACCAGTAAATGTACCCTCGTTGCCTCTTCATCATCCTCAAAATCGTCCCCCATATCTCTTCGTTGCGCCACGCCCGATGTGAGCATTCGGTTCGTCTCCCAAGCGTCGACATCTTTCTGCTTCTGAGTTGCACGAGCACTCATCCGTTTCCCTGTCTTCTTCTCTACCAGAGCCGCTTCCTGCTGCTGGTCGGCCCACGAGTTGTCATAACTAGCGAATGGGTTGTGTTCGTCCTCTCCAAAAACATGTCCGAACTCATCTCCAGCGTACCAGTCTCGGTCAAGCGCCTTAGAGTCTTCCTCACTCACAGATGGTTCGGGCCCATCGAATTCTTGTTGACGAGGCGTGGCAGGATATCGTGACTGGGAGCGTGGAGTTGACGATCTGGAACCGTTTCCCATCCGGCTTTGAGACCGAGATACACTCGAGCCTGGAGCTCCATTGCGATTCGTCAAGGGTCTGGCAGGGACAGCGAATCTGTTATCGGACCGGAGGGGGTTAAATTCTAACTTGCGCCGCTTGGGGCTTGTCTCTCCGTCGTCTCTGGCCATTTTGCGGATGTTGGAATGTTGATGTTTACTACAGAAGCTTTCGAAATTAAGGTCGCTACAAAGTATGGTCCAAGCTAGTCCTGGATAGGATTGGCTCCCGCTTCTTATCGCCAATCGCCAGCGGGGTCGCAAAAAAAGTTCAGAGGCTCGATTTTCAAGAAGTTTGAACGGTGAATTGTGCTCCTTCTGCCATACGGCAACAACAATTCCCATGTCGATGATCACAGCTACAGCGTGGGTCCCTCGTGGATTCGCGGCTCCTTTCCCCACCAAATACACCTTTGACGAGGAAGAATTCCAGCGCATCGCAGAACTCGCAAAGCTCCAGCTCGACGATGCAAATGAGGATTTGGAAGATGCGCGCAAGGAAGTCGCTGAGGAGAATGGCGATGATGCCATGAAAGAAAATGACGGATCCGACGATGAAGCTCCTTCCAAGACAATCAAGTCGAAAGTGTATGTCGAGATCTCTCTAACGCGCTGTACATAATTAACTTTTTAATTTTCAGGGACGAGGACGATGATTTGAAGGAATATGACTTGGAACACTACGATGACGATGAGGATGATCCGCAGAAAGAAGGAGAGGGAATCGGTATGGGAATGTTCGGAAACGTCAAATCTCTGGCATACCACGAATCGAATGAGGACGACCCTTACATCACCATGAAGGAGAACGAAGAGGACGACGAAGACCGGGAAGAGCTTCAGATATTAGCAACAGATAATATGCTGTTAGCTGCTAAGATTGAAGACGAGGTAGCTCATCTAGAGATCTATGTTTACGAAGATGGAGCCGACAACTTATACGTACACCACGATATCATGCTACCAGCTATTCCTCTCTGTGTTGAATGGCTGGATCTGCCAGTTGGCAAGTCAAACGTGGACAAGGATTCACGAGCAAATTTCGTGGCCGTGGGAACGTTCGATCCTGATATTGAGATTTGGGACCTGGACACCATCGATTGCATGTACCCTAATGCGATTCTTGGACAAGGCGGGGAGGGCAATAACGACGGGACGGAGGAAAAGAAGAAGAAGAAAAAGAAAAAGAAGTCTAAGAAGGCCAATGATGAGTACCATGTGGACTCGGTCCTGTCTCTCGCTGCCAACAGACATCATCGGAATTTACTAGCCTCTTCCTCCGCAGACAAGACTGTGAAGCTATGGGATCTCAACACTACCAAGTGCGCCAAGTCATACACATACCATACCGACAAAGTTTGTTCACTAGCATGGCATCCAAAGGAGTCAACGATTCTTTTGAGTGGAAGCTACGATCGGACAGTAGTCGCTGCGGATATGAGAGCACCAGATGCCAAAGCTCCGACGTGGGGTGTAGAGAGTGATGTTGAAACTGTACGATGGGATCCACACAACCCGAACTTCTTTTACATTTCGACCGAGAATGGTATAATCCATTACCATGATATACGAAAGGCTCCATCTAGCCCGGCAGCAAGTAAGCCAGTCTGGATTTTGCAGGCACATGACGAGTCTGTCTCAGCATTCGATATCAACCCGATCATTCCTGGATTTATGGCAACTGGATCTACCGACAAGCAAGTGAAGTTATGGAACATTCAGCCTTCTGGCCCGTCTATGGTAGTCTCGAGGGATCTGGACGTAGGAAAAGTCTTCTCAACTACCTTTGCTCCGGATGAGGAAGTTGGATTCAGGTTATCAGTGGCAGGCAGTAAAGGTGTTGTGCAAATCTGGGTAAGTTTGCTTGACCAACTCTCGAGAACACTTACTGATACAAAGCGTAGGACACTTCTACAAATCCAGCTGTGAGGAGAGCATTCGCGGACAGAGTCGCACCTGTAGATGGAGAAATTAAGGAAAGATTGGTAGGCGTACAGAATGACAGCAGTGATTCGGAATCGGATGATGGCGCCGCTGAAACTGGGGATGGAAAGGGAGAGGGTTGGGAGTCAATGGATGAAGACTGAGCATTGAGCATTGAACATTGATGGCGTTGGATTGGACGGAAAATGAAAAATCCGCTTGTACTGTACATGTCAAGCGGTCGGCATGATCTCCTGTCAAGATTTTATGGCCACGAGGGAGCCATGTTATCCGAAACGAAGGCATGAGATCTCCTGGTGCGACTTCCAGCGATCGTGAAGTTGCGTAATGGGACGAGGTCGCTCATATAGCTACTACGAGATGGCTATCATCTCCGAAATCGAGGGTTGTCCCAATCTAGACGTTCCAGGTAGAGTGCATTGACAGTAGTCACGATTTCCCCACAAAAGAGTGGTTGTCTGTGGTGTGGAGGGGTTGTATGATGCTCGACGCCTTCGACGCACTGACGAATTGCATGAGGATCTTGAGCAGTTCATCTCATTGCCAGTTAATGCGAAGCCGCCTCCATCGCAGATTCGCAATGGAAGCGCGGATCTTGCACCATCCTTGGGACCGAGGTGCTGCAAAGCTGAAGACATTTTCAACAACATTTGTGATTGTAGTCGGCGATGCAGGTGCTAAAAGTCTATGTGCGCGTAAAGCGCAAGCTCTATTGATTCTGAGAGTTTTCCTCGGTTGAGTTTCGTGACTTCGAGCTGGGCTGCAGGTGGCCCTGGCCCGGCACCAGCTGCTAAATGCGAAAGGCGTGAGGAAATTTTCGGCTATCTGACCATTTCCACCGCTTCCAAAACTGGACCCATTCTGATCCATTCGGGTATCCAGACTCTTCGGTTGGTAACAGTTGCGAGAACCACACACAGCATTCGGGTGCTGCAACTGAACATGGTGTGTTCTTTGGGAATCGAAGGCGCTCGCTTACAACAATTACCCCTGAAATTGACGGCTGTTGGCAACTCGGACTTCCATGATTTCATCGCGCGCGCAAGCATTGCATCCTCCGTGCCTGGCGATCTGAGCTGAGCCTTCGATGATTGACTGGTCTGACAGCCTTTTTGCTTGAAACTGCAAACATGGGACGATGCACCAATGACAGCTCTCATATCAAGCCTTCCCCTGCTGGATTGTTTCGACTTCTGGCCGGCGGCAGATCTTATCATTCGTCCGGTGGAAATCCAGGGCCAGGGCCAGGGCCCTTGTTCTGATCCACCACTTCAGGAGAAACGAATCAATTTGGGGAAGGTCGAGAAGCGGGCGACGCACAAGCAAAAAAGATCCAAAAACACCTTCCGCTTAGATTCTGTTAGATTGCTTGGTTGGGCCTAGGATATAAACTTAGCATCTTCTAGACAGGCCCGTCGTGCCACCAGTAGCAAGGGCAGAGTTCAAAGTCCCCGTTATTGGTTGGAAATGTGCCCGAATTATCCACAAGTTTTGCACAATTGAGCCTATTCACGCCTCGCCTCGTCGGGCCAGCCAAAGGATAACGCGTGGAAGAAGCCAGGGGTGGAGGATCCCTTAGTCCCTCAGCCGTCCGTTGATCCCCTCCCTCCCCTCCCTCTACACGCTCCCCCTGCTGTTTTCCCGGGCGCCATGCACATGCATGGGCACCGCACCACTGGTCCACTGCAGCGCCAGCAAGAAGGATTCTCTTCTGCTGCTCACCTCTTTTTATCTTCTCCCTCAACACGTTCTCTTGCTCATCGAAGCATCATCAATAGTATCAGCATCGCCGGGTCGATTTGCGCGCCAGCACTCATATTCACTCCTTCTGAACCTGGTTGTTCGACACTCCTTTTCGACATCCATCAACACTCCCTCGAAGTCCCAAGATTTACACTACATCAGCACAGTACACTGCAACACGCAATACAAACATACAACAGTCACCCAACGGACCGCGTCCTGGTCGTCACATTCTCTCCCTCTCGCAACTTATCCATCGCCGACGATTGAACATCATATTTACTCGACGTACATATTCCATTCATATTCACTAAAATAAAAAAGTACATATCAACATCGAAGATCCTGGATTCTGTACCTCGCTGCTAGCTTCACGCGTCTCTTGTCCAAACGGAATCATTCTGAATAGTCACCTGGACCTCAAAACTACTTTCGCCAGTTCACTCCGTCAGTCATCCAGACGATTGAAAACAGCAGGTGTGGAGTACAGCAACGAAAGTCAGACCCCCCTTGCGACATCTGCACGAGGACATCTTATCCGGTCGACCCCACCCTTCTACACCCACCCACACCAGCAACCTCGTTGGGTGGAAGAACAAAACTCCATATCATCCATTTCCGATATATTCAGCAAAAATGTCACTTTCAAGAGCTTTTACTACTAGGCGCAATGCCAAAATGGATGATGCTGCGCTCAAGAGGAACCTCACCACCAAGCACTCCTTTGGATCTTCGCTCAGACAAATAAAGATCTCTGCGCCTGTGGAACTTCTCTCGACAACGAATATGCTCTCATACAACGCACCAGACCTGTACCCAAGCAGTGGAGCCTCGAGATCTTCTCAGTCTGAAGACGAGTCCGACAGATCGCCTTCAAACAGATCGACACCCATGACTTCTCCAGATAATTCATCGGTTGAATCTTCACCAAGTAGGTTTCTCCATGAGCCCATTCATTTTGGCAAGTACTGACTTTGATGTTCCCTCAGCTACTCCAGAGCCCAATCATTTATCATGCTATTTCGGCACCTCGAAATCAATTGCTTCAGACAACGATGCGCCCTTAATCCCCAAAAGGTCGCCCTCCCATACCAAGAAGCTCAGTGTTGAAAGATCAGCATCCCGCATGTCAGCCTCCCGAAAGGGCAGCATGTCCACGGCTCGGTCATCAATAAATATGTTTGCCGCAAATCCAGACGTCGTTGAGCAGCACCCATTCGGCAACGAGCTCGCTCAAGTCTCTGAGCTCGCTGAGGACTTCGGAATCAGTAAGGAGAGATTGGCAGTGGTCGACGAGGAGGAGCAAGAATTGGTCTCTAGGGGTCTTTTCAAATTCCGTGCGGAGGACTACATGAGCGAAATCCAAGGACTATTTATGAGCACCTTTGGCGACTCCAGACCAGCCATGTCCTCCATGTGGATCTAATGGGACCGGTTCTCACCAGGATCCACAGCACGCAATCCTCTTCTTGTAGATATTAGTTTTTGGACCATTGTCCACCTTCATACGCTCCTTTACGACACGTTTATACACTTTGTTCTTCGTCTGGCTTTACGGAAAAAAGGGGAGAGGGGTTACATGGTTGATAGGAAGGGCTAGATATCCCCGGTATTGGGCTGATGGGGAGTTCTGGTCTCCCACACATTCATTTTGTCACTCTCGACAATCACGTTCTCTACGATTTTTCTGTACATAATCGCTGTTTTACAGGGCTGCTTTCACGGTGCGGGGTAACCCATACACACTTAGGAAACCCAGACTGAAGCAAATACAACATCAAAAATCATAAATTATTGTTCTATGACTTCTTTAGTTGCATAGCTGTGAATCGTACCTATTCATAGAAACGAAACCGAGACAGCATCGTTTATATAGCTGCAACACACCCTCGGCATATTTACCTCCGCAGAATGCGGAGAAGCTACGCCATCGTCGACCTCCTGCAATTTGCGTCTCTCTGATGATCCTCAATGCTGAAAGCATCGAGTAACCTTCTGTGCAGCCAGCGCATGGAAGATGCCTTCTTCCGGCGGTGCGAGTGAATTTAGACTCATGTTATCTGTACCCCACGACAAGGGGCTGCTTGCCTGCCATGCTATCTTTGTCTGATCTCCAAAACGACATCCCCGGATTTCCTCGCAACAAGTCCTGGAAGGAGGGAATGGGATGGTTGTCAAACTGAATGGGTTTGATCCGCACGCTTCCAGATCTCGCCCACGTGAGAGTCCACTAGTAAATCTTGGGACTAGTGGATTCTCGCTTGGCATCTGGCCGAGTCAATTTTCCTTTTCGGTTCCTCAAACCAAAGTCCTCCAACTCAAAACCACTAAGCAAATAAACAGCAACCCCCGACCTGGACACTGGATATAACAATCATATAATGCCACTCAGTGAGTTTCCAATTCTCTCCATCCACCTCCCTTTCATCTTCTGTACGCGTTTGCTTGCTTCGCAGATCTTCTTTGCAAGCTCTGCTGCCGGCGGGGCAGAAGAAAACTAGGCAAGCAACAGAGAGATGAAGGACGCCAGAGAAGGAATACAATGATGACTATACACCATAAATATCTTACAGGAAGAGCCGTAAAAGGCCGGCCTCACATACAAATACGGGACTGTGTGGCATCGCCATATGCAGCGGTCCCAGTGAGGTCAGCGGTGCTTAGAAAACTGGGTTTCTGAAATTTACATTCCTCAAACACTCTTGCCCAGATACTTTTACACTTTACAAAGGGTGGTAGCTAACTGCTACAGTCTAAGATGATCTGGTTTCTAGGAACGGAAGTCCTGCTCAAATGCTGAAATAGTCGAGAATCTGTCGGCGATAATACTCGAAATATACCTCGATTCGAAACGACATCCGGAGATTTTGCTTCCCAGCTTTTGTTCCGTGAAGCTCGCAAGACTACCCGTACCCACGTTCCCTGCTGTCGTTTGCAAACTGGTTCCAGTGTTAGGTTGAGCGCTGGACGGCTCGGACATATCCCGATGACAAGTTAGAACACGTACGCGGGACGGAAGACGATCCTGTTTATTCTTAGGATGATTGCAAGTGCAACGCGGGACGGCTGGCCGTCGAGAAACTTGTCGCGAATCGATTAAACACTGGAAGTACAAGAAGTTCAGTCGTATATGGGTGGTGCTGCCAACTGGCTATTGAACCTCGAGGCAGTCGCAAGTGTGTACTGACGATATTGACACAGACAGTAAAGATTCGGATCACAGTCCTAGGGTATTTGCTATCGTACTACACCTTTTATGGTGAAAGTGAAGTGGGCTTACCTTAAGTGGTCCTGTTGTATCGCGCATTTCCATGATTCGAGGTAGCTTTACATTGCTCAGTCGATACACTTTGTTCCTTCTGTGGTCGAGTAATCTCGTAATAAAATAGTTCAGAAATATTTACCTGCTGCACAGTGTCTTTCCAATCAATAATCAGATGTGAATTCTTAGAGAGGTATCGTAATATCTGCTCCTGAACTCAGCCCGCCTCAGCTCTTCTCTTCTGCTGCAGCATTATGGCTATTGCTGGATAATCTGAATGAAGGATAATTTATCAATAGCAGGACCTGCTAGTGGTTAGCGCTGCTTGCGCTCCTGAAGCCTGCTGATTGTCCTTCTTGGCAAAGATATTGTTGACATGCGACCTTTAGCGAGGGTTGTGATAACCTCTTATTGCCATTGTCTACTAAATAAGGGGGGTGACTCAGAAAGATCACCTCCAATTGCTGTGTCAACCAATCTCATGTTTTCGGCCTGTCATACGCGTGAATTCAATGGTCTGTTGAAGTAAGATCCTACTTAAAGCAGCCTCCTATGCGGGGGACCTTGATTCTATCCTCTAACAATACGAATACCTCGAATTCGACACACACTTCTACCCGCGAACCCAGCTCAACAAAACTTGAGATCATCAAATTCGATACTTCATCATGAATCTCCTTGTCTTCTTCGCTCAACTTGCCTTGATGGCAGTTGCAATCCTTCCCACTTCCGTCCTCAGCTCTCCTCTCACTGTCCACCGCGGCACTGATGACCTGCCATTGTAAGTACTTCTACCATCATCTATTCCTCTATACTACCTCCAACATCTTGCTGTCTACGCCCATAAGAGACATATTCTGAGTCGTTTTCAAAATTGTGAAGTGCGAAGCACGTCTTGCAAAAGCACTGCTAACTTGATTTTCCCCACAGCCCTCTCGTTCCTATGTTCTTCAACGGCACCATCAATGGAGAGCAAGTCACCGGCCACGGCTCCATCGAACAGATCTTTGCCCAACAATCTGCTAAGAACCCCGCCTTCGTCATCCCTGCGCCAATCGCTGCAGAGAAGTCTGAACTCGTCCCTCGATACAAGGTGAGTGGCTCTCACAACTTCCAAGCAGTCAGGGAAGGGTGTTGGAATATGCTGACAGAGGAAACCAGACCAACACCAACTGTATCCCGGTTCCACACCAGAACTGGCGCGGAACATCTCGCAGTTTCATCCGTGATGGAATCAAGTACCTCAACGGCCTCACGAACTTCTGCACTGTCTGGGCCAGATCCTGCTCCCGCGTCTCATGCTCCTACGTAAGTGGTCAAGTTGTCTTCTTAGAAGAGCCTGTTTACTGACTTTGCATCTGTGTAGGACTCGGCCATCATTGTCTGCAACGATGTAAGTTCCTCTCTGCATTCTCTTTACTCCTCTGCACTATAGAGACACTTACTTACCACGTCTCACAGAGCTTCATCCACCATCACCACAGCTGCAAGTACATCGCCTCCTATGCTCAGGATATCCTCGACAAGTGCTCGGTGTACACGCGAGAGGACAAGACATGGCGAGTTGGAGGCCAGGAGTGGGATACTGACCGATACAACGTTATTGTCCGGTATGAGGAGAGCGGCTGCTGAGTGGGAGGGATTAGACTCTGTTTCAGGGCTGGTCTCGACTGGACTGCTTTATTTATTTCGCGTGGTTTTGGCGCTGCTTCCTAAGAACGTCCTTGAAATGGGCTTGGAAATTCTTTAGCATCAGCATAGACTTGCATTCGGTAGCAAATTGAGTGCTCTTTTAAACATTCCTCCAAATGATTTTGGTGAGAGACGTTGACGTTGACGTTGTGTGACTGCTCTCACTCACAAAAGCGACGCCTCATATAAGTTTCCGGCACCATTCGAGGATCGAGGATCTTTTCGAGTTCAAGTAGACAAAATTATTGCTGCAAGAACAGCACGCAATATATAGCCAAACCAATGCCAGACGCGAACGCGCGCTTCATCAATAATATTACTACGAATCATTGACTTGAGTCCAGCTCGTATCCCTCGTCGCCGTACTCTCCAGCGCCTCCCCCTCCCTCAACTTCTGCCTCAGAATCTCAAGCACAATCCTCTCCTCCGCATCCATTGACAACCACCTGGGTATAACAATGTGCTCGCCATCAATAACAATCCTTCCATCGCTGCCCTGCACATAATCATCAAAACTCGACGTCTCAGCATTCTCATTCTTCTCATCCTTCTTGGTCTGGCCTTCAACATCTTCTTTCTTGGGTCTGTTCAGATCGACAGGCGTCCACCAGTAGACTGGAAATGTCCGCTGGATGTTGTTGACGACGCAAGCTACTCCTAACATCAAGACACTACCGAGGATGATCAGAGGGACGAGCATCCAGCCAATCTTCTCGATCTCAGGTGAGGTGGACGCAAGCAGTGCTGTCGCGCCGGCTGGGGGATGGATTGTCTTGGTGATACCCATGGCGGCTGATGCTAGACCGACTGAGAGAGCACCTGCGATCCAGCGAAGGTTCTCGAAATCAGAATTCAGCTTGAATAGCTTGGTGATGCCGACTCCAATCACGGAGGAGAAGACCTGGCCAAGGAGAGCATTTCGAGGTTGAGACAGTGGTGAGTCGATTGTGTTGTATTCTAAGACAGCCGCAGCGCCCTGGAAAAGTATCAGTACTATGGTTTTGGGATTGGAGAGGTAACAAACCAAACTGCCAATGATGATAGGAGCGCCATCGGACTGTAGCATGTCCGTCTGGAACACTGCTTCAATGACCAGAATTCCGCAGAAAGCACCGATGAAGGCCCAGAACCAGGTGACGACATTCCCGATCTGCTTGGGAGGTTTCTCTCTGTGTCCTAGGAACCATGATACTGGTTTTGGGAGAAGATAGAGTCGTGAGCGGGGTACGATGGGGTTGATGTACCTGTCGACATCGAAATTGTAGGAAGAAATGCCCCTCATTTGAAGTTGAGTTGAAGTTACTTCGCTTCAAGTTCAAGAATGGATGTTGAGGTGAGGATCAAAGAAGGGTGTCTGATGAATGTGTTCAATCCATGAAACAGTCAAAGGGAAAGCATTGCTACAGGAACGAAAAGAAGCCATACTCATGGCTAAGTAGGAAAATCTTCAAACCTCCTTAAACCCGAATATTTGGAAGTAAGGCACGCAAGTTGACGCAACAATGACAGAAGGATTGAGCATCTCCGGACCTAGGTCGCACGAGGCACAGAAAGTCTGGCCAGGTACGAACAAAATTCCATGCCATCACCGCCGACTCATGCAAAGTGGCTCCTCACCCTGAAGCAAAATCCGGGGTAGAGCCAAGGAATAGCGCCTGACGCCAAATTCGTGACCTAACTACCACCTCCGTCCAGCCAACCAGAATTGATCTTCACGACTTTAATTCATGTCGAGCCAATTGAGTGAGTGGAAGGAAGTTGCTATTATATAAGAGTTGAAGGGATCCGGAAGGCTATGTGTCACTAGCGTGATTACAGGACAAATCGTCATCTAGCACCCATCCGGATGATTTCAAATCACGTGTAGCGCTTTGCTCCTCCATTCCGAACGCCCGAGCTGGGAATACCGAGTTTATTCCTTGAAGTGAAGTTATTTTTCTTCAAGTTCGAACCTGTGCTCAAAATTCACTCTCGGATTTATCAATTTCGGGCGTCGAAGCGTGTTTCGGGACAACTGGCTCGAATCCCTGCCCGAGTCCTCGCTAATCGTCTGGCCCTACCCGCACCCGAATCCATGGCTCTCGAAGTCTCACGAGGACTTACACAGCCTTTGGCGACTTCCAAAATCATGCAGTGAAACTCTCTATTGTCGTGTTGCAGCAGCGTCTGTACCATAGAATTTAATCGCATTCGCTTCCAGGTCGAGGTCCCTGGTAAGTACCAGTAACTTCTAAAATATTGCTGTTTTGCTAGTCATATGCACCATAGGCCAAGGGCAAATTCCTCTCGCCCATGTTCGAAAGTACAATTATTTGTCTTCTGATTCAGTGCCTTCACTCAAAACCGTCACCACTACCTTGCGCAAAGGTCACGGACAAGTCAGCATGCACGGAGATGACTCGCTTTTCAGAAGCACAGTCATCCTTGCCAGATGGGAATTGCTTACAACATGGAGGACATATTTGTTCTCTTCAAAAGAAGGTAACAAATAGTGTTAGAATAATACAACGAAAAGAAGCTTTAAGGCACTGGCATGGTCTCAAGTTCTGTTGCCTTGTTGATTTGACACGCCCCTTAAGCGAGGGGGAAAGGGGTAAACACAGGATCCACTTTCCTGGCGCAGTCACACCTCCACGTCAGTTATTCTCCACGTTCTGTAAGTCTGTTGCATGTCGCAGAAATGTGGCTTGGGAATATTTTTGGACAGAAATTGCCCTCTGATATTAATAAATGGCACCTTGCCTGCAATTTATTGAATCTTCATACTTGGAAATATTCCTATACTTTCCTAAACTGGAGTGACTATTCCAATTGGAGAGACCTGAATCTTGCACGATAGACATACGTCAGCAGCTCCAATCACTCGTCATGAGAGTGATCTCAGTAGACTGAATAGTCTACGGTCGAAAGCTCAATGGCCAGGTCTATCGTGCTGCTCGGGTATCCTGGGCCCGTGCCTAAACATCTAGGTGTCAATCAGTTAGCAAGTCGCAAGCGTGAGTGAAAGTAGGTACTAAACTCGTAAAGTATGATGTTGGCAGAAGTCTACTATGGAAGAACTTTACTTTGGGTACGCTAACACGGAGGAACATACTGTGCTCTTTTTGCAAGGTTCTGTAGTAGTACAGGGACACTCAGCGTCCGGAAATTCTGGCGCGGAAGACTGGTTTGATTTATGTCGCTCGAGCTCATGTCGACACTTTTATGTTGGTTCTCTGAGCCACTGTCGAAGCCCAAAATCCCACCCCAGCAACTGGGCGAGACGGTTGGGAGGTCGGACCCGGGAGGGAAGTTCTCTATAGACGAGTATTCGAATGCAGATGAGAAGGTCTGGCTGGACAGGTAGTCGGGTACCTCTTCCAGCAAAGAGGTATGACTAGGTCTGTTGGAATCGATGGGGTTCCACGACCACTCTGTCATCAGTCGATCATCATCCGATACCCTCAAACGGATGATGTCGCTATTTATGTGGACGGCTCCTTTGCTGATGATGTAGTCCTCAACATCAAAAGCATTTAGATATTGAACTATGGGCAAGCTCTTCTGAGCTTCGAAAAGTGCAAGTGCATCGACCAAAGGATTGAGAATTTTCGGTTCCGTGCCTGAACTGATGGAATTGAGGTATTGCAGTGACAATGACGAGTGAAATCCAAAGACAGCTCGTCCAAGTGCTCGTAGCGCGCGTATTCCTGGGCCAAGGAACCACCGAATATTGAACAGCAACCTATGGACATGATTTTAGCGAAGTTCTAGACAGTGAACTGCTTGATGCACCGCTCACTCTTGTTTAGTATGATAGATGAGGGCGAATCTATACATGTTCATTATTATATCGGAGTATGAGTCATTTGCGTCCATGAGATACTCATATGCAACGCTGAGAGTTGTCCGCAACAACTTTACGCCGAAGGAGGTGTCCAGCCTACCCATATCACCACTTTTGGGCGACAGTTGCGAGAGGACTGCAGGTTGCAGGCCGAACCATCCATTGCCGAACACCTCTTTTTTCAGAAGTGTATCGGGAACAGGATCGAAGTCTTCAGGTATTTGATACTTTGATATTGGAGCTGCTGGAGATGATGTCCGCACGTGCACTGAGTTTGAACTATCCTTTGAGATAGGTCGCTGTTGGCTTGTGGAACCTCGTCTATCCGAGGACATGGATACCTGTTTAGTGGCTTCATCTATAGCATTATCTCGCTCATCGATTGCACTCTTTGCCAGCGTAATGAACTTTGATGTTGCAGTCACCAGGTTCTGACCGACTGTTGCGTCTTGTTGCAAAATATCTGATTGGATCAAGGAATCGCTCAAGTCGACGAAAACGGTGCTCATGTCCTGGACGCATGCTTCGAGCGATTTGATCCTTCCCTCAAGAGATCTTGTTGCAGCTAATTTGCGGAGTCGAAAAGCTTCCTGGGCTCGTCGAATTTGTGCTCTCCGCTCCTGATGGCAATCAATAACTGAACCATGATTTGAGTAGAGAGTAAATATCTGACTTGCAATAGTGTAGCTGAATGTGTTTAAAAGAAGGAAAATTGAGAATAAAAACAGACCTCTGGCACGTTCGAATCATCTGGGTTCTTCAAAGGCCTCCCTCGTACCTTCTTTCGTGGTTGCTTATTAGGCTCTGGGTCTTGGCGATTCGACCCCAATCGAGGAGGACTTGATGGATCCATCTTTTATATCCTGACTAGAGTGCAACTGAATTTGTGCACTGCGCATCAAGTTTGACTGAACATGTTCCAAAACACTGGACAGGACTTGCAGAATTGAACTTGCTGGACGTGATCTGGCTGCTGAGAAATCAATAGATTGGTCATCATCGCTTACGGAGCCCGTTTCCTTGACCACACGTGCTACAGGATTCTGGACAACAACCTCTTCCTACCCACCTCCGTACTCTGCGACCTTTGTGAAGAGTTCAGCTTCAATTTTGTGATTTATTATCGGTGCAATCTATTGTACATCGGGCTTCTGTATCGCGGCGTAATCGTACAAGAACAACGACGGACCGACCTTTTGTACACACTACTCCTACAAGCTATCGAATCCATCACCGTTTTTCGCTTATAAAGGACCATTCAGATCCAGAAAGAATGCATTTTCAAAAGGATTTCATATTCCACATAACTCATTAGCCATTATAGATACCTCTGCAGAGTCTTGATTCTGCCCACAGCCATGCCACGCTTGTAAGTCAAATCTCCTATGTCCGAGGACGCATCATCGACGTTTAAGAACATATTCTTATCTGGTGTACTTGAAGGAAGCCAATAGACCACTTAGTTGTTTTGAGTTGGGACTGGTGCTGGAGGAGGTTGGGGTGCTTGATTGGCGTGGATAATTGCCAGTCGAAACTCGAGGTAGTGGTCAGAGACGACACCAGCACGGTTGCCCTCACTGTAGATGTTAGTTTTGTATGGCAATTCAGAGAACGCTGGAGCTTACATCAATACATCCTCGAGATAGGACTCGTCCTCGGGAGTGTTTCCGGTCGCATTGCCCATCGCCAAAGTTTGAACGTTCACAAGTAGTCCATTCTCAGGCCAATTTAAGCCTTGAAGCTCAGGGCCGGAAGCGGCGATCGAGCTCGAGATCATATGCTGAGCTTGTTAGTGATTATAATTTGGTGGATCTCCCGGAACATAGGAAGTTGTCAGGAGTAGAGATGTGATTTACCCTAATGATTTGCGCAGCTTCCTCTGCGAAGGTAGATTGGACGATCATCTTCAAGTGAGAGAGAGCATAATCCTTTCTGAACTGTTCGTGATTGGGATTTCGGATGGCGACAGTGATCTGGTTGGCAGAGTCGAGGTTGGCTAGCCACAAGGAGTCGTACTCAAGCACTGCGAAAGGTCAGTTCTAATCTTTGTGCGAGGGTTCTCCGTCCAAGTCCAAGTGAATTATAAATTAGAGTAAAGATTGAGGGGAACTCACTTTGAACACAAAGCTCGTAGTCGAACGTGAAATGCTTGATCAATCCAATCTGCTCGATGAGTCTACCTCTGGCGGTGTCATCGGCACTTGCATTCTCGGGCTCACTCTCCTTGATGAAAGTGTGGAAAGCCCAGAAGTCACCCTATCTCTGTCAGCACTGATGGAATTACCAAGAACGAGATATTCCGATCTGGAAACAACCAAGATGGAATCAATGCGGAGTTTCCGTGGCTGCTGCTCACTTACCAAGTCTGCATCACCGAAGAAAAAAGCATCGACGTCAACCTTGACGTACACCTTTGAACTGTTCTTCTCGTAGGTGATCGGATCCGCACAGCCCCAGAGCTCGTAGCCCTTAATGGCCTCGTTGCGGGTATACTGGCAGACATGAAGCAAACTTGGGACGAGACGTGGGCGACGATGAATGTCGGAGATGATACGGAGCTGGGCATCTTCAGCGTCATCGTCAGTTCTGTCGAGAGACTTTGGGTCTGGAGCAACGCGTAGAAGTCTCTTCTCCTTGTAATACTGGAAGGCGATTGCGATTGACCACTGTGGTGCCACTGTCAGCATTTCTCCAAGTGTGCTTATAGAGATGAAAGGAAAGGAGGCATTGACTCACAATTTCTTGTTGCAGCTCTGTAGGAAGCTTGGGAAAGATAGTGAATCTGTTGAGGAATGGGACGTGACCAGCCTGTACCGGTGGCAGCTGATGAATTGCAGCGACAGTAGGCACAGGAGACAAATTCTGTGCTTGCGCAAGCATCTTTGTAGGGACTACTGAGTGTGGGTCGAGTTGAGAGGCTTGCGATGCCGCCGGAGCATAAGGGAATATGTTCGTAGACATGCTGGGATGTGGCAATGTCTGAGCTGCGCTGACTGGAGAGGTTTGATTAGCACCGACTAAGCTCTTCCGTACATTTGACCGAATAGCAGGGTGGCTGGAACCTCTGATGGGGCCCGAGAGGCTTCTCTGAGCTCCGTTGTTGCTGGTGAGGATCGAGGATGTTGGAAGACCTGAGGTGCTTCTGCGTTGGGCAACCTGACCATTGATGATGGCGTCGCCGCTTGAGGATGTCGTACTGGCAGAGAAACTTCTGCTAGCGGCAGCAGGTCTAGCTCCTAGCGTAGTCATGAGGTTCAAGGCCATTGTGTTGCCGTTTGGTTGGTCGAGAGTTCTAGCAGAAGGTGGTCCAGGAGGTGGAGGGGAACTTGAAGCGACCTTGTGCTCTTGAGCAGGGCTGCTTCGAGTCTTTGCGCTGTTCAGACGCGAAGACATTGCCTGGCTGAGCGCAGACATGGTGGGCTGGCCACGCGCCCGAACAGTGGTGGACCGAGAAGAGCGTGCTGAAGGGGTTTGAGGTCCCGTGAAGGGGTCCTCGAGCCCATCAGCATTGTTGAGGTGCGTCATATTCACAAGTAGACTGAGTTGTTGATTGTATGTATTTATCTTGAAGCAAGAAGCAATCTTGTGTGAAGATACTGTTCGTGTGGTTGTGCTTGACGCGTCTTCGAGTGGCAGTAAACAATCTGGTCTTGGACTGGCAGAAAATTTCGAAGCTTTTAAACCACCTCGAATAATTCAAAACACACGCTAGCGAGCGAGCTAGTTGTTCAAGCTCGTTTGAAGCCTTGTTTATTAGGATAGTGGACTGCAAATCGAATCAAAACAATATGGATGTTTCCGGGCAACGCTAAGCGAGGAGATTCGGCCAGGCCAAGCTCGACGGTAATGTTACTTTGGCCCCCGATTGCAGAGGAGGAGGCAGCCTAATCAGGAAATAGGTAAGTGTATAACAAGTTGCTTCCAAAACTTGTGCTTTAGGCTAGATCAATCCTACTCATTGGAGATTGCATTGCGGTGTGATTCACTTGTGGTTCACAAGGCGCTCCCCGGTTCCCCAAGTAGTGGCAAATTCGAATGAGCAGAACGAAAGATTAATCAGATCTCAAAGATAAGGTCGTGTAACTTGAAGCAAGTCTAAATTCCAATGGACGTAAGACCCGCTAGCGTCTGTAGGAAAGATAGCCAATTTCACAATGTGTGCTGACCGTTCGCAAATTCTTCGTTTGTCTTTTAGTATAAATGCAACGCTGATCAAATACAACCCACAGCCCATAGTTATGAACCACTAGCAGTTCCCCGATCGCCAGGTCCAGTTCCATGGTATCCCTGCAAGTCGGCACATGGCACTGAAGTAATCTCCAAGAACGCTGTATCGACTCGGATACCAGATACGTCATTGAAAGTTGTATCTTCAGGCAGCAATGGAGCGCTCAAGGTGACTGAGCCTTTCACTCCACGAGGCACATTAGCGCCATTAGATAGAGTTGTGTTGCTGTAGGAGAGCTCGATATCAGCACGACCATTCGCATACTGATGGAATCCAAAAGATTGCAGGCTGCAGACGGACTCACTAGAAGAATATTTGGTTGTCGCATACTTTGCCGTTGGTCATGATTGGCTAGTTTAAACATTAGCAGTGCTCATCGTCGCGAAATATTTTGGTGCATGGTGATATTCCTGATTTGAGAAAGTGCTCGTAGACACAAGAAGAAGGAAACACACCTGATTGGTCACATTGACGTAGCTAATGAAATGAGTAAGCATTCAAGAGCAGAGATGTAATGGGGTTGGTTACTCACAAGTTCGTGTGCCATGGTCCAATACTAGCCGTATCCTTGAACTTGATCGCAACGGTCGGTTTTGGTGGAAGCTCGAACGCGCTGTAAGCTTTGAAGTATCTCTCGCCAGGGCATGAAGCATCTTCGGAGTAGCCATGCGCCTCAAGGTTTGGGCTGAAAGTCGCAGGCACTGGAACAGTTCCATATTCGGGAAGGGCGCCTGCAATTCGCATCAGCAGACAAATCGCCGTGAAATGTCACGAGAATGTTCATTGACATCAGGTAGATCAGCTCACCTATGCCCAAAAGGTTCGTAGCGGTAATTAAGAGATACTTATTGTATGTGTAGCTGGAGTATCCATCGTTGAAGAGATCCACAAATGGAAAGAAAGTGTGAACAGTCTGTCTTCACATCAGAGGAAGGAATTCTGACAACGGAGGGATGCGAAATACCTGAAAGTCGTCCACCTTGAAGCTTATAGCCTTCAGACCAACATCGTGATCAACACCAGAACGGACTACGAGCTATTTCGTAGAGTCAGCACGACCTGGTGGACTAAAAGTTTCGAGATGGGTGTGACGTACAGGATAGGAGTCTTCGGGGAAGCCAGGAAGGACTGTTCAGCATGAATTAACATCACATTTTCTTCACCGAACGTTCACGAGATTGTATGCCAGGAGCTCGTTGACTTGTCTCAAACAATGGTGAACTCGAGAAAACACATACGCTCGCGGTAGGCCTTTTTGTTAATACTCCACTGCTCTGGAATGAGAGACCGAGCAAGTTTGTAGGAGATAGGGACAACCTATCAGAAGAAGCGATATTAGGCAGACAATTCCGGAATCGAGAGGAAGATGTCACTCACAAATATGGTACTGTTAAATGTACCAGTGATCCCGTTGGGATAGGTATCTGCGATTGGATTTGGAGCCGATTCCTTGCTAGATGGTGCAAGTGAACCGCCCTGAGCGCCGACACCGATGAAAAGGAAGCTGCACAGAACAGCGACGTTCCGTAAAGCTCTGAGGACGCTCATGATGGTTCGAATAATTCCGTTCTGTATGATTGTTTCGAAAGACTCATTAACAGAGGTGACGAGTTGAAGGAGGCCGAGAAAAAGCTGGAGGAATTGTACGGTTATTGTTTTTGTTATAAAAAACTTTCGTGGCGTGGCAGAGTTCAGCTTCTAAAGAGTGCACCAATCCAACTAGACCCAAGGAGCTCAGGCAGAATGTATCCCAATAAAGATACAATGGGAAGTCTGTGAAAAATAAGCATCAAATTCGCAACCCCAGGCGGAACTAGGAGGTACGACCCCTTATACTAAGGGAATGCAGATGTGTCTTAGCTCACGCGGATCAGATCATCTCCGGATTATCATCCCAAAATTTAACTTCGGGTGCTGCACTTTCATTGGCCTAGTCTCACGGGACTTGGTGTAACGGACCGGGCGGAAAAGTAACTATAGTGACCGGACGAACTAAGTTGCGTTAGGTCAAACCTTCAATGACAACATCGGATGAGAGTTTGAGACTTCTGCGTCAGTGGATTTCGAAGTACGCGGGATCTGCGAGTCTGGACCCCTCCGTAATTGTTGCGTTAGGATGTTGACCGAAGTATGAACATGATAATACAAGTTGATGCTGGAGGAAGAACACAAAGACTGAATTGTTGATCACGACGAAGAATGCCAAAACAGCGTGAGCGATGATTGCATCCAAGGAGACCCATCCATCGAGACTTGACATGTGCTAGGATTTGTCTTGTATAAAGTCTAGAGCCCTGATTCTTCTCGACTCCAGCGCCAGATATCCGAGGGTAATCTGTTAGATGCGGACTACCTAGGCCAAGTACTTGTTAAACCAGTCGACGCCTTGCTTCTCAGCATCATCCATCGACTTCTTATCTTTCTCTGAAGACCAGTCACCCCTAAGCGCGAATCCGTGAACTTGATCTTCGTAGATTCTCAGCTCATGGGGAAGGTCGGTCTTCTTAGCCATGACATCTTGAATCTGACCAACGGTGCTTTTGTCGAGGAGAGAGTCTGAATCGCCCACAGCAAGCGAAAGAGGCTTTGAAACACCGTCGAAATCACCTGGGACGGCAACAAGTGAAGGATGACATGCGTATGCAGCATCAACGATGCCGTGAGCAGCGAGAATTGCGTAGCGACCGCCCCAGCAGAATCCAATTGTACCAACCTTTCCAGTACCCGGGATTTGGCGGACCGCGTTGATGAAAGAGTCAATCAGAGGTTTTGAAACTGCTTCACGGTGCTTGAGCAACCATGGCGGCAGCGTGGTCCCAACGGTGGCAGTGGCCTTTGTCTTATCAATCATCGAGAGCTGTTCGCGCACCTTGAGAGGAGGCTCAACAGAGTTCAAGAACTCGAGCGGAAGAGAGTCTCCCTGGTGGACATCTGCCCACTTGATTAGCATGATCTTCCATTGCATCCTGCAGCTCTGTGAATGCGAAAATATCTTTTAACAAGCATCAGGAGCCTTGCATACCTAACAAGTCAAGTGATCACGAACATATTGCTACTTTTGAGACGGAGGAAGCCTACCTGGAACATAACAATAGAACCCAGCTTTCGCGTAATTGTCTGCCAGAAGTCGGACATTCTTGAATTCCCACCCAAAAACTGAAAGAAGAGATCAGAGAAGTTAAAAAAGTCGGATTGTTTCAGCGAGACTTACTGTCTACGAGAAACACAACTGTCTTGGCTTTTGAGCCATCTTTCGGTGTTGCAACATAGGTTTGCAAGTTATCAATAGTTTCAACTGTGCCTTTTGGCTCTCCGTTCTGGATTTTCCCCGAAAGGCAACAATCACTCATACCAACACCAGTAGACATCTTGGACAATTGGCGACAAATGTATTGATAGCGGCTGTTAAAAATATACTTTAATAATTTGAAGACGAGTGATCAATTGCGGAATTTTCTGTAGGAAAGAACTCAAACTGAAAAAGGGCGGGGTCGTTCACTCTATTGTATTGTTGCGATGACGTTTAGACAATCTTGAGCTTCCCCCTGTCTCGACTTTAGCTCATGCACATCTCTGGGGACGAGATGCAGGTTTGATTGGGTACATTGATGTGGCAAAAGATCCCGGAACATTCTCCGTGCTATCGGGTTACTAGAACATGTGCCGCGGAAGAGCCAGAGCTAAGATGTTGAACACCTTGTTGGAGGCTTGAAAACACGGGCAGATGGAATTGCCAACAAGATTCGGCTTACCATACTTTTTTGTGGGGGAACAGTAGTGCGACGCCGTCAAGTAATTCCTGGTGCAACTGCGTGGTCCAATTCCGTTTTGAGGTTCAAATGTGTTTATTTTCATTCGATTCTTTCACGAACTATCCTCGGCTTCTATTGTTACAAGATCTCCAACACGTATTGTTGGAAACTGGCTCATCTTCGTGATGTCTTTGGATGGTACATGACACATATGAGAGCCAAAGAAGATCTTTGAATCGAATCTGCGTGTCTTTGCCAGGCTTACAAACGGCTGGTCGTTCTTCTCTGCTGTATCCTGATCGATACAGATCATATGGCATCTCCGACAAGATCCTAGCATCTGGAATATTTGCTCTCCTATGCGTAAAGTTGTCCAGTGGTCTTCGCTGTATGGTTCTTGGTTCTCGGGTTGAGAAGAAGCCAAAACAACGTTGGCTCGAAACACAGACGCGGAGGCAGGCTTGCCGCCTACCTTCGAGATTTCCTCGTTCAATGCGTCAAGACTCGATCTGTTGATGGCGAGAATTGGACTTTCATTTGAAAGGAGAATGGGCCGTCTCTGTACTTCAGTGTCTGAATCTGGAGGTGTCGGAGGGGCTAAGGGGCCTTTATCATGGCATGTTTTGAATGAGTTCCACTGAGGCTTCTGATGCTTTTGCATATGTGCCTTTGCATGCCTCATACTAAAACCTGACCCGCCAGCCGGAAAACGAGTAAGAGCGCACGGAACATGGAGTATCCTGGAAAAGAAATCGTTGATCTCTGGTCCTGCATATGTGTGCGCAACAATAGCGTCGCCGCACACGCGTGATGGCTGAGTAGCATTGAATGATTTAAAAAAGGCAGGATTGGATGAAAGAGGTACTGCAATTTGTTCGATAGATCCGACGGATCGCACTCGTAATAGACCTTTGTCGAAATCAATTTCCGGTCGGATTAAGGCCATGCGCGGATGCCGCTTCTGGCTCAATGCTTGCCCGGTACCTTGATGGACGAGACACCATTCCCTGTCCCATGCGAGGCCCTCTGGTCTCACTTCCCAGTCAGTGTCGAGCGGGACGTCAAGACCACCGCAGCTCTTGATCGGGTAGATAGTCAGGCTTTCCACGATGAGTTGACCTGCACCAGCGATTTAGCAGGCAAAATCTTGAGTCGACTTGAAAACACAGTGACCGGAATCATTCGGGGGCTTACCGGATGAGTGGGTACCTGGCATCCTTTTACTAAGCGAGGAAATGGTCTTTTCAACATAGAATTCGTTGACAAAAGCAAGGAAGGCGTCCACGTCGCTCATCGTGGACATAGCGCCAATGCTTGCGCGAATTACGCCTGTAATCTTCCCAGAATATATGTCTGTTTCGGCACCACATCTGAAGCCAGCTATCCCCGCAGGCAGTCAGTAATGATCTTTCTAGAATTATGAGATACCAAGCTTTCTGCATCATAGCTAAAAATCAAAGATAAGGGTTATGTTTGACATACCAGAGAAGTTCTTTCGCATCTCCCACGGTTCAAGTCCCAAACACGCAGCAACGCCTCCCGGATTACAAAGTCCACCACTTCTAACGTGGAACTTTCGGACAGCTGCTAGCTTTTCAAACTCGGTATTACTGACCCAGGCCCCTTGACTATTCCGTAAGTTGAAAGCGATGATGGGACCTTGACTCTTGCCACTTTTCTTGTAGGCAGGTGCGTGGGAATACATCTCGCAAACGGGGTCAGAATTGGCATGACGGAGTGACATCAGGCCATCATACAACCTCTGCGCTAGGAATGCAGTATGCTGTGCAATTTGGTCCATTGACCCGTACAATTTCTTGTGCACATCAATAGCAGCATCTAAGGCGAGGATACTATGAAACGGAAGTGAGCCATCCTCCAACCTCTCGTGGAGGGAGTCTCCTTTTGTAACATGCCATTGCTCCTTGTTGCACAGAACCACATCGACTGTTCCGCCACCAAAGTACTTCCGTTCCTTCAGGATAGCGCCAGATTCCTTTCGGACAATCAAAGCGCCAAGATCGGGGAAGCCAAATATTTTGTAGAAGCTCAGGACTGTGAAGTCTGGAGCTGTGTCGGCATTGCTTAAGTCTAGCTGATCGGTCGAGACAAATGCAGAAGCGTCCAGAAGCGTGTAGATTGGCGAGATGACAGAGTTGTTTCGAGCTCTTGGAATCCACGAAAGTGGTAGCCGTCTTCCATCCATGTTGGACTGCGCGGGATACGCGAACAAGTTGGCACCCGGGTCTAAGTTGTCTCCTACTAGAGGTGCGCCAGACGAAAGCCACCGCTCAACATCCTCATCGTCGAGGCACCGACTCGCATTTGCACTTTCTCGAACTCCAACCAAGCTCGTATGCGCATCTTGATGGTATCCGTAGCTGTACCCGCCTTCGTGATCGCGAAAAGCATCCATGACGAGCTTTATTCCAGCCGTCGCATTCGCCGTGAACACGATATCGAATAACGCGGGGTCGGCTTTGAAAAATTGTAACACTTTCAGACGAATATCTTCAATTCTATTGGTGGAGAGTTGGGATGATGGAGAAGCCGAATGAGGATTGCCGTACAGGTTTGACATCATATCAGCCATGAACTTCTCCATAAGCGATTTCGAATATAGTGTTGTGCCGGCATGATCGAGGTAGGTACCATCTATACATCGTTGTCAGCCTGCTCATTCAGCCCCTCAAGTCTTGTCTGGTTACCCTTTAGCATAGGATACTCCTCATCGCGTAATGCTTCTACATTGTGATTATACCCATTCGCCATTATCTAGAAGCTTCTCGCGAAGATATAGGGATCGCTTTGAGCTTATGAGCTTTCAAAAATGCGTGCTTGTTGAGGAAGGCAAGAGCTTGCTTGCAACAACAGTAAGCAATTGCTTGTGATTGTCAAACCGGTTCAAAGATGCTTTGCTCTCTTGAAGAGAACAGCATTAACCAGGAATGAAGTCGAGTTTTCATCTTCCTCAGTAGACTGGATTGCCTAACTGACAAACAAAGCAACGCCAACGCGGAGGTCAGCGCTCAAGAGTGGAAGTGTGGAAAAGTGGTGGTTGTCCCCCAACCTTATCGACAATCGGAGCTCGCCTTTTGCCTTCGAGCTTCGAGCCCGCACCTGTAGCGCATCTTCGGGACAGGGATCTGGTCTCTTAGTGGATCTTTATGCCTGATACTTGTATCAGGCCGCAACAGAAATCGCGACAAAGCTCAAATATTTTGGTTTGAGATCGTGCAAATTGGTATATCACACATCCAACATGCTGCGCCCAATATTACCACGAGCGCGATTCTGCCTCAACTCATTCCGTCGGTCACTGGTCACTGTACCAGAGATCAATCCGAACTTCAACAATGGAGTCCCGGGACTGCTCTCGCCTGCTGGCTTCGACATTGCATGGACGCAGTATCAAGGATTGATGGTGGAGAAGCTCAACAACCTAATAGCTGGTACGCCAGACTGAATCCTTTATTCAAATCATTCTAGTCATGCTAGAAGCTCTAAGCTGGCTCTAGAGCGCCATTTGGGAGGTGCAATGGACACGCCCTGGCTAACTTATACTCAGGAGGAGACTACGAATCTAAACCCCCGAAAGATATTCTCATTAAATACGCCCGAGATCCAAACTCCGCTCCCATCTTCAACTACGCATCAATGGCATTCAACAACCACTTTTTCTTCGAGGCTCTGTCGCCCGAGCCAACAGCCATGCCAGAAGCCCTTCAAGCCGACCTCGAGCAGTCATTCGGCTCCATTGAGACCCTCAGGCGCGAATTTGTCGTCACAGCAAGCTCGATGTTTGGCCCAGGTTTCGTTTGGTTGATGAAAAACCGTGCGGGAAAATACACAATACTATGCACATATTTGGCCGGCTCGCCGTTTCCGGGAGCTCATCACAGAAAACAAACGGTGGATATGAATACGGAGGACAAGTCTGTATCAGAGGCGATACGGAGGTTGCAGAGGGAAGATCCCGTTAATACTGTTGGAGCTCATGGACAGCATAGCCAGAAGAAATTGGCACCTGGCGGAATCGACATCACTCCAGTTCTGTGCATCAACATGTGGGAGCATGTCTATGTGGCGGACTACGGCGTGGGGGCCGGTGGAGTCGGAGGAAAGAAAGCATTCGCAGAGAGTTGGTGGCATACAATCGACTGGTCCAAGGTGGAAGAGAGGGCGAAGCCAGCACAGGGAAGGAAGCCAAGTCTATTGATCTGATCAGCTTTGTAGCATACTGGGAGCATTGAGACGGGCGTTCGGGTAATGGGCCCACGACGTGTACTATACTGTACGAGGATGATAGACTGGATGGAAAGCTGTACATTGTATACAAAGGGTAACCATACCATGGGCATGGCCGTTGCCCTCTTCGGGACAATTCCTCGTGCTGTTTGCTTAGCGAATATCGCACGTCCGGACAACGCCTCTAGTGGAGGCTCAGAAACTCAGCTCATTTTCAGATAACCGGTCACTTATCGTCTACAGACCTGTTCAATCTTCTCAATGCTGGTAGTTCCACACTTGTTAACGGGTTCTCATGTTTGTTTGCCACTTGAAGCAATTCAAATTCTGTGGCCAAGCTCAATATTGATTCATTTCATTTGTCATTCGAATTAAACTACTATCCCTAAAGGAGTGTTCTACTTCCATTCCAATCCAATCCCGACCCTCTTCGACTTCAAGTGAAGTATAGGGCACATCAAAAATCAAACGCCCAATCAATGCCGCCTGCTGAAAGTACTCTCGAAAGTTCTCGATCATTAATCGAAGTGAAGAATGCACAAATGCCACTCGCTCAGAATATAAAACTCAAAGTGGTATAATGAACCTCCTTAATGAATGTCCCTCTCTTTCCTGCTGGTGTTTCCGTATCTCAAATCATGTTACCGTTGCAGTTGACTTCATAGCCGTCAGCCTTTTGCTTCAATGCTTTGGCGAGCATCAACTCTCTCATCCAGTCAATGCGCTCGTCTCGGCTCTTGACAGCGAAGTAGTGCGTCTTTGTCTTTGCACCAGCATCCTTGCCTTCACCGCCGTTGTTGACCATGGCGCTCTCCCTCTTCCTCAATCTCACGCCCTTGTCGATGGCGGCGGGAATGAGCTGGAAAGCAAAAGCGGACTCGTCTTTCTTGTCCTTGCTGCCTCGAGAGATGTTCATCGCTTTGAAGGCTGCGTTGAGCTTAGAGCCCGAAGCGAGAGAAGAGCAGGCAATGGCATAGTCGTCTACATCTATGTACTCGAGAGTCTCGAGTGCGTTGGCATCTTTGTGCATAGCAAGGCGAGTGCCTTTGAGGGTGAAGTGGTGCTCGTGCCATTCATGGCGGAGCATCTTGGTCTTGCGCTTCTTCATCCAGCCTTGAGCTGAGATGTCGTCGGCAGTGCGCTGCGCGGGTTGAGTGATAGGAGACCATGGGTAGGAATTGGAGTGTTGGTGACCTTGGTGGGTAGGAGGCTGGATCTGATGGGCGTGGAACTTGGTTTGGGTAGGGGGAGCTGTGGAGATGTTCTCGTCGACACGAGGCATGGCGGGGAATGATGGTCGACGAGCGGAGGTGCGTGACATGGTGCGGGTTGGTGGAGCGGGTGCCGGTGCGGGAGCATGGCGGTACGACATGTTGGGTGGAACGGACTGGGAAGCATCTCGTGCAACAGGACCAAGGGGAACGGCAGTCACTGGGATATCCATCTCAGAGAATGGCGTGCCGAATCGGTAGACAGCTGTGTTTGGAGATTGAGTTGCACTGCGGAGATCTGGGGACATGGCCTCCACACGCTCCATACGGTATGGAGAGAAAGCATTGGCACTTGCAGACCTTGGTGGTGGTTGTTGTACTGGACGAGGAGGTGGAATTGCAAGTCGGGGCAGATTGTGAAGCTTGTTGTGGGTAGGACCAGCTGGAGCCTGGAGAGTTGGGAACATCTCGTATGGCGGAGAAGGGGGCTCTTCTGATGACCATTGCACATGATTGGGGTCCATATGCTGGAATCTGAGGAACTGCTTGACATTCTCCTGGGGATCGCGGAGTTGAACATTGCGCAGACTGGCTTCCTCCAAATGACGGAAAGCTGGGACAGTAGGTCCAAGAACATCGGAAGAAGCAACGACAGAGGGTACAGCATCGGAGACAGGTCGAATAGCTTCAGCAACAGCGCCAGCAGTGAGTGGATTTCCGGGATCGCCAGCGATCCAGATAGATCCACCCTCAGGGCTTACTGGGTGGTCTTTCTTGAAGTTATCGATCAGTCGCTGTTGTTTCCTCCACTTCGAGCAATTCTCGCCCTTGGCGCACTTGTGAGGTTTGGGCATGAGCTGCTCAATACCGACGATGGAGACGGATTCGAGAGGCGAGATGATGTCTGCAGGTCCTCGTGCTCGGTGTCGCCGGCGAGAACTCTTACGGCGCTTTGGCTCCTCGTCTGAACCACATTCTCCATTCCGCTCTCGCCTCGATGTATGTCTGGAAGGTCGCTGGAAACCATTCTGCTGGAACTCGACGCAGGGCGACATCGCTTCATCAATTGGGGTTGGAGGCTTCGGTGTGCCAGGCGCACTGCCTCTGAGCACATGGATCTCGTTCCAGACCTTCGTCCGTTGTCCGAAGGAGGGGATGTCGAGCTCTCGGAGATCTTCAAACTTGAGCGTTATCAGAATTGCGCCGGAAATATCATTCTCCTCGAACTTCTCAACGATTGATGGTTCGAAGCCAGCATCGTACATCCATCTCGCGACCTGGCGGGGTGTCCAAAGCGCAACCTCATTCAAGTTCATGTTTTCAACGGCGTCTGTCAGGGAGCTTAAATGGCGGTGATGGCGTGATGGTATCTCAGGAACTCTCGGCGCATCCATCTGTGCTCTTTGGAAACTTGATGGGCGCGGTGTCATGGGGGACATCGCTAAGGTATATTGGTCTTCGTCTTCTTGTATTGAGGAGTCGACCGAAGCTCGGAAAAGATGAGGCCCTCGAGGTCCTTCAACTGCTTGTTTCGCCGAGATATCGAAATGGAAGCCATTGAATTCGTTTGAATTCGGACTGGGTGTATGAACTTCTTCAAAGGATGATAGTGTCCTTTCACTTCTTCTGCTACTCTGGTTCTTGTTAGTAGGCAGGATTGAAGTTAGCGTCGCAGAAACGTACCGAGTTGACACTATGCCGTGGAGAGTTGTCTTCTATCTCGCTCATATCATCCTCAAAGTCTGTGTCGAACTCGGTGGCCTCGGACATTGGTCGTGGCGCCAGCGCCTTCATGTTGAAAAATGCATCTCTGGGTTGTCCCTTTTGGAACATCTCTACTCTGGGATCGATGGGCGTCATTGGTGATGTGGAAGGCTGCCCGAGAGTCAGTATCCCTAGTAGAGGCGAACTTCCTGAATCGTCGACATACCATTGTGCCCGCTATATAGTTGGGTATCTTCAGTGAGGGTATTGCTAGAATACTAGCTTTTGCCGTTGCCGGTTGACTTTCTAGTATATGCTGAGGATGATTACAGTATGACAATGTTTAGGAAATCGCAAGCAATCAAAAGTGGTAGGGCGCAAAAAGTCAGAAACAACAAGAAAGAAGGCGTCGAAGATGCCGGCGCTTGGTCGAGTATATGTATCGAGCTCAACCGCCTCGATATCATGGGCTTCCGTCGTCAAAGCGCCAATGGCCAGCATAATGCTGGTATAGGACGTCTGCATTGTGACCTGTGCTCAGTGCTCTGCAGGAGTGACTGTGTGACTATTCTTGACCTGACTTGCTTTGCTTCGAGCGGCTTCCTTCACCGTTGGCTGGAGAAGCGGTGGTTCGGCTGTCGGTGCAGATAGAAACCACCCCACGATGCAGCAACGGCCAGTAAGAGCAAGGCTGCTGCAGGCGAGGCACAAGACTGCAGGATGCCCAATGAGGGAGCGGGAAAAGTCATGGATTTTTCATGGTTTCTGGAGGACATTCTGTGATTGGGTACGGGAATAGATTTTACGCGCCCACCTTCGTCTGTCAGAACCCAGCTACTTCGTGCGATTCGTCTCTTCAGCGAGATCTGGATTCATCAACGACCTAGATTTATCTAGAGTGGCATCGTTGCTACGGGACGAGCAGGACCCTGTGTCCGCTAGAGAGAGCAGAAATCTAATGTTTACCATGTCGGGGGCCAATGATGCTGAGAAGATGGCCTGAGAATCGAGAACCCCTTTTCTCGCGAGTCGTGAGAAGGAGCGGGCCGATGGCATGTGGACTATCCGAACAGCCTGTGGAGAGGAAAGGGAGGGAGGACGGGAGGAAGGGACCGGCTGCTTCCATCTCTCTCTGGGGGAGAAGTGGTAGCTGGTAGGCAACGGAGGGATCAACAAATCTCGGGGGCTAGGAGACATATTTTGGCGAAAAATCTGGGGGCTAGGGGCCATTTCCACTCCTCTTCTCAACAACAGCCATATCCGCCATTACTTGGCTCTACAGTTGAGTGATCATCCTGCATGTGCCGGGTGATTGAGCAAAGTGGTTCATCTGAGATTTGCATTCCGTATCTAACGGCTGTGAGTACAATGCTGTATGGCCCCCTCGCTCGACTAGAGGTGATGTGCTGCATAGAATGCACGTCTTTGCGGAATGTTCACTTGAAGATACAGGGATCAAATCAGCCAGATGCACGAGATCCTAGATTTCACTTCCCGTCCCGCCCCCAATCCCAGTCTGTGGCTGGCCGTGGCGTTCTGGAAATGCAAGAAGCGAAGCCGGACCAACCCCTCCTGGCGTTCATGTTGCACCACTTTTCAACATCACTATAACACAATGCGTATCAATCACAACCCCGCTTCGATATCTTTGTATACTAATCTTGGGCCGCAATGGATGTCTCAACCTCGATCGATTCATTTCAGAAATGAAGTCCGATTGTTCAATTGAAACTCCAGACAATCTTGCAAGTCTGGCTGCTCAAACAATTTCAGGTCACGAAGCTCATCTTTCAATGGCAGGATTTCAGGAGCTGAGCAGTTGAGTTCCCGCGTGACAAAATATTGGGCCGTCTTTGGCCGAATTCAGGAAGCATTGGATACAAATTGACCGTCGAAAACTCCCCCCCATTCCTCAACAATACAAATTTGATGGGTCCTCATGTGGCACGACGGCGAACTGTCTCGTTGAGTGTTTGACCGAGACTTAATAACGAGCTCTCCAGGTCTCAGCACGGAGCTGGCCAATTGCTGCGCGAAAAGCACTCACACAGCACTCATGTGATTGAATTTTGATGCGAGATTCCTTGCGAATTCTTTCAAGAAGAGACAGATCAGATTCACGGAGGCCCAGAGGTCCACGAGTATGAGGCCGTCATTGAACAATGGCATGGTTTCGGAAAGATGGTGGGTGTCACGATGTTCGCAGATACTTTGGAAGACATCGAATCGCCACGCTAGAACCAAGAATCTTCAGCACGCAAGAAACCCACCCTGGACAGGCATGTGGATAAACGAGAAATCGCAGCTGCAGCACCCGAATGGAATTGTCGAATGGATTGACTAGTGTCATCCTGATCAATCGCATTCGAAATGCGGTGTTTATGCCTTTCACTATTCGGGATGTCCTTGACGGAGGGAGATGAGGTCGCATTTTGCTCGTCAAGCGATGATGATTCCAATTACTTTGATAAGCAAGCCCCCTCTCAGGCTCACAGGCTTCTCCGCCCTTCAAGCTTAAGTTTGCTGAAACGAGCACTAGTTCCTACACTATTTCGTTTGAGGGATCATTAAACGAGAATGCCCCTGTCCGGCACTGGACACCTCGATATCACGGTGACATAACGGCTCCATCTACAAGCTTGATCCTGCTCTGTTGATGATCCGCACATGCGCAAATGAGTAATTGCTCGATCTGTCACGAACTCAAAGCATTCATTTTCTTCACCCTTGGCATGGCATGATGAATAAGATCCTCACGATAAGAAATGGGGCTCAGGGTTGCGAGGCTTTCGCATGCTGCCGAAGGAGAGCCTATCCACTTCTGTCAGAAGCAGATGTAGATGTGGGGGTGGAGATGGGGACAGCATTCAGGGCTTCGGAAAGTGAGACTAATTAGTTGCTCTTTGATGATGGGATTGATGGGATTGTTGGATAATGATCCAAAATAGAACTGCATTGGGCGGTTATGCCCCTCACGGAATCACACATTTGGCGCTGATAGAAAGGGACAAAATTAGCATTCAATAGTTTGAATGTTCCCAAACAGTCTGCATTGGGATCATTTATGTTTCTTTAAATAGGTTAATTTGCTCGTCCGAGATCGTTATCACAGATTATGCAAGTGCCAGGATGGGCTCGAGCACATGCAGCTAGATGTTTCTCCGCAAAGCTCACAGGCCTCATGGCGGCATGATTGGCAGGAAAAAAAGCAGGGGCTCCCCCCTGCTCCCTTGTCGAAATGGATTAACTGGACGGGAGCGTCCGCTGCAAAGGGCGCTAATGCAGGCTTGTGCGCAAGTCACATCCTCTTTTTTCAACGTCGCTTCGATGCTGTCCAACCATCCGCTATCACGAGATGCCACACCTTCTCGCTCCCAGCCCTCGTTGTGTGTTTCTGGAGTGGACAGCATGATGAAGGCTGCCATCCCTGGTCCAGGTCCCTTGCTGAGAGCAGGAAAACACAGTTCGGACGGGCATCACTGGTCGAAAGTCTCGGCCAATCTCGACCAGACCGCCTTTTGGCGCTACACTACTCGAGTTCAGTACACGATTCGACGAATTCAAGATTCCGAATATCAAAGGCCTTCTTCATTGGGACATTGGCTTTGTTCAACTGACGAGTGAGGGGCCTTCTCACCGCCGACTTCGCTTGTTGGCGATTGTTAGTGGTGGGAGACCTTGTTCGAGACTCGAGATCTCCATCTCCACTGAGTCTAACATGATTGCGCTGAGTTGACTCAGAGAAAGCCTAATGACCCCCTGATCTTGATCCCTCCGCACAGAAGCCTGCCGGCTGATCGGAAGGGAGATCGACAAGCAGCTAGCTATATTGCTGTAGGCAAGGCAGAGCAGGACGTGCTCTGCAGACGAAGCTCAAAGGAAGCTTCTGCAGCGGTTATCCGGTCTCGTTGCAACAATGGATGTGGTCCGTGAGAGACTTTGGCGAATATGCAGGTAAGGAAGACGAAATTGATTGACAGCAACATGGGTAGCTATCGAGCTGCATGTGGCCCTGCAGGAAGCATGGACCATAGATGACAGGGAGGGGTGAGCATTACAGTGTAGTGCTACTGTAGTAGGGAACAGGGGGCGGGAGCGAGGAAGAGAGCACCGGCAGCCGATCTGGTTCGCGAGACTTGAGTCGTTCGTCCATCCCTCAGTCAGTGAGGCGACGCTACCTGCAAGACTAACTTCACAGTGAGTCGTCCGCTAAAGGCAACCTTGACGGATCAAGGACTTTTCCCGTGTGTACTTACAGTAGTACAGCCAGGGGACGCCAATAAATGGCTGCATAGGCAGTCGGGGGCGGGGCGGTTGGGCCATGGACTGCATGAGGCGCCTCGCGAAAATAGGACGATGACAGTCTTCTCCTCCTCTCCTTGTCCCCCACTGGCTATCTACGGCTCCTTCGAACTCCCAACCCTGCACAATATTCTGGTCTTGGTGTGCTGCCCGAAATGGATCCAACCAGTGCAAGCTGGTGCTGCCCGCGGATATTCGACCTGCAGCAACTGGCCTTTGGTTGGCCCATACCCGGTTTCTGTCCAGCATCTGCTCAACGGAGCCATACATACCCCCCTGCCTTAGCCCACTCTCCATATGAACACCATCTTGAACTAGCCGCACGTGTGCATGTGGTGGACTGGAGTACCTAGCCATCAGCAGGCGTGGGCTGGGCCGGAATAGAAAATCGTCTCAATTGGATGTCCAGAAATAGATCTCTGGATAATCGAGGCTTGAGCTGCATTTCGAAATGTTCTCATATATGAACCAACACACAGCTTCATTTGCTTTCAACGCTACGAGAGTTGAAGGCCATTGTTGTGTACCTGTCCCTCGTCGTCCTTCCTCTACAACTCCGCCCTCACAACAACTCCTCATCGCCTCGAACTTGTATCCATATCAAAGTTAAGCTGGACTTGCTTTGACCGTCACTCATTAATAATTTAATCGGTCCCTGGTCTCGCCAATTATCAATTCGGCATATCCTGGTCTCTCATCGCTGCAATATAGCACTTGGACCCGATCCGCTTGGCCCTGCCCCGACCATTTGCCTGCGAGGTACAAATGTCAACACAACCCCCCCAACCACAGTTCATGGGCAGATCGAACGTCACAATGGCGGTCGCTCAACCAAAGCCAAAGCCGGCTCCAAAGGCCAACTCTACCCCTAAAGGAAAAATGCAAATGCATCGAAGATCAAGAACAGGTTTGTTGGAATTTACTTTAATTCCGGTCATCTTTCCTACTGTTGTTGGCATGAGATGAATGCTGACTTAATATTAAAGGTTGCTACACATGCAGACTACGAAGGAAGAAGTGCGACGAGGGGTCGCCAGCTTGCACCGCATGCAAACATCTTGGACTCCGCTGCGAATATAAGAGACCCATGTGGTGGAGTAACAATGATCAACGGCGGATGCAGAAAGACAACATCAAGATGATCATTAAGCGGAAAAAGCTCACGGAGAAGACCACCTCTTCAACCACGAACCAAGTCATGACTCCTGGCTCGGAAACACCTCCTGGACTGTCACATTCTCTGCCAACATCGGCCACATTTTCTGATCCACTTGATCGCACTCGGTCTGCCTCTATCGATTCCCAGTTATCGCTCTTCGACTTCAATGCGCCGCCACACATCGCAGACTACACAGCATACAACGCGCAAATGCATTCATCACATTCGCAGTATGCAATGTATCCAGATTACTCACCATACGAAGTCGATGTCAAGACCGAAAGACAAATGTTTGTTAACGATATTCCAACCCGTCGCGAATCAACAATATCCACGTTCAGCACCTACCATCCACCACCACCCCCAGAGGCAATGCTTCCATCGTTTCCAGTTGACAATGACTGGGAGGGATCATACGGTGATCGAAAGGAGTCTATGGCTGAAGAAGCTCTGAACACCAACCTTTTCGACTTTTCTCATGGCCCGCCTTCGACTGTTCGCCAAGTTGCCATTGAGCTTGACGAGGGCGATCAAAGGCTCCTCGACCACTTCATTGCGGACGTCCTCCCGACGGTCTTCCCAATCCTCGAGACAAATCAGCATGGGTCTGCACGAACAGATTACGTTCTTCCTGCTCTCCAGAGCAATAAATGTTATCTTCACTGTTGCTTGAGCATTGCGGCGCAGCATTGCAAAGCCACCATGAACATTCAGGGGGAACAGATCGACAACGATATCATGCGCCACCGATATGCAACGATATCCGAGCTCTGCGAGGCACTTAACCGGGACACAGACCACTCATCAATTCTGGAGGCTACCCTCGGCATGATCTTCTTCCAAACGTCAGTCGGCCGATATGATGATTCGCTACCAGACATCCCTTGGCACCAACATTTCCAAGCAGCCATCTCGCTTGTCCAAAAACTAGAGCTGAATCGCATGGTTTCAGAATCCCATGATCTCATCCAATTCAACATGACCCTCACAGCTTGGATTGATATTCTCGGCTCCACCATTCAGGGCCGCGCGCCGACTTTCGCTCACACATATCGGGAAAAGCACTTGTCGTCAACAAACTCGTCTCTCGGGCTGCGCGAGCTCATGGGTTGCGAAGACCGTGTCATGTACCTGATTTCTGAGATCGCCTGCTTAGAAGCTCTCAAGAAGGACGGCATGGATGACATTCAGCTTTGCCAACATGTGCACGCTCTTGGTGATCAAATCGGACTTACTGAAATCGGCGACTCTGGACCAAAAATCCCATACAACGCGAATGGTGTCCTGAGCCCAAAGCAGTTGAGCAAGAACATGACAGCTGCGTTCCGCATTGCTGCAAGAATCTACCTGTGCAGCCTTGTTCCCGGATTCACACCTAGCCAAGCAAGCTGTGTTGGTCTTGTTTCAAAGCTCACTCAAGTACTGGAGTTCATTCCTTCCGGACAACTTGGATTCGACCGCAGTCTCGTCTGGGTGTATCTCATTGGTGGCTCAGTCAGCACAGCCGACTCTCCATTCCGAGGCTTCTTCGAGGAGCGTCTCTCTGCCCTCGGCGAACTCGCCAATTTCGGCAGCTTCGGCCGCGTCGCATGCCTCCTCAAGGAAGTATGGGGACATGTCGATGGACGCTTTAGTCCAGGTGGTGGAGAAGCACATTACGTCTCCTGGAGAGATGTAATGCAGATGAAGGGTTGGGATTTCTTGTTGATCTAGACAATCCCGGCCTAGGACCTTCGACTGGTTTTTGAAGGTTACCGAAAAACTTACATTCTGCTGTTGTGCAGTGACTGGTACAGTGTATCAGATCACAATTTTCACTTCACCTCGGACGTCGAGCGCCCATGATAGAGTCCCGGAGACGATTGATTTACACGTTGGGATTGGGCTTTGACGAGGATGAATTGTCCGAGCTGCGCTGGAATACCTCCAGACTTAATAGGCTCGAGAACGCATGATGAATGGGACGAAGTAACGCCTGGAGATCAAGGGTTTGATCAGAGTGATTTGGGACGGGAAAGGATGGGAGGGGATGGAAAGGCAATAGGGCAGGATGACGACTCGGATGATGGATCGTTTCTCACACTTCAACAACATCATTGTATCAGTCGATACTTTGATACACGTTCTTCACAAGCGATCTAGCATTTACATATTTTGGCATACCCACAGCAACGGCGTTTCGGATGGGCTTGTTTATCGTTGGTTCCAGTGCTTTGGGAAGGAATCGGAGCGGGTGGGGGCTATGGGTATTCATTGGTCTGGGTGCATACAAGACGTATGGGAGGGAACCCTAGATGGGCCAAGAGGCTGGTTCTAGCTACCTACGCTTTACGTTCTTCGGGAGTGGCAAAAGGGGAAGCATGTCTCGAGGATTCTGAGAGGAGAGGCATAGGAGAGGGAAAGGAGTTGAGCACCGCTCCTCCAATTAGGGATAATGGGGAGAGGATTAGCATTCTGGGTTGCGCATCTGCATGGTCTTTGTCCAATGCTCTTGCGTAAAACTGGATACGAATAAATCAAAGAAGTTGAAAATTATGTCTGCCACCTGCTCTATGCCGTGATACTCGAGATGTGCTGTGAAACTCGAGGCCAAGATCAGCAACTCTAGCCGACTGTAATTCTGGCCGACAGGATTCAATGCCATCTATATCGATGGTAACCCAGCAGACGTTGTGGTGCTTGTACTCCCCATCCACGACTTCCCAGGAACATTTCCGGATATTAAATGCACGTGAATCTTTCGGGCCACGCACGGGACGGACGCCACCATATGGCGACGAGCTTCGCGAGAGCTCCTCCGGATTACACCGCATTTTCTATCCGGCAGCGTATAACGAAAATTGAAGCTCACTTTGATGCACATCGCATCGGTATGAAGCGGGATTGGTGGCCAGTCTCGGCGGATTTATATCTTCAAACTCACCTTCGTAGCTCATTTCCCAGCTGATTTCCTCTCAATTTTCTGGTAACGATTTCGTCCTGGCACGATTTCCGGCATGATGTTCAAGGAACAGAATCCCGGCGGTGCCCGTACATGCACAGAATGCGTGCAACCAGCCACATCTCCCACCGAACCCTCCTCTGCATGTGCTGGCTGTGCTGGTCTGCCGCGAAAGATGGGACCCACAGATCACCTGTCCTCATCCCGGTCCCGTCCATCAATGCTTCCCTTGCTTCCTCTTCTTCCCTGCTTTGTTTTCGTGATGCGCCTGTGCATGAGCGGATTCTTGCGCTGCGCTACGATGCGGATCCAGTTCAGTTGTGGACTTCAAGTTGTGGGACGACTGATGAGCGGTGTCGAAGGAACTAGTGCCACCTGCACCTTCTATCCATTTAAGGTACATGTCGCATGACCCGCATGTGACTTGTGACTCGCCCCAGAACGGGGCATGACTGGATGAGGAACGACGGTCCTGAGAAGGCGGCGATGAGCAATTCATCGCAAATCATCATCGTGAGTACTATGTCCACCTAGTAGCGCAAGTTCACCGTTCAGCTCGAGTTGCACGGCTCTCCGTTGGGCAGCAATTCGCCGCTCGTGAGAGGTACCTCCGTACCAAGTATATTGACCGGACACCTTCCTTGTGACCTGTGCTGCGGAGGAAGTCTACGTACTGTATCAGTCAGTATTTGTTGTTTTGTGCTTCTTATTCGCGGATCACCAGCGTTCTAGACTACAGGATCTCCGTCGCTGGACCTTGCCATGCTGAGCAGGTTGATTTTGCACATTGTATTGGTTTCTTTTTTTGGTTCTAGAAGCAGGGCATGTAATTGCTAGTTTTTGGCGGAAATGCCCTGTCAACGACTAGGTAGCGATAGCCTCATAAGAAGGTAATTATTTGATGGGTTCAGTCCCTACTTTGTTATCCACTAGTTCGCCTCAAAGTTTAAATTATCTTTTTGGACATTGAGCAACCTTTCTTAGACCACGGACTGGGCCGTATGTTATTCTTCCAGTCAGATTTCTCCATGGTTTTCCTTTTCCCAATACCTTAGTCGGCATAGTTCGGAAGGGTCACCTGGAAGCGGCTGTTCCACCTTTTCCTTTTCCTTTCCTATGGCCAATGCTCTCTCATTTCGATCATCCCTTCTCAGGTCATTTATCGACCCAAAGACTCGAACCATAGTCTGACTACTGGGATCAGCAAACCTGAAAGGCCAGGCATCTGGCACAAGATCGCACTCAGGTGACCTGCGCGCTTGAAGCGAAAGCCAGCGCTTATTTCAGCGTCAGTCTTTGGTCTCATCCAATCGTTCCTCGCCAACCCAGTGTTTCATCTCAACGTGTATTCTCGACACAACTTGAAGCGCTCGATACCACTCGATTCAAGGAGTCAGAGAGAGACGGAGACTGCACCGCCTCACTTATGTCGGGCCTTCCAGAGCGCCCTCCTACATCCTATGAACAATATGGCCCCTCGAACCGCCCGTACAATCAAGCTGTACCTATTCCAGCTTTACCAAAGCTATTCGAAGATACACGGTCGACACGCGAAGGCCTCTGAAGCCAGAGAGAACCCACTGCCGGACGACGTTACCGCTGTCGACTGAGGCCGATGACGAAAGGTAAGAGGTGGTCAGGTAGGGACAAAGAAGGTGATCGTGGTTAAGAACAGGCCGCCGTTTCTGGGGCTTCATTGTGACATTTGTTTCTTCATTTGTTTCTTTGTTGAATACCCAGGCATATCCTCGTTACAGTCCTTGACTCAGACCTGAGCCTTTTGATTCACAGTTCAATTCTTCTACATCATCGACACACGTTTCCTGTGCTGCATTACACAGTCTTACTACATATCTCTCTACACTTTCAAGATACGCCATACTCACAACTTCGTCAAAAGGACAGCTTATCTTTCGTTTCACTGCGATGAAGGGACCTCTGGTCACCGGACATGCGCTGCTTGCGGCGATATTCCTCGCCACCTCTGTCACGGCACGATCTCCCAATGTCCTCTTCGAAAGAGACTCAACTTGTCCAGATACATCTCAAAATAAGTGTAATCAAGCAGGTCTACCTGATAATTTCTGTTGTCCGGCTACCACAACATGCATACCCCTTGCTGGCAACACGACCGTTCTCTGTTGTCCCAGTGGCAGCAGCTGCGACATTATAAAACCTATCACTTGTGATATCAGCGCGCAGAATGTTACTCTCAACACTGATAGCACGCTCAAGACCACGGCCCTGACGCTACCGCTACCAACCTGTGGCGGGCAGTGTTGTCCCTTCGGTTATAGCTGCGATGGTTCAAACAACTGCGTCAAGAATGGAGATCAACAAGCTGCACCAGGTCCTGCAACAAGCTCATCTTCCAGCTCTACGGCACCAGCTTCCTCTACATCAAGAAACTCTTCTCCAAGCTCGACCACAACATCCTCGCCCTCTACAAATACACCTGTGGTAATTTCACCCAGCTGTGACGAATTTCCGGTCACAGCTGTCCTCGCAGGCTTCTTCCCAGGTCTTGCTGCAGGAATTCTCCTCTCAATAGCTGGCGTTTGTATACTTGGTTCTCGCCGTAGAAAGGCGGCTCGGAGACGCAGTGGCTCTTCGTTCGGCAATATATCTGATCCGACCCCGAGCAGCGACATGAGGACGGACTTTCTGAGAAAGCCACCTCAGACACCATCTACGATGGTTGCAAGTACACCTGAACGTGAACGACGGCATACAGTGCAGCGGGTGAAATCTTTGTTCAAAAAGACGCCAAATTCGCCAGGACAAAGCCCGCGACTTGCTCCGCCACTGCCTTTGAATGTCCAGAGACCTATGGTACAAAACAACAGACCAGTAACCCCGCCTTTGCAGCGGGAGCCTAGCTATGAGGACATTAATATCTTCGCGGACGGTGATACGGCGAGTGCACTCAGGGAGCGAGAGCGTGGCAATGGCCGTGCTGACGGTTCTGGTTTGGCTCCTCCAAGGGTACCGGGCATGAGGGACAGCCACCAGACCACGTTCTCCGATATGATGGAGAGATCCGGGCTTGCTGGGCTGCAGAAAGGTCAACGTAAGCAATACCCTCAACTTATAGACTTGAAACTTTACTAATCCGCCGTAGCATATGTATACAAACGAGAATCGCCTGGATATACTCCACCGAGATAGAAGGCGAAGAGTGCTTTTCATGACATCAGACTGCGAGGCGTTTGGGACATGGGAACATGGATTATCGGAGTTTTGCAAATACCCCAATCGTGGATTACTAGCATTTTGCGTGGTGTTGAGGAGAACAATCTGTTCGTTTCGGTCTTTTGCTTATAACATTTCAAAAATAATTCTGCTTTTGCTGCGTTTTTCTCTATTCACGATCCATTAGTCTGTTTGTGCCGTTCTATGTCTTTTGATTTATGCTTGCGTATTCTTACTACTGCTCTTTTTCTAGCGGACAAAGAACTTACTCAAGCAAACTCGTGTACAAACCCCCAATCCTCAACGCCCACAAGTATTTTTAGAGACATATCTCATGCTGACGACTGACACTGGCAAGCACAGAGCCTTGCTCTGGTTGTGAGACACCGGGCTGCCTGCCCTCACAGCCTTGCACCGAAAGGTGCCTTGGCTTCCGAAATTGCCAGCCTGCCAACACATCAAACGAGCTCAACTGATTCAATCTCCCCAAACCTCTCCTTCGTTGGGAAACTAGAGTGGACTCAGAATGCATGTTCCAATTGCGTTGTGAAGTGGACTGAAGGAAATCTTTGTCACTTGTAAGTTTCTTTCTCACATGTTTGCACAAGGCTGCTTCAAACAGAATATCTGCGTCTTGTAACTTATATCTGACATAATTAAGGCTTGTAAATAGTCTCTGATGCTTGTAACTATTACTTGCATTGGTCTTTATGTTCTCCTCCTTCCCGCCACTTCGAAAGACATTTGCTTCGAGAACCACAGAGCCTATTTTCTTAACAAGACATGAATGGAGAAGAACTTCAAAAGCTACGCTATCTATCTGAACTCCGCGTATCAGTGAGTAAGGACCTCGTTTAGAGCGCTGTCCAGCATCACGGTTCGATTTCAACTTTTCGAAGTACCTAAATTACGCGGTAACAAGAGGACAAGGTGAGCAGATTACTGCTTTCAAATAGAAACACTGGCTTATCACTGGCAGGGCCCCAAGCTGAATTACAAGAGCTCTTTCAAAACCATCGGGAAACGACTTACGTCTATTTTTTATCTGGATGTCACCACTATAGTATCGATTCTGAAGCTGGAGAGCAGGACAACATCTGAACTTAACCTGAACTCTTGTGAGGTATCAGATGCAAACAGTCAAAAACTGTTGATTGTTGAATACTTTGACTGCTTGATTGCTAAAAAGATCATTTTCAAAGTCTTTAAAAGATTATAGACATTGTGTTCGCCTATTTCAACCAGCGACGTCGGACTTGCCTATTTCGAAAAGACTAGCTCCAGTTACGACCTTCATTCACAGTCGTCACCGGTTGTGGAACAACTACTACTAAGGCAAGCCTACTCGGGCAAGGTCTCCATTGCGATCACTCATTCCACCCTGACCTCTCAGCCCTGAGAGCTCTCTCGACACCTTCTCCTCTTTCCACACACACTCACCACGGTCATCGAGAGTCACCAACAAATCATGAATACTCAAGCACCCTCAACCCCGCCTCCCAAGGAGAAGTCGGACGAGAAAGAGCGCAAATCCAAGTACAAGTTCCAGGCCGATAGTCTCTCAAAGGCCAAGAAAGCCACTGCAGGCACTCCGACCGAACCCTCTCGCAACGTCCCTGGCAAGCCTCTTGTTGACTTCTTTATCTTCGCCAAGTTTCCTGCCGAGATTCAAGATGAAGTCTGGGAGACCGTTTGCTTCCAAGATGCGCCGACAATCTCAATCATCGTCGAACAAGCCAGTATAAAGATGGTCGGCCCCCTCCCCAAGTTCCCACACTTCCTTCACGCGACTTCCGGAGCCCGGGGTATTGGCCTTCGATACTATGAGGTTTTGACAAGCTTTGATATCTTTGACCGAGAGTATCGGGCTGCTCTGAATCTTCAGGCCGTCGCTCCAAATGCTCCTAACACATGGATGGCACCACCTGGAACTTGGGCACCTGCTGCAGGCGTGCTTGGTCATGGGCCAGGCGCTCAAGTTGGCCTTCACGGACAGATGAACCAGGCTGCTCAGGCGATGGGTCAATTCGGACCTGGACATGTTCTTGGTGCAGCTGGAAACAACCCAAACACAAACAATGGACCCTTGCCATATGCTCCCCTTATGCCACTCATGGGACAATATGGACCACCTCTTCCAGTATTCAACATCGCCCAAAGAATTAGCGGGACACCTGCCCTCCCAAAGAACAAGGTTATCCTCATGGGCGCCTTTCCAGTCCCCGCTGGTAATGTCGTTGGTCTCTGTGATGAACCAGGTCCGACTCATCCCCTTCTGCCAGTTGAGCCTCCACGAGCTGTCCTTCCGGGCCCTCCAGGATACCACAACTTCTATGCCAATCTGTCTACCACCACATTTAAGTATGTATTTTACGGGTCTATCTCTGGAGTCCGCAGAGTCGTTTTGATAGATTGAAGCTAACTTGTGCTAGGCTACAGATTGGCGACGCGTTGCAGTACAATTACCCGACGTTCAGTCTTGCTGAAGAGTCTTCGGTCACTTGTGCAAAGAACTTCATTGATCCTAGTCACCGACAGCAAGAGATCTCTGCTTTGCTTAGAAGTTATGCCGTCCCTCCTTCCTTCCCGACCCTTGGAAAGCTCCCATACATTTTCAAGCAGGTCGAGAACCTGGTGCTGAACATCTCCTTGCCACACTGCGACAATCCCACAGAGTTCTCCAAATGGGCCACCAAGAATTCTAGCTTGTTCCTCTCCTCTCTCTATGTCCGCAGTACCGTTCGTCGTTTCCCCAACCTCCGACATCTCGATTTCTACATTCCCGGAGATCACAAGATCAATCCATTCGGCAAGATGGCTCTCAAGCACTGGCGCGAAGTCGCCGTTCGAGACACTGACGGTATGACATTGGGTCGTTCACAATTGGGCCTGTTGGAGATGATCATGGACGCTGAGGTATGATGCTTCAAACTCCCATATTCGACATGATTGGCTGCCTCAAAAGTACACTGGTACTTGCGAGAGTCACGTTGAACAGTTACTGACTTCCACAGATGACGGCGATCCGAAAGGAGCTTGACAAACCGGATTTCCCGGCTCCACGACTTCTAGTCTACGTTCCACAGAAGGCTGATAGAATGGAGTTCGATGCGGATTTTGTCGACTGATTGATCATACTTGAGGTTCCGGAGTGACAGATTGTCTTGAAGGAATAGTATGGACTGGGATGGAATATGGATGGCGTTAAGGATAACTTGATCTTGATTTTTCTTCTTCTTGCATGGACTGCAAATGGGCTGGCTATTCGTCTTGATTCTACGTAGAAGAAGTTTCTACAGCGAATCTTACAAACCAGGCTGGCGTAACAGATTGTATCTAGGTCGTCTCAATGAAAGCATTTTCGAGGCATGCCAGCATTCTCAGTGCACGCTTTTTCCGCTCAGATGCGACTTAAGACATACTGAACGTGTCAAAATTCTCGAAGAGCATGAGAACACAACGATCAGTTTACGGGATACTGATTCATCATCTTCACTACAAACATGACCAGCGCAGGGAGACATGAAATAAACGCTATGCACCATTCCCTGCCCATCAATTCCGCCATAGCCCATCACATCCACACTGCTGTCTACGCAGTCTCTACCCCCTCGTTCTTTGACACCTCCTCATAATAGCTAGTAGTCACCGACAACCCCCGCATCTGAAATTTCGTCCACTGCTCCGTAAGCCGACCCAGTATCAGCCAAGCCCACGACCGAGGGATACACGTAAACAAATCAACATGGCTACATATCGGCATCCTTATATCTTTTATTATATTATTCTCAGGCGTATCGACGTGTATGTAAATCGTTTCATTTTGTTCTCGCAAATACACCTCTGCTTCGTGAGCGAAGGACGATCCGCAGTTGCTGCAGAAGTGACGCCAGACCGCGTAACCACCTCGAAAGACGGACTCGGCGTTCTCGTTGCTGGCGACGATTATGCCGAGTGCCTCTGTAGCATTTCGTGGGACCGGTGACTGTGAGGTCTTCTTTGAGGAGCTTGATATGGAGAGCTGTGCTTTTGTCAGCAAGAGTATATGCTCTCTTCGGATTGTGGAAGGGAGATACGGAAGTACATAGAGGGACATTAAATGGGAGATGGGAGAATCGAAGGGGGGAGGAACGTACATCTGTCACTTCCGGTCTGGCGCTGTGGCAGTTGAGACAGCAGCAAGACCCCAGGCTTGTCAAATTCTTTCGTGGAGACGCGCTCCACTGTACCTATCCGCAGAGACAGTGGCCTCTGTATGTTGCTTCTGGGTCCATGTATTTGGTAAGAGGTGCAGAAAGTGGAAGAGACATGGTTGTTGTATCTACATGGCTTCTTGACATACGTACCAAAGAACGGGAATCAAGAATTGCCGAAAAGCGCAATGGAAATCTGATTCAGATGCGCCGTTTTCGTGCTGTCAAGGCCGGAATGCGGATCAAAGTGAGACTTTCGAAAGCAAATTGTTTTTGAGTGTCGCCGGATTTGGAAAGACAGCAGAAAGATTAAGCTGTTGTTCAAAGTTCAGAAGTCTCATATATACAGATCGTTATGGCGGTCCCATTCTCTTCCGCTGAATTCGACTCCCGACCCCCACATGCGCCTGGAGATTTAAAGACCTTGATATTTGGTTTGTCTAAAACCAGAATGACAAAGTGCAGCAGCCTCCCAGGAGCTTTGAATCAAGATGAGATCTAATTTCGACCAAGGTTCACTTTAAAACCAGAATCATCCTCCAACCGGAAGACCTTCGCTAATAAACGCTCGACAGAAGAAGAGATCCGCAAGGAGGGGGGGCCTTCCCCTTACCAGCAGGGATGCTAGATGATCTCGCCTCTCTTCGGATGATCATATGCTGACAAGAGACTCATCGATAGAACCAAATGTTCGGTTCATGAAGCAAGATGCGACGCGTCGCCTCCGACTGGCAGTCGATGGGAACGGCACTGAAATAAATTGCCACACGTGTCATGGCCCTTCCATTCCGCCATGGCATATTCGGGGCTGTCTGTCAGCAAGCTGGCAACCAGCAAGACACTGCCATTTGATTGTTGTCCGTCAAGTGATCCCCGGAGCGCTCGCGTGACGGCCAGTGTTCGTGGGATAGAGTTCGATTGCTGGCAGTCCAGAGCTGTCTTTTAGCCTCTGAAAACTGTACGTAGCAAGGAACCCAAGTGAAGAGCGTCGAGAAGTCGTATCTTGCGGATGGCTGAACACTTTGCTCTTGATCCTGGGATCGTTGCTTTGTCGGGCAAGGTCTGCAATTCTTCTTCCAGACTTTCTGCATAAGAAGCTTCGTAGGCGGATCAATTTCTCCACTACATCATCTCTTGGACGTCTTGAAACGGTTCCTTGATTCCACGAAGAATTTGAGCTCACTCGCGTATTGAGTTTGGATCTCTTCCAGGTCCTCCTTAGAGGTAAGGAGTAGGTAATACGAAGCGATGCCGAATAAGTTGTGCTGTGTGCGATATTCGCAGAATCCTGGCTGTCCATCTAGTGGTACTACTTCTTGGACACGCTCCGACTTTAGGAGCCAGTTTGGGTATGAGATGCTCTCTTCCGCGATCAGCCTCTTCTTCCAGTCCAGCGTCTTCAGTTGAACAGGAACATCTCTTGTGACTTCGTCGATGAGTACCTGTAGGATGTCAGGAACATGAACAAGACAAGACCGTCCGACATCTTCGACATAGCTATCTCATACCTTGAAGTTTCCTGTGCTCCCGACCAGAGGTACACCCTTTTCATCGGTATCTTTCCACTCGTAAATGGCGAACGGAGACCACGTGGGATACGAACTGTAGTCTGTGATAGCAGAAAATACCTCATCAGGTGTCGCCTTGATCTTGCTAGATGCGAACGTGCTAACAACTGCACTCTTCTCCAAAACAGGCCGTCCTGTAAGTTTTGAGTTGCTCTCAGAAGAACTTCTCGTCATCATGAAAAACAGAAGAGCGACTAGGAAGAAAATTGCACCAGCAATCAGATAGGCGACGAGACCCGCCATTGTGACAAAAACAAGAAGCAAGAGACACAATTGCGATTTTGAGAGGGTAAGATACATCAACGATAAGATTTTGGACAAGATGGGATGAACGGGTTGAGGATGAAATTTTGATCACTAGAGACCTTTGTCATCTAAAACAGGCCTAGACCTGGGAAGGTTAGATGAGAACCCATCATGCTCATTTGGCATATTCAAGCAATGATATCATGTCCTTTCCGAGGATATAAACTTTCCAGCATTCCGGAGCGAGAGAACGAGATGAGGCGTCGAACCAAAGCTGACCAGACCCGCTAAAAATGATAGGAGCACCACCTGCCTATCTGGGCGTGGACCCCCAAATCTCGTGAGAAGAGGCTAATGACAGCTAGCGAGTCGGGGACCTGAGTCTTGGTCTTGGTCTTCGGGTCAACGTCAACTTTGAAGCTATTTCCCCTCTCACAGTCTTTCGCGCAATCACTTCCACCGACAATTGCAGCCACTCAAGCTCTGCCACAACTGCACTGTGAATTCACGACATAGCGCTTGTCAGGCAAAGACATCTGCCGTCGACTTGAAATTCTTCAACCACAACCCCCACCTTCCGCGACACGTCAACGGACCACGCATCTCGAACAAATCCGAGAAGGAAAAAGGCTTTCAAGATGGATCCAAGCAAGGTTTCGCTATTCAAGACATACGACAAACCAAGGGGAGAGGGTGGCTCCAACTCTTTCGCAACTTTCATGATTATTGGCCGTAAGTACAATCAAAATTGGTTCTCAGCGCAATTGCTGACAGAATTCCAGCTGTATGCTTCTTCTTGGGCATGCTCTTCTCCTCTTTTCCCTACGACTATCCTCTTCTCTGGACCACTGAGGCTACACCTGCTGCGTACTACGATCAATTGGAAATCCATCTCAGATTCCTCCACGCGTCTCCCCCGATAATCGCCCGAATTCTCCACATCGCAATTACAGTCGGCTTCGTCGGCTTTTTCATCAAGCTCTTCAAGCCTTCCGAAGCCAACCTCCTCTTCGATGGCGCATCCCTGGTTCTATATCTCATCGCCGTTGTCGTCTATATTACGAACATTGTCAAGGGTCTTCGAATTGTGACATTAGGTGTTTACGGTGTTCCAGAAGGAGACACAGAAATTGCAATTGGCAGGGAAGATAGCTTGAGGGTTTTGGCTGCAAGCAACACAATTTTGGCACTTATTCTAGTTGGAGTTCTGGTTCTGCAAGCTGGTCAGTGGTATGCTGAGCGCAAGGATCTTGATGAGGCCATCAAGTACGAGAAGGAGCAAGAGGAGAAGGCTGCTACGAAAAGTCCTAAGACCGGAAGCCATGTTACGAGATCAGCATCCAAGAAGAAGCAATGAGTGTATGCGGGTGGCAGTGGCGGTAGGATGGATGTAGGATATTCTGATTGTACCCTTTTCGAGGGTGAAGCTGTTGTATATGAAAGTGGGATATCTTCATATTTCGCAGAATTAGTATCCCCTTGTAATCTTGTAACATGTCCGACTTTGGCTTGTGGCTGATGCCTCATTAGTTGTGGTGTCTCAATCCAGTCTCCAGCTCTTTGGGTGGACAACACTTCTGATTACGAGCCTGTATACCGACTGCTTGTCCACGAAACATTCCACGTAAGACTGCCTGGGCTACAGGACTAGAAAATATTCATCTTCAAAACTACTTTGGTCTATCAAGACGCAAGCGCGCCTGTTGGAAGTTTCCATATACATTCACTCCTCGCCTAGCGCCATCGACTGCCCTCTCTTCCCCCTCAGAAGTTAACAATCGTCTATAAAGCCTTTATCTCCTTCGCAGGAGTTTCTTCACTACAACGACCTTATCTCTTTCGTGCTTCTCATCCCTTACACCAACATCAAAGGTGTGTAGGTCATCATCAACCAAGAGGTTCTTCTTATCTGCAGCCAGATACGCGCACGACTGTACGCTCAACACACCTCCTTTGGATATTTCTAAACACCGTGGGGGTTCTCCTTTCAACGCCCCTTTCTTGCTTACGACTGGGACGTAACTTCGCCTTCAGCTTCTCTATCTGAAGAGAACGCCTTTCACATTTAGGTACACTCTTGACTATCTTTCCAATACTCAACCTGACTTGTCCTCAGTTCTTTCACGAACGACACTTGGCTCACACTCACCTCAACCTAAATCATCACAAATTCACTTCAAGATGGCGTCTTCGGACACGAACAGTGAGCCGCCAGTGAAGCGCCAGAAGGTATCAGAGCCCAGAACTCTGTTGAAGGATCTCCCTGCCGACCAATTTCTGAAGTCAGTACTCTTCACCTGTCTCTTAAATGCCGGGCTCTGACTTGATTGTATAGGCATGCCACTCTCTGGCAAAGCCCACTTGTGAGCATCATGGTCCATGGAACTGAAATCCAGGTACCCAAGGATCTTCTATGCTACAACTCATCCTACTTCAATTCTGCTTTCAATGGCCCCTTCAAAGAAGGCGAGGAACAGAAGTTGGAATTCCATGACTGCTCTGCCGAAACCTTTCAGATGGCTGTTCAATGGATCTACTTCTCTCAAATCAGGGTTCCAGCCTGTCGAGTCGCTGTCCAGGAAGCATCCGCTACCGCCAAGCAGAACATATCTCAGAATGGCACCCAGGCCAGCTGCACGGCTAAGCAAGCTGATCCAACCACGCCGTCGCAGTCCCGTCAAAGTTCTGTCGCTACCAACGAAATTGACACGAACCTGAGAGCTTGGGCTATGGATGAGAACCTTGATATCCAATTCTACCCGGATTTCGCAGCGAATGACAAGGCGCAGACGGTCTCTCGGTTGCTTGCGTTCTTGAAGCTTGCCGATAAGATCGACCTCATTGGTCCCTTTGACTCGGTCATTGCCAGCATCAAGCAGGTCATATCTTCCTCTCCAGCTAGAAGAGCTCTCTTGCCTGGACATATTCGACTTGCAGCAGAGCTCTCCCCAACGCATCCAATTCGAAAACTCTTCGCAGATGCTTGCTTTAGGGAATTTGTTCATGAGCTTGTCCCCGGCAGTAATACTCAAGGCAAGCAGTTCCGTTTCGATAAGGAATTGAATCATTTGGACTCGTTCAGCTCCAACTTGCTTCGGTCTTACAGACAAAGCGAGAGGAAGAAAGTGACCAACAAGAAAAGCGGACCGGAATTCTCCTTCACGGATCCTTTCACGGGGTCTAAATTCAGCATCGCAATCTAGGCAACACTTCAGCCACGGGCATTGGCGTGTGCCAAGCGACACAAGGAATAAGGGACCGATTTCATGTGTGGAATTCATACTCGAGACCATGCACAAATTTCATTACAAAAATGATCATCACAACATATGTCTCGGGATGAGTTCATGACATGGTAGCGGGAAATCATACCAACGAATGGCGGATGGGCAGCATGTGGGAAGTGGGGTGAATACCTCAAATACAAAGGACATTTATAATCGGACGAAGCAGTGGATTGTACCCAGCAGTGGAGCTGGCATAGAATCAAAAGAAATCATCAAAGCTGACGGATCTGTTTCGTGCTGACTGTCAGCTTGAAATTGCAAACGTGATTTGGGATCCACTATCTGACCAAGAGCTCCAATGATGACAGCTCTGTCGTAAGAGTATTTCCAAATGAGGCTGGGACAAAGATACAGATCTGACGTGAACAAACAAGAAGCGAGCATAGTGAGACGACTCTGCAGTGTTACTGGGTTACAAGAGCGATATGATTCAAAAGTCCGAATTACTTTAAGCATCGCGTAAGTAAGTCCGATGAGGAGGTGTGATTACATATATACTGTCATTTCTCTTCGTCTGTCATCCTGTGTCAGAGCATAGGAAAAGTATACCCAGGAGTTATCTCCCAATGTAAACGGTCAACATGCCTATCACAGCACAGATCGAAATTGATGCATCGCCGGAGGAAGTACGCAATGTGGTAAGTTCGCAGCCCAAGATCCAACAACAGACATTCCGCGATATCAGTACGCATAACTACGCCACTGCAAGAAGGATGCAGAAAGCAAAAGCACCCACTGACGATATGGACGAATAGTTCCTCGATTTCAAGCACTGGCCCGAGATTAGGAGCGACATGATCAAAGCTATCTCTCGGCTGCCTTCGCACCCAGATGGCCCGATTGAAATCAATGAGAAGCTTGCTGTGAGCTTTGGAGGGATCACAAGTAATGTTTATGTACTTGTAAGGCCATATCTCATTCTTTCCCATCGCCTCCACCGTTTCCGTCTCCATCTGACGAGAGGCTTGATCCACATTTGGCGGAAGCGAAAGTATCACCAGGATGACATGTTGGACGATGTGAAGCAAGATAATAATAGCTGAAAAACAAGCAGGCAAACACACCTACCGAGTTTCGTTGGCGCGGGGATATCTACTACGTGTTATCAGGAGACCACACCTTTCGATTCGAGCCCAGCACACTTCATCCCGGGAAGACGCTGTTCGTCAGCACTGAAATCCCGATGAGGGTGCTGAAGCTGCTGGCTGGACCCATTGGCATGCAGAAAGCGTTCGAAGGATTCTGCCAGGACTTCAAGAAGAGGGTCGAGAGTGTTGTAAGAGGCAGGGAGGAGGTACAAAGCTAGGTGGGAGTAGGTTTGGTCGTTCGAGTGCGGAAGTCCGTCTTGGTTTTACAGCATCGAGTAGAAGTGCCAAGTCAGGCTGGTGACATGGAAAGGATGGCTCTCAGACCCTTCACTACTCACTCTGTTATTTACTTGTATCTTGTGAGACGTGCCTAGCTACAACTGCGTCCGAGGGGACTGGGTGCAAGAAATCAAGAAAGCAGGAAAGTAGGAAGTGATTAGGTAACGCAGCCAGCAAGCAGCGGCAAGTGTATGTCTCGAAATGAGGGGATCTTGACATTACCCGGTCGCCAACTCGCACCGCATAGGAACACAGATTTAACCTTTCTGGACCGAGTCTAAAAGCGACTCGCTCGTGGACTTCCAGGATCAGTGCTTAATCAATTAATTTGTGTGTGCATTGTGCAGCGATCTACTGTACGGTTCGGCACGTTGGTATCACACTGATCTGGAGCTTGATCTTGTGACACGCAAGATGGAGACACCATTTGGATAAGTGTGTCTGTGTGTATTGTACCAACCTCCAAGAAGACAAGTTTCATGTATCCTAATCTCGATGGAAGTATCGGTGTGAAATGTAAACGTGCTTTGCTTGAATGATACTGACATGAAGTCTTGCCTTGCATCGACATCACATTCTGTACGTAAATTCAAAGGTACAAGCTTAGCTAAACGGTACCAAAAAAGAAATGTGCCGCTGAGTGCCGTCTGAGCTTGACCTGAAACCCCATGTTGATGGCACTCGAAACAAAATTTGGCCGAGCACCCCCTGGAAAAGTAGGAGGGAGGACGGAGATGAGGGGCAAACATGGAAGGAAACAAACCGGGGGACACGAACCCGCGTGGAAGGAAATGAAACATGACGGGGGGAGAGGTCTAAAATAAAAATAACCTTATCTGGGGTGTCTTTGTTTCAGAGGCAGTGATGGATAACAGAGAGGATAAGGATAAGGAGCAGGTCAAAGGTAGATATTGGCTGGACTACTGGACAGTAGGATCGATCAGAGGACTTGAGATGACGGACAGATTCAATTGAAGATGGGATGGGCACTGGCTCTCAAATTCCCACATCAGCCAAAGTTTTGACTTACTAACGTAACTGAACTTGCCGCCGCCATCTCATATTCAATATTCAGTCACTCCAGCCCCATTATCCATCCATCCATCCATCCATCCATCCATCCATGAACCCATTCCATCCCGTTTGCAGCAAACAAAACTGAACAAAGCGCATCCTCATCCACCCACGATTTCTCAAGATCCACCTCCTCCAAAGCCAGCGCTTAACACATCCCCAACCCTGCTTCCCATCTTCCAATCACAAGCCTCATCATCTGGGCCCGAGTATCACACCCTTTCAGCACCAGTCAGCTGGCACGCAGCCGGCGCTTAAGAGAGCGGAAAAGACGTCTTAGGCATGGGGTGGCAGCAGGGGGGGCGCTGCAAGCGTCCAGGATGCCGGGCCTGTTTCCACTCTGCTTGCCGTTAGAACGGACGCTGCTTTGAGGGTGGGTTAAAAATAACAATAATTTTTGGAGGGGTTGGAAAAATGTCCCTTCGCGCGCTGCTGCTGATGAACCACCGATGCTGATGAGGGGCTGCCCTCTGATGCTTACCTGGCTGAGGGAGCTTAGGATACCTTGGATGCGTCGGATGCTTCGAGTTGGTTGGACGGCGTGAGCTGAGGATGGCGCAACTCTGGGGGAGGGAGGATGGAGGGGTTCGACGATTGATTGATGGTTATCCTGTTTATGCTTACCTGATGGTGATCGATCTCTCATGTGGCAACGGGCATGTTGGATCTTGGTCGTGTTGCGGTCTTGTTATGATTTGCGTTGCGTCGATGCAAGGTACAGTTGTTATGAGGACGAGAATAGAAAGGCCTGCAGGCCTGCCGAACGGTCACTGTTATGATCTGATTTGATTTGACTAGACCATATTTTCGGCGGTCTCAGATCTGGCTCTGTTTACGATCGTGGTTCTTGCTCTTCCGCGAGACATATTTGTGATACGGTGGGGGTTGTTGAGTAAGGAATATGGAAGGATCAGATATGGTTGGTAAATTTGGTTTGAATTCATTGCTTATTCTGGTATCACCCTTCGCACGCCTCTTTCTCCGAACCCATTGTCCAGTTCCATTTCAATTGCCCAAAGTACGCCGACGAACGCCCATGATAGACAGGCATTTCCCTTGCCTGCCTTGAGAAAGTTCCCCTCCAATCCTTTAAGTGGTCCATGACATGACATCCCGAAAACCAAACCCGGTTTGGCTCTTTCGAGGTCTTGCGGTTACCTTACTCCAACGATGCTCCAGGCGGTGCGCCGAGCAAGATAGTGACGTGAAGCGTGACGTTTTCCTCCTTCCTTCCCTAACTGAGACTCTCTCGTCTGAGCTTTTGTAATCGTGAACAAGAAATAAAGACATGTAAATCGTAATAGCGGATATGTTGTGAAGTATTGAAGTATTGAAGTTGCGAAGGTAGATATGGTGACCAACGTGAGTTGGTAGAGTGAATATATCCGTAGAAATTGTAGTGATGAAGTCGCTTGATCATAGCCCGGTTTGTCGCGGAGTATTATTATTCTATCTTCCTCCTCTTACCCTTAGGCGCAGGGCTCATCCGTGGTGTATATGTGACCGTTCGCGTTACAATCTCTCTGACTTGGCGAACGCTGGATCGAGAAGATTTTGGGGACTTGACATCAAAGTACCTTCCCTTGCTCTTGAAGTCCCAGTCAAATGGCGAGCGGGCACTTCTTGCACTGAAGGGAGACCGTACAGCTGAGGTTGCACTCATGGGTGATTCCGCGCCAGTGAAGGCTGGAGATGGAGGTATTCTTAACCGTCCTAACCGTCCTGTCGAGGGAGCCGAAGAAGGAAAGACGAATTGGGCGGATGGTAGGGCGGAAGTTGGCGATTTGTGAGTTTCGCAATTGCATGAGCAATCGCTGTGTTCGCTCGAGCCGGTAGAAGGAGCTGAAGTGGGTGTCGTTCGTCCAGAGGATGACTTGTCTCCAGCAATAGGGCTCGCCATGGTCTTGAGAAAGTCCGTATACGCAATTGGAGGAGTAATTGGGGTCTTGATATACTCCTCCTGTTTTATGAAGTCGGCGTATCCAGGGAGAGGGCTTCGCGCAGACAGTGCCGACAGCTCAGAGGGAAAGGTCGACGTCATGGGAGTCTTGAGCTGCGGCAGCTTGGGCTTGGTAGAGGGAGGCATCTTGTCTCTTCGTTCAGAGTAACGAGTGTTGTGAGATCAAAGAGTGACTCGAAGCACAAGTGGCCTGCAAGCTGCGATGCGATGACGGGTAGTCCGTGATGGAAGAAGAGAAGAGAGGTCAGGTCGTCCGGGTGGAAAGAAGTATTATAATGTGACTGCTCGAAGGGGCCTTGTTTTTTTCGGTATAGTACAGCTGTGGCAGAGTGGCCGTGGTGGCAGAGCGCGTCCGAGGGGCAGGAAGAGAAGGGAAGGAAGGAATGGCAGGACAGGGCTGCTCAGGTCAGACCGATATAGCAGCCAGTGCTATGTGGGTTGGCAGATGAAGGCGCTTGCGAAGACGATTGGGGATTGGGAGGTTCGGTCGGCGTCGAGGTGTTGGCTGCTGCACCGTCCTGCAGTGTGCATCAACTTTGTTGTGCTTGCTTGCTTGCTTGCTTGCCTTGCGTTTGCCTTCCTTGGGCCTTTGCCCTTTGCCTGTTTGCGCTTGTGGAGCGGCGAGGTTGTGAGGACGTTGGTGCAAGGATCTCGCAGGGCCTTCAAAAGCAGCGTTGCAGGTGAAGGTGCAGGCGTAGGCGTTCAAGGTGTTGTTAGGAGCAAGCGAGCAGGCGCTAAACCCCAAATTGATCAGGATGTTTTGATTCGTGGCGACCGGGGAGCCGGCGGGACTTGGGGGACTTGGGGGGGACGTTTGGGCTCGGGAGCGCGAAGACACTTCCCGTGAGAGATGTTTGGGGGTTCTTGAGTTGGATTGGAGCCGGACTATCACTGGCACTTGAGACTGAGACTTGCTTGCTTGCAAGGCTTGCAGGCCTCTCCTCTGGTCTGGTCTGGTCTGGTCTAGTCTTGCCTTGCTCTTCGGGGAGCGATGGTGGGATGGGACGTATGGCGGGTCTAAGGTGGCCTGTCGGATACACAGCTGATACCGTGCAATGTGATTCGTACAGAGCTGACCGAGTAGACTTGTGCTGGCGGCGAACGGGTACGGCGGCGAGTAGGAGGCCAGAAACGAGACCTTCGCGGAGTGGATGTGATTGGCAATGGCAGCGCGAGAACAGAAGGCAGGCCTGCTGCTGGGATTGGACGTGATTCGCGCCTCGGGGGTGCAGATGGAAACAGCGTCTGGGAGATGCTGCACGCTGATTCGTGCTGGATGGGGGAAGATGTCTTCGTCAGAAGTCGTGAGTCGGCTATACTTAGCAGCCACCAAGTGCTGGCAGCGCAAAAGTGACAAAGAGAATGATGGGGGGCTGTTAAAACCGCCGTTTTCCCAACTATGATTGGGCTGCGTCGCAACGGTTGAAAGTATCCGAATGAACCGTCTCGTTGCTCGTGGTTTTTCGAAGTGGGATTGTTGGTCAAAGGATGATATGAGACCAGGGTGTGCGTCCTAAAGTTCTCCGGCAGGACGGTTGCTGGAAACCGGAGGACGAATGAAGGAGCTTGAAACGATACAAGTTCAAGGGGTGTTGTTTGCAACAAATGCAGACGTTGAATGAAGTAAGTCGTAAGCACTTAGTCCGTGTTGGAGTTGGAACACATTCCGGGCGATATTGCTCTTGGATTCCTGCTTCATTATGTATTCTCTTCATGACGCCCGTCCTTGTGTCTGATACATTAGCCCGCGCGGCAGCAACTTCAACCATTTCTGGGGAATTCCCAATAGTCGAATCATTAGTTATGATCAAGTACAATTTGCTGCTTGCGAAGATGGGCTTCAAGTTGGGTCAACGCCTCCCGCGCGCTTTGGGATTCTACAAGGATACCAGCCGCCAGCCACGAGGACGAGGACAACACGATCCAGCGAAGTTGGCGGGAGGCTCAAGCATGTCATCTGAGTGGCTGATATGCCTCCGCGATCCAATGGTAGATGCCATACAGTACGTGGACCAGACATGTATTAGCAGCGCGCGGGTATGTCTGTTTCCAGCTTTGTAGGTTGAATTTCTGGTAACATCGAATGAGAGACTTTGAACGACACCCTTCCCGACACCCTGTTGTGGCATCTTCTTCTTCCCCTCATTCTATTTCGGTTTCCAGACGAGAGGCTTGAAATTGGCAGCTACCCTGGAGGGTCGGGTTCAACTCATGAAGACTTGGAAGGTCATTCATGGGAATTTTTAAAGCCATGGTTGAAAACTTGCTCTCAAATTTGGCTCAAGAAAACGATTACTGCAGGGAATTTTTGCTGTTGACCAGCCGTCACACTGTGTTACTGAGAGATTAACGCCATGAGGCACAGCCAGCGCCTGTGCCCGTGCCATGCATCGAAACTGGCTTGAAGATATAAGCTCTCTTACTCCGCGATGAAAAGAGAAGGCCTCTTCTATGCGGCCGGATTGTTCTAGCACCCAATACTATTTGAGATTTGAAAGTGCAATGGTGGTGGCTAGTATGGCACAGGAAGGTCATGCTCTCCTTGGCTTGGTTCGGACGCCTCTTGTTGGAGTATGAGAAGTTGTTGGAAAGCAACATAACATACAGCCGCGATCTTCCATCTCCCATGTCCCTCTCTTATTACTGCTTTCTGTTCCCGTTTGAGCGAAGTTCTCTTTCGCTCCTTCGATCATCTTTACCAGGGACTCATTTTGTTTATTTCTCCGAGAGAGGAGGGAACAAGAAGTCGTGCATGCGCGTGAAGGAAAAAATTACGAATGCCCGGCAATCTGGAGCAGCTTCCTACCTGCAAGTAATCCGAGACTTCGGAGACTTCCCAGCTAAGTCGCACGAATGGTCAATACCGCCGAGAAGTCAGTTTGGGTGGGCGGGTAGCAATTCTCCGCCACTATTTGTACAATGTGTAGGGGAACGTGATGTGGTTACTTCTCTTGCAGCTCTCGGCGCTTGACTCCGAATACAAATGGGATAAGCCTGCCGACGCCATGTAATGGATCCTCCCAATTGCTAGGGCGTATCTTTTTTGTACGGCGTCTACACTCGGTGGAGGGCCGGGGATGTGTCAAGTAGCTTGTTGTCTACGTACGTGAGGAAGGGTGTGACCAACTTTTGGCGTTTCTGATTCGAGAAGAGTGGTGGAGATTCCAGCATGGCTTTGGCGTCAGCGAATATGTGCCCTGTATCGATTGCTGTGCCTCATAGCTGTTGTCTCGAGCGTCTATTGTCGTCTTTGCTCCGGACGTTTACCCTCTCTGCATTCCCTCCTCAACTTCCATGAGGAATAACAGGACACTTGGCTTCGCCATTGAAGCTTCGACTGATACGTAAGCCACGGATACCATGTTCGAGTCGACCTTGACCTGAATGTGCGTATCTGAAAGCAAGTCATTCATTGGGCTCATCCCAGGGCTCCTCTCAACAGGTATTGTTTGAAATTGGAGTACGTCGGCCTTGGATATGTGTGCTATTGTAAAAGGATGTACGAGAACATCCACTTCGCAGTCATCAACTTACGACGCTTGCTAACTTGGCTGCAATATATATGGAGGTCTGGATTCGGGCCTGAAAGCTCCTTTATACACTCGAATATCTCCTTCCCATTTTCTCTTCCCCACCACAGTTGAGCCGAATTGTGTGCGCCTTACCACAGATATCCGTTTTTCGCGAGGAAGAGGAGCTACAGTCAAGATCTGCTCCGATGATACGTCTGAGAACTTTCCAATGACTCTACTCACCGCCACCAAAGAAGAAGTGGACCTCGGGCTCATCTGCGGACGTAAGGAAGTCAATGTACAGACCAGTCTTGTCTGCAATCGGATCTTGAACACAATTTCTAGTGGCTCTTGTCGTTGACCAGTCAATGATATATAGAATTGGAACACCTGGATCACCACACCGACGCTCATTGGACTCGATCTCCTGCTCGATGCTCTCCATCAGCCGTGAAGTAATCGTGGAGGTACCTGCAGGCTTGGTCGTCTAGCAAGACCCTTGACCCTTTTGCAGAATGCCGACTTGAACCTCAACGCCCTTGTAATCCTATTCCCTGGATCTGTGTTGCATTTTGACAGATTTTGATACAATAGAACCTAGGCTTCTCAGACGGACTTCAAACGCTGTTCGGCTAGAAATTGCTGCAGAAGGCTTGTCAGTCCTCTCTTCAATCCCATTCGTGGCCAATAAAGCTCTATTGTCCTTAGCTACCAAACGCTGAAGGCTCTCTATCGGCTTTAAGGGCATGGCTTTTAGCATTGCAAGTCCTCTCTTCTGATTTGTGTTTCTCAGCATGCTGTTCGCTTCTGTTTTTGCTTCTTTCGATCTTGACAAGAATAGTAGATGGACCACTTGATCGCCGTGAATAGAGACAGATGACTTTCAGATGACAGTGCGAACATATTTGAAATGATATCGAAGCGTTGTACATGTTTGATTTCGGCCCATTCGATCTCTTAGCCTGGTCAGCTGGACTGGGCGTCAAATCTGCTGCTTTGGACAAGCTTAACACTGGATTCCGCTGCTTCAAGCCTATTTGTAGATGGCTTAGGAAATATATCTCTGCTTGGTCCCTCAGTTGGCCAATCAAATTATGCTTGGCAAGGATTCATGTGCTTCTTCTCAGTCGTCTAAACTGTTTGAGGACAAAAAATTTAAAGTCGCAGGCTGCACAAGAGACAGTCAACTTCGATAATTGGGACCTAAGACCGGAAACTGAGAGCCAGACTTTCGTGGATGATGTAGCTTTCGCGCTGGCTAGCATGATCGATAACCTTCTGAGTATTGAGACACTATGAAGCACTATCTTTGGCAGTACTATGATTTCAAAACCATCCACGTGTAGGGAAACGGTAGCCATATCTTCGGACGCCTCGAATGCTAAGTATTTTAGCATCAATAGCTGACTATGCAAGGGCAACAACCACTCAAGTTCTCATCTTCCTGTGCCCCCGGAATAGCAATTACATGCACAGCTGCAAAAATCTTCATCCAGCTAGATCAGTTGTTCGCGCCTCACCACCCGTTGTTTGCACCTCCCCATCCATTATTCCCACCACCACAATCAAAAGCGCGACCTAGAGGCCACAAAGTATGTTCCATTGTCAGAGGATTGAACAGTTGAGACTGGTCGGATTGAGATGAAGCAAGTGCCTTGAGAAGAGCAGAGCAGAACCCATCAACACTGTCAAGCTCCTTGTTGAATTTGAATGCATAGTCCAAGGTTCTGCTCAACATGTAGGGAATGACGCAAGCTTGTGCAATGATTTGGCGAGCCTCATGGTCTGGACGTAGTTCAAATGCCGTATGTATGTTCTCGGAGGTGATCATGTTGTGTCGTAGCGGATCCATATGGGTCTCCGGAGATAGGCAATTGTGTCGTACGACATTGCAATTGATACTGTGTGAAGGTGGATTGCTCGAAGCCCATACACCGCTCCATTCACGTCGAGCACATGTGCAAGCGACACCGGCTCTGTTCTCGTTCTGTGTACATTTTTCGGTACAATCCGATGCTGTATGGAAGCCTCCAATGGCACTCAGATGCTCTCTAAACTTTTGGAACATCGAGGAGAGGGATCCCAAGAGGTCAATCTTGTCTGCAAGTTTGAAAAAATCCAGGTAAGTTGCAGTTGTTTCCGAAGGATTCCAGCCGGTTGGAACAACAATATTGCCAGTATAGATCCACTGGAGCATCATTTGAAAAGCCAGCACAGTATCCTCCGGAAGACGAATGATTCCCTCGGCGGCTTCCTTGAATTTACCGTTGAAGGCTCGATCGAAGAACTTCGAATTCTGACAGAGAAGACTCTTGGGGACTACGAAAGGGGCTTCGTCTGGGCCGACAAGAATGGTAACATTTGGAGTTTGGAAGAGCTTCAGTCTCCTATCGAACATTAGCTAAGAAGTGCGACGTGATTTTCGTTACACTTACTCGCAGAATTCCTCTGCCGTGAGACTGCCAATTGGCCGAATATCTGGAACAGCACTTGCAAATGTTGATCTCCTGTACAAGTTAGTCATCGGCCCCTTTTTGCAAACAGGAAGAATGTGTACTCACGCCGTCTCCCTCTCGTTGGGATGTTTCTCGACGTTACGACTAATTGTGGTTTCTGCACTAGAACCATGCCAATTGGCAGTCGAAGTTCGATAGGCGTCCCAACCAGAAGATTCTCCTTCGGCGTCATCACGTACACTCTCGACTGCAGCGGAAATACTGGCACTGCTGGGGATCTCCTTGACGCGTTGTGCCGTACCTTCTTGAGCTTGGAAATGGACCATTCCGCCAGAAGAATCACTTCTCTCACCGCCCTCAGCATATCCTCCACTTTCTGAAGCATTTGCGATACCTCCAGCGCCATCTCTCGCTCCTGAGCATTCGCCTTCGTCGCTCTCGCCTTGAGACGCACCACCATGCTCGATGTAATTCTGCTCCTCATCGGAGTAGTCCTCTCCGTAGGAAGACATGCTTGCTGGAAGTTGTTGTTACGCGTGGTTAATCGAGGTCGAAGTAGTTCGATCTGCTCATGGTGTTGGTTTGGAAAGGAATTTCGAAGTGAGGCGGTGACGTTGGTGCAGTATATATGTTGGCTAAGCGAGGTCGGCCGAAGGCCAATGTTGCGAGATTTACTTTGGGACATTCACTATGAGACGAATTTGAGATTAGATTGAAAGCAGAGCCGAACGCGGATGCTGATCAAGTCATGCTTCCTTAAAATACTAGACGATAAGCCCCATGCGACTTGTGTTCCTTCCGAATTGGAACTCTTAGATCATCAGGTGGTACTTACCTAGAAGCATCCTATGAGATGCATTGCACATACAAACATGACAGTGATGGCTTTATATAGCCCTTGAAAAAGGTTTAAATCATGTTTGGAGGGCAATACTTTGAGAGACAAGAAAGACGACATTGTGGTCCTTTTGCAACTTAGAAAAGAAAACCAAAAAGGCCACTGCACAGAAACATAAAAACTTAAGAATTAGGATACAAAAGCCTCCCATCTGACATCCTACCGAGGGCTTGAATATGGGATGTAAGTTTGATTACTTTCGGCCAATTCATGAGGACCGAGCTGGGATTGAGTTCTCCGGAAACTGCCATCAAATATTAGTAGATAGCACAGCAGGCTTGAGGAATGGTATCACTAACCCATCTCCACTCCCCGGAGTTTCTGACATTGGTCTATCAGTCAACGTGACTGGTGTCAACTCTGACCTTCCTGGGCTCTGAGGTATAGGTCGCCTAATGATAGGACTGCTCGCACGATTCGGACTCGCGTTCCCGCCGATGTTGGAATACTCCATAGCTTCTTCGGTCAATGGGCTTCGAGACCTGTAGCTCTCGTTTTCGCCGTTAAAGTAGCCTGCAGGGCCAGAAAATCGCTGCGAGTCAACTTCTACGTGTGGAGACTTGGTGTACGCTGCTGACGATGCCATAGACATATGGCCGGCATTAGGGGCGTATGACGGAGGAGGTGGTTGCTGGTTGTGTCGAAGTAGCTCTCCCAATGTTCTTTGGCGCCCGCAGAGATATACCAACGCCCCTCCCAGCAATAGAACAGCTGCTCCGCCAATTGCTATACCTGCAATTGCCCCAGTTGAGAGAGGTGGGTGTGAGCCTGACGAGGCAGCTGCGACAGGCGTAGTAGGGGTTGCCGTCACGGTCGCAGTGGTCGCAGATGCAGTCATAGAGGTCGATGACGGCGCCGCAGACTTTGTAGATGCGACTTCTTCCGGGAAGTTCTCGCCAGGGCTGAAAGCAACAGTTGAGTTGTGTGCAAAGGCTTGTTGGACTTCTAGGGTGTGAGTCGAGTTCGGGTTGATCACGCCAATCATTATATCCTCCTCGCAAGCACCTGGTGCAGAGCAGTAGAAGAAGATCGGCTCGGTGTCATTGATCAACACACTGAATTTAGGGGGCTTTTTGAGGTCAGTAACTGTAGCACCAAGCAAGGCATTGGCATCGACTGACATCTGACAACACAACACTGACGGGTTTAAAACCGCTCCAAAACCCTTGCTTGCCTACATCGACGACTTCGTACGGTATACATGGAGTCTTGTATTCTGCTCGCGCAACAGAGCTACGCAATGGGGTATTAGTATTTGCCTGTCGGATATGTTCTGAGAAAAGGACATGACATGTCTGGGACAACGGTCGGATCCCGAAGCAATGAAAAAGGATTATGCTCCTCCAGTACGTACTGATTCTGAGGGTAGAATCGGAATTCTGACTTGTCAGCCGAGATCTTCAAAGTGCGTTCTCAATGCTCCTTACCAACTGTGTCTCCAACATTTGCCGTTAGGGAATCTGGGGTAAAGACGAGACCAGCCTGCCAATTGTTACTACTCTAGGACTCATGTATGGAATTCAACTCAGCACTTACAGCTCCGACATTGACTGAATGTGTCGCGGCAGGAGCACTTGACGTTGAAGAGGGGATCGTTGATGGTGTTTGGGCATAGCTCAAGTGGGCTGCAAACAGAACGACACTTAATTGGGTTAATCCTAACATGTTGAAAATCACTTGGGAACAAAATTCATGTAGAGCACTTTTGGCAGGTTTGATAATTAAGGAATGTTGTCAAGCACGGTGCGCTGAAGAGATTCCGATAATGTGCAGATTACAGATGGCAGCTGGGAGGTAGGGCGCTGGCACAGCTGCCCTGTCAATAAGCTGGCATTTTGTGGCTTTCAAAGGATGCTTTGTTTGGATGCTTATCTTCTTTGTTTGCTTCTTCATCTAAGCGAAGCCATTTGATCCAAGAGCTTCAAGCCCGATTATTGACAAGGTTCCGCCCTCATGCACAGCTGTCAGAAATGGGAGCTGGAGTCGGCCATCCCACACAGCCCAGATTTTTCTGCCAGCCATGCATTCGAAAGGATGCATGGCTGGAAATAGAACTTGCAAGGCTAAGAAGAACTTGACTTCAAGATTTGACTATGAATCTCGGTAACAGGTCTTGTTTAAAAACGAAAGCGAGCAAAGAGCGCAGAAGAGACAAAAAGGATCCCTTGAGAAAAGTCACCCATGGGTGAACAATTGTAATCGGGTGTATTGTTTGGAGAGGGTGTGCATCAGGTCGAAGTGGCCGCTACCCGGATCAGCGATCCCGAGAAACCATGGCGGACAGAGGGCCTTCCGCATTGAGAAGCAGCTCGGTTCTCAAGGCAATGTTGTAGATCAAATCGCACCCGACAGTGTGGCTGCACACCTCCTGTGAAGGCACTCCGTGGCCATTCCGAGCTCCTCAGCTCGTTCATTTCCCAATTATGATCCTGTTGCACGCAAAACTCGTTGACGTGTGGGGGATCTTGTAACACAAAGACACTTTGCCCAGCTCGTCAAATGTTAAAGCCAGCCTTGGAGGACCACAGCCCCCAAAGAGATACCAGTCTGCTGCCGATTGAGGAGCGTGAGGGGCGTGAAATTTCCGTCCTTGCAAAAGATGCCTCGGCTCTGCCTCATATGACTTTCTCGAAAGTGGTAATAATCGGTTTCGCGGCCTTTGGCACAAGATTAGCATAGCTTTAGATTCGATAGTTCTGGGTACATACGTCAATAAATGTCTCTAAGTCCTTATCCAAAGCAGCCAAGTCGTCCTTCCGCTTCTTATTCTCTGCAACGAGGCCTAGCTTCTTCTTCAACAAACCCTGCCTCTGACTTTCCAATGCTTCACGCTCGGCATGTTCATGGTCGATTCGTGCGGTCATCAGAGCATTCTCGTCTGCGTCTGCGTGCTCTGGATGTTCGGCCAGAAATTGTTCAACTGGAATGAGAGGCAATTGAGTGTATTTGTGACTATGCAAATGATCAGCTCAGCAGACACGAGAAACACAGAGGATAACTGACTCGAACGATTCGCAAGCGGCAATCTCTCCTTGAAGATGTCGTTGTTCGTAGTAGAGGTTCTGGAGTTGGAGATGTAGCTTGTCGACCTCTTGACGTGCCTCAGCCGTTACAGCCTTGGTCTCTCGAGCAGCCATGTGCGCATCGCGATGCAGGCCTCGTAATTGCGCCAGGTAGGTAAGGAGAAGCTTCTGCTGCTTGGAGACTTGGATTTGAAAGTCCTCGGAGGGCGTGGTTGTCGCGGGCTGCTTTGAGACGAAGTCGAGGAGCGCAACCGCTTGCTCTCGGGCTTGAGCGGATGTTTCCAAGGCGGCCTTAAGGCCTGGGTCGGTGACGATATCTTTGATTGCCATGAGGAATGTATTGCGTGTGCAGAAGGTTTCGTGGTGGAGAAATATGTGGTGGAAGCAGAAGTAGGAGGAGTGCTCGGTCGCGAACCCTGGTTGGCTATGAGCAAGAATGCGCCAAAGCTTCAGCCTCGTCTCTTTGAGACTTTGGCGCTAGAGAACAGGATCACGGCAATGACAACTAAGAATAATTCACCACAATGTCCCGTCAATATTACTCAAAACAATATGGCGTTGCAAATCTGTAAGCTATTTTCAATTAAGGGGTCGTCACTCAAAGAGTCGAAGACATGCACAAGCACGGTGGTCGTACACAGTGAGTTCCATACATTATTCTTCATTCATGACATGCAGTCCATCCTTGACGCCAGAAAACCTCTTAAGATACATAGAACACCAGTATCTTATCCGCCAACAGTGATCTCAGCAGTTGGGTCTTTCCTGATATCTAATTCCATAAGACCCTCTTGCTTCTCAATGACCAAACCCTTCTCATTGGCCAAATGCAGCAAGCAAATGAAGCAGTAACTTGTCGAAATGTCGTTCATAGCCTGCTTCGGGTAGACACTCTGCAAGTTCTGCATCACAGACGTGAATTTCAAGCTTCCGTCTTCCCCCTTCTTGGGTTCGGGTTGAGGAGTGGGTAATCTTCCTGGTGTCTGGGATGGCAGGGTCTGCAAAAAGGTTAGTGTAGATTCAGTAACGGCTCTTAGGATGCCACTTACAAGATCGAGCGCCTCGATACCCATGCCCTTCCACAATTCTTCCTTCAGTCGTCGCACATCGACCTTCTTGGCGACACGAGCATACTGTACATATTCTGGTCTCATCCTTCTGCTCTGAGTGACGAGTTGGGTACCAAAAGCACCTTCTTCGCCCTCAGGTAGTTGAGTCATACCACCGTTCAATACGCTATTGATTCCTGCCATACCACCTTCTCCGCGCTCTTCGGCACCTGGTGAAAAGTGATCTCGTGCATCAGCAAATTCGATGTCGTCGTCGTCGTCGAGTCCCCCCGGCATAGGCAGGCCATCGTCCTGGAAGAAGTTGGCATCATAATCTCCCTGAGGAGCATCATCATTTCCAGCTGGTCCTTCATTCTGTGCCCAGAAAGCTTCGTCCATGTCCCCTTCGGGAGCCTCTTCTTCTTTTCGTTGACCAAAGTTATTGGTTTTCATACCAAGGCCAGATCTCCGGCTACCCATGCGGGCCTTGGGCTTCAAGAAGAGTCTCAGCAGCTGCTTAGAGTTGAAATGCTTATCATCTGGTAGAAGATTTCTGGTTTTAGATTTCCAGTCCTTCTTGGGCAAAGAAATTACAGCATTAGATGACGCCGGGGTGTAGATAGTTTCCGCTAACGATGCCGAGAGAGGAGAGAGAAAGTCGATCTCGAATAGCTCCTTCTCTTTTCGTACCTTGGTGGCTGTCGCAGGCTTGTTGATGTCTTTGATTTTTCGGATTCTCCAGTGCTCTGGTCCAGCCCAGTTTTTCTGTAAGGCTTCGTCGAAGTAGCTCAAGATATCATCATGGCCACCTTGGACTTGTGAGCCATGATCAAGAGAGACAACATACTCGCCAGTCTCTGGATCGAAAGCCCCGGCTGCTGCGCCATCACCATCCTCACCATCAGCAGCTCCCATGCCATCGTTGTCAAAGCCTCCATCGTGGACGCGCATCCGGGTTTCAATCGCAGCATCCCGCGCCCATGCTTCACCACCCTCTCCAAAGCCAGTATCCGCAGGAATGTCGAAGTTTCCGAGAAGTCCGTCATCATCATCCTCGAAGCCGACTGGGTTGTCATCATCAAGGAAGATTCCCGACTTGTCGCCAACTGAAGTTTCTGCAGGCTTGTCCTTTTCTCTCCAATCTTCTGGTGCTTTGAGGAATGGAATATCCATAGTACCGGAGGGATCTCCGAGGTCGAAGTTCTTCAAGGAAGGGCAGATATCTTGTCCGTCCAAAATATCCAAGCTCGGGAAAAATTTGGCGCCGAGAGCTCCGACGTCAATCTCAACATCCTCTTCATCCTCTTCGGCATCCTTTGATGTCGAATCGATCATGGAATCAGGTTCGGTCTCTTCCTCCTCCTCGATGATGTCGCCCTTGCGTTGTCTACCCTGGCCCTCGCCAGATGCATCACCAGCATCATCACTGCTATCGAAGACGATGCGACCTTGGGAATCGATTGCCAAATGGTTAAGGAGCAAACCTTTAGCGCCACCTTCGTCGAAGTCTGCTGAGGCTTTCTTGAATAGTGGATCAACGGAGAACTCGAGCTCGAACTTCTTTAGTTGTAGAGCCGCGAATGAACTTGCTAGAGTTGCTTCTGATGAACGTTGGGCCTGTTTACGAGTTAGTAAATATTCGGAAAGCTGGTTAGCCGAATGATAGCAGAAATCGAACTAGTAAAATATGTGCCGCGACAAGAATGAAGTCCCCGGAACATTTGAAAATGGCAGTCAAAGAATCAGAACCGAAACATAGAAATCCATCTGGCCCTTTCGGCTAGAAGAAATGCTAGAAGCCAAAAAGAAAGCACTTCTAACAATGCAAGATATGTAATGCATCTGTATATCCGAGCAAGCTCTGCGGTAACCCCCTTGCAGGACTTCTATAGACGTCTCCCCGCCCTGCGAACTGTTTCCAGAGAGTGCCAAAAAGAGAACTTGCGCAAAAGCTGAGGAGCTCCAGGTATATATGCCTGGGGCCATGAACTCAAGAGAAACCTCTCTGACGGGGAGTCGAACCCCGATCTCCCGCGCATTGTCTGTTATGACAAGCGGAAATCATGACCGTTAGACCATCAAAGATGAGTAGCTTTAAAGCTGTTCGATGCGGGATTTTGCTTATGTGGATAATTATGGCCCCGAAATGTCTGATGGCACGGACTATCGGCCGGACTTCCGGCGTGCAGAGATGGCGCAGCAGGAAGCCACTAAAAGACGGCGGAGCAAAAGCATGTGTCATGCGATTTGATAACGCTGTACTAAAGGCAAATGAACTCTGGAGCCTTGCGGCAGCAAATCGGCAAAGCATGGAGCAAAAAAATGTAGCAGGAAAATGTGACACAAAAGTTGCGCCTATCCCCATAGGCACAGCAAAAGTGCAGAGCTTCGACGAGAATTGGCCGAACTTGTCAAACCAAAAAAAAATAAGATCAGAGAAACCTTCAATTCGAAATAATACAGAGCAAATTGTCAAGGCCTTCCTCGAGAACGCCATCTCCAGCAGCAAAATTTACAAAAGAGAATTTCCGGAACGGGGAATTGAACCCCGGTCTCCTGCGAACACATTCAACTGTATTTAAACAGATCATGAGAGGCAGAAATGCTAGCCACTACACCATTCCGGATCTTCCTGGTTGGATGAGAGCAGTTCTCTTATCTGAGCCCATACAAGTAAGAAAAGCATTGCGTGCCGGAAAGTGTCCTGGCACAATGGCTGCTGTGGACTATGCCCAAAAGAGTGGACGACTGTGGTTTAGTGGTAAAATCCATTGTGGCCACGTACTTAGTACATTTCGAGGTTCTCCGAGGCCTCCGACAAGGCTAAGTGAACCCAACCATGCCGTAGACCGCAAAAAATGGCAGTACAAAACCAGACTGCTATCTATGTAGGAGAAAGGAATAATGCTTCCACTCTAGCCAGGAGGAGACTTCTTCACACAAGGCCAATGGAATAAATCAAGACTTCTGGTCTGCTCAAGCGGCAAAAATACGAAAGGAAAAAAAAAACTAAATCCAAAAACATACAACAGCAGGTATTCGCTGGTGGTCACCCACCCAACTACTAATCTGCCGATCTGAGGCTTATGTATGGCAGAGCGGACGGGATGCCCAGTTTTCCTCAGTCTGTGGTCGTATGTGGAAATATTGTCCTTATCCAGCTACAGCCGGTGTTCAGAACTTTGGTGTTCTCTTATCGGCCATATTTTCTTGTGCTGAGTGGGAAAGCCCGCAACGCCAGGAGTTGCTCATCAGACCAACGCGAAATGCGCTTGCAATTCGATCGTCTTTGCCTCCCCGCAGTAAAAACGAAACAATGCGCAATGTAACTGCATCGAAACCAAGCCACTAAAGAAATTGTGTTGCTTACCCGCTTCTTTGGCTTCTTCCTAACCACTCCATCTTCGTCCTCCACTTCTTCCTCACTCTCTTCGCCCTCCTGACTCTCGCCCTTCTTCTTCTTGTTATTCCCACTGTCTGCTAATCCACTCAGAAGCTTTCCGGTCTCGGTGGCCACACTGTCGACTCTGCTGGTGTAGATCTTGACGCAACCGTCCAAAGTACAACTGGCTTTCTGAAAATTGACACCATCCCCTTCCTTCAGCAGCGACATATCGTGGAAGTAATCGATCAGGGCGAAGTTCCAAGAATTAGCCGCATTGATCTTGTTGTCCGTAGCCATCTTCATCCATTCCTCGAAATTGGCAAGAAGAGGTACGCGCTTCATTGGCGTAACAGCACTTCCGCCAACCATCATAACCCCTCCATCCAGGTCATTCTCCTTCCCAAGCGTCCGCCGCGGTGTCTTTGGGTTGGACGATGGAGAAGAACTACCCGCTCGTTCGAAGTTGCTCAATTTGCGCATTGGAGATGCTGCCGCCTTGATCTGGTTCATGTGTATGTCATGGAGCGCATGCCGCGACTGCAGGCGTTTGGCCTTTTCCTGTGCATCGTCGTTGAGGGGAATCCTAATAGATGTTAGAATAATTAGCAGACACAGGGCGAACTCCTTACTTCACCGGCGATTTGAATGGGGATGCCACAACGGAACCAGAGGCCACCCTGCCATTACTGGCTCCGCGAGGGTTTTGCGCAACTCGAGGCATCGTGTGTCGGTTCTGGTGTTGTCGTTAATGGGCGTGAAGAGGTGAAGTTGATCCTGAAATCGCGTGTTTACATTGGCATACGCGCTTGTTTACAGCAGGCCCAGCAACCCACTAGTGTGGCTGAAGAACTCCCGCTCCGGGTCGCTGACGCTAAATTTGATCATGATACATGCCTACTTCATCCACGCTTCACGCTCTCCCAAAGCATCATACTGTCAATTGTATGATTGAGTATCCAGTATAGGGATATTTACTCAATTTGCCGCATTGCGATTATTATTGAAAATTAGTATATCTAGATACACGATTGGCCGTGGTACTTCCATAGAGAAGCTGACGAATTTATTTGATATTCTGCCTTCTTGGTTGGCCACTTTCCCTTTCCCTTTCACTCCAGCTGCCACTCCACTCCAGCTCCACTGTACCTGGCAGCCTGGCTTATCGCTATCTATCTTAGCGGACTTCTACCGTTGCAGCTGCGGCGCAGCTTCCCCATTGCGACGAGGCAGATCGCATCCAGGGCAGCGTCATCGCTTCTTACACTTGCCGTGGCTTGGTCGAGCTTGGAAGTGGCACTGATTGTCCCCAGACCACCAGGACCGACACGACACAATGCTTGATTTTCATCCCCTCCGGCCCATTCCCACTTCCACCTCTGCTCTCATATTTATTTTCTTGTCCCACTTCATCCGGGCTTCGACAATCGCATCAGCATCAGCATCAGCATCAGCATTGCACAACTAATTCCTCCGTCGATGGGTTCCAGGTTATGATGCTTGTGGAACATGCGACAATCAACTTCGACGGCGGTGCCGAGGCGCACATCGCAATCGCCGAGGAGATTTAGATTCCGCGCCTTCTACATAACCGTGCTGTGCTTGTCTCTCCTCGCAGTCATCAGCCTTGTTGCAGACCAGTCTGCCAGATTTCGACACGGCGCTCAGTATGGGGTGGCGCAAAGAAGAGCTTTGGAGCAGTTGGACATCACCCGACTGGTAAAGAGGGACGAAGAGGTGGGTCAGACCTTCATATCTCCAGGATCCCTAAACCCGTTGAGTCCTAAGCTGACATATTCACACCTCAGTGTCGCCTGGTTCACCTTGCGGCAGATAAATGCAAATTCATAAAAGATAACTGTCCCGACGAAGAAGCAGGCCTCTTCTCTTACCTCTCGCTCTACTACTGCAGTCTCCCCAATGCGCAACCAGTTGCATTTATCATCCTCTCACTATGGCTCGCCCTACTATTCACCACAATCGGCATTGCTGCTTCGGACTTCTTTTGCATCAATTTGAGCACCATCGCATCTATACTAGGAATGAGCGAGAGTATGGCGGGGGTGACATTTTTGGCATTTGGAAATGGAAGCCCGGACGTCTTCTCAACATTTGCAGCTATGAGCTCGCATAGTGGAAGCTTGGCTGTTGGAGAGTTAATCGGGGCGGCTGGATTCATCACTGCAGTCGTAGCAGGGTCTATGGCATTGGTACGAGAATTCAAGGTTGGGAAGAAGACCTTCGTCAGGGACGTTGGATTCTTCATCGTTGCCGCAAGCTTCAGTATGGTTTTCCTGGCCGATGGAGCCTTGCATCTATGGGAATGCTGCGTCATGGTTGCCTTCTACGTTTTCTATGTGGTCGTGGTGGTCGTCTGGCACTGGTACCTCGGACGAAAACGGAGACAGCGCGAAAGGGAAGCCGCTGCCCGCGGGCAGTATCTGGCCATGGCGAATGAAGAAATAGAAGTCTCTGAGGAAAATGATGACGACGAAGATGCACCAGCAGGGACCCCACGATACAGAGATGCCGAAGACTTCGCAGCCTTGGAACGAGCTGCAAGTCCAGCTCATGTACACGACGAAAGTGACGAAGATGGAGACGAAGGAATGCATCTCGCGGCAGAGATGGCAAGCAGTATGCGAGTCACCAGGCCCGCTGGAAGCCGTCGGAATACAATAACCCCCATCCGTCCGAGTTTAGTGGGTGCCTTGGAGTTCAGATCGGTTCTATCATCGTTGCAGAAAGCTCGAGGGTCACATGCACGACCAATACATCTACGTAGATATTCGGATGATCCTACGACTGGGTTTGCTGCTCAGACTGATGGAACTGGACCTCCACATGAACGTTATACAGATAACCCTTCGGGTCATGAGTTCGTGCCAGGATCAACAGGCAACGATCCCTCGAGACTTGGTGCACCTACCACCAGGACAAGAGCCGTATCTTTGAATGATGCAGCCAGTTCTAAAGCAACTGACCCTGCCGCCTTCACGGTAGCGACCATACCACATATTGGGGTCGTCGCTGCAACGCCAACGTTTCCACGCAATCTCGAAGTTCCTGGGCCAGGCTCTGTACATAGTTCACCCTCATTTTCTGGCCGTCCACCACCTTCGCCAACCTTTTCCGTCTCTCCGCCCCCTTCGATACAAGAGACCCGAGAGGCTAGTCCCGCTCCCTCCCAGGATCGGCCGAAGCGCGACACCCTAGCACCGCCCGAAGAAGGATTTCCTGGGGCAAGGCATATACGTACCGATTACTTCAGAGATCACGAACCTGAAAGAGACTCTTTACACGACTCTCCGAAGATGAGATCTAGAGCTACCCAACGCCCTCGACTTCAAATTCCAGGCTCTTCGAGAGATAGCTCCCACACACGGACGCTCTCTCCGATAATCCAATTCCCAGCATACACCGATTCGCCTGCCCCTATGTCTGCAATCAGCTCGAGACCTCCAAGTATTATGCTGCCAGAACCAGAGATGGCCTCTGAATCGGTATACGGGAGTCATGACCTGGAGTACCAGGAGAGGGTGAGGCCCATTTGGTGGTGGCCTTACAAATATCTTCCAAGCCCTCAGGTGTTGGGATCTACACTTTTCCCAACTTTATGTACGTGGCGGGAGAAACCTGTCTGGGACAAATTCGTAGGGCTTATATCAGCACCGAGTATTTTCCTTCTGGCGATCACACTTCCAGTTGTCGAGTCCGATTCTCAAGACGAGGAAGAGGATGAGGCAACCCTTGACGAGAGAACTCCATCTTTACCAAGACGCCACAGCAGCGCTGTTCCTCCATTGACACCAGACAGTCCATCTTTAGGGAATGAACCCGAGTGGATTCGTTATAGACGAGCTACGGAATCCAACGGCCATTCCCCACGATCGCCACAACTTCGAGGTTACAGTGGGCACAGCTCTGCTGCTGTTGCTGTGTCGGCAGAGAACCTCCATCACCATTCTCACTTGGCTCCAATGCCTACGAAACAGTCATCGATTTCACAGGTAGAGGACACTCCAGGCAGTCCAACGGCGGTGTCTTCGGATGATTGGAATCGTTGGCTCGTCTCAGTCCAAATATTCACTGCACCTTTGTTTGTGGTAATAATAGTTTGGGCCAACAGTGCCGAGGGTAACACCAGTCTTCTCGTCAAACTCGTGCTATATTCCCTCTTGGGGTCTATGATTGCATTCGCTGTCTTGGTACTTACGACCTCGCCAACGAAGCCTCCGAAATACCGCTTTATCCTATGTTTTCTCGGCTTTGTTGTTGCTATCGCTTGGATATCTACTATTGCAAACGAAGTTGTCGGTGTGCTCAAAGCCATTGGCGTGATTCTAGGAATCTCGGACGCCATTTTGGGACTTACCATTTTCGCCGTGGGAAACTCTCTTGGTGATCTGGTTGCGGACATTACAGTTGCCCGTCTTGGATATCCTGTTATGGCTCTGTCGGCCTGCTTCGGAGGCCCAATGCTCAACATACTACTCGGAATCGGATTGAGTGGAATCTACATGACAATCAAGGGAGCCAATCATAAACATGCGAAACATCCAGGGAATCATATCGAGTATAAGCCATATGAGATTGAGGTCAGCGGAACCTTGATGATCAGCGCAGTTACGTTATTGATAACACTCGTTGGTCTTCTGGTTGTCGTCCCTCTGAATAAATGGGTGATGAGCAGAAGAATAGGTTGGGGCTTGATCGGCCTGTGGAGTATAAGTACGATTGTAAATTTGGCGGTCGAGGTGAGCGGTGTGTTCGACACCTTGGGAAAGTAAATAGACACTATGCATTTTGTGACATGGCTTTGGTATATAGGCTTGGAAAGGAACGGTGTTTGATACCAGGCCAGATTGCAAAGGGCCATCATTTTGTAATATCTTTCTATCTCTTGGTTAATGAAGCATTGAGCATTGAGCCTTTAACGTTATCAGATATTTTCATCCCGGAAATTGCTTAGATTCACCAAAGTAACAGAAGCTTCATCTAAAATGATCACGATTATACCCTAGGCTTTGCACATCTCACCAGCAGCCCCGGATCTCATGGTTCCAGAGTCCTGACTCACTATGTTGTGGAAGATCGAGATCGTGGTTGAATTGGTGTTTTCTTGAATCTTGACATCCAATCGCAAGTCTTGATCCCCATCTTGGCTCCAGCAGTGACATAACAAGAATTCATCCGACATCACATCACATCCTGCTTATACTGACTTGAAACGCATCCACCTTCAACCGATACGTATCGGCATTCTGCCTTTATCTTCCAGCCTAGCTCACTTCTCATCACATCACATCGAGTGTACAAAGCAAGGCGTACCCATTAGCCAGTCCCGGAAACTTTATATCACATCGACGTGAGGCTTGCCCCTTTTTCTTGCCTTGCCCCTGGTGAGGCCTCGGTCTTGGCTTTTGCTCCCTGCAGTTGTGCAGGAGCTGAACATGCATGGATTGGATGATCACTAATTGATAGCAAAGTTATACATTTGTCGTTACCTGGAATTATGACATAAGAGAGAACCTCTTCCCTATGACAGAAGTTGGAAAGTAGAGAAGGATCCTTCCTCGTGGTTTTAAATGCACTTTTTAATGGGAGTCCGGCTACTCGGTTTGCATTATTTAAGCTCAATCTACACACGGTCTCCCGGACGAGGGTACTTCGTGGGGGACAGATTTGAGGTCTCAAAATCCGATTGATGTGTTTCTCTCAAGGTGTATAGTTTTTCTTGGGAGCTGGCATTTTGTGCTAATTACTCGCTGTTGTCATCTAGTATGATTTCGGTATTTTCGCCCGTAATTCGTAACTTGTAACAAATATCCTCATCCTCTGCTATGCTGTCTGAATTGCAGCTCATAATCCTCGCGTCAGCAAACAAAATAGATTGCACTCTGCCACGATCCCACTCCACTCCTGTGAGACTACGCCTACTCCAGCAGAGATCCGCCTGTTCGTGCAGTAGCTCCCCCAGTCCAGCCACCCGTTGACGCTGCTCAGCGCCGTCGAAGACACCAAGAACGCGTCGGGACGAGGACAAGCAAGCAGCTAGCCAAGGCAGCCTGCTGTGTCTAGTACTTATAATACAGATGGGGCTTACTATATTTTTATTTTGGCTGCCTGGTATTCCATGAAGTGTTGTCCTATGGGTCGAGCAGTGATATTGATACTGTGTTGAGTTGTAATGAAGACCTTGCTTCGCTGGTTAGTTGAAGCTTGATCGGATGGGTACTGTACTCTTTATGGAGAGCATGTTCGATGATCGATCATGTTCACGTTGTCTCCTTTCCCAAGTCCCGCTCCTTCATCGGTCACTGCCCTGCATCAATCCATCCATCCATCCACCTTGCCCTGCCCTACCCTGCCCTGCCAGCTTGAGGTAGGTACTGCATGCCCGCCCTGCCCTGCCTTCTCCCTCCCCAAATTGTCGTGAGTCGTGACTGCTACCGTACTCGCACCCCTGGACATTAGAAGCCACTTTCTTTCCCAACACGACCAGCTCCGTCGGAGAGAAGCTTGAGACTTGCAAAGTGTCGAGTCGCAGCCGTGACATCTGATCTTTCTTCATACCTAACCTTACCTTACCTTACCGTACCTAATCAACTCGACCTGAGCCCTTCAATTGCTGCACCTCTCTATCGCATCGCATTCACCATACCCCCCTCCGCCAGGCACCGCGCTCTCAACGAACCCGTTCGCACCGTCGGATAGCCCAATCGACGGCCTCCAACCCCGGATCCTTCAACCTTAGCTGCGCGAGCACCGGCAATCGAGCCCAATGACCACCTCCCTGCGTTCAGCGCCGCGATCAGACTCAGACTCTCCATCCTGGCACCTCGACCTGCATCAACATCGTGCGAACAATAATAATTCTGCTGCCTCAACGGCAGCTCTAACGACCAGTAACGACTACGATCAACGCAAACCCCGACAAGCGCGCAAGCCCTCTCCCGGTCTCGCAGCGCGTCTCAAAGCTTTAGGCTTTGGCAAAGATACGAATGAGCCCAACCTTCATCGCTCGCCGTCCAACGATCGAATAGGCCGAATTCCAGAAGACCAGATCCAGAAGCTGGACCTCATCCACCGCGCCAATTCTGTGAAATCTGCGAACTCGCCAAGTCTCCAACCTCGAGGTCGAGCCTGGAGTGGCACCAGCGGGCTTCTCACACCGCAGGTGACTGGTGGAAGTTATACGGAACTCCCACCTGTCGACCTTAGAGTTTTGGAAGGTGGAACACGTCGGCCGTCATCCTCTGCGAGTTCGAGAGAGCGGGAAATGAGCACACATGCGGAACCTATAGACATGGACTCGCAGAAGTACAGGTTGCCAGAACATACTAATGGAAATGGAACAAAGGCAATGTCGGATACAAAGCAGGCACATATCGAAAGAGACATACCTCCAGACGACGAGACCCCTCCCCCTCCAATATCTAAGGATACTCCCCCAGGGGGAACAACACCAGGCGAATTTCAAGGCGATGCGTCCTCATTTTTCAACCCTTTTGGGTTACAGCGAACGGGGTCGATTTACACACTGTCGAGGGTATCTTTTGCAAATCAGCTTGCTCAATTAACCTCGTTACAACTTCCAGATGCAGAATCCCTATCTACAAAAGTTTCTGCAATTCCAACATCCAAGGCTGCCTCCAAAGCGTTGATGGGGGCCGCAGAACAAATTCGGAGCTGGATTTCCAAGGCTTCTGAAGTCGTGTCTGGTCTTGATGGAGAGGACGATGTCGAGTGGGCCGCTGCTGGAGGTAGAGAAGGCTTAGAAGAAGTCGACAACGCCATTTCCAGGTTCACGGAACTGATCAATGTTTATGTATCGGCAATCGAATCACTCCAGAGTCGCTCAGACATATCCACAGTATCACCGGACGAGCTCAAAAAGGTTGTACTACAAGTGGAAACAATTTTATCGGAGTGGGAGAAAATACGTAGGACGTTGAAGGCTGTGAAGAACTCGGTCGAGATTGCTATGGAATGGGAGGAGCTTTGGAATACCGTTTTAGGAGATATTGGCAACGAAATGGACGTCCTGGCCCGGCTGGTTTTCGAAATGGAGGAAAAGAGGCACAAGTCGTTGATGGCAGAGACCGGTGGAGATGGAGGCTTGGATCTCAACGAATTGGCCACAATTGTCAACGATACGCCCCCGTCGAAAGCGAAGCTCAATGCAAGCAATCGATTTAGTGTGACGGGATCCTTTCCACTGAGCCCGAATTCGCCAAACCCTTCAACGGTCGCAGCACAAGACGATTCAAGTTTGCTAGCATTATTCGCTAGGATGCAACCACTGCGAGCATCATTGGACTTTCTCCCGATGCGGCTCTCTACGTTCCATTACAGGGCCGAAAAAATATTCCCAACCGCTTGCGAGGAGCTTGAAACTAGAAGAACTGGTCTTGAGAGCAGTTGGAAGAGTCTCGAAAAGGATGCCGAATCACTCAGGAGAGAGCTAGGCGAAGATCGTTGGGTTTTGGTATTCAGAGGAGCGGGCCGACAGGCTCAGAAGATGTACGAATCAGTCGATCGTAGCGTTGTCAAGCTGAAGGAGGCAGTGGAAGCAGGCACTCATCTCCAGAACCCAGCTTCAATGGGCAAGAAGATTGAAAGCTACGAGGCGAAGAAGATGCATTACGGTCCTGCTATTGAGCGGGTATTGTCAATTATTGAACGGGGTGTCAAGGACCGGTTGACAGTAAATGGCGAGATTTTGCGACTTCACTCTGAAATGCAACGAAAATGGGAAGCCCTCAAGGAGCAGATGAGCGAGCTTGATGCGAGCCTTGAGGAAATTCAAGCCGACAAGAAGAATCAGCAGCTTCGGGACTCAATTTCAAGCATGCTCTCAAACGATCGATCTACAATCGGCAGCCATTACGATACTCCCGGCAGTTCACCAGCTTCTTCCGTCGTTCTTACTGGTCTCGCTGCACAGGACCTGACACCTGTGAAGAATGGGAAGTCTCGTTCAGGCAGTAATCTCCCTCAGCCAGGTGCAAGGAGACACAGTAGCAATTCGACAGCTCAGAGCCAGCTCCCCCGCAAAGGTCTTTCAAATCGACTATCGACCATCGCTGCACCCGTTGGACGAGCTTCGCCATCACCAGTCTCGTCTAGACAAGGCTCCGCGACGCCAACAGGCAATAACAAAATACCACGACCCTCTCTTACTCACAATCCAGATGGGAGACCTCGATGGAATTCAAGTGTCAACGTCAAGGACACTATTATCGGGCATAATTTCAAGCCACTGAGTCTTACAACACCAAGTCCACACGCTCGTTCTAAACCCCCGTCTGCACATTCCAACAGGTCGAACGTTTCAGTCGACTCCAGAATACCATTGCGATCCCCTCTCAGCCGTGATAACACCAGTTCCCCGGGCCCCGATACGACTCCGTCCCGGAAATCCATTTCGAGAACAGGATTCCGTGATAAACTCACAAGTCCAGGCCCATACAACCAGCAAGTTCTCGCTCAAAGCTTACCACCAACTCGACCACGCCTGCTTGCCGCTAAATCCTCCATGTCAGCCCTGAGCAACACCACAAATCGAAGAGCTTCTATGCAACCAAAATCCAGCGACCCGACAGGTTTTAGTAGCCCACCGTCTAAACCCACAAGACCAGCATCTTCCTTGGCTACGAACAGACGTGTAAGCTTACTTCCTCAACCTAAAGGAAAGCACGGCTCTAGCATTACCGGAAGAGAGTCTCCTCAAGCTATTGCTGGGGCGGCCAGTGCTATGAGAACCAGCAGCATCAACAGCAAAGACAGCAATGGCAAAGAGAAGAAACCTTGGAAGTAAAGCCATAAGACATTTCTGAAGGCTTTTCCTATTTCATTATCAGTTGTAATTGGCGTTGCCCTGGCATAGATTTCCAACATTGATGGACAATCGTTTGATAACTTCACATGGAACAACACTGGACTTGTCATTTCGGTCGGTGGACTTACTTTTGATTGGAACTTGGTGTTGACGTTGAGTCATTTCCATACCGAGATATCATTGTTCTCGATGCTTACCGCAGAGCGAATCGGTTGTCGCTGGCGTTCTTTTGTTCATCACAAGCACGGCGCTTATTGTAAAGGATTAGGGACTGGGGAGTCTTGTCGATTTCAGCGCTTTACTTCACTTCATTTCCAAAGTCCTCACGGCTACAAGCAACTCGTTGAGCTTTTTTACAACCAGTATTTCTTCTCGAGCGATCCCTAGGGTTTTGATATTTTGGAGACATGAAAAGAGATGCTACTGTTTGTGTTTGCGTACGCGAGAACTGGACAGAGTAAAGAAAGAAAGTATGATAGGTATTTGAGCATGGTTTTCTGAGTTGACCTGACCAGAGAGGGAAGGAGATAACATCTTGCTTTGTGTATGGGATGTAGATATATGCGTGCGGGCACGGATGGGCGAGATGTTATCTGTTGGGGCTGAGAAGGAAATATGGGATTGGTGGAAATGACAAGATAGGAAGAGATACCATATTTGTGTATGATTAGAGGCACAGCTTGTTCGAGTTAACCCAGAATGTGATACCCTGTGTTCGACTACCTTTGATGCTTGTTTGACTCTGTGAATAGCATTGGTGATTTGCGACATGTGGTCCCCTCCCCGGTTTACTTGTCTAGAGGATTTTGGGGACATTGCTGTTCTTGATTTTGTAGCCCTTCCCTCTAGAACTATGCATCCAATGAAGAGATCATACTGACAGAAATCCCTCTTATCATTAGGTTGATAGCGTATAAGTTGTTGAGTTTCGGGGACCAGTTAAAACAGTACGGAGTAACTGTATCATCGATAGCGCTAGACAGTTAAACCGCGAGAGGGACTATACACTCTTTGCTAAATCATTCATTACGAGTATAACCTGGAATCCAGACTGAGCTGATTCAACATGAGAGGGTCCCAAGCACCTCATCATTCAGAGAGCCCAACAAGGCATAATATACACTCTATGGAACGACGTGAGGCTGTCTCAAGATGACCACCCCATCCAAGTAGCACACAAGACAACCTGAACCCTGTACCGTGAATGCCCTCCTCCCTCAGTGTTGCACATTTGAGGGCTTCAGCCTGACAACTTCCTCGCTCTTTCTGTGTTGTCAAGACTACGCTTACTTTGGACCAAACTTCAGGTTCATAGCCTCGAGGGCCATCCGTTCCCGGAATTGTCATATTGTAACGAATCTTTTTCTCGATGACAAGGAAAGTCAAACGCCCAAACGACCTGTAACTTGTTACAGCCTTACAGCTTACTAGTAAGACATCTATTGACTATGCTTCCCTGGTTGATCTGTAGCCAATCGATCGTGTGTACAGATGGCATGGCCACTCGTATACCAGACCGGTCCATCTCCAGACTTTATACATATAGCTGGCTCTTCCTTCTTGCTACTGCTCCAAGTGATGGTAGATCAAGGGGTGTTCCGTTTGTTTTAGCTCCCAAAGTTGGTAGCTTCTGCAAAAGCGAAGTTGTACAAATTATCAGCCTAATCACTACAAAATTGACTCGCATAGTCTTAATTGGATATTTTCCCTCCAACCTTACTTTCTGGTTTTCCTCGGCTCATCATGGGTGGGCATTACCCTTGCGTGTTGCAATTCTACGCCGAGATACGTTCAACATCGAGTACCAAACTAGCTAACACAAGCCAACTCTTCCTAGGCTCAGTAACGATCCACCTCAAACACATATCCCGAAGAAGCCTCTCCACCGCGAACAGTCTCAACGTGGTCATCGGCATTTGAGCTTGTTGTCATAGCTGTCATCAGTACCATGTCAGCCTGGTCGACATGGCGGTTCACGAGACGGAGGAGAAGACTTCTACACCGTGCTATGTGCTCATCGCCGAGTGCTCAAACAGCTACACGATATTATCTACAAGATAGGAACCGAGATCCAAGATCCAACTAAATGGCTGACGCTTCAGATATAGATATCGAAGAGGCGTCGACTCCGTTGCGAAATCTTGATGGGCAGCAGCAGGACTCGAGAATGGCCTTTGAATTCGCCGTAAGGTTTGGGAGGAGCATGTAAGACTCGAAAATCTAGAAGGAAAGGCGTTCTGGACATTGGGCATGAAGTTGGGTATTACGGCGTGTCTTGGAAATGTGAGGTTCTATAGTATGACTGAAAATAAAATATTGCTCGCAAACGGTCAACAATCGCTAAGCGAAGAAGACCTGCCACATGAAGAAAACAATTGCCTTGTGTATATAGTCCCCCTCCCGGTTTAAATGTCTAGCGTTATTAATGATATAATTGCTGCCTTTACAGATCTTCAGAGCTCATAAGAATCTAATCAATCGAAAGCTACGTTTTTAGAGATCTAGAGTGTTGATTCAACACTTGATATAGAAAGACAGCGCTCGAAACACGAGAACAGCAATGTTCGCAGCAAGCGCTAGACAATTGAACCGGGCAGGAGACCATAGAGCCGTCGTGTACCTCCGTCGCTTCTTGACTCTAGGCAATATTCTTGCAATTGGATGAAACACTCTGTGAGCCCGCGATATTGAATGATGATTTTGTAAGACGTCGCATCTGATTTTTTGGTTGAGACCAATCTTTCAACATACTTCAATATACTTCGTCATCACTTTGGCGTAAATCTTTAGAGACAAACTATCAAACCATTGCGAAACGTTTCTGGTGATAAAACAGGTAGGTCCTTAGTGCTTGACATTCGGGCAACACGCTTAGCAACTGATATCACTCGCATGGAGCGATGGAAAAGCAGACGTAGTACATGGTTGAGAAACTGGCCTCACTCGAGGGCAGGTATAAGTAGAAGAAACTATTCTTCATTCGATCTATGAAGACTGAATTGTGACAATACTCATGCTGACATTCTTGGTTGATATCCATGCATTCTTTTGCTAGAAGGTGGGTGATCTCGAGACAATAAGACAGCCAACGCCGTAGCGCCATCAAAATATATCGAGTAAATAAAAAGAGTCGAGTATCTACCGTTTCCCTACCACTCCGTCAAATCTTCTTAGTCTCGTGTCGTGAGCATTCACTCGTCCAGCATCGTAAACCTCTCACATCTCAATGATGACCAAATCCGCCGCTCCATCGCCCCAGATGCCGACTGTGCTCATAGCGAAGCCAATACCCGCCATAATCGTCTTCACGATATTGACTTTCATGTATCCCTCGACCTGCTCTCTGATCTCCTCGCCGTTGATATCCTCATCCATTTCCTCTCCGCTAATTGTACCCTCACTGTCCCGGTCACTAGCGCCAAGAACCTCATAGCTAGAATCCATCTGTCTTCCCTTGCCTTTCTTTGTTTTCTGTTTGACGGCTCGCGCGCTACTTGTAGACTTGCTAACATACGGCTGGACAAGATATTCGGCAAAGCCGGAGGAGACTACGAAGAGCGTTGTCCATAGCAGGTATGGATGTTTCTGGCTTCGGGGCGAGAGCAAGTAGGCGAGCAAGAACGATGTGCTAGAGACACCAGCGAGCGTCCGCAGGTGCAGGACAGAGCTAGTATTGAGGTTTGCGAATGCTTTCGAGGCGGTGCTTGCTGATGGGAGCGTTAACAGCGTTGGGAGGGTAAGGGTCGTCAAGGAGTAGGAGAGTCCCTAAACAATCAATTGTCAGCATACGTTAACAGCTCTGGCGGGCCTGCAAGAAGAGATGGCTCTCTTGAGGAGCTATGACGGAGGAGTCTAGCATACGGTGAGCAAGCCCAGTGAGATAGTCCCCACGAACTTTAATGTTGAGACCGTTCTGGAGGCCATGACCGGGAACACAATTGTCTCTCTGCAAGGGACCAAGGCTTGTGCGAATATCGAACCGACTCTGAAGAGCTGTTGTCGACGTTGACTGAGAAGATGAAGTGATGGTGTAGAAGTGGTCTGGATGTTGGCAGGATGCGGTCGTTACCTATGACTTGACGCCGACGCCCACGTCCACTTCTTCAGCCTCGAGCTTTCCCCACGCTTTGCTTGGAACAACCCCTGTCATGCCTGCCAAGTCAAATGCGAGTTCCTTCTGGCCTTGCGCCCAGACACTTGATGACATTCACAATTTCATAGGCCGAGGCTGTCGGATACCCCAGATATTGCGAACGCGTATTCCGACATGCTTTACGATGTTACGGCCGTGAGATAGCTTTTGCTGCGCTCTTCTCAGCAGGCCAGACAAAACATACAAAATCGATCGACGTTCCCTTGAGAATAGGTCTGTCTTACTGCAGCAAATATCATCGCCATTTATCCAAATAGCCATTTCAAATACCATTGTCCCTCTCTAAGACTAGTCAAGATGGCCGCTCTCCCCGAATCCGAGTATATGTCCTCCGTCTGGAAAGATGGGATCTTCGATAACAAAGTAGTTTTCTGTACTGGAGGTCAGTATAAGTCTCCTGAGTATGCCTGGTGCCCTGGAGTGTCAGTATCAAGAGGCGTGTTATGGGATGATGTATAAATCGCCGAATCACCCCTCTGGCAGTATTCATTCCGGTTCTCAGGACATTTCGTAAAGCTGATGATGAGCTAATGCTGATTTCAATGACAGGAGCCGGTACAATTTGCTCTGCGCAAGTTAGGGCCCTAGTTAGATTGGGTGCGAATGCCATGATCATCGGTCGAAATGTTGAGAAGACAGAGACTATGGCCAAGAGCATAGCTACGGCACGCAAGGGCAGCAAGGTGATTGGAATCGGTGCTGTAGATGTGAGGAAGATACAAGATTTAGAAGGCGCAGTGGCTAGATGTGTCAAGGAGTTAGGAGGCATAGACTATGTCATGTAAGAATAGCTCCCCTGCCTCAACATATGCCGTAAGGTACTGACAGACGCAGTGCTGGTGCTGCAGGAAACTTCATCTCCCCAATTTCAGGACTCTCCTCAAATGCATTCAAGACCGTCATCGATATCGACACCATCGGTTCCTTCAATACCCTCAAGGCGACCGTGCCAGAACTTATAAAATCAGCAAAGAAAAACCCCAATACTGGGACAAATCCTTCGACTGGCGGGCGGATAATCTTCATATCAGCGTCCTTCCATCTCACGGGAATGCCGCTGCAAGCACATGCAGCCGTGGCGAAGGCGGGTATTGATGCACTCTCGGCAACGACAGCCCTTGAATATGGACCACGGGGAATAACATCAAACATCATAACACCGGGCCCAATCTCCGGCACCGAAGGAATGGCGAGGCTGGGGAGTAGGGAAGCTGAGGGTAATGGTAATGCCTACAAGAAAGTTCCATTGCAAAGATACGGACTGGTAAAGGAGATTGCGGACGGAACCATATACATTTTCAGCGATGCAGGGAACTATGTTAATGGTGAGGTTCTGGTTATTGACGGTGGGGATTGGCGTTCACCAGGAGCTCCAGGTGGCGCAAGGAATGCTTATCCTGACTATCTACTCGATGATACCTTCGAGAGGAAGTCCAAGTTGTAGATAATGCCAAAAGACAAGCTATGTTGGACAAAAGCCGCACTATTCTGAGATAGATGCAAGTCAACCCGCTCAATCTTCTGCTATATTCTCGCGACTTAGGACCTCAGCAGCACTGATGCGGTATTCTGTTTAATCCGCCGGAACGATGTTTTGTTGTTGGATCTAGACAGTTCCGTATCATGGCTCCGTATCATGGCTGTGTACTGGATTCACAGTCCACAGTTTTCTCTTTCTTCTTCTTCTTCTTCTTCTTCTTCTTCTTATTCTTCTTCTCTATTTTAGTGCAGCGGACTTGCGTGGCGCCCTTTGTTTTTTTTTTCCAATGTCCTGGAATTTGTTCACAACTTGGAGACTGCCTGAAAAGATATCCTCACTTGTCATATTCGTATTATTTTGGTCCTGTGGTCTGCCCGAAATTTGTTCCGATCCACGACGAACGATTTGTGAATACCAAGATGAGTATGATAGGCATCTGAAAAGATCCAGAATAGATATCAGCTTACAAACGCGACTAGTCGTACAACACTCACCTCCCCGTACGAAGACTCTATTGGATAGGCTATGAAATCCGAGACGTGGATAGCGGCAAAGTGCAATATCTCTAAAGTGTGACTCTGGTGTGGTTGCGGCAACTTAAGGCTTGGTTTGAGCAACTGACTTGATAGATCTTGAATCGCGAATGGCTCATTGGTACGGAAATCAGGTCCGTGCCAATACTACTGTTGAGCCTGAGACGAGAGGGCAAGCGGAAGCTATTCCCAACACTGAAGTCAGCGTTCTTCGCCAAAGGCTTTTCAATGATCAAAGCTCTCGTCCTTCGTCGTGGCGATTCATCCTCCCAGCTGCGGTCAAACGATTACAACAACCAACCAAAAATCCCGATGTCTCCTTCAACGTGGGGACTCCCGAGACTCATCCATCGAGAAATCTTCCACGGCAGTACCGCATGGTCTGCTCCATGTTGGCTTTCAAGTACAGTACAATCCGTTGCCACTTTTTTGCCCATCTGGCCTGCTTGTCGTCTCCATTAGAGGGAGCGACGGGAGTGGATTGCACGATCCCATCACCCACCATCACATGGCTGATCCTAGCAGGCGTCAAGGGACTGTCGGACTGTCGCTTCCTTCAGAAGAAGTACTTAAGAGAAGGCCTCTGGAAGGGAAGGGATGAACGGCTCACATCCTCTTCTTTTTTCTTCCCCAGCGAGCGACTTCTTTCCTGACCGTCTCTGGTCTGCTCTGGTCTGCTCTGCTTTGCTCTGGAGTCTCGGCCTAGCAATCGGGGTGCACTATCGAATGGCTACGTACTAGCCCACCATCTAAGGCTGCCTGCTGCGTTGTATCGTCGGAGCGTTCAGTGACAATAATATATACTTTTGCCCATCGAAAGTTGGTAGGGCATCGACATCAGAACCCTTTCTATGGTTTCCTCGGGGGCGGGCTCTTCTCCGAGAAAGATATTCAATCTAGAAAAATCTCGACATGAGGCCTTGCTCCTGCTGGGCCAGTATTCCAGAGACGTCGCCGCATACTCCATCGACGCAATCCTCGATTCTCCGCCGACCCTCTGCCATGCGCGACGGCAAGGCTGTTACAATCTGTCCGAGCATATATAACGTGCGAGAGGTCACCGCATCGTGATACGCTTTCCTTGCCTCCACGATCTGTGGCGAACGAAGCTCCGAGTGAAGTACTGTACAGCAAGCATGCCGATGACCCGCATTTTGAAGGTTGCTCGATCGAATATTTTCCCGGGAGTGTGTGTGGCCCCCTTGAGATAATTCAAGGGTACAACCTGCCAACGACTCTGAAGTCGGCATTGAGTTGGGACTCTATCACCCTATCATCGCCACACCAATTCGTACCTCTCTGGTCCCGGAAACGTTGTTTCATCGGGACCATCTGGTATAATAATGAACGTGGACAGCGCCGCGAGCAGCACAAGCTCGGGTCCCGGGGGACCTTCCTCCAGAGCACATCGAGGGGCTATCGCCTCTCAGGCCTGTGAGACATGCCGTTCTCGGAAACAAAAATGCGATGAAGCACGGCCTAAGGTCAGTATAATTTCTTCGCGTATCATTGCGGATGTGGTCATCTTGGTATTGGCGGAGACCCATCAGAAGTTACGACCTTTCAAACCGTTACTGACACATTCCAGTGTGGATTGTGCAGAAGAATTAATCTAGAATGTATATACCGAGAACCTCAGGTGAGTCTAAATACTCCGATGTCATTGTCCACTATACTAATTTCCCTATAGCCGACCAAGTAAGACCCCAGCAGATGGCACTCGATGTCTTTTGAAACTATCTGACTTTCGATCCGGCAAGAAGCGTTCTTACTGATCATTTCTTTAAAGGAAGGACAAGACTCTCGTCGAGATTCTAGATAGGCTCAAGAGCTTGGAAGGCAAAGTTGATCGAATTCCCACTGGCAGAAATCCTCAAGGGTTCGGCCCTTTACAACAACCACCTTCGTCTCAGCCTTCTTTCAACCCAGAGACAGAGCCAAGCTCCTATTCGACACCGTCTGGCCGACAACCATCCAGTCCTGATCAACCATATCGACATGCTTCCGCCGCTCATAAGATACTTTCTTGGCCTGCTTTACAGCAGCTTATGCTGCAGGTACTGCCTTCAAATGCTGGTGATTTCAAGACTCTTGAGAGTGATGGGACGACTTTTCTTATCCGAATGCATAATGGACAACCAAAATTGCCTATGGATGAGCCACTCCAGGACCGACCTTTCGTTGGCATGTACGTATATCGCGACTAGAATACCTTGGCCCATGCCGCCTTTCTCGTTATGAAGTGCTAGAGTTGTAGCTAACGGTATCTTCAACAACCAGGCAGACTCAGGCGACTAGGAATTCAGGCGGTCCTCGGGTATGCTCATCTCTTTACCATTGATATTTAGCTCGCAGGGCTTCTTATAGAGGTTCTCAGGGAATAGTGCTCATCTATGACAGATAACCTTCCCAGCTCTAACCCGCGATGCAATGTATCGGCTTACAGCGGCATACTTTGACACTTTCAATTTCCTGTATCCATTCATGGATCGGAGGACTTTCGAAAGCGATACCCTCGCCAAGGTTTGTAGTGAAGGCTTCGATGGAGACGTTGACTCGGTAATAGCCTTGATGATCTTCTGCCTCGGTGAAGTTGCCATAGAAGGTCTGACCGGAAATCCTGTTGGTGAGTTTAAGGGACTCCTGTCGGGTGTCCGCGGAGGTTCAACTGGTCGCCCACCGGGTCTGGCTCTTTTCAACGAAGCACGGAAATGTTTAGGGTTTGTTATCACCGATAGTGAGTTGGAGAACGTTCAGATCTTCTCTCTGTTTGCGTAAGTGTACTTTGCTACTCTATTGTGTTTGAGTTATTTTGATCTACGAGCACAGTATCATGACTAGTGAAGATAAATCTTGCTCACGAACCTGTTCTTTAGGTTGTATTACCAGTCGTGTTCGCGCCACGTTGTAAGTGTTTCATGAAAGGATGCCATGACAAACCAACTTACTCGCTCTAGGACTTCTGGAGGATGACCGTGAATGCATGCCAGGCCTGCTACATCTTGGTAACTTGGTATGTGTTGCATGCACCACTTAACAGATCTTGCTGACTGTCGAAGCAATGTTCTCGATTTTGATACACCTAAAGGGGATCTGATGAGGCGTGCTGTTTGGCATTGCATTATAATGGAGACATCCTTGCACATGGAACTCGACCTGCCTTTGACCGGAATCATCGAGCTCGGTGATCGAGTCGGCATGCCCAGCTTCAATGTCCCATTCTGCGAGGCCGATCATGTCGGCAATCAGGCAACCAACTTTGGTATGTATTTACACTTCCTCTAACCTTAGGCTCTGCTCATACAAGTCTATGTCGTCCCTCAGACCTTGTTGACCACATACTAACTATTTGAATCTACAGAAGCACACTTTGCATCAGCCCTTGCCCTTCGCCGGTTATGTGCAAGCGTAAACGCACAAATATATGACTGTAAGGCCCGAATGCCAACTTAAGGACCAAGGTAAAGGCTAACAGCATCTAGCCACGTCGAACAGTGATACTGCTTCAAGTGATGAATTTGGTGGACCTACTGCAACCACGCTGAAGTCGCTGGCTGCACAGTTGACTCAGTGGAGAGGCTTGCTCCCTCGCGATCTTCAATGGCCAGAAGATGATCCCGCGGCTTTCCCAGCACCTCAGACGGTCAACCCAAGAACTTTTAATGAGCCTGTTGATCCGAGTTTGTCCATACCACGTCCTTTGCATCCTGGCGCACAACTTTTCTCGACAGATCTCAAAAGCGAGCCCATGCATTATCGATTTGTCTACGATATTCAGGTTGCAGTACTGCGTACGAGGTACTACTATGCCAAATACGTGGTGTATCGTCCATTCGTCTATAAAGCTCTTCACTTCCCTGAGCAAATGACACAAGAGGATGCCCAAGGCGTTGCTGAATGTCTTCGAGTAAGTGAGAATGGCTGTCTACGAGTCCGTCTTACTGACCAAACATCAAGTCTTGCTTGAAATGGCCATTGGCAATGTCACCCACCTCACGACACAAACGGCTGATACCGTACCTGTTCTGTTGGTCGCAGACATTCCTTTCCATTCTTCTCATCTTTCATTTAACACAACACAACCCTATGCTGCGAGATATCCGAGCGCAGCTTTGCGGCCCAAGATTCGAGGCCGATTTCGACATCAGCGTTGCACTCATGCAAGACTGGATCCGCGACCTCAAAGCGGTCGATCCATTGGCTCTTTGGTGCTTCAAGATCCTACAACCTCTTTACGACTTAGAGCCGTGATCGATGGAAACCCTACCAGGATGTACAGGAGTTGGTGGGACCTGTGTCGGTAGATGTATCAAGTCGAGCCGTGGGGGAGGGGCGAGTTTGCTTGCGGTTGTGCTGTTTATTGATATCGAGACTGTGAACCATTGCGTGGAGTTTGATATTTTCACAAAAGCGTCAGAATGACCCATTGTTGAGGCATCCACGGTCCCCATAGAGTAGCGGTGAAGGCGACGCCACATATCAGAGGTGTCTAGCCGTTCAATTGACATAATGCCAACGAACAAACTCTTTTACATCACAATGTCTTGAACTGACCCGGGGCTCAAGTCACTTCTAAGACAATGATACAATTGTTGGATGGCCTTTGTTTCAAACTTCGTGCAATCATAAATCATTGACATCCACTAGCTATGCAATGCACAGACTGTTATCACATAATCTCTCCATATCTACTCTTTTAAAATCCCTGCTGACGATGCCATTTATCTTCCCAACCTGGAAAGTATGGACTCTCAGCCAGAGTAGCGACGTTCCATTCCTCCTGTCCCTCCATCTCCGGCACCACCCATCCCTTAGCCACCTGCTCAGCTGCGTACTCCTCCAGCTTTGGAATACAGACGTGCTCGGTATGCCATGTGCCCTTATACTCCATTAAGTTCTTCTTACCCTCCTTCAAGATCTTGACGAGTAGCGCAGGGATATACGGCTCATCGCGGAATTCGGTAACAGGCGTGAAGAGTGCCTTGAAGTTGAAGACGATACCTGCACTCAGGGGCAACCTTCGCAAGGTCTGCCAGTCAACTCTCAGATTGCACTCCTCGATTTTCAACTCAGCATTCTGAATCTCTCGCAGCGCCTCGTGAGGATGTCCTGGTGGCATGAAAAGAGGCTTGCCGACCTCAAGACCCCAACTTCCTCGCTGAATCGGTGAGTGAGTAGCCATTTTGCTGAAGAACCGGTCCATGCTGAACGACATCTTCTCCTTGTAGTCCGGGATCTTGCCGTGGATTTCCTCGAGCTGCATACCAATTTTTGTACCAACGTTCCAGCCCAGCGAACTGCAGATGACTCCGGCGCGGAAGTAGTACATGCCGTCTTCCTCATTTCGCAGAACGATGGCGAAGTCTTCTGGGACATTGTTCAGAAGGATGTGAAGTGGATGGAAACGCTTGATGATAGTCTCGGTACCGAGCAGTCTGTTGTGGAAGACTTTCTTGTCTTCTGAAAGGGAGAAGTGGGCGGGATACCTGGCACAGTAGAACTGAAGACACATCTCCATGAGTTCCTTGCAGACAAGCTCAGAACCAGGTAGATAGTCCAGAACTTTGCTACCGTACTCTTTGAAAAGATTTTGACGTTCCTTGACTCTTGCTGCATAGGTATTCTCGACTTCTAGCCACCAGTCTGTTTCCATCTTCTGGAAAGCTGAAAAATGTCAGCTATGTACACGAACTGCAGTTTCCACACTTACACATGGTTTGATGGTACTTCCATCTCAGAGGTCGGTATGGCCTTGGAAGAGCTCTGGTGACATCGAAGTTCTCGTACGGTTGTGGAAGTGGTACACCGCTGAGGATATCGTACGCTGGAAAGTCGCCCATAGCCTTGATTTCTGCAGTAGAGAATCCAGTCGGTGTGTATTTGGGAACCTCATTATCAAGACTGTAGGTTTGCGTGGTTGGTAAGGCATGCTTCACAAGGAAATTTCCTGAAGGCTCGGTGTTGAGGAGTTTCTTCGAGGTAGCTGAAGGAAGTGTCTTAGCAAGTTCTGGGAGAACTGATCGTCTCGAAGGTGGGAATGCATTGACGAAGTCAGGGGCACCATTTGTAGGAGCCTTCTTGCTCGGGGAAATAGAACGGGGCGGTGTTGATGCACCAGAAGTGCGTCTTCTTTGAAAGTGAAGTCTTCCCAGGACGGCATCTCGCTGTCTTTTGTTGACGACGAGGATAATAGCGGTTGAAAGCAGGAGCAATGTGCCGAGGCCGACCATCCATTGGTCTGGTAGAAACGACAAATCCGCCATCACGAAAGTTGTAGACTTTGAAAGATGTCAGTCAGAACGTTTAGGGTTGACTATCCTCGAAACGAAGTTGTGTTCAGGGATTCAATCGCCTCCGGCCCTGGAAGGTCGAGAAACTTAGTGAGAAATTGTGAAATGGTCGAATACACACGTCTTGGCTCCCAAAAGAAAAGAGTAGATATATGTCTACAGAGATGCCCCCAAAGTCTTATCTCGACCGCCACATGTACTTATCAAGTACTGCCGGACTTATGCCCAGAGTTGAGAAAAGATGGGGGTCCTAATGATAGTGACTTGGGCTTGAAGAGGGAAAGACGTTGACAAATGGTACGACTATGATGTTTAATGCAGACAAATTGGTGGACGTACAGCAGCATTCAAGAGTCTGGGACAAATGGCGGGGGTGCATGGCCAGGTTATGTCCAGGAGAGACGTCGTTTGCCATCAGACCCCAAACAGATGCGGCGGGGATGGACGAGGGGTTTGGAGGACTAAGGTGCGCCATCCTTGGATGGCATTGCATCTTTCCGACCATTTGCAGTGTATCCTGGGTATCAAGACCCTATCAGGAATAGTCAAATGTCGTGGTGGTCGTTATCTCTCTCCGCATTTGAAGGGATCCAACTTCCTAATCAAGGATGTGAACTTCAGATGCCCAGATCCCCCACGTGATACGAAGTTGAGCGGCAGCGGCACTCGGGACCTTGTCCGCGTCAGGGTTATTGATTGGAGAAGACACGTACTGTACCTCCATACTACAATTCACGGCATGAATATGAATGTCATGCAGAGAAGGGTGAATGGAAGGTCGTTGAACGGAATGACTCGTGACTCGATTGCATGTACCGCACAAATTGGGAAAGTGGGCACATACATCTGAATGATATACAAGAGGGAAGCACAGATGTGTACTACATACAACCTTTGCAATCCTCCTACGAACCGCCCACATGTTGAGAATATAAATGGCATTGATTTATAGCATAAGTCTGTCGGCATTGAGGATGGCCTTCAAGAGAGGCATAGGCGCAAGTATAGCAAATAGTCGGACCAGAATAATTTGAGGAGGAATTGCTCTTTTTTGAGCCTTTCACTACTGGCAGGAACACAGGAACTTGATAATGAATAGTAGGGGAAGTAAATTTATAGATTGAATCTCGAAGTATGCTCGCTCAAAATACTTCTCGTCTATGCCAGATAGACATATCCAAAACGAAATGGGGTATATGTAATCATCAAACCACCACCTGTACACCGATCCTACAAGCCAGGTCTGCCCCCTCCGTTCCACCGATGCAGAAAGTAGTACTTGTACACCCTGTGATCTGTGACAGATGCCGACCCAATGCTTGCTAAGTAACCCTTCCCTGACCAATCCGATATCATGCAGTCAAAACACCTAATACAAACTCCAAACTAATCGCTCACTATCCGAATTGAAGACCAACATGCCAAAGTCCCATGCTATCAAATGTCGTGAAAATGAATAGAATCATATCATCTTCTTCCACCGACTGAATATTCCTCCACCTGTCCCTTGCGCGCTCGGTGCGCGCGAGCGCGGTTCGATGAAGCCAGATTCGCGTCGACTCGACCTCCGTCCATCACCTTGACTTCCTTCCGAGCTCTTGATGGCTTCACGTTCTCGACGCCGAGAGTCACGTCTTTTTTTTCTCTCCTCTTGGTCCTCTTCGGTTCCCTCGTCATACTTGGAGTGGCGACGCGTTTTCCTCATACGTCGCCTCTCCCCCTCATCACCAGCAGTCTCGTCCCCTTGACCATCAACAGGCGCGGCCTCGGGTGGTGGGGGAGCATCAGAATGATCTGCGACCCAAGAGTCCGTTCCTGAGTGAGGCCAACCAGCCTTCTTGCGTCTTGAATCTTTCTCCGTCTCACGCGCCTTGCTCCCATTTCGAGAGTCGAAATAGCTGTCCACGATCGGAGCTGACTTGCGACGGCTAGTCTTGGGAGTCTCGACTCCACGTGCCGCCCGACGCTCCTCACGTCTGCGACGACGCTCTTCGTCTTCGTTGAGAGGGCCATCCATATGAGACTTGCGACGGTCGGATCTCTTCATACGCTCTGGGCCTTCAGTAAGTGGCTCTCCATCGGTATGAGTCGCCTCCCTGGCCTCTCTTTCGGCCCTCTTCGCACGGTGTCGCTCTGCTCGTTCAGCCGCTTTTGCTTCAGCGGCTATTCGTTCAGCCTCCTCGGCAGCTTTCTGTTCACGTCGAGCGGCACGTCTGGATTCCTTCTCTTCTTGTCGGCGAGCTTCCATCTCTTCCTCTTGCTTCCGCCGACGCTCTCTGCGTTCGACATCCTTAGCTCTCCTGGCATCTTCAGCAGCCTTCTCCATTGCTTCCTTCTCTATTCTTCGAGCACGTCTGGCCGCACGTCTAGCCTCTTGGTCTTCTTCAGCGGCTCCGCCAGTCATTGTGACATCGGCATCCTCTGTCTCCGTTCGGTCTCTGGAAGGACGTTTGATTTTCCGATCCTCGCGGCGCAGACCGCGTACATCCTCGTCAACCGTAGCACGACGTTTGGTCTCTGGGCGAGGCTTCGAGAGGAGACCACCAAGCATTCCACCGAGCCCAGCTGCCTTTTTAGTACTTTCAGATCTCTTCAGCCCAGGTGGTGGTAAGTTCTCGGATGGACCACCAGCATCGACCATGACAATATCCTCATCTTGTTTAGCCTGTTTTGAAGATCGTCCGTTAGCACTCGGTTCCTTCGAAGATGGCATCCTGTGTCTTCGATAGGGCATATCGTTGTCTCCAGGCGGCATTGGAACAGCTGGGGGCGGACTGTTGAACACCATTGGGTCTTGAATTACCTTCGACTTTCGTTTGCGATCGCGACTTGACTTCTCAGGCGAGGCTTCATCGACTCCAACAACCACAATATCTTCATCATCCTCAAGACCTGTGAGGCGGTTAGCTTTATTAGATTGTGAGGCGATGAGTATCTGTAACTTACCACGTGATTTGCTGTGCTTCTCAGACTTGCTTCTGGACAGCTTGCCAGGAGTGATGCCAAGCATCTTTGCTGCTTTCGCAGACATCTCAGGTGGAGGAGAGACCAATCCACTGTCAACAACTGAATGTCGCCTGGAACTGGTCTTACCAGAAGTACTGGATCTTCGAAGAGGTGGCGCGGCTCCAAACATGCTGGTCAACCCCCTGGATATCGGTGGTCTATCGGCCTTGTCGGACGAGGAGTCCTTTGAAGAACCCTTCTCTTCCTTGTCGGCACGCTTGGATTTAGAATCTCTGGATGCCTTCTTTTCGTCGCTGGGCGAAGACTTGCGGTCCTTGGACGACTTCTTCTTCTCTTCTCTAGGCGCAGCACCCCAGGCACCCCATGAACTTCCATCGCGAACAACACGAGGGCGTTCCTTTTTGGAAGATTTGGGCTCCGGAGGCGGGGTAGGAGGTGTATCAACTACAGGTTCTTCTTTTGGGACCTCTTTTGGAAGTTCCTTGGACTTTGATGCTGATTTACTCTTGCTCGATTTTTTGGCTGTGGGCATTTCAACAACCTCAACAATATCTTCGTCCAAGAAGTCAGTAGGAAAGCTGCCGGGAACTGCTTTGTTCTTGGAGGTCTTTTTTGGCGGTGTCGGTGGCTCTTCAATAATTTCCTTCTCCTTTTTGGAAGAGGATTTAGACTTCTTCTTATCCTCTTTGGCCGGGGGTGGTGGCGATGGAGGCGGGGGAGAGGGAGGTGGCGCAACAACTTCTTTGGCTGACTCAAAGGCTTTCAACCTATCTGCAATCTTTCCGCCTACAGGTTTCTTCGTAATTGCTGATGCCTTCATCGAAGTCGCAGATGCTTTCAATGATGTTGTCGTGTCCTTGGGGTCATTTCCTTCCAGAAGCTTCGCTTTGTCAGCAATCGCAATCTCGTCTCGCGACGATGGCGCCTCCTTCGCTCCAGCACCCTTGGGCAATTTCTTGCTAGCTCCCCAGAAACTGAAAAGCTCGGACTTATCCTCGATCTCGACCTTTTCTTTGACGGGGCTGAGATCAATGAGGTCTAGCTCCGGCTCAGGTTCCTTGACTGCGCTGCCCTTCTTAGATTTCTTCAATTTGCTGTCTTTCTTGGATGACTTTGCTTCGGCAAGGGCGGCCTTCTCTTCGGCTTCCTTGGCAGCCAATTCCTCAGCTTCTCGGGCAGCTTCATCTTCGGCCAATTTGGCTGCAGCTGCAGCTTCTTCCTCTTCAAGCTTCAATTTCTTCGCGAGTTCATCAGCTTTCTTTTGTTCCTTTTTGCTGAGTTTCTTTGCCGGAACCTCTTTCGCTTTAGCATCGGCTGTGAAAACAATTGAAGTCAGTATCATAATTTCCACGAGATTCCTGGGCAATCAATTGATACACGATGAAAGACGTGTGTAACATCAAATCCAAGAATGCAACCAAGAAATGAAATTGTGTAGTTTGAAACTGACCTTCTTCTTTGGCTTTCGCATCTTCCTCTTCTTTCTTCTTAGCCTATATTCAGGTTAGTTCTTGCTCTAGTTTCAGAATCGTGATTGGAATCAGTCAGAGGAATGTAGATGATATAATCGCCTTTCAGAGCAATCATGCATCCTCAATCCCCACAGGACCGGAACATGACTTCGATTGCAAAGAATGCGACATACCTCTGCTTCAGCTTCGGCCAAAGCCAATTCTTCGGCCTCTTTAGCGGCTGCCTCCTCCTTTTCAGCCTTCTTCTTTGCCTCAGCCTCGTCTTTCTCAGCCTGTTTCTTAGCCTTCTCAGCCAATTTATCTGCCTCCTTTTGTTCCTTCTTGCTGAGCTTTTTGGGCGGAATATCCTTCTCCTTGGACTTGGTCTTCTCGGCAGTCGCTCCAAAGTCCCAGTCGGGTTCAGGCTCGGTCAAGTCCATTGCTGGGGGCGTTGGAGCTGGGGGAGGAGCCTCAATTTCGAAACCCTTCTTTTTACTCTTCTTGTCCTTCTTACTAGAAGTAGCGGCTCCCCATCCAGAACCCCAATCGTCTTCAACAGCTTGGGGTTCTTCAACAACAGGCTCAGGTGGTGTCTCATCAATGACCTCAAATGCACTTTTGTTCTTGGAAGACTTTTTCTTGTCCTTAGTAGGCTCCTCAATGGCGTCTGGTTTTATAGAATCCTCGTGAAAAGAAGCCTCTGGGGATGCCGTTTTGGTCTTCTTCTTCTTATCCTTTTTGCTTGTCGAGAATGACCCCCATCCAGCGTCGTCGTTACCATTCCCGAGTTCAGGAACGGCAGGTGGCGGGGTTGGAGCTCGCATTGGCTCCTCGACTTTTTCGGTCTTTGAGCCTTTGCCTTTGCTCTTAGTGGTCGACTTCTGGCCCCAATTCGTCCAGTCATCGTCATCCGCTTTCTCTTCAATGACCGGGGCAGGCGGGGGAGACACTTCCTTGGTCTTGGAACCCTTCTTTTTCTTGTCCTTCGAAGATAATCCAAACCCCCCTGGTCGCGGGTTAGCATGTATTTGAGAATATGTAACGTGTAAACCGTTCAATGCAGCCTGCACTGATGTTACCAAGAGGAGATTCAACTTACATCCGCTGTCTTCAACGACAGGTTCAGGTTCAGGCTCAGGTTCTGGCACAGGCACAATTTTGGGTTCCTCTTTGCCCTTTTTCCCCTTGGCCTTCTTTCCGAGTCCAAATCCCCAGCCACTGTCTTCCACAACTGGTTCAGGTTCAGGCTCGGGGATTGGGTCCACTTTGGCGGGCTCATCTTTACCCTTCTTCCCCTTCTTTTTGCCGCCCACGGAGAATGACCCCCATTCATCGTCATCAACCACTGGCTCGGGTTCCGGAGTAGGCTCCTCGATTTTTGGCAATTCTTCGACGACTGCTTTGGCTCCCTTCTTCTTCTTATCCTTTTTGCTGGTTGAGAACGAACCCCATCCATCATCAATCGCTGGTTCAGGCTCTGGGGCAGGCTCAGGTATTGGATCTGGTATTTCTTCGATGACTGCTTTGGATCCCTTCTTCTTCTTATCCTTTTTGCTGGTTGAGAACGAACCCCATCCATCGTCAATCACCGGTTCAGGCTCTGGGGCAGGCTCAGGTACTGGATCTGGTATTTCTTCGACGACTGCTTTGCCTCCCTTCTTCCCTTTCTTTTTACTGGTTGAAAACGATCCCCACCCACTATCCTCTTCCACAACGGGCGCTGGTTCGGGCTCAGGCGTTGGTTCCTTGGCTTTGGGCTCGTCTTTCGCCTTCTTATTCTTCTTGCTTCCGCCCAGGCCCCAGGATGCTCCCCAGCCAGTAGATTCTTCGACTTCGGGTTCAGGTTCTGGTATTGGATCTGGTTCCTTGATGGGTTCAATCTAAAATGAAGTCAGAAGCAGGCTCGATTCGAAAATTAGTACGCTTAGCGAGTGGAATCATTCGCTGGTACAAGGGTCAAGCATCGATGCAGTGTCGGCGGGACCCTGGCAGTTGATCATCGAGACACCATGCACGTTAAGTACGAATTCACGTGTCAAGAATCGCAAAACTGACTGCTTCCACAAAGGACCAAACAAATCATCAAAAGTGCTTACCTTGGGTTCCTCAACAGCATTCTTGCCCTTTTTCTTCTTATCCTTCTTCGACACTGTAGCTCCCCATCCGAAATCGTCAGCAACTGGTTCCGGTTCGGGCTCTGGTTCCGGAGCTTTCTCTTCAACTTTCGGAACTTCCTCCACAGCATTCTTGCCCTTTTTCTTCTTATCCTTCTTCGACACTGTAGCTCCCCATCCGAAGTCGTCAACCACTGGTTCAGGCTCAGGTTCAGGTTCCGGAACAACTTCAACTTTGGCGGGCTCTTCGAGTGCACCCTTTTTCCCTTTCTTCTTGGACTTAGTGCCGAATGGACCCCATCCGTCGTCTGCCGGCTCTTCTTCTTTTGCAGGTTCCGGAACAACTTCAACTTTGGCGGGCTCTTCAAGTGCACCCTTTTTCCCTTTCTTCTTTGATTTAGCAGTGCCGAATGATCCCCACCCGTCATCTGCAGGTTCTTCTTCTTTTGCAGGCTCCGGAACAACTTCAACTTTGGCGGGCTCTTCAACTGCGCCCTTCTTCCCCTTCTTCTTGGACTTCGCGGTGCCGAAGGATCCCCACCCGTCATCAGCTGGCTCTGGTTCGGGTTCAGGATCGGGTAATTTGACCTCCTCCTCGACTTTTGGGACCTCTTCGGTGGTATTCTTCTTTCCCTTTTTCTTATCCTTTTTGGAAACCGGAGCTCCCCAACCAAAGTCATCAGCGGCTGCTTCGGGTTCAGGCTCTGGCACTGGCTCTTCAACCTATTTGAAATTAGATATTGCTCGATGAGCTTTGCGTTTGGAAAAAGGAAAGAGATATCAGATGCGATGGCAACGTGATTATACACTAGAAGCTCCACTACGGCTCGACCCGAGACGGGTCCACCAAATGTCAAGTATTAAACAAGCGACTCGAACTAAACTTTTGGCATGGAAAGTGGAGAATGAACAACCTGGGTTAAAAAAAATACTTGGAGATGATAAGATCTGTACGAACATACCTTCGGAGCCTCCTCGACAGCATTCTTTCCTTTACCCTTCTTTTTCTTTCCCGCAGTCGCGAAAGACGCCCAGTCATCTTCAGCAGGAGCCGGCTCCTCAATCTTTGGCGGTTCAACTTTAGGTGGCTCAGGTTCAACGGCACCTTTTTTGCCCTTCTTACCTTTGGCTTTTGGAGCTCCCCATCCCCCACCCCAATCATCTTCAGCAGGAGCCTCTTCAACTACCGCCGGGGCTGGTTCAGGGGTCTCCTCAACCTCCTCAAAAGAGAACACGTTACCCTTCTTTTTCTTCTTATCCTTCTTTCCTGACGAAAATCCAAAGTCGAAAGTGTCGTCTTTCTTTTCAGCTAAAGGGTCTGGATCCGCTGGCTTCTCTTCTTCTTCATCAAGTGCTCCGAAGGAGAACCCTTTATCCTTCTTCTTTGGCTTTCCACGATTCAGACTCCAGGGATTGTCTTCCGTCTCCTTTGTAGCATCCGCCGCTGGTGTTGTGTCCGTAGTAGTAGCCGAGAAATCCCAGGTACTTTTTCAGTGGAATCAGCTATATGTTCCCACAACTTCCTAGTACATCCACACTTACTTGGTTGTCCCAGTGTTCCAACTACTACCCCATGAACCAAATCCACCTGTACTAGGTTTCGTTCCAGTATCGAAGCTCAAATCCAGCATCGGTCCAGTATCATCCAGTTTGATTTCATGAAAAGCATCAAACTTCTCAGCGGCGGGTACCGCAGGTGCCACCTCCTCTGAGGCTGCTTTCTTTCCTTTCTTTCCCTTTTTGCCCTTTGCTGGCAAGAAAGAATCCCAATCATCCTCGGGAGGGTTGCCACCTGCTCCATCACCATTTGCTTCACCCTGTTTATCTCCATCACCACCAGCTCCAATATCTCCGGACTTGTCTCCACCCTCCCCCCCCTCACCACCCCCCTCACCCTCTTCCTTCTTCTTCTCGTCCTCGTCATCATCCCATGCAGACTTGGCCGCCTTTCCTTTCTTCTTCTTAGCGGCCATCTTGAAGCCATCTTGAGACTGGAAATCCACCGAGGTGGCCATCGTAGGGTCACGGAATAATGAATGGTCTTCTCCTTTCTCCACTGAAGAAGGAGGGGTGATGTTAGATTCGGAGGAGTCGTGTGCCTTGTTTCTGGCGAGTGCATCGGTATAGGTGTCGTAGAGAGGAAGGGGGTCGTCACTTGGTGATGGCTTGCCAGTCCGTTCTTCCAATGTGCCCAAACTTTCTGGTACTTTCAAAGAATGGGGTTTCGACTCCGACCTGCATGGCCACGTAGATTCCGAATGCGGAAGTAGTTCCTATTGATGTTCGTTAGAGATATGAGTTGTTAGGGTCCACACCGCCGTACTGCGGCAGGCTTGAGCCGCTACTGCACTCCTGCAAGACAGCAGCGCCTGGCCTGACCAGAAGCCGGTGAGAAGGAGATATAAGGTATCGCGGTTCCGTACCAAATGCTTCCGATATGCACCTTTGCGCAATTGCATCCATGCTCTCGATATGAGCTTCAGCCTTATACGTGTATCCTCTTCGCTCCACCCTCTACCCAACCCAGTCGTCAAGGGCTGGATCGTATCGTTCTTTGGACGATCCGCGAAGAACATCAAACCCTCGACAGCAGCCATGGTGGATATTCGAGCTCTTGAAGTCTTGGTTTGGTGTCAAACTCATCGAGGGCTATATGCAAGACCGGAAGGCGCAATAATGGGAAGGTGGATTGTTGATTTTGAATGTCGTGAAATATGCTGAGGATATGAAGATGTCCGGGGAGAGGACAAGCAAGAGAGAGTCCAGAGTGTAGTGTAATAGCAATGTGCTTCAGGGATGAGGAAAGGTCACACGGAGGAACTTTTCGCAACAAGGGATAGGTTGGGGGAGGAATTATCGTTTGCTTCTCGCCAAAGTCGCCAAAGTCGCCCAAGGGTTGCAGCACATGAGACAATTTGCTGTGTATCGCCCTTATCGAAGAGCTTGTAGTTGTCCGTGCAACCCCGTGCGATACACGGCGATGAATTGTGACAAGCCGTGTCGTACGGACTCAGTTGATTGTTGGCGCTCTCGAGAGGTCTGCAGATGAAGATATTTTTCATGGCTGGCTACATTATTATTACATACAGCCCAGTAGTAGTTGGTCCTTCCATGTACGGAGTGCCCACAGCAAAGGTAGACAGGAGTATTTCGGCGCTATGGGGATAAAAACAAAGGACCACCTGCACCCACGCCCGGCAGCGCAGCGGGTACCAGCAGACAGGCATTTACGGGAGCACAGCATACACTCGCATACTATACATGAGGTGGCTTGGAGCCCAGCGACCACCGATCGAGGGGAAGACGAGCGATTTGCTAGCATGCGCGCAGGTCCCATTAATTCTGCATAAGGCATCTAGCAGTTTCCTCCAGTCTCCTCTTCCAGGCCTCACCGCAAGTCCGGCATCAAATAGGGATTCGCAGAGTCGTCAAATTGAACGCGACAATTCGATTGTGCATAAAGGGAGGCCGGTCGCCCGCCTGTGGTTGGCCTGTGGTACTCGGCGGCGAGCAGGAAAGGGAGAGAAGTGTGGCAGCCAACCTTCCCACCTGAATCCACAGATATGATGGGCCGACAAACAAGAGTCGTGATTCGTTTGACTCGGGTTCGCAGAGACACCTGAACGGGCTTTCGGCGACCAATATTAACACGACGTCGCTATTCATTACTTAACTAACCCGCCGAAACCTGGATAAATATATAAATATCGAAGCGAGACAAACTCCATAACACGAGACCACACACTCGACAGAGGAAGTTCCAAGGCAAGATTCAAGTATATTGATGTGCGGGAGCCTTTCCAGGACATTTGGACTCTCGCTCTTGCTTCCCCGGTCCGAGGTCAAAGGACCCTCGGATGATTTCAGAAAGTTCAACTCGTGCAGTACAAAAACTCAATCTGACCCCATTCCTTTTGGGATGCCCCCTCGGACTTAACAGCGTGTCAGTTCCTCCTCGGGCAAAAACTCTTCGGCTCTCTCCACACTTCGTCATATCTGCAAATGGAAGGATCCATGGATGCCCTCGTCACTAAAACTGGGGATAATACTGGGTTCAGGTCTGGCCAGAAGAGCTGTCATGTGGTGATAAGGCATCCAGAATGGAGGGGTAAAAATTTCTAAGGGACCTTCCAAGCCTCGAGCTGGTGACATCAGTACTCGCTCGCTCGATTCAGTGGGGTGGTTAACAACTGCCGCGGTAGACAGTGTTTCGTGATTCCTGCTGGATTAATAATACCTTTGAAATTTCGGAATCGGGGAGTAGGAAATCCGTAAGTGAAATTTATTTCTAGCTTCTACAAATACAATCTCTGTGCTCTCACTGTCGTTTGAATGTTCAATTGACATTTATCTTTTATCATTTTTATTTCACAAACTTCTACAACCACCCCACCAAAATGTCCCAAAACACCGTCATTGCAACGCAGAAACCCGGCGAAGCTGCCGCGGTAGAGGCACCGGTCCCAGCTCTTCGAGATGATTATATTTTGGTCAAAGTTAAGGCAGTTGCTCTTAATCCTACCGATTGGAAGCATGTTGCTTGGTTGACATCCGAGGGTGCAAGAGTAAGTCAAAAGTTGCAGTTGGCTTAGCCGACATTCAACCAGTATTAGCAGATCAGTATTCTAACATGTTTCAAAATTCTAGATCGGCTGCGATTACGCTGGCGTGGTCGAAGAAGTAGGAAGCAAAGTCACAAAGCCCTTTAAGAAGGGTGATCGAGTAGCAGGATTTACTCATGGAGGTATGAGCTACCACCTCTATTGCAAGCTTCATGGTTGACAGTTGATTTCAGGAAATGAGGTTCACAAAGAAGATGGAGCATTTGGCAACATAATCACAGCCAAAGGAGACGTTCAGATCAAGATTCCCGATAATCTGAGCTTTGAGGAGGCCGCCACCCTAGGCGTAGGAATCATGACGGTCGGACAAGGACTCTACCAAAGTCTGGAACTTCCTTTGCCCAACAAGCCTGCGACAGAAAAGACATACCTCCTCATTTACGGAGGCTCAACTGCAACTGGTGCTCTTGCTATACAATTCGCGAAGTTGTCTGGTTTGACAGTCGCTGTTACGTGCTCGCCTCGCAACTTTGACTACGTCAAGAGTATTGGCGCTGGTAGGCCTCTTATTTACTTTCCCCAACCGTCGATTTCCTGAGTGCTTCTGAAACTATTACCAACCTGGCCCTAGAGGTTGGCAAGAACTACGGAAAGGAACAGGAAATCGACGAGTATCTGATTTCAAAAAAGCACAGCACTAACCATAGCATTGGAAACAGACGCGGCATTCGATTACAACTCCCCAACCTGCGCAAAAGACATTCAGGAATGGAGCGAGGGCAAAATCACACACGCCTTCGACTGCATTTCTGAGGGCGACAGCCCTAAGATTACAGTCGGAGCCATGTCACCCTCAGGCGGCGTCTACTCAACACTTCTTCCCGTTCCGGCCGACCAGGTCAAGACCATCAACGACAAGGTAGAATCGAAGTCCACACTCGCATACACAGTTATTGGAGAGGCATTCTCGTTTGGACCAAACCAAATCCCAGCTAAGCCTGAGGACTTTGAGTTCGCAAAGACGTTCTGGGAAATTACCAGAGGATTGCTGGAGGAGGGTAAGGTAAAAGTACACAAGCCGAGTGTAAACAAGTATGGAAAGGGATTTGAGGGGATCCTGAAGGGCATGGATGAGATGAAGAATGGCAATGTCAGTGGCGAAAAGTTGGTGTTCACATTGTAATCTTAGGATGTCTAGATCCGAATTAAACACTATTATCCCCTTCCAAGCTCAATGTGTATTACCTTTGGAGTACATTACTTTCCAATATTTCGGGCCCTGTCCCTCAATTGATGTCATGTGTATCTGATTAGGATTGCCATATCTTGATCAGATATAGAATCTTGAAATCAAGTGACCATGCTTTTCGATGAATCTTGTATCTTGTAAGCTTGAAGACTTACTGAAGCAGCAACCGTGTCGTCAACTGTGTTAGACAGTTGGACTGGAAGGGGACCATACATTTTCACGAAAACGAGATATCTCACTAGGCTTATCATATCTTCTCAAATCATGTAAAATCTTGTATTCGTAACTCATTGCATTGGCTTCTATAGCCAAGAGTCATTCATCTAGAGAAAAGTAAAAAGGAAAACAAACAAGGAGATTTTGCCTGAACGTGGATCATGCTACTCAATGCAAAAGCTGTCCGAGTAGCGCAATGTGGTATCTAATGCGCCCAAGTGGAATATCCCCAAATCATAAGACCTCCAAGTGTGTAAAATTATCACGTCAAGAAAATAAAATATCCTCCATCATAACATCAACTGGTCGATCAGCGGCCAATGTCACTACTGTAACCGCCATTGTACGCGTCGTGCATTTGCGGCTGTCCATAACCTGGCTGGGGACCAGGACCGCTTGATACATAGCCTCCTTCATTATCCTCGTCGTAGTATTCCGAACCACTGGCATCAAAACTGCTCCGACCGCTTGGATCGTCGTCTATGCCAGGATCTCCTTGAGGTAGATCGGACCAAGTCAAGCCTGCAAGAGCGGGATATTGAGCTAACAGAGCTGCTGGTAAAGTGTAGTTGCCGCTCGAGTCGATTGGGAAGCCATTCGGATCGAGACCAAGGGGCTGCGGTTGCTGCATGTTGTGCATATTCTGCATACGCTGCTCATTCCAAACACGTTGTCTCTCAATTGCTTCTTCATCCAGAAGAGGTTTGATACAAATTCGACCAGCTTCGGAGCGGAAATGCCGTCCCAAAGCATCAGCGCGAGCGAAACGGCGTCCACAACCCCAGGAACCGCCTTGTTTGAGCTCGCCTTTACAAACGAACTTCTTTTCTCCTGAGTGCAGGCCCTCGTGACGCTTTCGATCATGCTGACGAGCAAATGCTTTCCCGCATACGGTACACACAAAAGGTCGCTCATCTGTATGGGTGCGCAAGTGAGATCGCAGGTTGTAGGCTCGGGTGAATCGCTTTGGGCAAAGAGTGCACTGGAAAGTGGCGGGGTGTTTTTGAACACGCTTAGAATTTCCGCTCTCTGGAACTGAAGGTTGATACTCAGGATCTGCTAGACCAAGGATATAGTCTCGGTTTGGCAGCGATGATGTCGATTGTCGGCGTCTACTGGGAGAATTGGCACCGGAACGATCATTCGGAGACAGCGAACGATGGGAATCCGGGGATCGAGATCCAAGATCACTCCCAAGTGAAGGAGACACACTTGAAGGGGTGTTAGATCGGGGCATACCCGATCCGCTGTTGTTAGGATCTGTGAAAGCTCGACGACGTCGACCTACGAGTGTTAGTAACAGTCACGTTAAAATGGCAGGAATGCATACCTCTATCAGGGGGCGTTAACGCATCTTGGTCGATTGACGGCTTTGGAGGCTCGAAGCTGTTCTGTCTCGAGGCGGGTGCGAATTCCACGTTGATATCCGGAACCATTTGTTGGCCCATTTCATTTTGAATTTGAGGAAATGACTCTTGCTGATTTTGACCATAAATGCCCTGTCCAAAGCCGTTGTTGTTCATCAAATACAATGGAGTCTGCTGATTCATATTCGGTAGCTGCTGAGGACCCAGGCGTGGGGATATGGCGGGACTATGAGCAGGACTCAGTCCTCGTCTCGGGCTTGCTCCATGCTGATTGTCTGACAATGAAAAGTTGCCAATACCAAGCACATTCTCGTAAATACTGTCTTGGGGTCGTTGCATTGGTGAGTGGTTCTGGTCAATTGGCTCGAAGCTATCATGGTGACCAAGATTCGGGGAGTGGTGGGCAGAAGAAACAGACACGTCTGAGTATTCCGATGGAGTCCTTCTGTGGCCGGTGAACTGAGGAGGCATCATGCTCCACTCAACATTTTGTCCTTGTGGGAAGGCGGCACTTTCTGGTCCTAATGAAGCATGTCTGGAGTGGTTTGGGGAGGACTGGAATTGATGGGTATTGAAATTGGGTGATTGATGCGCCGATGCAGGAGAATGGGAATCTGGTTGCAGTAGATTACCAGGTGGGGTGGGCGCATTCTGTGGAGAGGACATGTCGAGCTGCGAAGGATTCACAGATTGATTCCTTGATTGTGACTGAGTGGCATCGTTGGAGAAGAATGAGGGGTCGTACTCGGCCGGATTTGGAGGAAACAATGGAAAATCGGCGCCTTCGTTGAAGCCCGCGTTCATAAGATCCTGAGTGAAGCTACCCATCTGAGGTTGGTTGTACGGTGACGATTGCTCCTCTTGCTTGAACTGTTGAAAGGACTGCTCTTCTTGCTTGAATTGTTGGTTGAAGTCCGCGGTCGGCACGTAGGTCGAGTCGCCGAGGCCGCCCTGCGAAAAGGTTTGTGTTTGGGAAGTCATGAAATCGTTGTTGCCGAAGCCGTTATTAGCATTAAAATTGCTGTTCATGAACTGTTGATCGGTGCTTTGGATCTGGTTGTTGATGTTGTTATTGAGGCCGGTTCCTAGTCCAAGCGAACCATTATCTAGAAATGGCTGTGGGGATGGCGAGTGACTGTGGTTTATATGATGCTGTTGATGTCCCGCTGACGGTGATCTCCCGCGTTGTTGATCCATGCCGACTTGTCGTCTCGTTCGATATTGCTGTTATTCTAGGACACCGTCAGGCTGTTTTTCGCAGCTGTCAGCCTTGGGTGGCTGAGCCTGAAGGAGGCTATGCTCAGTGAAGCGCGAAACAACGAGCTGTCCAGTCAGGAGCTATCGCAAGTAGTAGTGCGTGCTTCTAAATGCCGTTATATGGAGACTGCAGAAGATGTGAAACCGTTCGAGGATAGTTATCGCTGCCTGGCCGTCCGACCTGTTTATTCCGTTGTGCCCTGGCCTAAGCAAGGTACTGATGCGGGTTGATGGACGCAACGGTGTCAATCACCAGACGTCAGAGCTTTGATGTAATATTCGCCTTTGCTTAACGACAGCCTGAAATATTCGCAGAGTGTAGAATATTGGTTCTTGATGCTATTTGTCTTGATTCGTTGTGTGCTTCTCGATTCACTCGTCGCCCGGCGCCCGAGGGTGGATGGAAGGGATATGTTGCGTTGGGCAGAATGCGACAGCTGCCAAAGAGCCCCCAACTGCGATATTATGATCCCAATACTGTCGCCGAAGGTTGCTTCCTTGTCTGCAGAGGACAAGTAATGTCAGCGATGGTTTTGTTTATGCGGTGGCTGGTGGGGTCGGTTTGGAATTGGATGAGGGCGCATAGATGACTGACTGACTGCTTTACTCGAGCCTCTCCCTCTTGCTTCGGAATCGAAATATGGAGCGCCGCGAAAACGAGGACAGAAGGATGACGCTGACTGCAAAACCGAGGAAATCTGTCACTGTGTATTAAGTGATCGTTGGGAGGGACTGGACTTCGAGGGTTGGTCTTATCGAGTGGGATGTAATTTAGGGGACGGGAGGGAGAGCACTGATGATGGAGCGTCGCTTATTGTACTTGGTTAGGTAGAAATAAGGCTGTTGAAGCACAGAGCATGTGGGAGTGAGTGAGTGAGTGAATGCGCCCGGTCTGCACTGCTGTTCACACCACACATCAATGGAACTCAGACCAGCTAATCAATTCGCTTGCTTGTGTCGTAGCCCTGCCTCCTGCCTCTTCATTTCTTCTTTCCTTCTTTCATTCTTTTCTTTTTCCCATTGCCTACTCGTACGCCTGCTGGATAGGACGATCCGACAGGGGCCGCTCGGATTCTTGGCAGGTCCTGAGGAAGACTCCCAGACTCCGTACACAACTTCTGGAACTACTTATACCAGAAGGATTTATTCATCTTTACGCCTACCTCAAATGCAGCGAATTTGTTGGTGTCTCCAATTGTTTCGGTTCAAACTCATAAATTTTCACAGCGGCTGAGAGTATATGACCAGGGCTGCTTTTTTGTGATATCTTCCACAACCTCCATTTTACAACTCCTTTGCTCTGAAGGTGTGTTTGGATTCCAGGGGTAGTAAGACCGTGTGGAGAGCCAACTCCTTATGCAATCCTGAGTTCCGATTGGAAGAGTGCAATGTGAAACTTTAGTAAGAACTTAATAAGAAGGTATCGAGTGTGAATAGTGGTCCTTATATTTGACCCCAGCTTTGAGGCAGGAATACGAGAGGTCCACTGCGTGTCATATCATCGTCAAGTCGTTCCAGAATCTTGTAATGCCGTCAACTCTTGAAAGCAAGAGCTGAAATTTATTCATGTTCCCATCTCTCCAAGTTAACGGGAAAGTCTTTTCCAGATGTGTTCAAAATATAACGAGTGTGTAAACATTGCAGGCTTGTACCCCTGAAAGGATGGTTAAGCTTAATTGACAAGCTGGCATGAGGATCCGTTTTCCGAACCAGCTCCTCGGTGCTTGCTTAAGTACTCTAACTGCTGACAATTGACCTCACAAAATAGTAGTCAAGAAGATCACTTCCTCCACACTTCCTGGGCGGCTACCTCTGTCCCTGCCAACTGGTTACAATTTCAATGATCTCTCGGATCAAAGCTTTAAGCATCTTTCTCTTGGCACTCGCCCTCTGGCTTCTCTTATCCCCCGACAGAATTCCAATGGAGTCTCAGTCGATACCCATAGCATTCGTACTCGACTTCGATGGAACAATAACGCAAAAAGATACAATTTCTGCAGTAGCCAAGTTCGCTATCGACTGTCAGAAAGCCAGAGGTAAAGACTTTGTGGATACTTGGAAGATTCTCTCCCAAACCTATATCCAGGATTACTCGCGGTTTTTGGACGGCTACAAACCAGGAGAACAGGATCGTAAAACACTTACCGAGGAAGTGGCTTACTATAGAGACTTGAAAAGCATAGAGTTGGGTAGCTTCAAGCGAGTGAGCAAGTCTGGCATCTTTGGCGGCATTTCAAGTGATCAGTGGCGGAAAGGTGGAAGAGACGCTGTCCAGAAAGGCGATGTGATTATCCGGAAAGGATTCGAGGAGTTTATCAAGAGAGTCGGCAACTCAAGAGCTACCTGGGGCGTCGTTTCAGTCAACTTCTCGAGTCAATTTATCCGTGGAGTTTTAGAAGAAAACCTTGGGGCTGGAGCTGGAGAGGAAGTTGAAGTACTGGCAAATTTTCCAGATAGAGACGGAATACTCTTGGGCCCAGATGGTGGCTCAGTGATGGCAACTTCTGATGCAAAGCTAGCCGCGATGAACGAACTTTTGCAGAAGTGGAGATCATCCAAAAGAAGTTTTTCGAGAGTTGTTTACATTGGAGACTCCGGGACAGACATTGAGTGTTTGACTGCAGATGATATAATGGGCATTGTCGTGTCTTCTGATGCGAAGGGTACTTTGATGGATACTCTCAAGCGTATTGGATCCAAGCCTATAAGTATTAGCAGTCAAGAGGCAGTTGAGAGCTCATCTGTATATTTGGCAAGGGATTTCGAAGAGATCGTAAGAAGCCCCGTACTTGGGTTAGGCATAGGAAATGAGATATGAAACCTGTTTCGATCTATAACAGTCACAGTGCCGAGATGAGCTTTCATTTGCAGTACATGCTGCAGAGTCTAGCTACAACAATTGATTGAATGGAGGAACTACTTCAACGAGTGCTCGATCAAGGCTTTGTAGCCCTTGACAGCAGTCTCCAAGTCCGAGACCAGCAAGTGCTCATGGTCACTATGAGCCATCAGAATAGTCCCCGGTCCATACAAATATCTCTTGTGATCTCCCTTCAAATTGGGGATGTCTGTACCATAATTGACAACAATCGTCTCAAAGCCTAGAAGTTCATTAGCCAGATTCTACGTACAACAGCAACGAAACTTACCTGGGACATCACTATCGATATAAACTGGTCCATAGCCACCCATGAACTTGACATCTAGCTCTTCGCCCTGCTTCTCTACGGTATCCACGATTATCTTTTGAACGTCTTCCGGCGAGCCATCTGCGATCCTGATAGCAAGAAGGGCACTTGCATTCTCTGGAATAACATTGCCCGCAACCCCACCTTCCATACGGCCAATATTCAGTGTGGTATTCCCATACTTCTCACTTGAGGGCAGCTTAGCGTGGAGCAGCGCATTCAGAGCAGGTATCAGCATAGCATTGGCACTTTTCCCCAGCTCGGGATAGCCACTGTGGCCTGCCTTTCCCTTTGCACTGATCTGCACACCCATTGTCCCCTTGTGTCCGCTGGCAAGTTTGAGTTCCGTGGGTTCTCCAAAGATGACAGTCTCCCATTCCAAGCCCAGATCGTTGGCTTTGCGCATGCCTTCTCCGCCGACTTCTTCTCCAATAACGTATAGCAGACTGACATCGCCTTCCTGGATCTTGCCTGCCGCAAGCAGCTCCTCCACAGCAATTATCTGGGTAGCCACACTACCCTTAGCATCCACGCTGCCCCTTCCCCAGATCTCGTCACCTCGCCTCTCATACTTCCAAAATGGTGGTACCGTATCGATATGTGACGATATGAGGGTTCGAGTATCCCTCGATTTGCCAGTATAAGCAAAGATGTTGTTTCTGGGAGGGTGGGAGGAGGTTCGGGGTTCGACTTCTTGAATTTCGACAGTAAAGTTTTTGCTCTCGAGGTACTTGGCTAGGTATTTGCCGACGCTCTCTTCGTTGCCTGAGATTGACTCATGTGTGATGAGCCCTTTGTGAAGGGCGAGAAGGGAGCTTGTCGAGGAACTTTCAGAGTGGGGTTGGAGAAGTTCCTGGTCAATCGAGTGCGCTACTTGAGCCAAATTGGCGACAACAGCCAATGTTGAAATTGTGAGAAGCTTCATTGTAATGTTCTGAAACTAACTTAGAACATTGAGTCAAAAGGAAGAAGGACTCGTCGTGGGTGAAGCTTTGAAGTTGTCGTCCTACTCGAATGCTTTCGAGGTTCGGTACGGAAGAGCCGAGCCGGCGATCACTCCAAATTGCGCCATGAGAGTGGGATGAGAGAGATCGCGTGAAGTCCCTGACTTTCGCGAATTGTGATATCAGAGAAGGTCTTGTTGACATCTTCGCGATGATTTGACGACTCTGAACGTCGTCCCGCATGATATGCCGACGAAGCAATGTTCGTGCTTCTGATTCTCACCCGAATGTGGTCCTTACGAAGTAGTGTCAATAGAGCTAGCGAAGTGAAGTCAGTCTTGACGAAGAATCTTGTACTAGTTGACTATCAGGTATCTCGCTCATTTCTGAGAACTCAAAGGTATACATAAATCAGAAAGTTCGAGGACCTCGAATCTTCCAATGACGGGTCTGTCTCGTGACGTCTGATCGCCTTTCCCCCATTCAGCCGTGTATCTTTAGGTGCCCGACATCATTCCATATCTTTCAGAACAATCAGCTGGCACTTTTAGCCAATATCCACATGTTGATGCTCTATCCCGCTGCGGTCTGCTCGTTGAGCGTTCAAGCTATCCACCCCCTTCGGCAATCCACGAGCAACAAAATGTTGACCTGAGATATGGATGGGACATCTCTTTTGGGGCGGTATACCCGTTATCTTTTTCAGAGAATCGGGGGCTCCTCATTCGAAGCCATGATCTTGTCGAATTCGGGGTCGTCCTCCCGAATCGAGAAACGATATCCATGCTTCCAGTAACTCCTGGTTGGAACCGTCGCTCTTCTCCGGAACTCATCAATAATTTCCTTCTGCTGCATACTTATACAGAGTACCGGGTCCAAGGACTTAATGCCCGGTTCTTCCATTACTGCTAATGCTGCAAGACCCAAATATGAATGGTAGATGTCTTCGTCACTGTCAGAATTCGTTATCGCGGGGATAGGGAGGTACTTACCTGGTGGATTCCCTGGCACTTTTCCAAACCCTCCAATAGGGTGTTGAGTTTGATTAAACAAGAATCTGCGAATGGATTGAACATCTAGAAGAGAAGTCTTGTCTTTTCCAAGTAACTATGATTCAGCACGTTTAGTACCAGATCTGACATGTTGAGGGTGTTAAACATTACACTGAGCGATGCAGAAACCCAGAACGAATAACAAGTATCTACTGGCTTGTTACAGCGACCATTGAGTCCAACATACTCATGTTCCTCAAGGCCGGCAGCTGGTGGGTCGTCTTTGTATACACCTGCCAGATTCATAACAGGTCGCTGTGGCTCGTCTGTGTCCTCCTCATCTTCTCCGTCATCATCCTCATCGTCATCTAAATATCCCACCTGTCTCGACACAAGCCATCCGATAGTCGCCGTACGATCTGTAAGGCCAGGTCGAGAGCTCGCAGTTTGGCTAACTCCATATTGAGTCGACGGACTGGGAAGGCGATCGAGTAGGGAGAGCGCTGCTATGGCACAATATGTATACCCAGCTGTAGAATATATCAGTCGTAATCTATCACGAGTAGCGGAGCACTGTACCATGTGCTTCATGTTCAGAGGATTCCGAAAATCCACCATCATAAGTCTGACATAGGTCAGCTCTCAACCTTACATGATTATGCTCCAACGATGTACCTGGCCCGCTCGAATATGATCCACCAAACCTTCAATATCAACGTCGTCTTGTTTCTCTGCTGCATCGCCCCCCAAGAGCCATCTGACAGCCATGCCAGTCTGGCAGTACCGCATATCTCTGCCACCTTCTATAGATCCATCCTGTGTTACAAGTTCCCCAAAACTGCCATCGTTTCTTTGTAAAGTCTTCAGCCATTTAAGGCATTTCTTCCTATTGACTCTATCCAATCCTCCGACAAAACTCAAACACAACAATGCAAAGAAAGTCGCCGGCAGATTCGCAGGGTCCATCTGCTGAATCCCATTACCAACATCCACATAAGATTGATCAGGAAACCGATGATTGGGAGATCCGCAGAACCCACCGTTCGGATGCTGGCTCTTTAAAATCCATTCTCGTATTCTTGTGCGATCCTTTTCAGGGAAAGTAGAAGGGCCGACGCCTAGGAGGTCCAACGCAGACAGGATGAAGAAGGCCAGTGTCATGCGCGATGAGTCGGTGCTTGTGTAGACCGTTGGGAGGAGAGACTTGAGACATCGTTGCCAATACTTGATGTGCTTCTCTTTCTCCAGAGTCTTCTCCGTCATATCTGCTCAAGAAAGGCGCATAGGATGTCCAAGGTTCCAGCTGTCAAAGGAGGCGAGGCGAGGCGAAGCTTTGCTGTGGAGGGGTAGCTTCTAAGCTCCGCGGCTGGAATATTTTGGCTGCTTGGTTGGACCCCTGAATGTCTCGGCTCGGATAAACATGGAAACCTTATTTTCCCCCTGGAGTTGATCTTTTGACCAGGCTTGATCAAATATCTGGACACCAGACACGGCTGCATGATCAAGTTGTATGACCTCGCGTACTTCGCTTTCTCTCTAGGACCCCGGATATCTTGACAGATATTACTTCTTTCCGAAGCTTCTCCCTTCTTTCGTCTCTTCAACAACCTTCATAATGGCAATCATCTCTGGCGCAACAATAATTACGTCCCTGTCCCTATTCCACATTACGCTCGCATTCTTCTTCCTCACAAATCCAAATGCCATAGCGGATCAGACACTGGTGTTCATAATTGGGGAGGCTATGGGACTGGTATAGATGCCCGAAACGTATATATTAAGGCTATGGCTAATCAAGATTCATAGCCATACGTACGCTCTTTCGAGGCACAATCCGCTCCACTCTCTTTTCTCGCAGCCGTACTCTTCGTTGTAGGAGTCAGTGACTTGGTCTCTATCTCCCTCCCAGAAGAAATTTCACAGTATCACTGGGGCTCGCAAGGTTCGTCATATCTGCCAGCAAGCAACACAATTAAGCTAATCGGTCCTATAGCGCCGGTTCGACTTGTGCTCTTCTTCTTCATTACGCTATATTCCTACGCGTTCTCCAACAAGTCACCTCTATACGCTCCGAATACCTACCAGCCGAGCTCATGGGGCGAGGGATTGAAGAATAGAGTTCTCTTCACTTGGGCATTTGTGGAAATGATCACTTGGTTTTGGGTGTTTGTTACACTCAGGGAGGAGAGGAGGGAGATGGCGTTGAGAATTCAGCAGAGGAGAGCGGCAGAGGAAGATATGATGTGATAATGAGTAATGAGTAATGAAATCGTTGAGATTCACGTATATGCCTGAGTTTTGAGCTGAAGTGAAAGGTTGCAAGATACCATTGTGCTTGGCAGCAATCTGGGCTGCTGCGGCTCTCCACTGACCAGTATGGGTTAGGGAAAGAGTTCACACGGGCACGCTTGGTGAAATTGAAGTAAGCGATTAGCAGGGCTTGTTCCACTGTCTTAGCTGACTTAAAAGCCTAGTCTGAAGTTGCCAGACAATCTTGGACATTCCCATTTTATGGACTTCTGGTCGCCCGAACAGCATTGCTCCTCGGATCTCGGTGGTGGAAACCATTGCGCTCACTGAGTATAATATGAGCAAGCTTGCTTTCTTTAACGGTAAAGCTACGCAAGGCGAGAGGAACATCATCCCCCACTCCAATCAATGCATTCAGATTCTCAGTGTTTATGCCTTGGCTGGCACTTTGAGTAGAGACAACCCAGTAACAGAGTCCCTCCAACTCTCTGCGACCTCGCCAGCCCATTGCTCCATGAAGCCTTCATCCAGGTGTTCTCTCAAAGCCTCCACAATCACAGACGATACCTCCTCCTGCTCTCCTGTCTCATCTGGCAGAACACACTCCAGAACCTTGTCAATCCAGCCGCCCTCGTCAAGCCCCTTCTTGACGGCGGCACACTTGCCCATCGTAGTTTGCAGAAGACGTTGCGCCAAGTCCAAGATGGTCCTGTTGGCCTCTGCCTGCTTGTCATAGACATCTTTGCCCTTCCGCGAGATATAACCGCAGAAATTGACCATAGCAGTTCCAACTTCATGAGCAGTATACAAGGCATGTAGAGTACTCGCAAAAGCCGGTACCAGGCTTTCCATGTTATCTATGATGGCCAGGTGCTTGTCAAGAGCCTCAGCTAGATCCTTGTTGTAGCCATCAAGCTTATCCTTGATATCTGGCTCGGCCCACAAGGCACGATCACAGGCATGATGAATGATAAGAGCCATTGCATTATAGGTCGACTTCGCCAGTGCCTCTGACCCAGTCAGGTCTTCTAATCCCACCGTCGAGGACTGGTGTCTCTTTTGAAAGTCAAGATATTGCTTCAGCCACTGCTGTAGGATAAGAGCTTCACCGCTCGTAGGTGTTGATGGGTCAATGATAAGCAGGAGCTTCTGCGTAATCAAACTTTGCCGATACCGGGCGTCCTGAGTCGTGTTAGGATTTATTTCCTGGTGAAGACGGATTACTCACAGTTGGACGGGGAACAAATCTGCTAAGCTCTTCAAATCGTGGACCGGTTGAACTCTCGTAATTGGGGAAAGTTTCGTAATCGCAAGTATCAACGAACGTAGCTTCAGAGAGCTCCACATCAGGTACTTGTTGCAGTCAGCAACGTCATTTGCGGGTAAGAAGCCGAACATACCAATAATGTCGTACTCTTGCGAGATCTCCGCTAATGGCCTCTTGGGCTCTAACAATCGAGCAACCTTGGTGCTTTCAACAACATACATAACCCTCGCTAAGCTCCGAGATAGAGTTTCTTGGACCTCTCTGATTTCAAAGACCGAATTGTAGCTGCTGTGTTTGAAAGAAAGCCAAACATTCTTGATAGTGTGCTCCTCGGCACTTTTGTAGAGCTTTCGCTGCTTCTGCAGCTGTTCGATCGGAGTTCGGGTCTTGTCAGAACCATTAGGAAGCTGGGCGAAGGGGTGCGGATGGAATGTGGATATTCTGTCGAGCACAACGTACGACAGCGTGTCAAGTTGCACCTGCTTGAGCGATAAACGTTCAAAAGCTCTCATAGCCAGTGATCCACATCCAAGATAGCAGTACAGCCGGACCAGCATCAACGATATCTGGAAATTGGATCGAGAAGGTACCGAAGCGACTTCCAGCAGAACTGCAGCCTGTAAAAGATAGCTGGTCCTACTGCTGTTGATGAGCGCAAGGCTGCCACGAGACTCTGCTATGGCAAGCTTGATCAAGCACATAGCCGCCAGAACAGAGAAATCATCTGCTGGATGACGATCTGTCGAGGGCAGATCTGCCACAAGCTTATCGTCACTGGCAGCGACTCGATACGATTTGATCGATTCTTCCGCAGTCGATTTCAGACAGTGTACGCAAGTGACACCACACCTCTCGGAGCACGAGATACATGTGAAGCTGTCCATTTCGCTTCTTTGTTCTGGGTTTTGATTACGCTCTAGCTCTGGCAAGCAGCATCTGAGCAGATATCTCAGCTTGTCTGTGTTTATAGACTCCGTGATCTCGCGGATGGTTGAAAGCTGTATACGATATCAGAATTATTTCTGCAGGGTATTAAGTTTTATGTTTGCAGACTGCCACTGCATGACTTACAGTTCGAGATGCGGCCTTTTGGTCTAGGACAGCTCGGAGTTGTTTTCGCTCATCTTGATCTAATTGACCAACAAAAGGTCTGAGATCATTGAATGCAGTGCTTGCATTACCATAATCCTGCAGGTACCTGAGAATGGTACTGACTCGGTATGGAACTTCGTCATCATCCAACGGTGGTGAGCTGTCAGGGTCCTCGAACGCAAGCTTGACTAATGCTAAGGAGGCATTTCTCTTCCAGCTCTTGTCAATCTTGCAAGTTGGATCCAGATGGGCCTGAACTTCTGCTGTGACCTGGCTGTTGAGCCTGATCATATTGTTAGATCTCGCCTGATCAAGGGTGAATGATACTGACTCAAGGACATTCACCTCCTTCGCTGATCGAATGTAAGCGTTCCATACAATCCAATCGCTCAGTCGCGCTTCAGAATATTGGGAAGACGCGTCTGTCGTACGTGCTCTTCTGAGCAGTGATCCACTTGTCTCAAAAACGGCCTTCCAATCCTGTCTTTCTTGAAGCAATTCCAACTTCATGCGCCAAAGCTCCCATTCGCCTTTTGCCACAGCTGACTCGGGTCCGAGAAACGGGTCTTGGAGGTACTCCAGATTGGCTTCTATCTTGCCAAAGGACCTCGTAATTCTGTGAAGTAAGAGTAGCTCTTGCGGTGAGTCTATTGATCGGAGCGGCAGTTGTTTCTGATTCTAGCTGGTCATCAATTTCGTGCTAGACATCGTTTGCCAGACCGACTTACAGCAGCTTGCCTTGTTGCAGTTGCAAGCTTGCCAATCTGGCCCAGCGCAAGGCCCCCCCATATTTTCCTTTGCATCTCTGGACATCTGGGAGACATCTGGACTCATCAGCAAGTCTGAAACGACTATGGAAGTGGCATGATTACAGAGAACAAATACATGGTGGAGATATTCCAAAAAATGTAAGCATGGTTTTTGGGAAACATTTTCTCGAGGCTGTTAGCAATCTGAGAAGAAGAAGTTAGCATAGCACAGTAGAAACTGGAAGGCTGAGAAAGGAGGAGAGATAGAGCCAGGTTGGTAATTGTGCGACTTTGCATACCTGCCGGGCATGATCTAGATCGTTTTTTGCAAGACATGCTTGGAAGCACTTCAAGCTCGTGTCTTCGTTCTTTGGAGATCCTTTCACACACTGCCATCGCAATTCACCAACGATCCTCGCCCAGTTCTCTTGCGGATCAGGAAGGACCTCACTCAGGGCACCATCGTAAAGCTCGGTGACCACTAGCTCCGAAGGTGCTGTCTTCTTTTCAGCCAGCTCTTCTAGATGTACAAGAACAGCTGCTTTCTCGGTGGCTTGAGGGGAGAGAGCCCGAATATAAACCTTGAGTGCCTAGACACTGAATCAGCAAATGAAGTTTAATCTGGGTCACGTGTGAAATATGTATGAAAAGATCGATGGTAGGAGAATGGAGTGCTGCCAGTGGAAAGTGTGCTACTCACCTCATGATAGGGAGTGTGTTTCTTTGCCAGTCGCTTATCCACGAGCTTCAAGGCTTGCTTAAGGTTCTTCGCCTCGATTGCATTCCATATCTGAGCATCTGCTCGATCTTGAAATTGGTCCATGTCGAGCACAGGGAAATGAGAGCCGTCACTTCGGATCGCTACTCATGCAGCTTTGATACATTGACGCCGGTCAGACCGCTGGCTGCTCGGAGTGGTAATTGGAAGTGGAAGTGGCTGCGGTTGTGCCAGAAAGAGAGAGGCCAGTGCGCAGCCGAATTTTCGGGGTGCGCGGAATCGCTCCTAGCCGAAGCGAGAGGAATTTGAACAACAATCATGATCATGCAGTCATGGTAGCAACGCGATGAGATCGCCACGTAAGATATACAACTTCAACGATAGGTCAAGATGACGCAAGTACTGTAGTAAGATCTATACTAATTGATTAATATTCGACGATAAACGTTTTGGCAGTCAGTTGCTACATAACTATGGTTCTCAAACTTGATGGTGTAATCGGCATCAGACACTTCACTGTTTACTGCTAAGTCACGTACACCCTAGCATACATCAGATTGAGGATTCGAGGACAACAAGAAGCTTCGGATCTGATTTGTCGCAGATGTACCTACAAATGCGTGAAGATAGAAGCCAGGAAGTGATGAACTTGGCCAAGCGACCCACTTCCAAGGGACTTCTAATGCCCAAGAAAGTAGCGATGCAAAGAAGCATCAAATTTCTCATATCATACAACGTGTGACCCTTGTTCCCTCGGCCTGAATATAATGCTTTACACTTTTCCATGCTCCTCACGAGAACCAAGATTTGCCATCCTTCAGTTTGGCGTCTTTCCTCGCAGAAAGCTGTACCCAGTTAGCGAAGACCTCTTCATGTACATATCCGATCAGTCGTTCGACCGTCGGTTGACTAATTATAAAGAGAAATGGCAGCTCGCTCATTCGAGGCTGGTATACGAGAGATGAGATCACCGTGGACTAGGAGAAAGATAGACAAGACAAAAGATTGGCTCACCCATTGCTGTTTACAGTCTCGGTATGCTCTACGATAGTTATCAGCAACGGCTTCCACGTTGTAACAGAACCACCAGCGATGGGTCTGAGGTAGAGCTATATCCTTGTGAAGGATCATAGTAGGGTTTGCCACTACTCACTGGAAGTAATCTGTGCACATCTCCCTGTCTCCTCCATTTCGATGCAGACATTTGAGACTTCTTGAGGCCGCCTCCTGACATGGGTCGAGGTACTCTCCAGGTAGTTTGCTAGCCAATCGCGTTAGCTCAGCTCATCCTCACAGATACAGAGCAGTATTTTGATGAGCCGTCGTGAAAGGAGCATGGATGGAAAGAAAGGAATTGTTGGATACCTATTGAACTTCTCGCTTGTTTTTGAGTTCCACGGTTCGCCCGCGTTATCTTTCGTGTCTTTGGACGACATGATTGGTCGTCTGGTGTAGGAAGAGGCTCCGGAACTGGAATGATGCGACTGACAGATGATCCTGCAGCCTGTCTTCTGGAAATCGAGCGAGGACTGTTTGAACTTGCCGAGACTTGGCAGGCGCGGGAACTTATCGTCTATCAGGCATGGGGCATGGGGCATGGGCGTGGCAGGGATCACCTCAACCTGAGGAAGACTCGGCCTCGGCAGTCATGTAGCGAGACGAGAGACAGGCTGATCTCCATCTGCTTTCATCCGCGACTTCAACGTCAGCTCATCAACACTCCATCTCCATCTCAATCTCATTGCCCGTCTTCAGAGCGGACTGACAATGGCAACATGACCCGCTACGACTGCACACGTCTCACCGTACTGTCAGCGATTGCTCTGAGGACAATTGAAAATGGTGTGGGAAAGACAAGGGGCTTGCCACACAAGATCAGTGCCTTCTCAAGGACATGGTTGTTAGACTCGTCACTCCTTATCCTTATCTTGACTTCATTCTTGGTCTACCAGCTACATGGTTGATGAGCGGGCCTTTTGGTGATCCTATTTCCCTCTCTGCATTATCAGTCGCCCGGCAGAACACCGTTATACCATGCTTTGGCAGACGAATTGTCAATTGGCCCAGGTCGGTCAGAGTTGTTGTTGCTGCTGCTGTGCTGTGCTGCAGCTGCAGTATCTGGTCCGATAGATTCGTCTGGCAGTCATGAATGGTTCCTTTCATATCTTTCATATCTTCCATATCAGAAGTTAATTTCACTTGAGTTGAGCTGCAACATGCGTCCGTTAACGGCGACCAATGCAACGCCCAAGCGAGACTTGTCACGGATCGTGGTTGTTGGGGAGAGCGGTGCACCTCGTTTCGTCTTCCAAATCGGGTCAAACGATCCAGATCTCGATATGTCCCCGCTCTGGTCAGCGTGTGATGCCTCTTAGCCCTCCACACCTGTCTTGAGTTCTCTCCACTTTTGAATTGGCTTGTCTCCACCATCGGCGCCCAACTGACGAAGTTGGTAATTTGAACTCAAAGTTCTGGAGTTATCGATGGCATGGCATGTGGGAAAGTGCCGTCCAAGCTGCTGCCCGTGGCGACAAGATGGCCTCTCTCGTCTCTGTGGCTTATTTTGGTCCTTGCCGGCTGGCCCGATTGGTATGAGTCGCTGCAGGCACTGAACTGTCGTCTCTCTCGACCAAGTCTAGGCGCCGTTTTATAATCCTTATCCATTTCGAGCAACCATTTCCATACGATGATTCTGCCATGACGCGCGAACCCCTGTGTTCGGGTCAGCTAGTGTTGTAGACCACGTCTCCGACTGACCCGTAATATTGCTGAAGCCATCCAGTCTGACGGCCAGAAGCCTCGATCGACCTGGCCAGCGATAAGGCGGCGTCTCGAAGGGCAGCTGCGCGCGCGAGGTATCGTGAGTTGCTCTCCACAGGTTGACAGAATATCCCTCTTGACGTTGGGATATTGCTGCGGGAAGAGTGTGGAGGAACTGAACAAGGAAGGGCAGGATCGAAGCATCAAGCAAGTGTAAGAATAACGGCTGGACGATCGGTAGCGCATTGCCATATTGGTTTGTTTACGTCGACGAACCAAGTACTGAAACGAGCGGGAGGAGTAAGATAACCACCGCCGTTCAAGGACCACCTTAATTATAAGAGAGCCTGGACGCCACCCTCACCGTACTTCGTAGACAACATCAGCCGAAGAGATATATCTTCAAAGATACATTCTATCACACACCTTCCTGCCCATCTCCATCATCACAGCCAACGACAAGAGCCAATTTCCTCTTATCGTGAGTAGCATTCATGATCGTCTTTCGAGCTTTGCGACGGAAGTTTTGTAGTTGTTGATATCACATCTTGCGGTTTCGCTCATCTGTCTCTACTATCCTGGCAACAGATGTGTACTACCATCGATGCTGAAGACTGTCGTGGCGTTCCATTCATCTCCACCACGTCCTGCTTTATCCTTCACAGTCATTCACGATGCACTTAAGAAGCTTCTAACGCAACGTCCTAGAATACTTTGTCTGTACCAGCCTTCACACAAGATGGCAACTCCAGATATCTACGTCCAACCTGGCGCTTCGGACTCTCCATATTCTAAGATAGCCAGTCCACCAAGGGTGCTTCCATCCCCAAGAGAGACCCAGGCATCCCTCAAACGGTCGTTCGAAAAGTACCTCGCAGCAGATAATGGCTCAACAGCTGTTGGAAAGCTCTTCAGACCCATCGATCACTTGGCATACGAGGAACCAAAACACATACACACTATGGAAGAGATAGGCTTCTCTGCAAACAGCGGTGTATCGCCCGTTGCCGTTTCAGATCCATTTCCCTTGTTTAGCGAAGAGGCCATCGACATCATGAGAAAGGAGGTACTCGACCCCGAAGTCCTGGAAAAATACAGCTACACGTCCGACATTGCACCTAGACAGATTCGCGGCTATGCCCCCAAGTAAGTCAAATTCGATGGTACGCCTGGCTTCAGTCACTGATATATATAGATACGGAAAGTTCGTTTTCGAGGCATGGAAGCACCCTGATACCCTCGCTATCATTTCAAAGATTGCAGGTGTAGACCTCGTCCCCGTCATGGATTATGAGATCGGCCATGTCAACTTGTCGATTCCAGGAAACAAGAAAGATCACAAGGACCTAGGTGAAGACGATGACGGAGGAGCTATCGTCGGCTGGCACAGAGATAGCTACCCTTTCGTGTGTGTGTTGATGATGAGTGACACAACCGGGATGGTTGGTGGCGAGACAGCTCTGAGAACTGGCTTTGGTGACATCAAGAAGGTCCGAGGCCCATCAAAGGTATGACAGCTTCTTTTATCGCTTATATGTATCTCTAACATGGCTTTACAGGGATGCGCAGTTGTTCTCCAAGGACGATACATTGATCACCAAGCACTCTCAGCCTTTGGTGGCCAGGAGCGTATAACAATGGTGACTTCATTCCGCCCTCGTTCATGTAGGATACGCGATGATACTGTGCTGAACACTGTTCGGCCCATCTCCAACCTCTCAGACCTTTACGGTCAGACTGTCGAGTACAACCTTGAAAATGCCGAGTCACGAATCCGTCAAATGCTCAAGAACGTTCGGGAATCCATGAAAGCTGGAGCAACCGATGTTGAATGTATCAAGTCATTCTTGGACTTTGAAATCAAAACACTCACCCATCTCAATGAGGAGATCGTCGACGAGTCTTTGGTTAAAAAGGGATCACTGGCGGAAGTTTGTGAAGAAGCCGCTAAAGATAAGCGCCGAAAACTCTAAATTGGGAAAGTGGGAATCAGATATTGCTGGTGGTCAATGGTCACGAATTTCTTATGGTGTTCTCAGAGGCGTTCTTGTTTGTTGTCATTCTTTGTACTTGGCAAATTGCCGGAGCCAAATGTGATTCACAAATTTTGAAATTTGTCTTTAACTGAATGGATATTCCGGACACTGGTAATCATGTGGAGCGATTGAGCGTGCAGCGGTTTTGGTAGTAGAATGTCATAGATCTGGCTTGAGACATAGTTGAGCTTTTCTGAATGGATAATGTATCATAAAGGTGGTTGCCGGCTCGCTTCCATTAGAAGGAGCTGCCAAGCGACGCTTCGATAATCGACTCCCCAAGCACCTCAAACCTCCCTCAAGCGCTTGAGCCCATAGAGATCTAATGACACTTGACTAAGAATTAACTGTACTATAAAAGCTGCTTCGAGTATTGGTGCAGCCGTATCTCTGATTTCCAGGCAGAGCGCTGATCAGGATATCAATCGCAGTCGATATATCACAGTAAGAAGTCGGCTTCATTCACACACCCCATGTTGAATCGAACTTCACCTACCAGTAATTCCTCCTGCTGAACTGATATGAATCCGAGCCAATGAGACGGAGCGATATGACTCCTCGCGTTATGGATATCAAGTGCGTTCAAGTCATCTTTCGACCCAACTGCAACTTAGGCTCTGCTGCACGTTGTCAACGTGGCAGGCGGCTCATCCAATGAAGCTTGCGCAGCCCCGGATTCACTGCTGTGCTTCCTGGATACCAACCCCTCGCCTCGCAATGCACCGCACGAATCTCATGAAATCACATTTGGCATGGTCTCTTGACAGGCCACAAGCCCCTCTTTGCAGATCCGGTGTCGAAGCAGAGGCAGGATCGAGTTTGGAAGTCAAATGTCCAGAGACACACAAGGCTGAGCACCAACCCTCCCCCGCACCCCTTGGGCGGTCTGCTTGTCTGGCTTGATTTTGTAACATTTGCTGCTCTTATTAAGAAGTATAATTAGACTTGATCATAATGCAATTCTTTAACCAGGGGACAACTTGAATGGTTGTATAAGTTCAATAAACAAGGAAGAAATATAAAGCAATAAATGTCGCCAAAGCGCGTTAGACAGTTATACTGGGGGGTGCACTGTAGACTTTCAAACAAAGCCATCGTTAGCGGCCAAGTCGGGAATTGGCTCGAGGTGCTTTCACACTCGTCGTGACAATGATCACGACCGAAAACATTGAATAGCTGCAGACATCACTATCCGAGGCTGGTGTTATTGAGCAATTTTTCACTAGATAAATGGGTGACTCCGTAGGTACCAAACTATAATACTCTACCCCACAAAACTTAGGTAGGTTGCTTAGAGCAAATTTTGAGGGGTTGGTCGTTTAATCCGATCCTGGACTAGCGCCTATTTCCACGATTAAGTCTTGGCTTGCTCAGCCGAAGCGCCATCACCAGAACCTCATCTATCGTATTGTCCTGGCAAGTCCTTCTTGTCCTCCTCGCCCTTAGGAGGGAACGACAATAGCAAACGCACCACAGATACGAACCACATCTTGGTCCGGGAGATAATAACTTCCAACCCCGCGGAAGCCGATCGAGGCTCAACCAAAACTTCTGCTCTACACCACCATCTCGTTGGCTCCAAAGGGTTGATGATACAACATGGCGCCCTCCACAACATCCCCAAATCAACCCATTACTGGCAGGAGGGAATCGCGCGTAGCTGGCAGCGTCGGAGAAGCAACCCCAACGATGGCACGAGCAGGTGCTGCGCTTGCCTTGAAGGCGAAGAATGACGCGCAGGTAAGCCGGACAGCCTGCCCTCCATGATGGACTCTGACTTACGATTTGTACAGCTTGCTACTTCATTCAAAGCGGACCTGACAGATATCCGGAATCTTGTCACTTGCACAATCTGCGACCAGCTTCTCTACGAGCCATGGACTTTGGGATGTGGTCATACCTACTGTTATTCTGTTCGTGCTACCTTCACATCTTGTCTGGCCCCAGCTAAACTCTCTTAGTGCCTCTGCAGCTGGTTCACCACCAACCGGCGAAAGAAGACTTGCCCCGAATGCCGTGCGAAGGTCACACTTGTTCCCGCCCCTAACTTCCTTGTAAGTCAAGGCTACTTTTACTTCTTGGCTTGAGATTGACGTTCTATCAAGGTTAAGCAGATGGTCGACCAAGTTTTCACGAAGCGCCGAGAACTCATGCCAGCGGACGAGTCTCTAGAGCAACATGCCAAGCGGAGAGCGGAGGAGATTGACACAGTGGACAAGGATCGCAATGGTCCGGATGGGGTCTTCAAGGGCCTGTTCCCAAAGCCACGGGCGGAGTTGATGGTGGATGAAGCAGACGGTGGTATACTAAGATGCCCAGGCTGTGGTGCTGAGCACATAGGTGGCCCAGCTTGCACTGTCTGTGGGCTGGGCGTTGAAGATCCGTACGGGTTGAGCGACATGGACGATGAAGATATCGACGACCTCGAGGATCTGGACGATCTGGAGCAAGACTTAGATGTTGAGATTGGTGCTGAGTTTGACCACCACCATCACGGTCATTTTGCCCACGGTCATTTTGCCCATGCCTTCTTGGATGTTGCAGCACGAAATGTTGGACATCACTACTTTGGCCACCACAATCACAACCACAACCATAATCATTATCATCACCATCATCCTGGCTCTCAAACACCATCGGATTCGGAGGACCTGAGCGGCCTGGACAGCAACAGTGATAGCGAGGATGACGATGATAATTCCCTGAACGACTTTGTGGTTCAGGATGATCAGCCGCTGAACCGTCCTCCTACCGGTGCAAGCAACAGCTCTGGGCCACATGAAGCCATAAATCTAATCTCAGATGATGAGTCAGATGAGGGTGGTGCAATCTCAAACCGTCGGACACGCCATAGACTTCAATCGAATCGAAGCCCAGTCAGGTTGGGAAGCATATCGGATCGAGGCTTTACCCCTTCCGAGTCTTCAGACATCCATTACGGCCATCATTATGGACCCGGGAGTCCTGCGAGAACAGGAAGCCCCTCAGCTCTGACCGTTACTGATACCGAAACAAACATTTCCGAAGCTGGTTCAGCCGAACTTCTTCGACAGTCTGGCTGGAGTCCACTAGACCATGGCAACGATAGCGATGCCGAAGGTCCGATTTCACCCTATGGTTATCAGCATGGTCGATACGGTTCATTGGACACGGATGATGAAGACGATTCGGAGAACAGTGACACCGGTACGGAGACAGCTACCGAGAACGGTCACATCGACGAAGATGACCGGTCTCGTGAAGGACTGTCCCAGACACCAGTACCCTCCGAAGACCGATATCAATCTCACATCCAAGCCGGTACTCATTTCTACGATCGCAATCCTTACGAGCATCGAGATGATACAGATGACGATTCACTTGACCACGACGGAGATACAGATATGGGGTCATCAAGAGACAGCCGCAGCGGAAGCGCCAATCCATACTTAAATGGTCGCAGTGTCAGCAGAGATCCTGATGATTTTGGTGACCTCACCCCCGTAGCAAGAGGAGAGCGAGGCGTAAGCGCAAACACCTCGGGCAGCAGTGAGATGGGCGGTGCTTATGACGGTATGTGGGAGAGCGATGAGGTTGTCCACCGCCGTCTTCGGGAACTCGATGAAATACGCACTAGTCATCGCGGATCTCAAGATCTCGGTTATTCCAACGATATGCAAAATCAGGAAGCCGAATCTTCGGACAGCTCTATCCGCCCACCCCCTGGCAGACGCTCAAGACGCCCTCAACCAGTCGCTCGTGTTCAGCAGTACGACCCTCGGATCAGCATGATGTTTGCCGAGCATCAAGCCGTAGCTGCACGAGGCAGTCAGGAGAATCCAATCTCATTCGACGACTGGGAGGGACAGGAAGAAGTCCGTCACATTGAGCAAGCTTCTCGGAATCCTGCCCGGAGAATGACTGCCTACCGCTTCATGAATCCTCGTCAAGTGGATCCTCTTCGCAGCTCTCGCTCTCCTTCTTCCACTCGAGTCATCTCCTCCTCACAGAGAAACTCTCGCCTGCCCAGACAGTATTCTCGCCGCGGGTAAATTTCTTCTTCTCTTCTTTAGGAAATACTAGGGTTAGCGGGAGCATTTGCCGGTGAATGTCTTCTAGCATAGCATGGCAAGGCGTTGGTATGGTTTGCTGGATGTGTATTAGCGAGGGAACTCTATATTTGGGCGAACGGATATGAATATGTTGCTTCATGCAGCACAGGCGTTGGCAGGTATGGCCGTTGGTGGGATTCTGGGAATGATACGATTTGATACGATAAGTCAGTCACTTTAGAAGACAATAAAATTCATCATTGTCCTACCGGTATATCAAAGTTCTGCTCTCCAGTCTCCTTATAATTGTGACACTTGCTATGTTGGTTCCCGCGATCTTGAGGAGGCGTAAACCACCCCAGCTCACGTTTCTTGATGCACTCAATACTTGGTAAAAGTCAGGAACACGACAGTGCTCTAGGAGTGAGCAGACATGTAGGCGAAGATGCTGTCTATTCTGTTTTACGGAGGTTCGACAACTCCCTCAGCCTTGAAAACTTATAGTCCCCTACCCGGTTTAATTGTCTAGCGCCTTTTGAGGACATTGCTGTCCTTGTGTTTCGGGTCACATTCTTTTCATATCGAGCATCTAATTGAGTCTCTGGATCTCTAAAAGAGTGGCTCCTAATTAGTTTTATTTCTTATAAGCTCTGAAGATCTGTAAGGGCAGCAGTTGTATCATCGACAACGCTAGACAGTTAAACCGGGAGGGGGAATATACGAAGCTTAGTGCTGTATTTCCGATATGCATTGTGAATCAATTGGGTTAAAAGTCATGCACTGATGGAGGAAGTCCATTCTCTAGACTACATTGCGATCTTCGCGAAAGAGTTACAGCATGATAAAAAGCGAACAAGCCATGACCATGAATTCATTGCTGTCTTTCCCAATTCCGTTTTCCCCAAGCGCTAAAAGCAAGTACTACAAAAACCCAAAATTTTCTTTTCCCAGGGGGTATCTATCCCTTTACTCCACGGTGACGGACTTGGCCAAGTTTCTGGGGAAATCGACGTTCAGTCCCTCGGCAACGGCGAGCCAGTAGGCCATCAGTTGCAGAGGAATGACGTTCAGGAGACCTTGCAGACAGTCGACGGTCTTTGGGATCTCGATCTTCTCGGCTTGACCGGCCTTGAACTCTTCATCTCCAGGGTTGCAGATGACAATGGGCTTTCCACTGCGTGCAATGACTAAAAGTTTCGTCAGTATGATTGATGTATTAAAAGATGTCCCGAGTCAACGTACCTTGCTGGTAAGCATTGAGAGACTTAGCAAAGATGTCATCACGAGTAAGGATCATGATGATAGGCAAGTTCTCATCAACCAAAGCCAAGACACCGTGCTTAAGCTCTCCAGACATAACAGCCTCGCAATGAAGGTAGGAAATTTCCTTGATTTTCAAAGCACCCTCCAATGCTGTGGAGAACTGGCTGCCTCTGCCCAAGAGCAAAAGACTCTTCTGGTTCTTGAATGTTCTCGCACAGAGCTCCTTGATTGGCTGGTCGAGCTTCAGGATGTCCTTGATTTGCTCCGAGATCTTTCCAAGCCCCTCCATGATATCCTCGCGTCTCTTTTGCTTGGATGCACGGTCCTCGCTCAAAGACAAAGCGAACATGATCATAGCAATGAACTGAGATGTGTAGGCCTTGGTAGAAGCAACACCGATTTCGGGTCCAGCGTTGACGTGAACACCACAGTGGGTGAGGAGGGAGATGGAAGAACCGACAACGTTGACGATACCAACAGTCAAGGCACCACGCTCTAAGCAATAGCGGAGAGCCATCAAGGAGTCGGCGGTCTCACCAGACTGCGAGACGAAGACGCAAGTATCGTCACGGAAAACTGGTGCTTGTCTGTCGAGGAAGTCTGAAGCCAACTCAACTGCAATTGGAATCTCAGTGAGCTCTTCGAAAGCACCACGGACAGCCATGCAGGAGTGATAACTGGTTCCGCAAGCAATGAAGATGATTCTTCTGCACCGACGGATGGTAGCAATATATGATCTCAGACCACCCAAGGTAACCACTTTGTTCTCTACGTCAATGCGACCTCTCATGGTGTTGACAACCGACTCGGGCTGCTCGAAAATTTCCTTTTGCATGAAATGGTCGAATTTGCCCTTCATGATCTCCTGGAGCTCAAGCTCAAGGGTCTGGATAGTTCTGACGTTGGAGGATCCATCAGCCTTGGTAAGTCTGTGGATATTGAGGGAGCCCTCGTGAATGTGAGCGATATCATCGTCCTCAAGGTACATGACCTTCTTGGTGTGTTCGACAATAGCTGAAGGATCGGAGGAAAGGAAAAACTCGGTTGGCATTGGCGCTCCATCATCAGTCATGAACGCTCTCGATTGCGATCTGTGCAAAAGAGACTTGTCTGGAGGTGCGAGAAGATTGCCAGCCGAAAGGAAGTTTCCGACATTTGACTTCTTCAATGCAACGTTCTGAGATGCCTGCTCAGCTGGAAGAGGTCCATCTTCGGTATACTCCACATCGACGAAATCAACCTTCATGCGCTTCTCTGTGCGTACACCAATGACCAAGGGGGAACCCTTTCTAGCCGCAATCACCTCGTGTGGGTAGTGAACGGACTTCATCAACAGACCGAAGGCACCCTGCAACTCCTTGATGACAGCCTTTGCCAAATCCGTAAATCCAATTGTTGGGTGTTGATCGTAGAGGTACTTTGCAAGTTTGGCAATGCATTCGGTGTCGGTTTCAGTCTCGAATTTGAAGCCCTTGGAAGTCAAGAGGGTCTTGAGCTCCTTGTAGTTGGTGATGATACCGTTGTGGACGACGGAGAATTCCCAGGTTGGGTCAGATCTGGGAATTTAGGTCAGAAAATGCACTGGTTATAAAGAGTTTCCTAAAGCTTACCTGTGAGGATGGCAGTTGATTCTCGAGGGAGGACCGTGGGTTGCCCATCTGGTGTGTGCAATACCGGCGTGGGAATCGAAAATCTTGGTCATATCTGGCTTCTCCTCCTCGATGAGTTGCTTCAACTTGACGACCTTTCCGACCTCCTTGTAGGCGAAGACCTCATTTTTCTTGTCTCCATCGACGGCCAGACCAGCACTGTCATATCCTCTGTATTCCAACTATCCGCACATTAGCATATATTCGGAGTGACTTCGACGAGTTGATTTTCAAAGGTCGAGGCTCGGGGATATTGGCAGACGTACTCGGGAAAGTCCATTTACGAGGGTTTCGATGATCGTCTTTCTGTCCTTCTCAACAAGATAGCTGTCGGAATAGTTAGCAAAGTTTTCTTGTTCTGTGCCACTTGTTACCAAGAGACAGCCATAGCAGAAACAGCCCCAATCATAAGACTAGAGAAATCCTACTCCTAAGACTGCTCAATAAACACAAAAGAAGCTCTGCCTTAACTTACTTGATGTAACCGAAGATTCCACACATGATTGCGGTCTGCAGGCAAGCAAGAGCTTCTAAAGATCAAAAGGGGCGCTTCGTTGCTATTTGCGGGGTGCGAGGGGTTGTTTGAGTGGACAAGAACTCGAGAGTTTCGCAGGTAAGAGACAATGCAAGGAATCGACGCTAGATTTGGTGATGCAACGAGTGGAAGGTGAATCAGTAAGTGGTATTGGGATTGGGGTTGGAATGGGATGATGTATGATTGCGGAAGTGTAGGATGATGGGGAGAGGAAATGAAGTAAATAGTCGTTGAAGAAGTACTCCACAGGGAGGACGAGAGCTGGCAGGTTTGAAACTCGGCTAGCTTAGCCCCCCCTGTCACGATTGCTCCAACAACCAGAACCGCACTGAACTGGCCTCCACTGAACGAGGCAAGGCAAGACAGGGCCAGCACGGGCAAGGTCTAGGTAAGTCTTCAGCACGCAAGCGCTATTCGTTGTTTACCGCAGGCATCCCTGTCTCTGAGCCGATGGCCTGCCTTGGCCCTATCCGAACATAGACTATTTACATGGCCCATCAGGCTCTCTTGGTCGGTCTTTGGTGCAACCTGTCGGTGCGGCTGATGGGATGAGATGGCTTCCATGGCTTGATGGGCTTGGATCCGTCTCACTACATTGCTTGCTTGCTCCCCTTTCGTCTTTGTCGTGGTTGAAAGTTCTCACACGGCTTGACGACATTAATTGGATAGGGGCTCGAAAGGCGCGGAGTGTACGCAGGGACCCCCGCTGGGCTGGGCTGTACGAGGAGCCACAGCCACACCGGTGTTCCATTTTTAGGAGATCTACAGGAGGGCAGTCAGGGGAGACTTTCTTGGGGCGCCATCGTCAACACAAGACATCATGAAAAAGATCTTGTCAACCACGCCAAGTCATCAGTCAACACGGGCTCATGACGCGAGAGTGGATTAGCACATTGGTAATTTTGCCTGCCCGGGTTGGAAAATAGAGCAGAATCTACGAAGTACGGAGCATCCATTCGATAGTGCCGGCAATTGCTGATCACCATGTCATGCGGCTAGAAGTTTCTATGCCGCCAAAAAGGCAAGGCAGTAAATACGAAGTCGGTACGGATGCACGTTTTTCAAATCGACTTTCGTCCCCTCTGCGGCGGCCATGTGGCCATGTGGCTGAAGTTCGCCTCAAATGTCCTAAAACGTTGTATCAACATTGAGACGACAAAGGAGAGAGGAATGCAAACTCCACACGAGATCAAGGCTCAACTCCGGCTGGACAAGAAAGTTCAAAATTGCCCCACGTCCCGGGTGAGCCGAGAGGCTTGTTGACGAAAGACTCTTTATTCGAAGGAGATTGTCTCAAGCCTTTTCTGCCTGCCACCTTGAGGAATGAAAGCTGGCCTCGTTCAAGATGAATTCAAGCTCAAGCTCACTATTTTCTTGCAAAGCTGACTCGTGAGCTGGCATCGGGTTTCGGGGAAGTGCTTCTTCCCTTTGTTGTTATCCAGACAGATGCTTTCAAGGTAGTCCTTGCCTGGCTCGACTCTCGGGATCAAATGCTTGGGATGATTGTGATACAAGCTGAGTTCAGACGACTGACTGGACTGACAGCCTATATCAAATAGATAAGCCGCTCGGTTGGCCTTCAAAACAAAAGCAGCGCAGTTTAGTAATTGACATCTGGAAAGTCCACGTTAGATTACTCAAAGCAAACTTTGAGCTTTCGTCTGTTCAGACTAGTCACGACTGCTAACACCGTTGCGGTGGTTGATATTCTGCATTTTCCGCACTGTTTAGTCCTTTTATTTTGGCCCTAATAGCCTGTTCCCTTCCTGTTGGTGCTCGACTCGCGTACAATGAGTGCTTGTAAAGTTACAGAGAAACGCCGACTATTATTATATATGACTTCTTATTGTTGCTGTTGCTGTCAATATTTGGTACAGGAATTAGTTCTTCTATTTTCAAGAAAGTGATTGAAGAAGTCTGGCATTCAGACGAGAAAGCAGACTCTGAAGTTCTCTACCTCATTCGGGTCTTTTGGGACATCTATGAGGTAACGAATCTGACGATCGTCCTGTTCTGGACTCAAACGTATTAATCGTCCTGGTTTCAGATTCCCCTGAACTTCGCGCAAGTATGGTCAATCTTGCATCAACCAAAGCCCAATCAGTCGCTGCAGGTTTCTGTATGTTGGGGAACATGGAAACGATTTCTTGTCTTGAGTGATGGCTGGACAAACAAGTCGCCCTTCCCAGGAGCTTTCTGAGCCATCATAAGAAGCATTGTATGATTCACTTTCCAAGAAAGTATCCATCACTTTGCTTTTCTACTATATCCTCTTCCAGGTTACGCGCATCATGAACGTGAACGGTAGAGTCATGTCTTTCAATAGTTGTGATGTATTTTCACCCATCATTCTGAAAGTCTACCGAGCGAAATGGACACTGGATGTTACTTTGGTGTCTGCGAATTGGGCAATGGGTTCATCTATGGCTAGGTTATATAGAGTCTCATGAGCCAACTCCTCTGCAATGGTGTAGAGAGCAACACAAGGGAATATGAGAGCGGCGTGTGCCGAATAATAGGTGCAAGTTTGCCTGTTTCGACCCATTGAGTGAAAAATTCCATAACTCTTGGAATCAGCATAAACCGGATGTCGCTCGGAAAGCCTGTTACGATCTAATTTCAAAGTACCATTCCCATAGTTGCTGACGAAGTCGAGAAGTTCTTTGCAACCTTGAGCTGTCAATAACGTGGTGCTGAGTTGGTAGACCTCGGTTTTGTCGTCTAGTTTAATGTTCATATTACCATTTGGTACAATGCAGAGTCAATTCAGTCTACTCAAGATCTGAGGCCGAATTTTTTTACTTACACTGGCTTCTGACGCAGAGGTGCCGCGATGGCACACCTGCCGTGCTCGCGGCCTGAACTAGAGTAATCGTCGGGAGCTGATAGGGAGGAGAAGGATCTCGCTGCCCACAAGTTCTAGATATGTCAGATCCCATTGTTCTCGAAATTGAGATTGCAAATTCAATCTGAACGTGAGAAATAGCCATCAGGGACGAGAAGAATACCCCTTGTGTTCTAGAAGAATCGAAAGATGACACAAGACCTGTGTCTGCTTGGAGTAGCGGACCATACTTCTGCTGTTCCTGGAAACTAAGTACTAGTGTTGCCATTCAATGAAGACTGGTGCTATGGGTTGTCACTTTCGGGATCCCACCATGCTCATCAACCTTCAGCTATGATTTGGCCATTATCGTCTAAAGTCTGGACGGCCAATAGCGAGAAAATGACGGCAATATTTATATTCATCGACCGGTACTAGGCCAGCAACATCCTAAGACCTCCCGCGCTATTGACTATCTGTTGGTAGGTGAAAGATATACCGAGCTAAGGTATTGACAGATGCTCTAGTCTACTGAATTTGAGACACACACGCGGTAAAGTTCGTAACAATAGAAGAAGTATAATGGTATCTAGATCCAGCGGGGGTTTCAAGTTCTCGTTCATGTACAAATGTAATTTAGTAGTTCGAGGAAGCCTCGAAATTTAAAACCTCCCTTCGCCGTATCGATTGTACGACCTCTTCCATGCAGAAAGTAGGAGAATGTGAATACATGGTTCCGTTTAAGGAGGTTTTGAACTAGTCAAAAACGTTGTCAGATACACGATGTCTCGTTCAAGTCCGAACGATCAGGGAAGAGTCTGTTTCGATAGCCTTCTACCGGGTCTGGCGTAGATCAGCTCACCGAAAGTCACTTGAAAACTTCATCACATTTCAATACTGTAGGCTGCGACAGCCAAAACACCGGCGATGAATCAGAACTGTTGGCTTCATATGATGACAGAGTCAGATCAAGAAAGTCGAGGTCCGACAAACGAATAAGTATCAGTCAAGTGACGAACGATCCTCATTGGTAGGGACTAGAATTAACGAGTCTAACAACCAGCAGAATACAAAGCCACCTCTTCAGATAACAGTGCCCTGTAAGTCGTGTAAACTTCCCGGAACTACAAGGATAGCTAGAGACTTTCTGAAATGGTCCTTACCAGATGCCCGGGAGGCCATAGATGTTAAGCCAATGGTGAAGACTAGGTCTTGAAATAGAATCTATGAATTCCATATGGTATTGTTACAGAGTTAAGCCTTGAGCTTAACCTATGCCGGAGCGCCAACGCATGAAACAGATCATTATCTAGAGCTTTTGGTATTCCAACTTGCCCTCCAGTTTCTTCGACTCGGCAACCTTGCGTACGGCCTTATTGAAATCGTCTTGGTTAACTGCATCTCTGTAGTCCTTGATCGCGAACAGCCCACTGTAAAATATCAGCATTTGCCTGTATGTCATTCTGAAGGAGCAACGTACGCTTCTGTAACCACATTCCTCAAATCGGCACCATTGAGCCCATCACTCATCTTCACCACACTCTCGAAGTCAACATCTCCCTCCGTAACCACACCAGCAGCATGAATCTTCATAATCTCTAAGCGGCCGACCTCGTTGGGGAGAGGAATTTCGATTTTCCTGTCTAAACGTCCGGCTCTAAGAAGCGCGGGATCGAGGGTATCCGGTCGGTTCGTAGCCATAATGATCTTTGTCTTGCCAAGGTAGTCGAAACCATCGAGTTGATTAAGAAGCTCCATCAGTGTCCGCTGGATCTCACGATCTGCGGAAGTTCCCTCCGAGAATCTGCGTCCTCCAATAGCATCAATCTCATCCATGAAGATGATACATGGCTCGTGTTCCTTCGCATATCCGAACATCTCCCTGATCAGACGTGCCGATTCTCCGATATACTTGTCAACGATAGCAGAAGAGACAACTACGAGCGGTCAGCCATGCCCAATGCACGATATATGGATGTGTAACATACCCTTTAAGAAATTTGTCTCCAGACTGCTCGCCACAGCTCTTGCCAACAATGTCTTTCCAGTTCCAGGGGGACCGTAGAGTAGCACACCCTTCGGAGGCTTGATGCCGACTCTTAGGAATAGTTCGGGGTTCTTTAATGGAAGCTCAATGACTTCACGCAACTCTCTGATCTGCTCGTTCAATCCACCAATACCACCAAAGCTGACCTGGCCGGGATCTTCCAAAGACATGTTATACACAAGAGGGTCGACTTCTCGGGGCAGCATTCGCATAATTGTAAGGGTGGTCATGTCAAGAGCAACTCGAGTTCCTTGCTTCAGCGCAGCCTTGTCAACTTTCGATCTGCATCCAACGACGTATCTGGGACCGGACGAAGCTTTAACAATGACTGAAAGTAAACGGTCAGCTATGGCAGAAAAGAAAGGCTGAAGACTGGGAGCTACTTGCATCTCTCATCATCAAGCTGTTTCAAAACCTCCCCAATGATCTGCCCGACACTCTGTAGAGCTTTGATATTGTCCTCCGTGTGGTCGAAATCCTTCTGCAAGCCCTTGATCTCTAACCGCAATGCCTTCAGCTTTGCCTCCCATTCTCTCGATTCGAGTAGCTTCGCCTTGAACGATGCAAGCGCATGTTGACGCTCCTCGTCAGACATGTTCAAGTATGCAAGTGATGAAAGAGAGAAGTTCGGAGAATACGAGGAGAGAAACTTGAGCGATACGCAGAGGTAGGAGATTACTGGTGGACGCAGTCGCTTGGAATTGGAGTTATGTTGACGGCGACAGCTTGCTGGGAAACGCGAAGCACCACTGCCTGACGGTCGGCGGGAAGAAGATGATCCGCTCCGAATCCCGTGATATCTTGGCATCGCATAGGTTTGTTACGTGTGAGAGTCGAGATGTCAAGTCCAGAGCAGGCCAGATGAGTATAGAGCTATTCTTTTGGTAACGCCCTCTTTACTCAATGGCTCAGAATTGCCCATAAGCTTTCAAATACTTGCTTTATGAAGCTGCAATAAACGCTATACGATTCAAGCATTGGTATCAAATCCCAGAAGAATTACTTCCAACAATATCTCACAGCCTATGTTGATCTCTTGATTCACCTGTCCAATAGTGTAGAGCATCGTGTTTGTGAATCCAAGACTAGTACTTGCGCAATATAGATGCAGAAAGTTGTGCTCATAACAATCTCTCGCATTAGCGGTGTCTACAACACAAACAAGAATTAAGTGTGTTAAAAGAGTGTATTCGTTTCCATGTCACTTCGAATATAGTTTACTTGGAGAAGCTCGAACAGGGAATCAAAGGATCCAATAGTGACCTGAGATACTTGGCGTCGAGGATCTGTTTGGCCGAATAGGGCCGCGGAAGACGACTTTGAAGCGTGATGTGTAAGAAACGTGAAGCCGCGAAGTAATAAGTGGGATAGAAGGAATCAAGAATCGTGTCACCCTTGAGAATCGATCACACCATGACCTAGATTCAAGATTTGAGTTCTTGTGAACCTATCAATACCCCACGGCGAATTGATGACAGCAAGTGAGCAGTTCCTCCCCATCCCGCAGTGACGCTCCAGGAAGAGACATTTTGTGGCATTTTAAGATTGACGTCCTTCAGCCAAGGGACCAATCCGCCGGTATTTGTAGATTCAGTCTCCATATTCGGGTTCGAGGATGGTTTCGACCGGTAGAGATCTTTTGTAAGTTCAAGGACCAATGAGATATCGGACGGGTCTGCCGGAGCTCATGACCAGAAGTAAAGTGCAAGTGCAAATTTCGATTATCTTTGGGGTAGTCGTAAGGCTGTACCCAGATACTCACGGCCGCGTCCGATGACTGCGAATAAAAAAAGGCGACAAAAAGACTTCCAAACTACGGTAATATCCTCGTGTTCCCATACCCTAAAGGCCAGAATATACATGCATCAGGGACTCTGGTGACGAGAGTACATACAATCTAGTCACCAAGATGGCTAAAAATACACAATCCGACCTAAAGTCTCAAACTCTGAACATGACATGAGGTTTTATCAATTCGATTGCGAGGCTGCAAGACAAGTGGACCATTTGGATCATTTGGACCAGGCGGTTCCCTCCTCTTCCAGGTTCCCTGCAAAGAGTGAGTGATTGCCCAGCCCAGCACAGACAATAGTTGGGAGTGCAGCCGAAACCCTGCTCATCGGCGCGATTTTAAACCCCTCCAGACCAGGATCTGTCCCCCACCAACCTCAAAGCTCCCAACTGAAAAAAGCCCCTCACTGACACTACATCAATCCTCTACATTTCTCTACAGTTCTCACTGCTTCCTCCTTTTTACAAGCCACAACCACAAAGGTCAGTCCTATTCTCTCCCTCATCCAATTGGCTCTATCACGCACCCTTCCACCCACAGCTTGAGTGCATATCAGCGCGCCGATAAAGGTGCATAGCATCTCTCACTGCGTTTGGCTGTCACCCCACCTCCCCTCCTATCATATTTCTTCTTCAACCTCTGACTCTGTTTGCCGATCAACTGACAATCTGTGTCCTGCAGAAGAGAAACCCTCCACAAGTACAAAAGAAGGTGAGCAGCCCTCATTTCTACACTCCCTGTCCACTGCCATTTTATTGCACTTAATAGTAGACTAACAATTACCCCTCCATCAGATACCAATCATGGCCATCACAAAGATCCACGCTCGTTCGGTCTACGACTCTCGCGGTAACCCAACTGTCGAGGTTGACGTTGTCACCGAGACTGGTCTCCACCGTGCCATCGTCCCATCCGGTGCTTCTACCGGTACGTTCCTTCGATACGAATATATCAAGATCTCGCTGATTTGAGCTGTGACATAGGCCAACACGAGGCTGTCGAGCTCCGTGATGGAGATAAGGCCAAGTGGGCTGGAAAGGGTGTCCTCAAGGCCGTTGCCAACGTCAACGAGATCATTGGCCCTGCCTTGATCAAGGAGAACATCGATGTCAAGGACCAGCCAAAGGTTGACAAGTTCTTGATCGAACTCGATGGAACCCCAAACAAGGGAAAGCTTGGTGCCAATGCCATCCTCGGTGTCAGTTTGGCTGTTGCTAAGGCTGCCGCCGCTGAGAAGGTGAGTAATCTGGCACTTGCCGAAGAAATTGTTCTGAGAGAAATCACAGCAAATTCCACTCTACGCCCACGTTTCCGACCTTGCCGGTACCAAGAAGCCTTACGTTCTTCCTGTCCCATTCATGAATGTTCTTAACGGAGGGTATGCAAATGAAGGATAGAATACGAGTCGCTGGCTGACAAATAATAGATCCCATGCCGGTGGACGTCTTGCTTTCCAAGAGTTCATGATCGTTCCTTCGTAAGTTGACCCGGGTGTTTCCCCTGGTGGACCAGAACACAGAACGGGAACTAATTTTCCTAGCTCCGCCCCATCCTTTACTGAAGCCCTTCGCCAAGGTGCTGAGGTTTACCAGATTCTCAAGAGTCTTGCTAAGAAGAAGTACGGACAATCCGCTGGTAACGTCGGAGACGAGGGTGGTGTTGCACCAGATATTCAGACTGCTGAGGAGGCTCTTGAGCTCATCACCGAGGCCATAGAGAAGGCTGGTTACACCGGCCAGGTCGACATTGCCATGGATGTTGCATCTAGCGAGTTCTACAAGGAGGATGTTAAGAAGTACGATTTGGACTTCAAGAACCCAGACAGCGACCCAAGCAAGTGGATCACCTACGAGCAACTCGCACAGCAATACCAGGACCTCGCCAAGAAATACCCAATTGTCAGCATTGAGGATCCTTTCGCTGAGGATGACTGGGAGGCTTGGAGCTACTTCTACAAGACCTCTGACTTCCAGATCGTCGGAGATGATTTGACTGTCACCAACCCCATCCGTATCAAGAAGGCTATTGAGCTCAAGTCCTGCAACTCTCTCCTTCTCAAGGTCAACCAAATTGGTACCCTCACCGAGTCTATCCAAGCCGCAAAGGACTCCTATGCCGCCGGCTGGGGTGTCATGGTTTCTCACCGTTCCGGAGAGACCGAGGATGTTACCATCGCTGATATCGTTGTTGGTATCAGAGCTGGACAAATCAAGACTGGTGCACCAGCCAGATCTGAGCGTTTGGCCAAGTTGAACCAGGTATGGAACTACGAACAGCACGCGATCTCCATTGGAAATAAAGCTAACCATGCCTGCAGATCCTCCGAATTGAAGAAGAACTTGGCGATAAGGCTGTATTGTAAGTTGAATTTCCCTTTCTTCTTCTGGAAGACGTGAGATGTGGTTTCTGGATATATATTTTGAGGCACCGGAGTATGGTAGAAGAAGCGCTAACTTATATGCAGCGCCGGAAAGAACTTCAGAACCGCAGTTAACTTGTAAATACTCTTGGAGAACTGAGTATAACGGGAAACAGGACTGGGGACGACTTGCAGAAATGGCTTTATGATAAATGAATGAAAAGTTGTGCTTTACCCGCAACGATGGTCTCGATACCGGCTATTCTGTGAACTACGAAAAACTGTGACCGCAGAGGACCAAGAATTGTTTATGTCCCTTCCGTTTCAACTCTCAAATTGACAAACCATACTGGCAGTGATATGACAGTTGAAAGTCGTGTGTATTCCTTGCGACCTTACCAAGAGTTCAAGACACCTGTTGTGAAGCTGAAGCCCACTCGCTTGAACCCTGGCTGGCAGAGTCAGGGAAGAATTTCAGGACTTTAGTTTTAAGATCAATAACCATGAGGGAGACGAAATTCAATTTAACAATGCAATTTTTCAAAAAGAAGAAAGAAACATGAGAGCCATCGGATTGTGTGTGCACGTGGAAGAATCTCACGACCTGAACCCGGGCTGAGGCGACTAGCGACAGTCTAATGAAGTCAGGCCGCAACCAGTTTCCTTGCCCAAGCCCTCCCTTTCCCACAATACTTCCGCGATCGCAAACCATTCTCTTTCCACCCACGAATATTCTCACAAAACTGATCCCAAGACGAATTCCAAACTCCTTCCTGCAAACCTCTCAAATCAAATAATCTTTTTTAAAACTGTCACCATGCCTGAGAAGTGGGGTAAGTTTTTACTCTCCTTTATTACCTGCATGCGCGTCATGATGCGACAGCCACGTCGGTTGTTTACAATAACCCGATTCATTTCGTGATGGAATCAGCAGGTTGCGGACTTTGAGATCGACCTTGCATCGGCCTATGCACAGTGATGACATTCTTATCGTACACTTAACTGACCGCTACTCAATCGAGCAGATGAAGAAGAGGACAGTTCGACCCCTCCATCCTCGCCACCTCAAGCCGCGGTCTCTACGCGCAGAAAGTTCGACGACGAAGAAGATGATAGCGATGTACTAGATAGTTGGGACGCTGCGGAAGACTCGGAAGTCGAGCGTGAGAAGGCAAAGGTTGCTGCTGAGCGAAAGGCCAAAGCTGATGCTGAGGCTGCCGCGAATAAGAAAAGCAAGGCACAGCGTATCGCAGAGAAGCAGGCCGAGAAGGCACGAAGACTTGCTGAGGAGAGCGATGAGGAGAGCAGCGAGGAAGATGAAGCTACGCGACGCGAGCGACTTCGACGAACTGAGCAGGAATCCGACCTTAAGCACGCTGAGGATCTGTTCGGCAACATCGGTATCAGCAACTCCCGTAAGGCTACTACTGCCGCAAATGCTGTTGTTATCGACTCCAAGGACCCCAACTCAACTGTCGACCTGACCGCGCTTCCTCTCTTCGACCCTAAGACCAAGTTACAATTCGAGAAACTCCGCGACACTCTCGTCCCAGTCATCTCCAACAATAACAAGAAGGCTCAATATGTTATCTTCCTCCAGGAGTTCACCAAGCAGCTCGCCAAGGACCTTCCCAGCGATCAGATCAAGAAAATTGCCAGCACTTTGACTGCTTTGAGTAACGAGAAGATGAAGGAGGAGAAGAATGCTGAGAAGGGTGGCAAGAAGAGCAAGGCGCAGAAGACTAAGGTTGCCTTGGTTGCTAGCAGGAACGTTTCTGCAGTTGCCGATACGCAAGCCTATGACGATGATTTCGGAGAGTAAGTTTGATCTGCTCGCGTTGGCCAGATATTTGCTAAATCTTGACAGCGATGATTTCATGTGAAGCGGTACAAAGTTTGCAGTATTGCATCAAGTACCTCCTTCCAAATATACTCCCGCCGGCAACACGCGAAAAGCCTCATATTGGCCTCAAATCACCAGAGTCACCTCGGACACACAGTACGCGGCACCTACAGACCACAGGATGGACATCTGTCTACCTACACGGGTTATCGCGGTACCACTCGATGGCATACAGGCATGGCATGATTGGGGAGGTGGCTTACACGGAGGTTTAATGGAAGAATGAGGGTCTTTCCTTTCATCATAGACTGCATCAAATGCGATTTTAGAACGCGTGCTCTTGTCTTGCTCTAATGGGGCTTTGCTTTACGGTGTGTTTGGCATTGGTCGATGGAGGTTATGGTTTGGTGGACGCGTAGAGAATGAATGTCACTGAGCATATCCTCAACAACTGTTCATTCACTATGATGTCTTCGATCTTGTGAATATTGGCCATTACAGAGATCCGAGGCTCTGGTCAAAATGGCTGTCACGAATTCTGCGAAAAAGAAGAGGAGTTTTGCTCATGTCACCTTGAGTGGAATATCATTCCTTGAACGTAAGCATGGGGTGAAGAACTGCAACTTTACAGACAATGTTTGAAGTCTTTCTGATCAATGCCCTCCAGCGCTTTACGGTTTGGATGCTTAATAGAGTGGCACACTGGCACCGGCCTTATCCATGAACATTCAGACTTAGAATCAAGCCTCGCGCAATAGTTAGATCGAGGCAAGCAAGAATATCAAAGACTATGAGTAGAGATCGCTCTCATCACATAAAGAGACGTTGGCATCTCTTCTTGAGTATCTATGTAATACATGGTCTGCTTGCAACGGTATCATTCGAATTTCCCTGCCTATCTATCAGCTCTCTCTACATTTTACTACTGCCTGTATTTCGCTTCGCAAGATTCCTTTGGGAATCGACAGCCAAAGCAATGTGATTACTTATTGCAACGATTTGGCCTTCGGCATCCAGCACCACGATTTCCAAATCCATCCTTCCATTCTTCACCTGCTTCGCGGTTGTTCTAGAAAACAACCATTCGACCCCCTCCTTTGGTAATGCCTTCTTCACATCCAGATTCAACAACACAGTCGGATACCAAAACCTCCTGGTTTTGCCCTGGCCGGATCCAGCAGCTTTCTTCTCGGCAGCTTCGAGCTGGAGATGAGCTTCAACGGGCATCATCTTTAAGAGCGTTAGTAATAAAGTCAAGATCCTAAGATTGTGATGTTCCATAGTCACAAGTGAGGCAGAGTACATACAAACATGTCTACCACATAACCAATAGACTCGTTCGTCCACTTCTCTCCATTGGCAAGTCGGATCCACTCGTCCGACCAGCTCCAGGTTGCCTGCCCATTTCGAGGGAGGTAGAACTGCGTCTTCGTGGTTGCTTTTCGGAAATCGGCGAAGGGCATGGGCCCTGATTTGGTCCAGTGTTCGTCCTTGCCCTCTTTCAATTTCTTCAAGTCCACCGGTAGAGGTGCTGGGGTGAGTTTGAAGCCAGTGTCGAACGAGACTCCGGATTCGGAAGCAATGTCACTTTGCGTGAGGGATCCGACAACCTCTTCTCGGCCATCTTGTGAGAGCGTGATGTGGATCACAGATGTTTGGCGGCCCAGCTTGGTATCTTTCACCGTAAAGAGAGCTGGGCCTTCTTGTGTTCGCCGCAGGAAGTCAAGGTGCAAGCCGATAGTGTGGGGCTGTTTTTCGGCAGAAAGAGTGGTCTGGAAGTGCGTACTGGCTACTTGTAGAAATACCGAAGTTACGTAGCCACCATGAGGGACTTCGAGATGTTAGTTATCTTCTCTCAAACTCATTTGCAACATGTGTAATTGGCTGGATAGCAAAAGCATTTTCAGCAACGATTGAACCTTTTCTCGCAACGTTGGGAAATGTATGTTGAATCTCAAGGACAACGATACAATACATCTGACAATATAAGAACACAAAAAGTAGAAGAGAACCTTCATGGGAAAGAGTGTAGCGAGGGATGTCATGATCGCTGTGCACAGGGGCAGTGACTTCAGAACATTTAGAAGACAAATAGATCAGATAACATGTGCCAAGTAAAATACGCCAATCAAGAGAAAGAAACACTTGCCTGAGCCGATAGCCCAATCGTCAGGGAACTGTGCTTCATACGTGTGAGACGAGAGAGCTTTCACAGCTGTTGCGTCCGCGAAGGACTTCTCTTGGTTGAAAGTGGCCATGGTGATGTGCGCCGCTGTAGGTGTATATCCTCGCTAAGGGAAAAACTTCGGAAAAGCCAGCGCCAAATGTGGTTCTTCTGGTTGAAAGCTCCTTTGTTTTTACCTTAGGAAGGAGAGGCTCCAAGATCAAATTGGAGCACCGATGGACGAAGGATACAAGACACGAAGTGTAGGCGTAGTTCTTTCACGAGACGACTTTGCCAAGGCTGAAATACAGTGACCATTTACCGAGGCCGAGGCTGGCGTCTTTCCTTATCGATACCAGCTTCACAAGCCAGCGGACCTCTATTGTACCACCTTAACTGTTGAACATACAAATAGTGACATGCTGGAGACACTACATGCTGCATTTGGGTCGATGACAAGCTGTAAGAATATCACCGGGCTTCTCGGCAACTTTCAGCCTCATGATCGATGTCAGCCGCCTCGATCTGCCCTGGCATATGATCGACCCTTGCCGAGTCTTCCAGTGAGACAGATCTCTGGAGTACCGATACTGATACATAACTCATGATAAGGCCTAGAGAAAGTGGATTGGTAAGGTATGTTGTCATATTGGCACAACGAGAGTCTTTGGGTTCAGTCGATATCTTTGCTGCCTAGTTGACGCGTAATGAGAAAGGTAAACATGGCAATGTTAAGATATGAAGCTGTAGGGATTGAGCTGTGTTGACCATACAGATTCATTGAGCTGAGGACAAACTCTGTATCGCAACCGTATTCCGCAGACTACAAATCTAATGGCTTTACTACTTGTCCATCTTTTAAACAAAGACGGTAATCGAATAAAGTGGCACAGAAGCAGTCTCTTAAAATAGGTAATGACTCAACATGTTCGAGACCCCATCTCTGTTGATGAGCCATAACTATCAAGAGAAAGCCAAGTGACCAGCAGTCCTCTGGGGTAATGACTCAGGCAACGTGGACCATGCCCGAAAAGAACGTCGTCTGAGGCAAATAGAATGGTAGAGGGCGAACTGTACGTCAGCATGTGGTGGATTCTGGTATTGTATGCTAGAGCAGGTGGTCCCTCAAGGGTCTCTGAAGGGTCTCGCGCACTTTTTTCTTCTAGAGTCAGGAAGCTCCCTCCTACAGCAAGCAGCAAGCATATCTAGGTACTGTACTTTGGGCCGTGCGGTTGATCCACCTGTCAAACGCATCGCATTTATCCCCCGCTTTGAAACATCTCGTTGCTGCCATTTTAACCGCCCGTTCCCATGCCTGAAACGTAAATCGAGCCCGTCGAGTCCTTCATCAAACTAAGGCAACCTACTTGCGTTCTCCTAAACGACCTGGTGGACTTCGCTTGCAAATCGTCCCCCATACACCTCGAAAGCGACGAGAGCGACCACATCCTCTCTCTTCCTTACACTTATCTCCAATCCACATTTCTCCTTCGCATAAGAATCTTTCAACTATTCACCTAGATGCGCCGGATCATACCTTCAACCGCGCGCGATCGCATTGTCCAAGACAGAGACAGGACATCATCACTACCATCCATCCCTGAGTTGCGCCTCTTGGTGGGGTAAACTTTGAACATGGGGAATGTCAGTAGCAGACCTGACGATGGCGCTGCCCTCCATCTCAGGGACCAGACTCGATGTGCGTATACACGAGGAGAGCTCAAGAGTGATTACTGACGTGTGCGTGTGCGCGTAGTGTCCATATCGTCCTTGTCCGTCACCAATTCCCGCCGTCGAACAATCCTCAATGTGGTCCCAAATGCATACCCAGCAACAAAGGTCTCTGCATCCCGAGATCTTGGAGATAACAGTGTAGTGGAATTTGTCCAGGTATGAGCGTCTTTGCTCCGTGTGTTGCAATATTGGACCAAGCATTGACTGACATGTTTTCTTGCGCCAGGACCCAGAAACATCGAATGCACCATTGCCCAATTTCATACTCAAGATTAACAACGACGACGAACTTACTTTTAAATTCACATTCATTATCCGGCAGACACAGCAGGTCATTGCTGCGACAAACGGGAGTTCCCAAGATACTGGTGGCCTGATAGATACTGTTATAAACGGCCTCACTTATGTATCGGTACGTTATTTTATATACCCTTGGATCGAGTGCTTCGGGAACCCTTTCCAACGCGCCCCCCGCACTTGGGTACATGCAGTAGCATTGCCCTCCCCGGATCGAGTGCTCTAAGTCTCTACTCAATGTGGTCCAGAATTACAACTACATGATCAAATGCTGACGGCCGTCAAGGCATCGACAGCCAAAGATGTGGAAACACTGGTCACTCGAGAATTCCATGCGGATCCTAACTTACACAAGAACGCGAATGTACAGTTAGTGGGAGATTATTCCACTGGCGGGAGCCAGTCAGTGTCCTTCGAATGGAGCTGGAAATGGAGACCGCCGAAGACGGAGGAGAAGGGTGGTTGGAGGAACAGCTGCAGCGTATGATCATATTCCAGTAGCAGCAAGTCAGATTGACGATATGTGCTAATACTATACAGTTCGTTGAGTATGATCCTCGCGCACATCGACTTGTTACTTTAGCCAGCTTTTCTTTCTGGGTCTCAAGTAAGCCATTTCTTTTTCCAGGTCCATTGTTGTATATACTCATTATAAGCAGATAACCAAGGCTTCTTGAGCCAGCCAAATTCACCTTCACCTCCTTTCCATCTAGTACCTCCACCCAAACTACGCCTTCCTTCTTCACAGTCGATGGACTCGAGAGTCAGTGGTACAGATACTCGCGAATACGACGAACCTATATCCCCAAATTTGGCTCCATATGAAGGCTCTGCAGGGAACACTGCTCTTCCGCAGAAAGATCTGGTCAAGGTCGATGTGTCTTGCCAGCGTCCTGGAGAAGACATGAGCGCTACCGAAGATGGTCCTCTCTTCAGAGCTACGATGAAAGCTCTTGAGCAAAAGACTGGCAGTATGAGGCAGCGCATGAAGAAGGTCTTGAAGAAAGCGGAAGCTGCTCATATGGCGCAAATTGACTGCAACGATGCGATTGCAGGCTTTATGGAAGCTCTTAGGGAGGCCTCTTCGTCAAATGCAAACGCTGTTCAGCCAGCCTTGGAGCATTATTTCGACAAGATTGCCCGGGAAATTCTAGGATACGAGAAACAGAATACAGTGAACCTACAAAGGATTATCATTGATCCTTTGACCAAGCTTTACAATATCGACATCAAGCAAGCCGAGGCCAAAAAGAGAGACTTCGAGGAAGAAAGTAAGGACTACTACGCCTATGTTTCTCGATATCTCGGCCAGAGACAGGATTCATTGAAGCAGAAGAAGCGGGCAGAAAGCGACACAAAGTACCAGACTAAACGCCGGAACTTCGAGTTGAAGCGATTCGACTACTCGTCGTTCATGCAGGATCTACACGGCGGTCGAAAGGAACAGGAAGTCTTGTCACACTTGACCAAGTATGCTGCTGCCCAGACTACGAGCTATCTCGCTACTGCAAAGAAAGTCGAAGAAATGCTTCCTCAGTTGGATGCTTTGAATGCGGAAGTTCAAGATGCGGACAAGGAATTCCAATATCAACGCACTGAACGAGAAGAGAAGCGTCGTAATCTCGAGAAGAGTACAGTCACTTATGTCGAACCCGATACGGTGCCTGCTGTTTTGATACCACCGCAGACCTCTCACTCTAGCACCAATACCAGCGGTGCATATATTTCCGACTCGGAGCTTGGCCGGTCCGATAGCACAGCAACGACATTGAGGCAAATACCGACTAATGGAACAGCAATGTCTCACGCGCTCAACGGCTCTCAGCCAACGGAATTCTCAAGATCACCAGGAAGCCTTTCTTCCGTTGTTGGATCTGTTGGAAGCCCAGGACCGAATTCAAAGTTCAGGGGTATTCGTGACTTGGAGGAGAAAGACCACAATCTCGTTTCTAATAGTAGTGGTACTCAGCGCAAGGAAGGGTTATTATGGGCTCTGAGCAAGCCTGGCAGTCATGTTGACCCGCGGGGCCTGAATAAACAGGCTTGGCACAAGTGAGAATCTCGTCAGATTCTTCGAGGAGCGAACACTAACAAAGTACTAGGTTCTGGATTGTACTTGACGCTGGCAAGGTCTCGGAGTATAGCAACTGGAAGCAAAAGCTGGACTTGCATATGGAGCCCATCGATCTTCGCATGGCCTCTGTACGTGAAGCCCGTAATGCCGAACGGAGATTCTGCTTCGAGGTCATCACTCCGCAGTACAAACGAGTGTACCAGGCTACATCAGAAGATGACATGAACAACTGGATTTCGGCCATCAACAATGCCATCCAAAGTGCTGTAGAGGGCAGAGACATGCGGGAAGCTCCGTCCAAGCAACCGGAGTCACACTCCATCCGACGAGATATTGGTTCCATCCTGACGGGAAAGAGTTCTTCCATGAACTACGGGCATAATCATTCCGCGGCACAGAGCTCCGCGGCTGCAAACAATGGCGTTTTCAGACGAACCACAGTTGGTGCCAGGCCTGCTTATCATCGTCAGGGCAGCAGTGGCTTCGATGAGAGCCCCGATAAATTGCTGCAGGTCTTGAGAGAAGCTGACCAAGGCAATTGTTGGTGTGCTGACTGCGGCTCCGGTATCAAGACCGAGTGGGTGTCAATCAACCTTGCGATCATTCTTTGCATCGAATGTAGTGGAATCCACCGTTCGCTGGGAACTCATATCAGCAAAGTCCGATCACTTACCCTTGACATCAATTCTTTTACAACGGATATTGTGGAGCTTCTTCTCCTTGTGGGCAATCGGGTTTCAAATATGGTCTGGGAAGCAAAACTAGACCAGTCTACAAAACCATCTCCACAAGCGACGCGAGAAGAAAGACTGAGGTTTATCACAGCTAAGTATGTCGACAGGGCCTACGTCGAACCGATTTCGTCTACGCTTTCGAGATATGCTACCGCAGATGAGACCCTTTTGGCAGCCGTGAAGAAAAATGACATCCAGCAAGTCATTTACGCTTTGGCCTTAAAAGCCAACCCCAATGTTCTGGATAAGTCACGAGGCACTCATTCCGTATTTTTGGCTCTTGCAGCCGCTGATCCAGCTTCGCCTTCTCCTGTGGCCTCGCCTTCAAGACCTGGCACCTCTGCAAAAGTTGTCGCCTTTCCGATTGCTGAAATGCTCATTCAGAACGGAGCCGAGATTCCGAGCACTTTGCCTGCGTTCCCATTGAGTCGAAGTGCTTCTCTTTACATTGAGCAAAAGAGTGGCAGGGGAGCCCCAGGCAGCGACACTCTGGGCACTTTACCAGTGAGTAACTCTGCGGAGAGAGCGCAAAAAGACCGAGAAGCACGACTGCAGAAGCGAGTCAGTGCTGGAGGACGTCTTGCGAAAGCACCAATACCGGAGCGGTAGCGGAGCATTTTGGGCGGCATAATGATGCGATGATCTGAAGATACCATGGGCAACATTCTGCATTGTTTTGGCGTTTTGTTTGATTATTTGGGCTGCATGCTTTGGACAAGGTATGAGCTTATGCAGGGTACGACATCGGACGCCCTTCGAAAAAGGGGTCAGGTTGGAAAGGCAATGGATAGTAATACTAATGGCTGGGGACTTTCAGGAAGAGGCGCTTGATATCATGGCAGCTCTGGCTCTGGATATCCGAAACCGGAATGTTTATGATGATTGTACAGAGATTCTTCAAGCCATGAAAGATCTGTGAGATGTCTTCTTCTGATCCTTTCTGAGTGATTATTTTGGACCGAGCAAAGTTCCGCCACCACCCTTCAAATATGTTCTCACGCGTACCCCCAAAGGATTGTCCTCATTCACTGGCCAAGGGTAAATGTTCAGTATGCACCCACAAAGCACTTTTAGATGGGGGCAGATTCGACTGGCTTGGTTCACATTTCGTGACTGAGGGCATGTATCGTCCTCGATATTTTATGTCAATTTTAGACCTCAGTATCAATGGCATAGCATTCTTGCTGCTGTCACTTTGGAGGTACTCAAGGGCATCGGCTGGATCAGTGTCAACACTACTACACAAGGCGGATGTCGGCACATCAAGTAATACACCTCGACAGCATATCGTCAATATATCACAAATCAGTCCCCTGCACGGTGACGTCGAAGGAACCCTGATCGCCCATAACACAGCCAACTTCCAAGTTTTGGATGCCGTTGCGGGGATTTGAAACACCCCCAAACCCCTCGAAGGTTTGTTTAGCTGCGATTCGTAAGTGCCGCCACGTCCTAAAGACTCCAAGTGCGTTAACCATCGACTAGATCTGCTTCAAGCCGTTGCAGCCGTCACCCTGACATAGGCCATAAAGCGATCGTTCGCAGCCAAGCTTTTGTTGATTGTTATGCCAAGCAAAGCTTGTATTTTGACCCCTCGCCCTGCCACCCGTTTCGAGTGTTGCCGTACAACCGTTGTGGGTCCAGTTTCTCTGCAGTTCTCGACCCGATAAGGCGACTGAAAGCAATATACGGCGGAGGCAGAGCGGGAGTTCCAAAATCACGCGCCTGAGACTTCCTCGTGCTTACGCTGCCTTAATTGGCGCTCTTCCCACTGAGTTGCGTACGCCGAGCTTCTCCAAGACTTTCAAGACAGCCCAAAGTCAAATCCAGACTAACAACAACGACGATGGTGGATGAGAAGGACGATGCGCCGCTCAACGGCCAGACAAATGGAACAGATGCAGATCCGCATAATGAAGAGCAAGGGAAAGATGCTGAGAAGCAGGCCGAACATCAACACAAGTTGAAAGATAAGATGACGAAAAAACAAGAGAAGCTGAGACTGAAGGCCAACCCACCTGGAGGATTCGATGCGACACCGATCCCCTCTGCGCCAGACGGCTACACCGTCAAATTCACCTTTCATCGCGCGAAGAACCTCCCAGTCTCCGACCTAAACTCTCGCTCGTCAGATCCATACATCCACGCCACGTTGACCTCGGCACTCGCGAAGAGGCATAAGGAAGACCCAGATTTGGTCATAAGGACACCCACTGTACATAAGGATACAGATCCAGTATGGGATACGGAATGGATCGTGGCGGGTATACCTTCGAGCGGCTTTCGCTTGAAGTGCAGGCTGTATGACGAGGACTCTTCAGACCACGACGATCGATTGGGAAATGTGACGGTCTACGTTAATCGCATAGGTCCGGATTGGCAAGGCATAAGGGACGAAAGCTTTGATATCAAGAAGCGCATGGCTAGCAAGAGGGCCTACGTGATCCGGAGCTGCGCTGTTATGCTCAGCAGCGTGAAGATGAGCGGAAATCTCTGGCTCAGTGCCGAATTACTCGGGGAGTCTGAGAAGCCATACGGGCGCATGTATACGTTAGGATTGACATCTTGGGTGAAGCACTACTCTCCTATGATCGGGAGGATTGCAGGGACAAAAGCACCTGGGAGTTCGCAGAGGCAGTCAGAAAGCTCGCAAGAAAGCAAGCCCAAGACCGAGAAATATGAGTAAGTTTTGCTCTTTATCTTACACTAGTTATACTGATGAGTGGCAGCTTTCAAGCGAATCAGTTCCAACTAGAAGGCCCAGTACCAGCAGAGCTTTACCATCGTTTCGTCGAGTTCAAACCATTTGTCAAAGGCATGTTCTCGAAAGCTGGACTACGAGGACGAGTCCTTAATCATGCTCTGCATCATCAACATGCCTCTGTCTACAATTTCAGCAATACCACAGAATACGGGACTGTGAAGCCCAAATCCGAAGAAGCCGCTCTTCAGTTCCTGAAAATGGTCCATTTTGATGAAGGCGGCCGCATATTTACTTATGTGCTGACATTGGACGGCCTTCTTCGCTTCACAGAAACAGGCAAGGAGTTTGGAATTGACCTCTTATCCAAGCATACCATGCATAGCGATGTGAACATATACATCGCTTGTTCTGGAGAATTTTTTGTCCGGCGTCTTCAGCATCCCGAGAAGTCCGCGACTTCACCCGACCAAGAAACACATCCCAATTCCAACATTCCAGGCGGACCACCGGATTCTGCGCCGCCAAAAAACGCACGAAGCTACGAGCTAGTAATAGATAATGATAGCGGGACATACAGACCAAAAGGCGCAGTCCTGCCGCAGCTCAAAGAATTCCTCAAGAGGAACTTTCCAGGTTTACATATTGTCACGAAAGAATGCACAGACGACGAGTTGACGAAAATGAAAGAGGAACAGAGGGAAAGGAAAAAGAAGGAGGGTCGGAATATCCATATGGTGCAGAATAGCGATGACGAGATCAGCAGTAGTGACGAGGAGGCGCTGGATCGACATGAGAAAAAGTCGAGGAGAGCGAGAGCATTGGATGCTATTGAAGATCCGAAGAAAGCTGCCAAGGACCTCATGCCTGGAAGCCATGGAAAGAAGGAGAGAGAAGAAAGAGAGACGGAGGGAGATCTGCCAGAGAGGCAGGCTGGGACGAGTTCATAGGAACACCTGAGGTATGGTGGGAAGGGAAGACTTGTATTGTTCTGTACGTATTCTGGGATTCGGTCATGGTATTCAAGGGTGGCATTTTGTTTCGCATTACTTCACGTCAGTTGATATTCCAGCCAGCGAATGGGGTTTCGACTGGTTATAGCTCCATTTATTACTTTTAATGCAGCGAGCGTACTTTATTGATTTATAACTTGTCATAGTTGCGCCGAGTAGTTAGCATGGCTTTCATGCCTTTGAATGAGAAATTACATAGATTTGAACGCATTCTTCGTTGCTCTCCAAAGTTCACCTGTTGTGTCTTCATATACTGTAAAGGCAAGTATGTCCATAATCCCGATTCGTATTTCTCAATTTCTCTGGTATCTACATGCAGTGTACACTCCGCCTATGCCTGAACCAAATCATCATACCCTGATACCCTTATGCAAATCCTATGCATACCCAGCCATACATACCATCAATGAACTTGATGAGAGAAAAATACAAGCGAAACGTCCCTAATCTGTCCATCGACATTATCGAAAAAAGAAGCCCAGACAAGCGCAAACAATGCAACGCTGGTAGAAAGAAGTCATGCCGGATCCACATCCGGGCTGGGCTACAAGTAGAACCTATTGGTCAATTCGGCCAGGGAAATAAAAAACATCGACTCGCTAAATTCAACAACACCTGCTTCTCCAACCCGCATCCATCTTAGGCTGTTTGTACAAGCATGCTTAATCACACTTACACGCACATATATACGGACGTCAAATGTACATCATATCTTCATGACTTAGGAGACTCACTCGCTTGCTCGCTTTCATGCAATTAGTTGAATTTCAAGGGCTCCTTACTCCCCGGCGTTTCCCCAGCAGGGAACACCTCTTCGACCTCTCCCGGGCCGGTGAGAGGACTGAAAGCTTCGACCTCTTCGACTTCATCTTCGTCTTCTTCTTCGATGATTTCGCCGCTTCGCTTGCCGACTACGCTCGCACTGCGACTATTGCTGCCTGTCCTGACATGGCCGCTCCCACTTCCCGCTGGGCTTGGCGATGAAGTATTCAGCATAGGTCCTTTGAAGATATTCTTCTTCCGCTTCGCAAAGACAAGACCACTCGAGTTATTCGACCCGAACCCGTGGTTGGAGTTGCCCCATGGACTTTCGTTGAAATTCGAGATGGGAGGTTGGCGAACCACGCGAATATTGGATGGGAAACTTCCAGTTGTAGGGGTTGCTGGGAGAACTTTGACGGAGTGATGCGGGCTTCGAGTTGGTAAAGCGCCTTTGCTCATAGAGATGGAGCCAGAGCCATTGGATGATGTGGATGAGGCTTTTGAGTGGGTGTGATGGTGATGATGGATGCTGCGAATGGAAGATACAGATGAAGAAGTAGATTTGCGTCCTCGGAGACCTGTGCTAGATCGTCGGAAGGTTGACCGAGGTGTCAAGGGAGACGGGGAGAGAGAATGGCGTTTGTTATTAGGTGTTGTATATATACGTGCAATTGGCGGGTGCGATTGATTTCCCGATGGCAAAGCTGGCCTTGCGGCAGGAGGTGTTTTGGAAGTTGCAGGTCGTGGGCTTGGATCCTTCCCGCCAGCCCTGGAACTATTTGTTGACTTCTGGAGGAGATCAGGAGTCGATCTAGTCATTCTTTTTCCAGGTGACTTGGCCCTCTTTGCAGAGTCTAGCAGCCAATGTTTCCAATTAGCAAGCTGGTTTATAAAAGCATGTTGATGCTTCCGCCTTGGTGGCCTCGGTGAGGTTCCGTTTGCTGGTGGAGCCAAGAGATCATGATTCGATGTGACCAGCTGTAACGTGCTACCGCGAGATCTTGCGCTTCTCAAGATACCTTCCTTTGGTGGTGGTATTGGGCGACGATGACGGGAAGAGCTTGCTGAACGTATAGAATCCTTCTCGATGGGCGGAGGAGCGTCTGGGGAATCGAGCTTGGAACTTTCCGGTACCCCAGGAAGCCCGGTGAGAACAAGTTCTGGATAATGTGCACTTCGTCTTTCCTTTCTTCCTCTACTCCTTGGTGGATCGCTAAGCTTGAGTTCTTGTCCTTCCTCGTCAACACCTGTCAAAGTCGGAGCCATGCGCTCCAGACGACTACTGGCGCCACTAAGTCTCCGCGAGACTCGATTTTCTGCTTCCCTTTCTTTGCGCTTTCGTTCTCTCCGAGCTGCCTTACGTTGCTCCTTCTCTATGAGAAGTGTCCACCAGCCTGCTAGAGGATCGCACCGCCGAGCTAGGACATTTTCTATTACCTGGTCAATATCCACCCCGGCGCTGCGCATGCGTTCTAAAGTCTCTTTCTCCAGAGGGGTCGTGAAAGGCGGTGGTTGCTGAAGCTTCAGGATAACTTGCTGAGCAGGCGCATTGTCGGCCAAGAAAGGATGGGCCAGAATGTCAGGCAATGATGGACGGAGCAGAGGACGTTTTGAGAGTAGTGAGCCTAGCAAAGATCGTGCATCTGGTGTGAAGTGGTCTGGCCACTTTGGCTCTGTTGTCAATATCTTGGTCCTTGTAGCATTGTCATCATCCTCATCGAAAGGCAATTCGCCGCTGAGGAGGGCGTAGAGAATAACTCCCAAGCTCCATACGTCAACTTTCTCGCCTGCGTACTTTTCACCCTTCAACATTTCCGGCGCAGAATAGCAGATGGTACCGCAAAACGTCTGTAAGTAGCTAGCCTTTCCTTCATATTCTCGAGTGAATCCAAAGTCGCAGAGCTTGACGTTCTCATTCTTATCTAGAAGGATGTTTTCGAGCTTCAAGTCCCTATGAACACATTGCGAATTATGAACGTAAGTCACTGCACCAACCAGCTGCGTGAATATCTTCTGGACTTTATCCACGGGTAAAGCTCCGTGATTCAGTAGGTAGTTGTATAACTCGTCGCCTGTAATTCAAGACGTTAGCAAGTAGGACACAATATGTCGTGTATTCGTACCTGGGCAGTATTCCAACACTAGCCACACCAGATTTTCAGTGACTATAACCTCGTAAAGCCTGGCAATGTGGGGATGAATAAATTGTCGGTGATGATGGATTTCGCGGGCAAGATTCGAATCATCCTTGTTGGCAGACTTGAGAACAACCTGCAAGATCCCGTCAGACCGCCATTCCAGTATAGTGGTTTGCCTTCTTCTTTGGACGTACTTTGGAACCATTGGTGAGCTTGTGCGTTGCCAGATAGACCTTCCCAAAGGATCCCTTCCCGATCAGACGCCCAAGAGTATAATTTCCTACTGATCGAAGGTCTTTCGACGAGAACTCTCTGGAAGAAGTTGTATGTTAGCGCATGTAGCTTCTTCGCATTCCGAGGCAGCATAACTTACTCCAGTAACTCATGATATGAATTGGCAAGCTGGTGAGATTCCTGTTAGCTTTGCGCTTCTGCCAATATTGTTGCTGGCGGGCTTTGGGAAACCATGAGGAGAGGCTTACCTTTGCTTTCCGACCTTGCGATTCAGCCTTGAGCCTTGCCGTCTGCATACCAGTCGCCTTTTACACCTCCTTCTACTGTGTGTGCTGGAGGCTCTGAGCCCGAACATTCAAGGGGGCACCGTGGTTTGGAACAGTCCGGCTTCAGGTCGGAGAATAGGTATCTTGAAGTACGTTACTGTGAAGATGTTGGAGACGTGAGGGCGTGCCTGAGGAAGTTGAAGATGGAGTTCGGTCTGCGCATTGAGTTTGGGAATGGTAGCTTGGCGATCAATTAGAGTGTTGGAGTGAAGATCAATAAAGATTACAGAATATGGGCCGAATCATGTTACAAGATTTCCCGGACGGTGCAGGGGGCTCCTTGATTCAGGTACAATATGGATGGGGTGCTGACTAAATTTTTTAGGGGTCTGGGGGTCTCTTCTTTCGTGGCGATGTCAATAAATCAAAAGGTTCTAGCTTAGAGCAAGGCTACAGTTTTCTTCCTTGAGCAGCTATCTTCGTCAGATGATGTTACTCAAGCTGCTTAATGACAATTAAATGTTTAGGGTACATAGGTACAAGTACTGTTCTTCTTGTTCGACTCCGCAGAAGTGGGACAGCAAGTAGCCGATATTTCGTACATATGAATGTTTCGTATGAAATGGAAGTATTCTGGCACATATACTATGGCCTGAACACGTTTCATGTGTTTCATTTCACATTTTTAGGAACGATACTACTTTACTAGCCTTGATGCTAGATTTCTGGTCCTGTGAAATGCGAATGACCCTATCCTCTAACAGCATTGAATAGACTGCTATGGAGCTCGCAACTTCGAGAAATATGAACGTGTCTGTCCAAAATGATAGTTATCCGGATACTAAGTGCGATGGGCGGAATGTTGATGGTATAAATAAAGAATTGGAGACACTTCAATCATGACAAAATAGCGCCTCGATTTCATATCTCATGCTGAATGTCCGCTAATAGTACAGTACAGTTTCCCACAGCATCTCAGTTGACCTGTGTTCCATAGCCCCGAATTTGATCCGCACTAGCATTATGTCAGTGCTGGCCTGAGGGGGATAACAAAGGGTAACTTACAACGCCCAGCTCTGGTTCTCCAGCTTCTCGTTCTCCTTCAGCTCGATACCATCCTTCGTGACCACCGCAATAGAGTACTTGTCTAAACTTCTCGCATCTCTGTAGTACAAGACCTTCATGCTCTCCTTGACTGCCTCGACCGCCTGCTCCTTGGATAACTTTGATGCTGCCATCTCATCTGGCGCGATCTTTCTCATAAGCGGTTGGGCTAAATGCGCGCCATAGCCAGTTGCCAAACTGGGCGAGCTGAACGCAGTACCCAGCAAATCGGTACTTGCCAGGAAAGGCTTGCCCTCTCCATCCATACCAGCAACTAGGACCTGATTCCACAATGGGTTGAAGTCGGATCGGCGCTTGTAGAAGACTTTGGTGAGATATGTGTGAAGGTTATTGGCATTCAATGTGTGTCCAGCGGTACCGTATGCTTCTTCAGTGTCCAAAGAGGTGAGGAGTCGGTCTAGATATTGCATGTCTGAAACATCACCACCAAAGCCGACCACTGTTGTCTCTGCGAATATGCGCAGACGCTTCACATCGGTGAATCGGGCTAGGGAACCGTACGAAGCTATGCGAAGCTGCTTGTCAGCAAGCGGCTGTCAAGGCTTGGGTGTGGAAGGACGAACCAAGGTTATCTGCAGCAATGACTACTCCATCCTTGAACTTTATGGCAAGAACCGATGTACCAGTGACGACAGGTGATTGTGTATGTTGGTTTGGACCATTGCCTTGAAGATATGAGGCATCGTATGCACCGTACACATCGTCTCTGGGCTATTGTATTGATGTCAGCGGCTGGAACAATATGCTCTTGCGAGAATTTAACCTACACGTCCCCAAGCTTGCGGAAGATGATTCATGATGTAGGTGTCTACGGGTATGTGAGTTCTTGAGAGAGGTTCGTGGAGGGTCGATGTCGGAGATGATTGCAGGCTGCGTTGGTGTTGTCGGGAAGCTCAAGAAGCTCCCCAGGTACCAGTGACGCGAAAGCTCCAACTCGCTTCGGCAAGTTGCGTCAAAATCGACGCGCCTCAGGCCAAACGGGTTTCTTCAAGAAAAACCACAACCCGATACGATCTACGCACAAATTCGAGCATGGCAGGCTTAGTTACTTACGCAAGCAGCGATGAGGAGGATCATATGGAAGTTGATGTCTCCAAGGTAAATGTGAGTCTGTATTCGAGGACATGTGCGGACATCGCTGACAGGGTAGTCAGGTTGAGAAACTTACAATTCCAAAGAATGATACAAATGGCTACCATGCCAGTAAATTCTCCTATTCATTCTTGAAAGCTCGTTCTGATTAGCTCTGTAGGTTCTCAGCAGACCATATCAAGTGCAGCGCCAGTTCTCCCTGATTCGAAAGCACCCATTGTTGGGCCAACTCTTGGGCCTTCTGCAATGCTTCCGGAAGCCCAGTTGTCAGAGGATGAGGACGAAGACCTGGCTGTACCTCCTTTATCACCTTACTCTGCCAATCGGGCTCTTCTACGAGATTTAACTCTCCCTACTCTGCCAAATTACGATATTCCACCATCACCTCCGGGATCACCTCTACAGAGCACCAATGCCAAGTTTAAGCATTTCCTCAAGTTGAAAAAGCAAGGAGTCCATTTCAACGACAAGCTAGCAAATTCCTCAGCATTAAAGAACCCAGGCCTCATGCAGAAGCTCATGGACTTCTCGGACATCGACGAAGCTGGTCAATATGCGACGACATTGCCCAAAGCCCTGTGGGATCCTGACGACTTTCCTGCGTACGCATTCAAGGAGGAACTTGCCAAGAGTCAGCAGAGGATCCTAAGAAAGAAAGAGGACGAGAAGTCACGAGGCCAGCGGGACACATTAGATTTCGTGCCTGCGACTTCACCTTTGGAGCCAGTGAGCCGTAGTGGCACGCCGTCGAATGTAGGAAGGCCGGTTCAAAAGAGCGCTGCCGAGAGGATCATGGCAGGGTTGGACAGAGGTCGATCGAGTTCACCGCAAGTAGGGACGAAAAGAAAGTCAAGGTTTGATAGTTGAGGCAAAGTTGTCAAACGGTCGTGACACGTAAGGACAAGAACATCGCTGAAGTATTGGGACCATTTCGACACATCAAATCTAATGGATCAACCGCCAAGCCAGAGCGGTCTTGGGAAGAGGATGAAACATGTTCCGAGAAGTTTTTGGGACATTAAACATATTGAATACTGGACTGCCCCAAAAAGGGAATCACAGGCAAATATGTTGCTCCTCGCAGAGCCTCAGCTGATAATTATAAAGCACCTGGCCAGGATCACGGGGTTCACTGGCAAAACACGAAGGAGCAGGATGGAGCTTTTCGCCCGCCACTAGCCATGATAATACACAGCACGCTGTAGTCTAGCCTAGAATCGACTGATCCCTGATCCGCACGAAGTAGCTACTTGGTGCATTGTCCACCTGGAAATATTGCTAAGCCATGCATTCATTGTGCCCTTATGATAAGTCAGTCTGCGAAGCATTTCCCAACAGGCGTTGCATTAATCTCAACAGCCAAACAGCCATATACCTATTATTTTCATCCCATTTTCATACTCGGTGACCCAACGCGGCATGTATCTGCAAGGGTCGGCCAATTCTTCTGTCGCTAACTGCCGTCCGTTTTGAGACGAGACGAGTCGAGTCGGGGTAAGCAAATCCCCCGTGGCCCATTCTTCCCAGTTGCCTTTGCCAAGAACCTCAAATCCAACAACCTCCCACGTTTTGTTCGAGTGAACACGCTGTGGTACTTGCTCAATTTAACCGTGCTCAGGCACAATAGGCCCTGTGTCCCAATCCTCAAAGCTTGGAGTTAAGTTTTCACGACGTCAGAAGAAGTTACTGTTGATTGCTCTTTCCACTTGCCTCGGCCACTTCCTACCAAACAGCTTGCTAAGGCTCCTGCCTCCCTGCCTGGCAAAATGGCACCAAGAGAGAAGAAGGGTCAATTGAAACGAAATAGAGTACGTGAGAACTTCATCGATATTACAACCATGATCTGCGGGTCAGTCTGCAGTGCTGACAGTGCTTGACGCAGGCTGGAGCTTCAGAAGATAGTAACGGCGATTCCTCGAAGAAACCCCGTCGATCTACTCGAATTTCGGAATCCCAGAGTACGCCTGTTTCGCAGAAACAACATTTGCCCTCGCCGATAACCCAGCAAGACTCCGTGTCGTCGACCGAGGCCTTCAAGGAGGGAACAGCAACACCTCCCGAGGGTCGCCCAAGCCAGCTCCATCACCGGCCCATCGATCAGAACTTTATTGACGGTCATGGCATTTCATCTCCTCCACAAGACACACAAGCATTCTCTCAATTTGTCTACCCCACAGCTGCCCTTTCGGAGGAGGTCCAAGACGAAACAGAGGAAGGAGTATGGGGATATCTTCTTCCTCTTGATGCAAAGTACGGAAAGTCTTTGGTCCTAAAGAAGCGGAATGCTTGTCCATTACCAGGCAAGATGGAGGACTTTGGCAAAGATAAGGACCGGAAGTCGAAGAAAGGCAAGGGCAAGGGTAAAGACTTCAAGAAGGAGGAAGAAATTTACGAAGACACAAAGATGAATGGCATCGCCTCCGGAGGTTACTTGATTGGCCGCCACCCCGAGTGTGGTAAGTTTGTCACAGTATCTCCCCGAGGCAACGAATTAACAGTGGTAGATTTGATCATCGATGATCCTATCGTTTCCAATAGACATTGTCTCCTCTTTACCGAGAACAAGGGCGGGGACACGGTTGCTGTGGTAGAAGATTTGTCGAGCAATGGGACATTCGTCAACGAGGCTGTTATCGGACGAAATAAACGACGCGAGCTGGAAGACCAAGACGAGATCACCGTTCTGGACAAGGCGAGATTTGTATTCCGGTACCCAAAGAACCGCGAAACAAGTGCTTTCCTGCAACAATACACTCTTCTTGAGAAGCTTGGAAAGGGCCACTTTGCCGAGGTCTTTCTATGTGTCGAGAAAGCAACTGGAACTCGGTTCGCCGTGAAGATATTTACCAAGCAACCAGGCGTTGAAGAGCGTTCAAAGACTGAGGGCTTACAGCAAGAAATTGCAGTCCTAATGGGCGTCAGCCATCCAAATTTGCTTTGCTTGAAGGACACGTTTGACGAAATCAATGCTGTGTATTTGGTTCTGGAGCTCGCTGCCGAAGGAGAATTATTCAACTGGATTGTCATGAAGCAGAAGTTGACTGAAGAGGAGACAAGGAAGGTCTTCATCCAACTGTTCCAGGCAACTAAGTATCTGGTATGTTTTCCCGAAGCCATCTTTCTGACCGTACCTGTACTAATGCAAAGCAGCATGAGAGAGGAATTGTTCACCGGGACATCAAGCCCGAGAATATCCTGCTAACAGATAAAGACTTGCATGTGAAAGTCGCTGATTTTGGGCTGGCCAAAATCATCGGAGAGGAGTCCTTCACTACAACCTTATGCGGGACTCCCAGTTACGTTGCTCCCGAAATTCTAGAAGACTCGAGACACCGTCGATATACCAGAGCCGTCGATGTCTGGTCATTGGGAGTGGTTCTCTACATCTGCCTGTGCGGTTTTCCCCCCTTCTCAGACGAGCTCAACACGAGAGAAAATCCATACTCTCTCACACAGCAGATTAAGACCGGCAGATTCGACTACCCGTCACCTTACTGGGATTCTGTCGGCGACCCTGCGCTAGATCTGATCGATCGCATGTTGACCGTTGACGTTGAGAAGAGATACACCATAGATGACTGTCTTGAACATCCATGGACTACCAGAAAACCTCTGAATCCAAATGACAGCACTGACGGCCTAGTCGGCGGGATTGCCAACTTGGACTTCAGCAAGCGCAAACTAGCTCGGGAACGCACTCTTCTCAGTAGTATCAATGACGTGAAGATTACGAGGGTCATTGAGATTGAGCCGACCAAGGATCCCGTTAAAGTCTACATCAAGAACCCAAATGCAAAAAATCTTACAAACAGAATGAACAACACTACTCCTTCGACAAACGCAAATGGGGCACCCAAATCTATACCCGGAGCGCCGAAGCAAGAAGAGACACCTTCAGAGGCGAGAGACCCGAATGAGTTCATGGCCCTTGGTGGTAAGGGCGACATCGAGCTATTCGCTAATGAAGGTTCGATTTATTCTAAGAACGAAGTGCCAGTGAAGAGTTTCTGATCGTTGAACAGAGAATTAAGCCTGTCCCTGACGGCTATTTCCTTATATTGGGCCAGATCTTTTTGTTGTATTGGGATCGATGACGCCTTTTATATCCTTGTAATACTTTGCTTGTACATAATGGTAGGGAGGTCGATCTGGGTGGGCTGGGACAAAAGCGGAGTCAGTAATTTTGGGTCGCTTCACCGACGGGCTGTTTTTACTGAATAACCAGAGTTGAAGCTCGTGGATTTCGTTAAGGAAATCAAAGCAAATGAATGATGAGCTCTGAAGTTTCCAATTACTTATCTATATTGCTCTCAGAAGGTTTTATCCTTGTGTCTATATGTTTTACAATGTATGTGATTATGTTTAATTCGCCTAAAACTCCAGGTTTGCAACCCATCCAACCATAGCCGTAGCTTCAGCGGTCCCAGACACCAACCAGAATCTCCAAATCCATAATCTACATCGTGACCGAAACTTTTATACATGTTCATTAAGAGTGAGTGAAGTATCGTTATCGTCATGCCACGTTCCCTGCCATTCCCATGAACAGCGCCTGGATGGCCAGGGAAATCGACCAGAAGCCGACTTTCTTTAATCGCCTCAATCGTGCCTGGCTATCCACCACATCTTTGGCAAACGCTTCGTAAGTCTCCGCTGACAGGTCTTCCATCAATCCGCTGTCAAAAATCGTCCAGCTGCCGTCGAATTCGCTAGCTCTTTTCACAATTCGGCAGTTGATTGGGATAAAGGTCTTCTGAGAATTGATATATGCTACGATGGGGCGAATGAGCGCCTGGTTGATGTAAGATAGGTCGCGGGTGAAGAGTGGAACTGCTGCCCTAACGTCGTTGAGGTGGACTCTTAGATCCATGACGAGGAACCGCTTGTCGTCGTCTCTGCTTATTTTCTCTTGATAGGCAGCTCGCTCCTCAGGGGTGTTGAGGTCTGCTGTCCGCGGATTCTCGAGGATGTGAACGTAGCGATTTGATGTTACTGTAGCTTCCATACGGTCGTAGAAGTCAGACATGACTTTAGCGATGCTGTCGTCGGTATCTGCTGGGAACATGACATCTGCTACAATGTCTACATTTCCTTCGTGGATCCATCCGAAAGGCCCTTCGACTCCTCGGTTAAGGTGGTCGATCTTCAGACCATCAATTCGAAGTCGGCTCTGCTTCTTCCAAGGACTAGACTCTCCATTAGGTTCGTCGTCATGATGCACGTTTGCAAATCCATGCATTTGCCTAGGGTGTATAGTGAAAAGTGACCCGTCAAATGCCCCGGACATGTTGTTCGCCGAGAGAAAATCATAAAACAGCCATTGCTTTCTCAGTTGCGGAAGCTCGCAGTTGAAGATGCTCACTGAGAATGGCCTGAATCCATTCGGTTGATGAATTGTGACCAGAAGATCTTCCATTTTGAATGAGTCGATTTCGAAATCCCCTGGGTGGTGCTCATGCCGATACGTCTTCGGGTCAACATACTCGCCGCTCCAGTGGACAGAAGTCCTGTCAACAACGCCTCTCACACCTTTAACTTCTACATCCCGCAGAAGACCCTTCCCGTTCCACCACTTGACAAATGACAAAGTGACATTGACGGTACCGATCGTCAAATCAAATTGCGTGTAATTCGTATCTTCCTCCTCTTCGTCCTTCCGTCCTCCTAATTCGGCTTGTCTCTCCGCTGCCGCCTCCGCTGCGGCACTCATGGAGGATCCCTTGCTTACTTTCGTCTTCCCCTGTCCCGGTCTCCTGGAAACGAACACATTATGGAAAGTTATGACTCCGTCCTTCCATTTTGGTACAATTGCGGATTCGAAAACAACCTTTACTCCTGCTGAATGTGTAAGGTAATCACCGATCCATCTGGCTAAAGTTTCTGTGTATTCGTTAGTACTGCGACATTATCAAGGACTCCCAGACACAAACCTTGTGCTACAACAGTGTTAATAGAAAATATGACAAGCGAGAAGAAAGTTGTAGTCCCGACCAAAACCCAGACAAGGTTTCCTAGGACGAACCACGATACAAAGGCACTCCAATCGTCGATATTCCATGGCCGGGAGCTCCTGATAGAGAACCATTTAAATCGCACTTTTAATCGGGACCAGAACCCAGTTGCTGCCGCAAGCAGTTCCTCTTTGGTAGGCCGATGCATATGAGGGAGATGGAGATAAGAAGTCGGCTTGGAGTCCGGTGCTGGAGCTTCAGTCTTCTTCGTGACCGAAGCCACGTTGGACGAACTGTTTCCAGTTTGAACTTGCTTGCGAGTATTCTGGTCACTCGCTGTAGAGCTCTTATTCCTCCTCGCAGTACCCCTTTCTCTTCTCCGCGTGCTGGAATGAATTTCTCTCCGCCATGCTTGCTGTGCCAAAGAAGTGGTTGTTTGTCGGGGAATCTTGGTCGTGGTGTATAGCGATTTTTCTGCAGTCGTAGCACATGCTGCAAGCGCAGATGATGTCGGAGTCGTTGGGGGACCGAGGTCTATGAAAAGGAAGCCGCAAGAAGCAAAGCTTTTGGAGACCGATCTTCTCGGTGAGGATGGTTGTGATCGTGGCCGACTGCCTGAAAATGCTCTTCCTGGATTATGTGTCGAGCTCGAACGAGGGAACGCGGATTTTCGAGGTAATCCGGATGGCTTGATGGCCATAAATTGGCTCGCTGGATCCCGAACATGGGACCACAGCTTGTGCGTTATGTTCGACGACATAATCTCCAGGTCATTCTGAATACGTGCGGACTGTTAAAGTCGCAAAGTCCGTAATAATCAGAAGCAGAAGCAGAGCACGCGAGAGAGAGGAGAAGTTTTGATGACGCTTTGCACGGGCTTGTTCTGGATTTCTTGGCTGGACGCGATGCACTAAATTCATGCACGGACTACTAACCGATCTGAACATCCGGGTCAATTTTCACTCTCACAACCTTATCTGGTATCGACGATAAATTTATTCCCCCACCAAGAATTCCTCATATTCCTCGCCCGCAAAATGCCTGCACCAACTGCCCTGCTGAGAAAGCCAGAGGAGCTGGCGGAGGCTGCCAGTGTGCCTCTCCCACAAGGTACGTTACTACAAACTTTTCTCCCGAGAACAGGCGCTGACAGTGAGTAGAAGACGACGATGAACTTTTACTCGATGCGCCAGATGCCGAACCAACAGACTTTAATGCAGTCCAGCCAGCGGAGGGAGATACAGAGATGCACATTGATGAGGAGGGTAGACCGAGATTTGCTCCATCTAAGAACGCTGTATGCATTCTCCAGACTTGCGATTCAGCCAGCGCCTAATTCTCAGCAGGATCGTGTGGACCGAATCGAAACCCGAAAAGTGCCTATCCCGCCTCATAGAATGACGCCTCTCAAGGCAGTGTGGCCAAAGATGTACCCTCCACTTGTCGAGCACCTCAAACTGCAAGTACGCATGAACATCCACTCAAAATCCGTTGAGCTTCGATCCTCGAAACACACAACCGACCCAGGAGCGCTGCAGAAAGGTGCCGATTTTGTGCAAGCCTTCTCTCTCGGTTTCGACATTGACGATGCGATTGCTCTCCTTCGACTAGATGACTTGTATATTCAGACTTTCCAGATTCAGGACGTCAAGACACTGCAGGGAGAGCATCTGGGAAGAGCAATTGGAAGAATCGCAGGAAAGGACGGGAAGACCAAGTTCGCGATTGAGAATGCTAGTAGGACGAGAATTGTACTGGCAGACTCGAAGATCCATCTTCTCGGCGGCTTCAAGAATATCCAGATTGCAAAGACAGCAGTTGTCAGCTTAATTCTTGGTAGTCCTCCTGGAAAGGTTTATGGAAACCTGAGAACCGTGGCGGCAAGAATGAAGGAGAGATTTTAAACGAAAGAATCCGGGGTAAATAGCATTTCTCGGCGTTGGGGATTCATGCGAATGGCGTTCTTTTGGCTGGGAAAAAGCGCATGTGCATATGTGCCACGATATTCGAAGACATATGTGGAGGGCTTTTGTCGATTGCCGAGCCATCATGATGGTCTTTATGATCTTCTGCTGGGGAATATCGAGCGGGTACTTCCAAGTATAGAGAACAAGATCTTCTACCAACTCTACCTTCCAATGATGATTGGGTATTTCGCGGGCGCTGTGGCTCAAGTCTGCCGAGCTGCTTTCCACAGAAGCCGTTAGATTGAACGACAAGAGAAGTTTCTAGCTTTCCAGTCTAGAGATCTAGAGATACATACTTGCTCAACCATCTACCCGTCACCAATGATTTCATAGGTTTTGCACATGTCAAGAGTCAATCAAGCGAAGGATTTGAAAATCACATCTCACTTTGCAACTGGAGTATAATTTTGTTTGATGTTTTCTTTTGGATTTCACTATGCTAGACTGCAAAGGAACAACAACCCTTGAGTACTTTCAATATCCTCCGAACCAGTCATGACCAAGTCAAGTGCAAGGCACCCAACTCCACGCTGCAATAACAAATTTCCCTTTCTCGAAATCCATGCAAGCAAGAAAAACTATCAACTCCCTTGCTATCCTCCACTACAAATCATTACCACTACCTGAGAAAAAAGACCGTAAACTCCAATATCTCGCAAAGCAATCGCCAGTTTCCTTCCGTTTACTGAGTCATGTCCTTCAGTGAGCAGTGATGGAGATCTTCTTGGATTCGTGCTTCTTGGCCTTGGGAACCGTGATGGAGAGAACACCATTCTTCATCGAAGCGGTGACTGCCTCCTGGTCAACGCGGACAGGGAAGGTGAAAGATCTCGAGAACTCGCCAACGCTGCGCTCAGAGACCCAGTACTTGGCCTTGGGCTCGTCCTTGGAACTGTCCTTGCCAGTGGTGGCGACATCGGTGTTGTTGTTGGTAGCTGGATCGGTGACCATGACAGCGTCCTCGTCCTCGACGGTGGCCTTGTGAGCGGCTGGCTTGTTGGATTGCTCGGAACCTTCGATGGCGGCTGGGGAGGCAGAGCCCTCGATGAAGCCGGATGGAGGAGTGCCGGAGGTGTAGGAGCGCTCGGTGCGGCCGCGGACGGTGATGGTTTGGACATCGGTGAACTCAATCTCGACATCCTTCTGCTCGATGCCGGGAAGTTCGCCGTGAAGCTCGTAGGCATCGGCCAATTCCTTGACGTCGAACTTGGGGGTGAAGGACTTCATGACTGTGCGACTGTGACGACCCTCAGTACCGGTGCCGGTGTTGCGTGAGTGTTGCTCGAAGTCGTCGAGGAGACGGAAGAGTGGGTGGAAGGAGGTGTTGTTGGCGGAAGGTGAAGCGAAGAATGAGCCTGGGAAGAAAGACATTTTGCGTGATTGATGCGGGGTGATTCTCTTGAGACTTTGAGACTTGAGAGATTGCTTGAGTGGTTGCTTGAGCTTGAGTGTTGTTGTGCGTGCTGATTGCATGAAGTGGGTTTTCTTTGTTGTGTTCTGAGGAAAGAAGAGATCTCTGGGGAGTCTCAGCTGGGTTTATATAATTGAGGGCCCCATTTCTACTGGTTGCTAGAAACCTCCCGAATGAAACCATTCGGCAATTCTAGTATCATCGTGAGGCTTCAACTCGTGAATGGACAAAGACTTTGCGGGGTTGTGGTGCCGTGGTCGCATGATTCTCAGCAGGTTCGAGCATCATCTCCAACCCACTAGAAGTTTCGACGAATAGCCGAAAACGGCAAAACACCACACAACGCAGTCAAACGGCCAAAAGATTGTAGCAAAAGTAGACGGAACCTGTGTGCTCAATAATTACTATGATTAAAGTCCCATCACTGCCTTGATATCCTATGAAGGCGGGTGTTGGTGTTGTTGAGCATCAGGGGAAGCGAGACTAGCTCATGAATGGCGCTAACAGATCCTCGAATCTGCCCAAACAATCACTGTTTTCCATTCACGGCACGTTTGTATGCGGTTCTGGTATTGACGAATTCCAACGCATAGATTACGTATCTGACAAACCACCGATGAAGTTCTCGTCCCATTAGACGATTCTTTCCACGTTCAATCCCTGGGTGAAAATTGGCGTTTCTAGAAAATTCGCTTGATTCTGTCTGTCGCTGGTCGCCGCTTTTCTCATCAAAACAACGGAATTGAGCCGCTAGACTTTGCACCGCCACAGTCCAACGGTCCACTATTCTGACAGTCCGGGACCATCATCTCCACAACGCCACCACAATCGACCCATTTGTCGCGCCTATCTTTTTTCGATTTTCTATCTCAACGTCATGGCTTCAACAACCCTGCTTTGCCTTGTGTCTCTCAATCACATCACCTTTCCACAATAAAATGCAAGGTTATTAGAGACGACGTCTTCTTGCGTGCAATCCCTCACATGGGCTTACAGGGTTGCAGCGCTGCTTTAGAAAAGTTCAGCGAGATGTGTTCTGCCAATCGTAACCTGGAAACCTTTTTTCGAGGGGCGAAAGTCAATTCCGTGATATGATTGGGTCATGAGTGACCGGACATCCTCTCCGCACCAAGTGACTGAGACGAGATAGAACTGGTGACAACTGACAATCAGTATCTACAATCGGTAATTCCAAATACATAACTAGTCAATCGAAGATTGCGTCTCCGAGGAGTTGTCGGCGACGTACGCGGCTCCCCGATATAGTCGGCTCCCGTGCCAGGATCTCGGTAAGCTAAAGTAGGGTGTTTACATACAGCTTTACTTAGAACAGAAGGACCTCGGAGCTTTAGGAAGGTAGCTGCGAACTGGCGTCAGGTACAGAACAGACTATCGGGTCGTCGGTTGCTGGTACGCTTGTGAGGATCCGTGAAGTTATTGAAACTCCACCACGAAAGTATCTGCTTTGTACGTTAGATTTGTGGGTAGACTCCTGTTTGACTTGCGGAAGAAGAGGAATGATTTGAGAAGCTGACGAAGCTCATGCTTTCTCCCGATCCAGAGTGTCGGGCGAGGTGTGGGTTGTAACAAGTATTAATTTCCTTGACTAGATCTACAAAATAGTCTCCCTCGCGCTATGTATGTAAATGCAAGCAAAAAGAGTACAGTACATTTAATGCAAGTGAGCTTCAAGCTTGATCTGGTCCTAAAACCTCCTAGTATTGCTTTCCATGCAATCTATTTCGTGATGAATCGTTACCATAGAGTCGTTTCTCAGTAAACATCCTCGGGAAGAATTGAAGTAGAAAGCCCCTGGCAATGACCAGCAATGAAAGAGCTACGTGTACATCCATAATCCTATTGGAATTGTCCCATTTGAGGGTAAACGCCCATAGTCGGCATGTTGGGTGCGACCGGACTTGGAAGTCGATGGAAAAGGCCAAGTAGTCTCCGTCCCACACTTCCTTCCAATTCGGTGCCGTCGCGTGCAATCTTGACCTCCCTGTTTGAATTCCAAGGATTTCGAAGTCCTCTCGTTCTGTAGAATGGCAGCCGGGTTGTAGATACCCACTCCACCTGGAATGGCTTGCCCCATGCCTTTGTAGAAGTCTTCGAGTCTGGGTCCTCGTCGCTTCGGTTGCTCTGGCTCTCATCCTCCTCATCTCCTCCATCAGTCTCATCCCGCTCAACCTCCCAAAATATCGTGCCTCGAGCCGAGTCGTCGATTATCCGTCCTTTAGGCGCGAATTCGGATGCGGGCGTTGGTATGGCCTTGGGAAGTTCCGGGTCTTCAACTGTATGAGCTTTCGGTGCGAATTCAATGGCTGCAGCAGGGTCGTCGTTGATGGGAGATATCATTTTCGCATACCCAAAGTACTCGCCAGACTTGTTGGCAGAAAAGACCAAGTAAACATTGTCTGCGGTCTACGAGGGGAGGATGTTAGTGCCAAACTATTAATATCTTACCGAGGTACCTACCTGGTATGCCTTGTTCAGTGCTTCTTCGTTGTGAGACTGGGTAGCCCAAATGCCGTTCCGGACGCTGAGCTCTAAGTCTTCCACTGTCAGACTCTTCACTATAAAGAACTTGTCCTTGGAGCCGCTTGAGCCGCCAGATTCGTCTGCTCCTTTAGACTCAACTATCTCTTCTTCTCCCTCTTTATTTTTCGTGTCGCTATCTGGTGTAGTACTTCGGGCGACCATAGGGTTTGAGGGTGGAGTGAGTGCTGCTGGACCAGTTGGAACAGTCACTCCAGACGCCGTTCCGACCGAGTTTCTTCGTAATCGACTTACTAGCCTGACAGTTTGGAATCGAGAATCGTGTATCTTGACTTGCGCAGCTGCGCATGCTGGCTCGTCCTTGAAGTTTGCAAATGCGCAGTTGCTCTTAGATATGAGGAACAGAGACTCGAGTCCGATAGTCTCCTTGCACACATGAAGAACCAAGCTCATCAAATCTGTTTGCGGTGGCAAATTTCCTATCCAGATCGCATGGCCTGTATAGTTTTGTTAGCTTACTCACGACCTGGTACTTAATCTTATTGGAGAGTTTTGTACATACCACTCTGACGGGGTTTTCGTGGAGGACCTCTGACGACTGAGGATTGGGCCGAGCTGGATGCTACGAGTCAAAATTAGCTACACGCCATAATGAAGTATAATGAAGTGAAAGTGCCATGAAATGCGCCACGGCATGAACACACCTATACTGCCAGCCCTCCCTGGAGTACCACCAGCTGAAGAGCCACCAAGAAATTCGTTACCGCGCGATTGTCCTGGCTGTCGAGCTTCTCCCAAAAAGCCTCCTCTTGCGCCGTATGAGCCAGGGGACGAAACAGGATAGACCTGGCCCTGAACGCCGTACTGACCCGCCTGTATCATGAAAGGCGGGCTCATTTGTTGCTGTTGGCCCAAAAAGCCCTGGCCTTGATAAAACTGATTGCCATTACTCAAAGCAGCCTGTTGTAAATGAGGTTGTTGTGTCTGTCCTTGGCCATACATTCCTTGGTACTGCGCTTGATATCCCATGCTGTACTGCATGTTTTGGTAAGTCTGACCCATGGATTGCTGGTTGGAGAATTGAGGTACGTTTGGGAATTGGTACATCAAAGGAGAAGGTGATTGTCCTGGTGGGTATCTTTGAGTTGGCGCATTGCTATAGTTTTGATATGTCGCGTCGGGTAGTGAGTTGGCGAGCGCTGTCATGCCAAACGGGTCTGGTTGACCTTGCGAAAACGCCTGAGAACCATTGGGATGTGGAGCATTCAGGAATCCTCTTCCTCCTTCGTGATCAACGCACTGGCTGGTGTTTGAGTTCTGGGTTGCATTTTGTCTGACACCCTGCGGGTTATGCGAAAAGTCGCCAGCTGGCGATGGACCAGACATGTCTCCCATATTTCCTTCGTAAATCGTTGGCAATTGCCCCCAGAACTGTCCCCAGAAGAAAGCCATGTTAGCATTGCGCTCAGTATACGAATAGAAGGTAAAAATCCATATCGCGCTGCAATGATTGAAGTCGGCTATAAAAAAAGAAAACGAAATAAGGACTGGAGAACGGCCAAAGGATATAACGAAGATCGATTAAAGTACCTCTTCAAGCTTCTTTTCTTTCCTATGTCTTCAACCTTCCTGGTTTGAGCTTCTTAATAGCTGGAGATAGGTCGGTCGAGGGTGGCAAAATATAACTAGAAATAAACTTTTGTTCCTGAAAGACTACACTCTCCAAAGCGACGTTGAATGTAATTCGAGAGGGCTGTAGTTGTGGGGGAGGCGCAGGTGGCTAAGTTTGGATGAGTTGACAACGGGAGACCTCGAAGCCGTTCAACCCTTTTGAAGATCTGAGGAAGGAGAGCAAAGTGTCAGTATTAAGCCTTTGGTTCGCCTCTAGTGGAATGCTATTTGCGAGTGATGATTGGACAACAGCTTACCAGTGAGGTAGCAGTGACTTCAGAGATAAAATATCTTGGACAAGGGAGCTGTGGTGTGCGCCGGAGAGATTCGAACCGAGCCGTAGTAGTTCGGCAGGAACGTTGAATGAGCAGAGACGTATATAAAAAGAGCGCCACTAGACAAGGATAAAGAGACACAGCCGTAGAGTAAGAGCCAGAAGCAGAGACAAAGTTTCAGAGCCAAAGTCCCGGAACGTTTATAAGACGGGATCTGGGGCAGAGTGGCTTGCCTCTCGGAAGACGCGAAGTGCAGTAGTGATCGCCAGGCACATGGATGTATAGCTGGTGCAGGGAGTATGATTGATCAAGTATTTGGATGGAGAGAATTGAGGACATTGAGGACATAGGAATGGAGTGAAAGAGAGAAAAGAAGAAGAGCATGGATGGGACCGGGGCATCGAATGGATGAGCAGCACTGCGCCTGGTGCATTCTTGTCGACAGTAATGCTGGCGAGGAGGGGAGCAAGGAGCAGCAGCCAGCATTGCAATTGCAGTTGCAGACGGCCCAAGCCAATCGAGACCATCGGGCTACCACAAAGCCCTAGAAAGGCAGGGTATAGGTGAGGGTATGGGCATGGGCATGAGCATGGGCATGAGCGTGGATACCTTCTGGCAGGGTCCTGTGCAGACCCTTCTCCCGCGACCCACAGCACAGCATGACCCTGCTGCTGCTGTTGGCATCGGCAAGCTGAGCTGGGCTGGGCCAGACCCGAAGTGGCATGTCGATTCCTGCCAGATATGGCATTGGCACCTCTCTCTCTCTCTATTAGTCGGTATCAGTGAAAAAGCCATGAACAAGTCAAGATGGGATGGGATGGGATCATGGTGGCATATGAACAGGGCATGGTTCTGGCTATCCGTGCCGTGTGGAGTTCGGCAATAGCGAGAGGAAGAAAAACCAGCATGGCAGAGGAGAGCAGAGGGTAGGGTACGGAGCACAGTAAAGAAGAAAAATGGTTACGAGGACGAGAGGAGAGCCAGGCAGCCTGGTTGGTGGTGGGAGGGGCCATTTCGAAGCGGCGTACGGCGTACCCTGGTTGTGGATGAAGTTGTGCGGATGGGAATCGCTAAAGCAGCATCGGCATCTCAGAATCCCATGAGCATTAATCGATTAGCTAGCTGGGAACGGGGAGCCACTTGTCCCACGCAGAGCAGCGGCTAGTGATGAATTAGGGGTACGGCTACGGCGCACCTCGCACCTCGACCCTTAGCTTTAGCCCTAAGAGCGAGTAAAGTCCCCTGTTTAAATGGCTCCACGGCCTGGCCTGGACTGGACTGGATACTGGCCTGACGGGACACTAGGAACCGCCGGGATGGTGAGGCGCTGCCGATGGCGGTGGCGATAAGTAGTGGTGTGGGTAGCAAAGTTGGTGTAAAAATGGGCTGGTGAGGTAGATACTAGGTAGGTACCTAGTAAGAAATTGTTCCCGCGTGCTCTTTCGGCACACATGATGTACCTCTCTACCTGTACATGCCCTGGTTCATCTGCAAAGCATGTGATAGATGGCATTGGTGATGGCATTGTAATAATATGTATAAAGGAGTGAATAAATCAGCAGCAACACATTCAATTGGTCCGGACCTTATTTAGACGTTAAGTTGCGTTTTTTAGATTTGCATTAGACAGATGGAGGTGAGCTTCCCGGAAAATCATGGTGGCTTGTACAAGAAGTTGGTGGCGATAGTGTCAAGACCCGGAAAATCTACCATGCCAGCGCCAGAGCTATTTGCTGACAGGGGAGGTCGATTTAGCGAGCTCGGGGTGGAGGGGTGGAGGGGTTCCAACTTGTCGTTTGGCTAGTACTCTCGCTACTTCTGTATTGACAACGGCCTGGGCTTGTCTATTTCTTTCTTCTTTTTGTCCCCACCCCAGTACTTCGATCGTGGCCTAATGTTGCGTCGTAAACCTACGAAAGCCCTTTCCGCCTTCCGTTGTCCTACCATTGACTCAATACACTGTCCACTGCAAAGCACGGTGATACATGGCAAGTGGCGACATACAGTCCAGGGGCCCAACGGCATTCAGTATCTGCAACTCCTCAACTCGGGAGCTCTCGGTATGATAATATAGTACTATAATGGTGCATTCACTTTCCCGTATTCCAGCGCCTTAGATATGGTATTTAAGATACGTTTCCTTGGATATGCCTACATACTCGCAGCATCTCTAGACATCTTACGCATCTAGGACTATCGCAATGTGAGAGCGTTCGACACTACATTCTGCTGCTGTTATTCCTACCACCGGATTACTGTTACATCATTGGACAGATTGCCATGAGAGCTTTGCCTCATAAGCTCCGGGAAAGCACGTATGTGGCTTGGTCCAGCGTTTCAGCAATCATCGACTTGAGATGATGCAGACAAGACCGAAAGGTAGCAGGGTTGCGAACTATGCCGGGAAAGCAAATCAACATGAAAATGCTTCTTCTTATCTCCTAGCTTTCGGAGATCTTATCTTCATCTGAAGTGCTTTCTGCTGGGCATTTCTTGCCGTACAGGACGAAGTATACTAGAGTTCTGCAATAATCAGGCAAAATAATTGGTAAAGGGCATCCATCGTTTTTAGACCGCCACTTACTTACTTTACAGGCTCTCGAGTCCCAACTAGTCCCTACTTCCGTAATACTTGCATCCAGTTTGAAACCATAAGATTCCTCGGTACCCCACATACCAAGTGCGCACTCCACAGTGCCCAATAACTGCAGTGGCAAACATTGCACTTCCAGGCCAAAGACTTAGTCAGCGGCCATCAGCTGAGGTGCAATAACCTTCAAGATCGTTGGAGAAAATGGAGGAAATCCGGACCGCGTCAGCACTTGACGATTGATACCCGGACAGGGAATCTTCCAGTATACTGTAATTGTCACGCGATGTTGATCGGATGGAAGATCAGGGTCCTCGTAAATTCTCCTGTTGGAAGCTTTCTACAAGGTTTGTCGTCTTTGCCAGGTTGAACTTGAAGTCAAGTGGCAAAAAGCCCCCTTTTTGATGGTGGATTAAGCCTTGGCGTGGCTTGACCACCCAGTCACTAGCCACAATGATGCAATTTCTCCACGTTCCAGAAGATCCTCGTCAGGGTCTTGAGACGTTTGCCAGGGGTCGCGAGGGTGTCTTTACTCACAATCTAGCAAGATAGATTTCGCAATTAATTACAATTTTCACATCAGATATATTCCATGAAAACAGCTGGCATCTCTTCTGGCCGAATACGACGGCGCAGACCGATGTCGAAGTGTCAGTCAGATGCTGGCCTGGATGCCCATGCGCGTATGTCCCTTGCAATAGTACTCGATTTCAGCGAGAATTCGACTGATCGACAATGTACCCTGACTTACAGAAATAGACATACAAATCTGGCAGAAGCGTTAAACCTAGATGGATCCCTTGATCAGATCGGTCCACTCCGCTTCCACGCCACATCAAGGGCTGTGCCAAAAGATCATCAGACTTTCAGCCTCGTCTGAGCAGAGATCTTCATATTTTTCGCGAGTGCTTCGGGAAACAGACATACACTTTTGATCATCGAGAATCTGACGCGTCCTCATACAGATGACTTTCTCCGGAGTGTCAAGCCCACATGTCATTAACGGAACTCTCCACATCAGCCCCTACGTTGTTGGAAAACACCCGAGCTTCGAGATACCTATCCACAGTCAACAATAGGAGACCTCGCTATCGATGTGGAGCCCAAAGTTGCCACTGTACGCTGCTTTTAGTTGGGCTCTGTACACAGTAGAAGTTGCGAATGTGAGATCCGGGTTGCTTGGCAAACCGAACATCGACCCTTATTTCAAACTCTATTCACTCGACATCCGTCTAATTACTGCTACGGCCAGCTAAATGGTGGTGAGGAAAAGTATACAGACTGTGCGGAGTATAAACATGCTGGATTACCTATTTAATATAAATGAGTAGTCGGTAAGTCTCTTGATTAAATGTGGTTGCTTCCCAAATGTCAATAGATCGCAGGACGACATGATGTGAGGTACAGTATCAGGGTGGGACCTCGAAGCTAGAGCCGCTAACAAGATGAAATATCATTGAACATTCTCGGTCGGAGCTTATATCATCAGCTTTGAATGGAAGCTGTCTTGAAAGCGACCTTTTTCAAGTACTCTTCCACTCCATGGGCCTAACGAGGCAAACCCATCAATCAAGAAGAATGCTCTCAGCAATGAGACAGTAAAAGCGGAGGCGGTCTTCTCCCGGTGGCCTTTCAAGTGAACTGAACAGTTCACATGTTCCAAAAATTGTTTGGTACCTTTGGCTTTCGCCAAACCTTTTGGGAGTCTTCACAATTGACATACTCGTAAGTTGTTAAACGATTGCTTGGGAAAGTTGCGGATCCCTCATTCAACTATTTTCTGGGTGAGTTATTCTGCTGCTACCTCTGCATCAGTGCCTCAAAGGATGACCATGCTTTGGACAGCACCATGGCAAATCAAGGAGAGGAAATCATACTTGTCAAGTTGACTAGTTACACCTTGTCAAAAGTTTTGCTCTACTGCTCTCGTTTTCCAGTCTTGAGACAGAATGAGGTGGTCACGCACTAGAATTTCTTCTTCCTTTTGAATTACTGAGACGAAGTCGGCGTCACGAAATGGCTAATAACGGTAGTGAATCCTGGTATTGGGGAGGATTCCGAACGCATGAATGCAGTAATGGCGCAACACTACTGCTGTGCATATTGTCCTAGCCGGCAGGCATCATCACCATCCAGACCGCCGAATTGTCCTCTGACGATGCCAGTGCCTGCTCCCTCAGCATAACGGCTGGTCGTGCTGGAACCAAGGTAGTTCTGGATGACTCCATTTCATTGATGAAGTGCGCATCTTTGTGACAAGTTGGCCATGCTGAATGTCTACTTTAGGCTCCCGCAACGGACTGTTTATGCCTCTCCATATCAGCAAGATGGCGCTTCGGGACACCGTCACGAGCACTTTGCAGTGTCGCTCGCGTCTTTATTTTTGCTCAGCGGCTCGCAAATATTGATTGCTGTGACTTGAAAAGACACACTGACATCTGCATTGCATGACACAAAGCAGGGTCATCCATTCTCTGGGAGGATCTTTCTCTAGCTTCGAATTCATGCTTGGAACAAGAGTTACAGAACAGTCAGTCCAGTGATGACTACCTATTGCTTCTGCCACGAGACACCAAATGGCGTCGATCTCAGCCGAGAACAGTCTGGAGGCTGCCATACAATTGATCTCAACTGTTGGGAAGGACGACCACTGGCTGAAGATATCTCCACGGCAAGGAAGTTACCGAGAGTAGATGGCGCCATGAATGCGCTGGGGGGATACTGCATTCCGTATGCGAAATCACTGAAACGATCGCCGATCCACGAAGCCTCCTGGCTGTGAGTCCATATCGTCAGGCTGGTCCTCGACACGAGCACCAGCACTTCCTCCCATGCTTGCCTAGATCCTGATTGTATCGACTACACGAATCTATTGTCTGACGCTAATTTCATCTACTTGAATGGTCATGTAGTCCTATCGTTTGGATACTTATCAAGAAACAAAAACTGCGATCGGTAGAGATCCAGACCCCTGTTATAGAAAGAAAGTGCTCCTTGTGACATCGTCACAGACCGGGAAGAAACCAAACTTCAGCGCACCCAGGATCTCGCTAATAGCTGGCTGTCATGAGCCGCGAGCCATGCCATGGTACCACCCTCCCTTCCCCCCGAACACTTAGCGACCGTTATCTCCACATTTACGCCAGCACCAGCAAGCTCATGATATGGATTCCACCAAGCTCTAGAAGCCTCGGAAGAACACAGTGGGAGCCTGGTCAGGATCTAGGGATGGGTAAGACATGGGATTTCGAGATCTCGATATCTGGTTGAAATTACCGACACTTTCTGGCGCCAACACACAACCAATCACCTGCCAACAACGACATCTTGCTAACGAATATGCAGACCATCTCCACGGATGTCAAGGTCAATCAATAGCTGCTATTTACGGGATGCAACTTGTAAGTTGCAAGTTGTGATAGCTAGCCTAGAGAGACAGGACGATCTCGCCGTCTCCGGTGGCGACAGCTCGGCACTTTCAGCTGAACTTTCTGAAGCTTTTGGAGTAAAACATTGTCGGGAAAGCAAGCGGCAGCTTAAAGCCGCAAGACCCTTGTTATTCGTGTCACCATCAAAAAGAGACAAGAGAGTCTAGACGCGGTAAATTCCCATGTTTTGGGAAGAAGGGGAGGCATAGCTTGCGCCACTCGGTCTTAAGCGAAGGCAGACATGTGGCTGAGTTGTTGACACAGAAGGTGGCGAAAGCTTGACTTGTGTGTGAATTAGGAACGAGAACACTGTGTATTCAAACCGGCGGTACTCATGGATGCGAATGTCTAAACGAGGAGATGAGCTTTTGATGGCTCGTGGGATTTCGTGGTGATGGATGTGTCGTAGATTGTCAGGTCACCCAGATATGTTCATTTTGAACTTCCAGGTTTGCTCAATAGGCCTTCCGATAGTTCACTCACAAGTCCTATAAATCCCTTTTAAGATTATGCTGCTTGGTCTTAGTAAATCTGTCCGGATCATCAATAAACATGATCTAGAGTCCAAGCGAAACATACGAATTCGGTGACACATCTGGAGAAGCTGAACATTTGATTGCAACAAACCCACCTCTCAAAAGCTCCGGTATCTGCAAGATGTTGGCAGCGAAACACTGTGCAGCAATAGAAAATCTTGGTTTGGCCCAATCACACTTCAGGCTCGGCTCCAGAGATCGGTGTATTGTTCAAGCTGCATGCTCAAATTCCATGCTAATAGTACAACCAGCCCAGAAGCGCCATACCATGCCCAAACTTTCTAATCCTTCTTGAGTGGCTTGTAGATCTCCTCAATACCTTTGCTCGTGATAATCAACATCTGCAGACCATCACCAACCTCAATGTGTCTCTCAACCGCGCTGTCAAACGCATCCTTCACCAGATCCTCGACCTCACTCCGCGGTAATGGAATCTTCTCTCTCTCTTGCAACGCATGTCCAACCCCACTGCCTGGCATGTATTGGTTCTTGAAGTTGACCTGGTTGTCCAAGAAGGGCATGATCAAGCTTGCTGCCGCACCCGCTGCTCTGCACTGCTCCCGCTCATAGCTGCCAACTGGATCATACGAGTAGATCGCACCCCTTCCCTCCTCATCCAAACCACCCAGGATTGCTGTGACATAGTATGGGAAGAAGCGCTTGCCGTAAAGGATGGTCGATAATCTCTGTGCGCAGGCCTTGACGCTCATGGGCTTTCCGTGTTGGTATCTGTACATCTTGACGATGGCATCCAGGCGCTCCTTCAAAGCCTCTCCATCTGCGGCAAATCCTACTACGGAAAGCACCAGTGTGGCATCGTCTTGAGATGAGGTCGTTCCGCCGATCTTGAAGACTTTCGGGGCGTAGCGGGTGTTGATGCTGTAGCCGGATGTTGATCGAGTGTCGCCTGCCATGATGGTGAAGTCTGCGCCAGAGATCGCAAGTGTGGAGCCGCCATTGTCAGTGTATCTAGACAGAATGTTAGAACATGGCAAAAGATGACCCGTTGATATGTGCAGCTTACGGGTAGAAGCCGTGCTGCTTGTTGCCAGCGGCGGCTGATGGAGCTTGGTTGAAGGAGTAATTTGGGCCGTTCATCAACGGATTTTGGCTGAACATGGCAGACATCTTGACTTCAGGTTCTGCGGGTCGAAATATGAGGTTGGAGGGGATTGTAAGTTTCGTTGAAGGATCTGGATGGTGGGAAGGTATTCTTGTGCTGTCTGCTCCAAAGAGCTTTGAGGTTCACGCGTCCTCGCAGCCTGTCGTGCCTGCCTCAACTTAGTTTTAGCGTCGTTTGTTGACAGGGGTAGCTCCTTGACATTAACGCGAAGACGACTTCAACTTCGAGGTTGCGCCAGGAAAGACAGAATAGTGGCTTCGTGATGGATACGTATGATGTTGTCCTTTCTCAATTATGTGTTCCAACTGCTGACACTATAATAGTTCAATGAGGAATATCCGCCGAAAGGCTTTGCAGAGAATTGCTGCGCTGTCCGCGACGTCATCCACCGCGACCTTCGACAATTCTGACCTCGAACGTCTGTCGAAAGGCTGCCCCGGAAATCCTAGTACAAAGACAAATGGAACTGGAAAGGGAAGCCATGGATCACTGGCTAGTTCACCCATGGTATGAAGGGTCTCCCTGGGATATGGTAACTTATGGAGCGAAGGTTGATTGTCAATAGAACATAAGGGAGTTCGAAGTCTTGCTGGCTCTTTGCAAAGCTGCGCCTCTGTTGGAAACGCCCCAAAGCGCAGGAAAACTTGCTGAACAACTTTCTCCATACATACTCGAAGCTCACACGCAGGCTTTCGTGCCGTCCCCTTTCTTCCGGGAAATTGAACCGTCTCCTACTGAAGCTTTGAGTTACAACCTTACGACAGCACTTCTTTCTCTCGGCATTAACCATGAATTCCTTCGGGATGCTGTTGCAGAAAGGCTGTGGAACTACCTCCGGCATTGCTTGGATGCTGCAGAGTCGGCATCGTCACATCATGTTGCAGGAAACTCAGCTGAAGTAGAAGACGCCATTCATGTCGCTGGCCTCACCCTCTCCATATTAGGGTTTCTTGATGCAGCTGCTACATATGCAAATTTCTGGACCCCGTCCGAGAGACTTGCTTTGATTGAACGGGTACAGAGAGTCCTGTCCGAAGGCTTCTTGGTGGCTGTCGAGACGGCATTCTCCACCATCCGTAATTCGAACTCCCAGCATAGCAATGTCAAAGAATGGAAACGACATGCTCGACATTACGCGGCTATTGGCCGACCTCTTGGAGCCATGCTCCTCCAGAGAAGTCTCATGTGGCTCTTGGTTGCTGGTACTTCGCTGCTTGTTGCTGATATTGATGTTCTCAGGGGAAGCGATATCTTGGATTTGCTGATTTCGGGGACCGGAATTTCTAGACCTGATTTTCCTGACGCTGGCGAACCAGATTTTGCGACCATTGAGACGATGGCTGATATCGCTGCTGATGAGATGAGTCTGTTGGAAGACGGTGCCGATTATCTTCGACTTGGATCAACTTGGCAACAGAGATTGGCATTTTCTGTCAAAGCCGGGGCTTTGACCAGTTATCTCAACTGCGCTTTGATCAACGAAGATGCTGCAGATGCGGATACTTTGATGACTTGGCTTGAGGACACCCTTGCAGACCCGATCCAGATGGCCGATGAAACACTTGCCAGTGTAGTTCTGCGGTCTATGGCCTTGATATCCAAACTCTCACCTGGCTTTGCTCCGAACGTGAGTCGATTGCTACCCCGATTTATTGTCCAGGGTGGCGCTCGAGGTCAGACTATTGCAGTTGCTTCTACGTGCCTAGCATATGTTCTTCAAATTCTGTCACAAGATGCCATAATCACTACCCTGTATACACTAGGAAATGTTCTTAGCTCTGGAGCAAGCAATGAGAGAGCTCTCGCCGGAGGAATCAATGGCGACCTGAGCCTTGATGGAAGCGTGAACTCTACCTTCTACAACGGAAAGCAATCCACGGGCAGTTCTATATCGCTGGTGCTGAGTGGGGACGAAGATACATCTGCTGTGTATGGAAATGTTGTGCAAGCGATATGTGGCGTAGCCGATTGCTGCAATGATCCCAAGATTACTGCCTTGGCTCAATCGATGCTGTTGCAGAAGATTGACAAGGTTAGCAGATCAGTAGATGCCAAGATCATAACAGAAACTACAGCATTGGCACTGAATGGTGGTCAACTAGAGTTCCGGTCGATGTTGAAGCTCTATGCAAGGATCAGCCACGAAGGAGTGATGCAGAGTAATGAAGCCCTAGTAAATGCTGTGAGTCCAATTTGCCCGGCGAGCGAATGTCTCGGTGCTAACCTGTGTAGGTCACAAGGGGCCGAGATTTCCTTTCGAGCAGCCTGAAGAAGGAATCTCCCCTCTACGAAATATACCTGGAACACCTTTTGGAGTCAATTATAAGTCTAGGAGATGTCCACCAGGCCCAAAACTCCCGTGAAGCCGATGTTGAAGTAGCCGCACGCGAAATTGCTCAACTTCTACAGCCGCTTGCTATGTTGATGTCTAGCAATGACTTGGCTACAGACGAGAGTCTCAGCGAGGAGACATTGTCGCTCATTCGCGATGCGTGGTTCAATATTGTAGTCCACGGCTTTAGTACCAATACGGATCGAGGCAAGAAGTACATCAACGAACTACGACTTATCGCTATCCACTCCCAACCTCTCGTTGCTGAGCAGAGAGGCGAACAGGTGGAGAGTGATATCGAACTGAATACCGTTCTTCGCCGTGGCATGAGCTCTGATCATGAAGCCATGCAAAAGAAGCGACTGACAGCTCTCCTTCCGATGAAAGCATCAGAGATCAAGGGACTCAGCTACCGAAAAGTCATATTCCTTCAGGCAGCGTACCTGGTTGAGACACTGCGAGCTGACTCTGGGGATTGTACGAAAGCTTTGACATATTTCTTGGAGCCCAGCATGCGGAAGGGTGAAATGAGCAGCACGATGGAATCTATCACGTCTGCTGTGATGGATACATATTTGAAGAAGACCATGACCGGCCACAACCCCACATTTTCGGCTCCTTATGTTGCGAAGCAATTAGCATCAATCTTCACTGGTTGCTGCTACCGCATTGAGAGGGTCCAACAAGCGGCAATGATTTGTGCAGACCGAATAATACGAGATGTTCCGTCTGCCCTCTGCCATAAGTCGTCTTTGTTTGCGCTACTTGAGCTTCTATCTCTCATGTGGACTAGCTGTTTGGAAGCCGAAACAGATGAGTACGAGTGGAAATCTTCGTTCATATCCACCAGGGGCAAGGTCACAGTCGCGTTGTCCGATGATTTTGATCTTCGCCGCCGGACGCTGAATAGCCTGTACAAGAAAGCCCGTGGATGGGTGACCACAGTGATCAGTATCGCACCGCAGGACGTCAAAGGTCTCTTGCAGACTTACCTCTCCGAGTATGATGATGAGGGTGCTTACGGCCACGTCTCCCTTGGCAGATCATTTGCTACAGAGATGGGAGGAGTCATTCCAGGTTCAGATCAACGTCTTGGTGCCATTGATCGACACGGTGACTGTAATATCAACACCGCCTCGGACTTTATAGCGCAGTACACAACTCGACAGGAGTATCGGTACGCTGAAGCACTGCCTGACCATGATACTGAATGGTTACAGTTCATGCACCTTGACACGAGACGTGAATCTGTGGCCTCTAAAGCGGACAAAGACTTTGAAGATGCAAGCACTGTTCTAGCTCACTTAGAAGCCCGCACGCTCCAGCATAAGTTCATTCCTGTGGGAGAGCTTCGCGATATACTCAGAAGAGCTGCTGCCTTACTTTGCAGGACCAAAAAGGACGAGTGTGCCATCGTCCATCACTTGGTCGGGATTCCATTTGCCATCTTCACCAAGCAGTCCATCAAGCTGGGCATCTCGCTATGGCTCGGAGTAATTAATGAAAATCCGCGTATGGAACCTCGGATCCTTATGGAGGTTGCCCAGCAGTGGGAAGCCACTGTCCATAGAGGCCTGGGGATCTTCAATGCAAAGTTCCTGTAAGCTTCAATTCCATCAACACTTTCCGCTTCGCTAATTCTTGATAGACACCCCGACCCCTTCTACATCAAGGAAGAGTTTGCTCCTAGCGATAGACCAACCTTGCTGAAGAAGCAGCAGAATGCTCACAATTTACTTGCGCCTCATATGCGCCTGCTACAGTTTCTGGGAAGTCACTTCAACGCAACTCGGTTGGGCAGCCCCAACACAGAAAAGGTCTTTTTACGACTTCTGGGTGTCACACTCGATGGTCTCAAGCATGCCACTGGCCATCCTCTCGCTCGCGAGATTCGATTTCAGATTATTTTGTTTGCGTTGAAGGTTTTGAGACACAGCATTGCACTGGGGTTCCGCGAAAGATGCTTATTGAAGGATCGTATCCTTTCAGCAGCGCTAACTTGGTTCACTTTCGCACCTTGTTGGTCATTCGGGGGGAACAGACTACAGCTAAAAGCCGAAACTCGTTTGCTCGCGGATGTCATCACTGCGTTGCGAAATGTGCAGATGATAGGCGAAAAGGCGACGCCTCTGATGAAATCATTGCAAGCGAAGGAAAGCCTACTTCAAGTATTGATCGAAAGCGAATTGCTTCGGCTCACTGTGTGGCTACATCCTCTAGATGAGATGCGAGAGGCTCATGTTCCAGCACCGCCTGCGAAAGGCCCAACAGAGGTATAGTCCCTTTCTCGTTGCTCATGACCATTACTGAATCTTCTAGGCTACACTTCTAGGTCTTGTGAGAACCGCGTGGGCTGAAAGCGCATCCTTGGCGCTTCAGCTGGTAGCTAGATTCCCTTCCCCAAGACTACACAAGGAAGTTCGATGGCTTCTGCTTAACTTCCCCGATAAAGCTGTTTCCGAGCCGGAGGCAGTGCAAATATTGTTAGGAGAAACACTGCCTAGTGATGTTTCCTTCCAACTTAAGGTTCGTTCGATCCTTTCGACTCATGCCTCCAAAGTTGTTGTTAACATCATTAGCACCTTTTGTACTGGTCGCCGGTGAACCCCATTAGTGCAGCAGCTTACTTCTTACCTGCCTACCGGAACCACCCGTTCGTTCTGCAGTATGCCATGAGAGCGTTGGAAAGTCATTCAGTGGATGTGACGTTCTTCTACGTCCCACAGATTGTGCAGGCTCTTCGCTACGATGCTCTTGGTTATGTTGAGAGATACATACTTGAGACGGCCAAGTTCTCCCAGCTTTTTGCTCACCAGATCATTTGGAACATGCAGGCAAATGCCTACAAGGACGAGGACTCAACCATTGTAAGTGTAACAGTAGGAAATACGAAACAGCTTTTGCTAATCACAAATAGCCCGACGCTGTGAAGCCAACGCTCGATAAGGTTATGACTCGCATGATTGATGGCTTCTCCGGGGTAGACAAGATTTTTTACGAACGAGAATTTACGTTCTTTGACGAAGTTACAAGTATCTCTGGGAAGCTCAAACCATTTATCAAACGACCAAAGCCAGAGAAGAAGCAGAAGATTGAGGAGGAGTTAAGGAAGATTAAGGTTGAGGTTGGTGTATACTTGCCAAGTAATCCTGACGGAGTTGTGATCGGCATCGATCGAAAATCTGGCAAGCCTCTCCAAAGTCATGCTAAAGCTCCTTACATGGCAACCTTTCGGATCAAGAAGAACAAGGGAGATATGGAAGGCACAGATGACCTACTAGAAGAAACTAACAAGACGGCTTCTGTTCCAATGGACAATACCATCGAGGTCTGGCAATCTGCTATTTTTAAGGTTGGAGACGACTGTCGGCAGGATGTCCTTGCTCTTCAGATGATTGCAGCCTTCAGAGGAATCTTCCACCATGTTGGCCTTGATGTCTACGTATTTCCGTATAGGGTTACTGCTACTGCTCCGGGCTGTGGTGTCATTGACGTCTTGCCAAACTCCATATCTCGCGATATGGTTGGACGAGAAGCTGTCAACGGCCTCTATGACTATTTCGTCTCAAAGTATGGTAACGAGGATTCATTACGCTTCCAAGAGGCGAGAAGCAACTTCGTCAAGAGTATGGCAGCTTACTCACTTATCTCATTCTTGCTTCAGTTCAAAGACCGTCACAATGGCAACATCATGATTGACGACGCTGGACACATTCTCCACATCGATTTCGGCTTTTGCTTCGATATCGCTCCTGGCGGAGTAAAATTTGAGAGAGCTCCGTTCAAGCTAACTTCAGAGATGATGGCAGTAATGGGGGGGCGTACAGATCATCAGGCTTTCAAATGGTTCGAGGAGCTTACAGTCAAGGCTTTCCTGGCATCCCGACCATATGCAGAGAAGCTCTCCCAGCTTGTGCTTTTGATGATGGACTCTGGGCTACCGTGTTTCAAGCCGGAGACCATTCAGAATTTCAAGGATCGCTTTGTGTTGGAGAAGAGTGAGAGGGAGGCAGCTGACTTCATGAAGAGTCTGATCAAGAAGAGTTATTCTAGTTATTCCACTGGCGGTAAGTCATGTCTCCACAAACCCTTTCTGGATCACCTGCTAATCTGTTTACAACAGTTTATGATCAGTTCCAGCTTATGACCAACGGAATTCCATACTAGTTAGAGTTTGATAAATTGGCATACTTTCATTGATTAAGCCGTGGTTGAGGCTTGAAACGGAGATTAGATACTTGAACATATTGACTATCATAATGAGCAATTACTGTGACCAGTTTTCATTTCCTTGTCTCAAGAGAAGAGAATGACACTTGCTGAGTCTACGCCTGTGAAGCGTCAATGTGTCGCCTGCCGATTTCGCAGCGCGGATGACGTATTGGTAGCTTCAACTCAAAATGCTTTCAATTCATCGATGTCCCGCATGACAACATGATATAGCAAAACTTTCTAAATTCCACAATGCCAGCCTCTTTCACTCTGGACAGTAGAGCAGCTACGGGATTTTCTAATGCTGCTGCGTACGATTTGAACCGGCCGACCTACCCACGAGAAGCCGTCGACAAACTACTCAACCAGTACGTATTTGGGAAGTTCATTTTCTCATATTTCTCCTTATCTTGAGCTATTATACAGACAAGTGCCAATGCCTTTATTCTAGCCAATTACTGACTCTCCATGGCGTATAGCATTGGGGTCGCTGGTGTACGAAATGCTAAGATTGTTGATCTCGCCTGTGGAACTGGCAAGTTCACTGAGCTGTTAGCTGCAAGGCCAGAGGAGTTCGAGATCATTGGCGTGGAGCCGCATGAAGGGATGAGGGATGTTCTTGTCAAGAAGGGTCTTGAAAGAGTGACAGTTGAGGATGGTGATGCTGGGAATATGCCCATTGAGGACGACTGGGGAGATGCTTGTGTTGCCGCGCAGGTACGTTCTAGTCTCTAATATATCCTGGCACTTCACTGATGACACGGATTACAGGCTTTTCACTGGTATGTTTCTAAGAGCAAAGAACATTATGAGGTGGTGTTTACGATTCTAGGTTTGCTACCGAGAGTTCGCTGAAGGAGATTCATAGAGTGCTGAGACCTGGAGCTGCTTTCGGAATGATCTGGAATATCGATGATTGTAAGCTAAAGGGACTGTGTATTTCATTCAAACGATACTGACTTTGCAGACAATGCCACGAAGGATCACACCGCAACAACTGCGTATGAGCAGACGCTGAAGGACCTCATTGACACAACAAATGATGGTCATCACAGGTTCAGAGATATGCAATGGAAAGAGGTATTTGAACAGCAGCAAGACACGAGCCCACTACAAACATTGAAGGATACCTTCACACACAATTTTCCCTCTTTCTCTCTTCCCCTCGGCGAGGAGACGGTCAAGTGGACTCACTGGCTCAGTGATGAGAAGATATGGGATCGATTCAGCACGCTCTCTCAAATTGCGAATCTGACGGAGGAGAAGAGGGAGAGCATTCACCAAGAGGTCCTGGCGGCTTTGAGGCAACATGGAGAGAGGAACGAGAACGGGGAGGTAGCGATACATGGCATTACTTATCTTGCCTGGACTTCAAGAGTCTGAGGCTGTCCTTACGTTTGTCCTATCATAGAGAGCTGGCTAAATGCTCAATATCAATTGCCTTGCCTTGTTGGTAGAATGCATTCTCTGAAAGCGTTTCAGTATTTTCCCAACGCCTTGCCAAAGTCTTTCTGACCCGAAGAGCTCCCTTTCATACGTGCTTGCTTTATCTCCCAAGTATCGTGGTTCAATCCGCAGAGATGTACATCACTGTTCGTATATTAGCATGCATATCTCACACAGCACCAACGTTGGTTGGCTAACCATTATTCCCCCGCACAAAAGCATCACCATAGCTTCTCCGCTTTACGCCATCAACATGTTCTTCGCACTTCTCCAGCGCCAAATTCATGTAACCATCGATGCTTTGAAGCTCTCCTAAAGCGAGATTTACCATCACATTCCTTGACAGGAGGAGTCAAAACGTACCCTTGTAGACGACTCCGCTGTTCAACTTGACTGTGACCGAGCTGCCGATGATTTCGCTCAGGAATCCTGAGGGGTCTTTTCCCTCGCCTTGGCTTACAGTGCCGTTCTCCATGATGAATTGCGCTTTCGAGGGCTCGAGGTGGGGTACTGAGGTTTGCGACAAAGAGCTTTCGGGACACCCTTGGGAAGCGATGAATATGGCTCTAGCTTCGCGAATGAGGGTGTAATACGGTCTTCGTGTGCCTGATATAGTTTGCAGAGTGCTGAGTTGACTTCAAGCTTCAGCAAGCACTCGTTGAACTGTAACTCACCTTTGTGCTTAAGTGAAATCGCTAGCGCGGGACGTCCTCGAGTCTCGTCGCGTCCACCCGTCCCACTTCAACTCTACCGCGACAACCTTCACGATCTTGCACGAGCAGTACAGTACAACTTTGCAGAAGCAATGCATGACTTCGGTGACCTGTCCGCTGAGGAAGCGCCAGCTCCTCCACCTCCTCCGAAAGTCAAAAAGTCGCTCTTTAGCAAGAAGATAACTGCAAAGATCCCGGATGGTAAAGAGCCTGTCGACTTCTACAGCCGCGCAAAGGATGTGTATCACATACAGCAAGCAGAGGAGGAGCGCAGACGACAGAAAAAGTTGGTTAAGCTCGAACGGAAGAGGTCATCGACAAGCGCAGAAGTCAAGGAGAAGAGTCCGAGTGGAGATAAGAGGAGGAGGGTGTCGGAGCAGAGAGATGCGTATTCGCCTGAAGCAGATCCTGTGAATGATGTTGTTGGAACGAACGAAAATCGCAGGTGAGTTTGCTATGGCTTGAATTATTTTGAAGACTCTGACAGGTCGCAGGGATTCTGCGCATTCTTCACAGGGCAAGGAAAGAGATCGAGTTCGAGGCTCGCCAACCACGCTTTCCGCAAGATACACCAAAGAATTAAGTGCACGCAAATCTGACTCACCGCAACCACAAAGGGACATAGCGAAGGGGTATATATCTTTGAGTGATAGCGACGGGGATGACGCCAGTGACAGTGATAACGGGAGTGCGAATGGAGCCAGTACATCATCTGTCAAGAAAACGAACCAGGCTATCTCTCTGGATGACGATAACGATGATTTTGCGATTGCTCCGAGAGTGATACGACCTCCGCCTCCGCCTGTTGAAGACGATGCGAACATGTCAGAGGAAGAGTTTCCCGAATTAGTGGCAGCTGCGAAAGAACGGCAAAGGCAACAGGCTGCGTTGAAGGCAAAAGCGGAAGCGGCTGCTGCAGGTAAACCTCAAGGCGATCTAGAAGTTGACGATATATTCGACACGGATGCAAATTCGACAATTGTGGAACCCATCGTTGAGATCCTTGTTACGTCCAGGATTCAAGGCTCCAAGCCTGTGGGGGTGAAGAGAAAACTATATGGGAAATTGAGGGAAGTACGATGGGCTTGGTGTGACAAGCAAGTCTTCAATGGCGAGAAGATGTCAGCAGAGTTGAAAGAATCTATCTTTCTTACTTGGAAAGGCAACAAGCTGTATGACTTTTCAAACTGTAGTGGCTGTGTAGAAGGAGGAAAGCTGTCCATGGGCCGTGTCGGCGATGGAAAGGTGCACTTGGAAGCCTGGACGGAAGAGACTTTCGAGGCCTGGAAGAAGGGCCACGAAGCAAAACAGAGAGGGGAGCGGGAGCACAGTGAAGACGAACCAGTTCCGGACCCGGAACCAGTGCAACGGACAAGATTGATCATGAAGTCCAGAGAGTTCTCGGACTATAAGCTGATGGTCAAGCCTCACACAACTATACAGAAAATCATGGACGCTTTTCGGAGAGAGAAGAATGTTCCTGACGAGAAGGACATTACCCTTCACTTTGATGGAGACAAGCTCGAGCCTGACGACAAGGTTGAGGACACGGAGTTGGGAGATATGGATTCAGTAGAGGTTCACATTCAGTGATCTTCGGTTTGTCAGCCTGGCGTTATTGGGTGGATATATTTACTATGATACCCGGAAGTAGTAGCGATGGAATTGGGATTTGCTTCGGATTTTGTAGGCTCCTATTCGTGTTGCTCTAGGATCAATCTATATGGCTTGAATCGCGATCCTGCTTTGCATACTTTCTTGCCAAGTACAATGGTTTATAAATTCTCTGCGTTGATTTGCAACGTTCTTGCCACAGTCCAAACGCTGTTTACTCTCCTTGTTGTGACATATGTGTCGGAAGATTCCACGACGCATAGTCCTGGTGAACAAATGCTCGATCGACAGTCGGCACCGATTCCAAAACGTACTGCAATGACTCTCCCAAGTCATGACTGTCCCGCAGACTCATATTCTCGTCAAGGACAATATCCACCTCCACGTTGAGTTTATCTCCGGCATGATAAGCTTGCAAGCCTTGGATTTGCTTGATGGTCTTGGCAAATCGCATTGTGAGGTATAGAAGAACGTTCCTTTCATCAGCTGTTGCGGCTGCACCAGAGAGGTTGCGGATATGGCCTGCTGATGTGCCTGCCCAGTTAAAGATAACATAGAGTGATAGCACAAGACCGCCCAAGGCATCCATCCACCATAGCTTTGCATAGAATCCAACTATAATCACGTTAGATACCAACTAGACCGCCAAGAAGAATAGACTGACCAAGGGGAAATATTATACTAAAGATGTTGAAGACGACATCGGTCATGGCATCTTGTGCCAGTGCCTGAACACTGGAATTCTTGATGAGGCGGCAGTACAGCCAGCAGAGGAACTTTATCAAAACTGTGCTCGACATAATGACAATAGCAGGAAGCGTGAGCTGAATGATAGAATGATCTCCTGAATGCAGCCTACTCACACACTCGAGCCCGACCTGGAAGAATGAAGTAATCATAACGATTGAGAACGTCAAAACCCCGATAGGTTCAAGGCGCCTTCTACCAACAGGATATTGATATTGATCTTGCGACTCAATCATTCTTGTTGTTGTCCACACGATTCCTGTACTGAGAAAGTCGAGAGCAGCATCGACCAAGGAAGCCAAGACTGACAGAGAGCTTGTAAGCACGATGACAGCAATCTTTCCAGCCAAAAGAATCGCATTGGCCGCTAAGTTTACGTATATGGCGATTTGAACGATTCTGTCACCACTTTCGACACTGTCGTCTTCCATGCCAGGAATCTCAGGGCGTGGTCCATCAAAATCATCGTCGTCCTCTTCATCTCGCCCAAGTAGTGGCGTGACCTCACTAGATACCTTATAGAGATCGCGAGGCGTCCTCTTGACCTTTTTTGTTGTAGTGCCGTTGACGGCAACAAAATCATCGTCATCTGGTGTGGGAGGTTCTTCCGAGATGGTAGGTGGAACTTCCAGGTCCCGCAAAGCTGCTGAACTCTGGTGGCCGCTTCCCGGTGTATTGTTATACTCGTTTAAGAGGTCGTGAGGGAGGGAGGAATCGAGCAGCCGATCGATGTAGATGTACTGTTGTACCAAACTGTTGGTTCTTTCGTAGTACTGGCGACTAATGGGCAGTTAGGCGTGGTTTCACTGCAGGGCGGCGCTCACAAAGCTTACATCGGTTTCTTCATGGTCTTCAACTGCTCTTCTGTTTTCCAATATCGCTCTGCGAGCAATGTCAGAATCGCCGACTTTACAATGGACCAATTGCATCCTGCTCAGCTGCAAACAAAAGAGGTTCCATAGGTCACTCACCCCACTTGTACCGAGGGTTGCTGTTCCCAATAAGCCTCTGACTCCGCATCTGAGGTCCATTGAAAATAAGGCTCAATCTTCGCTCGTCAATGCTCTTGAAATCATCTCCATCGTCGTATTCTCGCGATCGTCTCTCCAAAGCCTCTTCATCATCTAGCGATTCTCTACCACGGACAATCGACGATGGTCGCCTGTGCATTGTGTGTAGAGATTGGCTCGAGCGAGACTTGATCAGGCTGACGAGAGCTCCGGTTCCATGGACAGCCATCGGATTTGCCTCTTCATTGTTCAAGGGGAGCCAACCTCGAGGTCTCGCTATCCTCCCATACACTCGGGGGGGCGAGGAGCCATATTCGTCCGTCATTATGAAGCAGAGGCTGCTTCTGCAAGCTACAGATGATTTGAACAATAAAGAGAGAAACACATGTCGGTGCGAAGGGGCTGCGAAGTGGAGTAAATGTTGTTGATGCCAAGATGTTGAAAGTTCTTGTTCTTCGTCTCAATGTCGGCTTTTGCTTGTCAAGCTATCTCTTATCATGCCTGCAAGCGAGAGGCTGTTGCCGCGAAGATCAGATAACCCCACCTTGCTAGATCCGCATTATTCTTGCGACTACCTTACCGGTAATGAGTCGATGGTCACCATGCTAAAATTCAATATGTTTCCACTGAAACGAGGGAATTACTTGCACGAGAAAGGGAGACATAGAAGTTACTCTAGCTGTTGAATTTGATGAATCAAGTCCCCAAAAGTATACTTGATCCACCTTGCTCCTCGGTATTCTTGGAGGCGGTAAGCCAACAAGGCGGGAAATGCCCGAGTAATTACGCTGTACTAGGCCTCAAGCACTAAAATACTTATAGGACATCACTTCGAAGAAAGAAAGCCAGTCTCTGGGCTTCCTGCAGCGAACTTCTCTCCAGAACTTCACGCTTCAATGAGCCCTTTGATTTAGGCTTGTTGTAGAAAGGCCTTGATCCATGATGATATCGGTGTAATCTTATGGCGAGTCCAAGACGCATTTCTTGCAAGTGTAGTTGGACGTGGTTTGCTCTGTTGCCGGTTTATGGATGTTATCGAGCAACTATCACCTCTCAAAGTGTAATTTAAGCACCTCTCTTTGTTTCCAAGGGTCATAATTGTACTGGCGCCACATCAGTCAATGACTATGAGAAGCATCAATGCTTTGTACCTGCAAGCGAAATATGAAGCACAGTGGCCAGTCCAGCTTCCCAAAGAACATCAATCCAGGGCAGGCGGAACTTCTCGATATCGAAAAGCTACTAGATTCCCGAGGAAACTTCATTGTATTATCCATCCTATTACATTCAAGCTGGGCTTTGATGTTGCTCCTGTTGGACATTTGAGACAATTACAACATGGACGACATGCCAACGCCCAGAATCCTAGGGTCTACAGAACATATCTGCAATATAGAAACCTCAACCTTCAATTGTGAAGTGCTGAGAACTGTAACTGAAATTTTGAGAGAATAACAATCAACTCAACTCTACTTTAAGACTAGTACTGATTAGCTCAACGCAGACGCCAACCCCGTGTTCCCGCCCAGACATCCTAGGCGGCGCCTCCCATCTCCCCATTGGAACCATCCCCTCATGAAGTAAATGCAATCTCATCAACATCCCGCAAGCGCGCAGCCACCGCAATCTCGTTCATGAGATCATGAACTGAGATCTGCATTATTTCCATTCTTTATTTCGACGCCTCGATTCGCGAACCCCCGCACTTTCCGGCAGGCTGGCAGCTTTGTTCTGGGATGAGCACTTTGGGAGATGAGAAGTCACGATGGGCGAATCAGAGGGACGAGCTAGGCATGTGTTCTTCGTAAGGTGATGTTCTCAACTTTCTTGTCGACATTTAGCGCCTATTTCGAGGTCCGACAGGGTGATTTTGTCTTGCGATGTCTTGGAGATGCCAAGTTGTGCTGGCTTGTTGGCGCCGGAGAATGCACCGAATTGTACGGGAACTTATGCATGTGACGACTGGAAACTAAGTCGATTGAATCGAACAAAATCTGCTCTACGTGAGCGTGATAATTTTTATTTCTTGTCATAGATTTAGATGCTAAGCCGATGTTTACATTTATTCATTTTACCGAACGGGAAAAGATCTTCGGATGGGTAATTTCCATCCTTCAGAAAAGAAGATGGGACGGAACGGAGAAGAAGAAGAAGAAGAAGAAGAACGTCGGCGATCGAGGGTGGTGGATAATGTGATCTGAATCCGATCAGCAGGACAAGGGTATGCAATTGCTCAATAGGAGGCTGACTACAGGGATCAAAACAGGGGATTGGCTTGCACGTGGGGCATTGACATTTCTTGAAATTCTTTCTTTCTGATCATTCAATAAATGTGAAGTATTGCCTTGGTACAATAAGATTTTTCCGTGGGGAGGAATCTGAAGTCAACGAAGAGGTTACATGAATGACGAAATATGGTATATGAAAAAGCTCTGTAAAGGGGTTGAGAAAAGGAGATTTGGAGGCTCGTACTCGCTCGGAGTGGAATATATTTATTGCCTGCTAGGCACGTCATTTGTAACCTTAACTTTGAAGATGGGCAGTTACCCCTGAGTAGCTGGTCAGTTGGCCCATGCAAACTCCGGGACCCGGACCTGTCAACTGCCTTGAGGACCCTTCACGGCATCGACGAGAGCCCGGAGTAATTGGGGTGAACAGGGAGGCGAACCCAAGAGGACGATCGAAGCAACTGGGAACTTGTGGGTATACGCTTGTATTTATAGCAAGAGACAACGAGGAGAAACAAGCTTGCGAAATGATCTCAACTTTTGAGTTTGAGTAAAACTGGTTTGACAAGCAGCTATCATTTCGGACCAGAGTTCAGACGAAAATCATAAACGGGATGCCTGCTTCGAAAGGGGCAAATGGAGCTTCTCGAGTATTAGTAACGGCATTCCGGCGGATCCATGCTCGACTTTATTGACTTTGCCTTTGCCATTGCCTTGGAAGTGACACGGGAGAGCAGTTCGTGAACAGTGCTTTGACAGGGTCTGAATACCTTCAGCGTCGGTGCTCCTTATGATGATTCCATAATTGGATTCGACCTTGGATGTGTTGGACACCTTGGACATCCATGGGAGAGTCTGACCATTCTGAGTTACAGCAGATCAAACCCAAGTCCATGGATTGCACTCGCACTGCACTGTACCACAAGCCATTCGCTGCAACAGTCAGATCCGGACGATACGATCCGAAGCCAGTACACGGTGATTGTTTGAAATCGCATGGTTGCATTGAAATTCAAGAAGCAAAAAAGTAAACTAGGGGTCCAACAAGAAGAAGCCAGAGAGCCCTGGGGTGTGCATGGAAGTTTTTATATTTTTATATCCACCAGTTCACCATTTATGGACATAAAATATTGTCATTCCATAATTCTTGGTGGGCCATCCCGGGTTCACGCCCCAATCGTCGAAGCGCGACCCTCATTTGTGCTAGCCCAGGGACGGATGCTGGGTAGTCCACGCCACAGTTGGCTGGAACAGAGCCAACTGCAAGCTAAAGGCGCTTTCCACCTCCCTCTGCCCTCTGCCCTCAGCGAAAAACACGAGCTCCCAACTGCGGTCGGTACCTTGCCAGTCAGTCCGGTCAGTCTACCTTTCGTTACCACTCTATTCGACTCGACTGAACTCGCCTCGACTCCTCTCCGACCTCCTCTCTTTCTTTCTTCAACCTCACCGGCGCCGTGCGGACAGGAACTATTACTCCTCCATCGCCATCGCCATCGCCATCGTTCAACGCCCTTCATTTCTTGCAAATCTGTGCAGTCTTCTGTTCTGTGAGTACTGTTTTCTTTTTCCCGAGGCCCGCAAGGATTCAACAGCCAGCCTAGGAGCGTCTACAATTAGGATTCATCGCAACATCAAGAAAGGACTCAGCCTCTTGAATCGCCTCCCAAACTCAATGTCGCCAGCCAGCGAACGACATCACTTGTACCATTGCAAAGGGTCGGATTACCTGCCGGTCTTAGATCATCATCGTCACATCTACGCTCTTTTTCAGCCTGCACTCGCTTTTTAAACACCACATCTGGCGTTCATCCCTTACCTACATTCAGAACAAATTGCCCGAACCACAGCGGCAGTTATCGTGTTTGGAATGCAACCCACCACGATTGCTTCCACCTGGACAACCCCACAAGTCCCAGACACCGGGTACCCGCATGAGTTCTTGAACATTTGCTAATTCCAACCTTCGGGTTCCTTCAGCCAGAAGACCTTTCTCTCGTTACGAGGCTTCCATTTGACGACCACATTCCCGATTCTTTTCGTAGTACTTTTTTGAAAGCACAGTATACGACGTGATCGAAAATTACGACAGCCATACCGATTTCTTCCAATTTACGATTTAATACCTGTCATTTAAACAATACTGGACGGCCTGCTTGTCGTATGAGTTCGAGAACGATACACAGTCGTTCTCGATCCTAATTATCACTACATGCCGAAGTTTCCCAAAGGTTTCGGGCGGCGCAAATCGACGGCGAATGAGCTGGACGTAGCTCAGGGGACAGCATCTGAACCATCATTCAAGGTCTTCGAGCGTGAGGACGGGGCGGGTCGTTCGTTCGACGGGGGCAAGAAGTTCGTCAAATCAACAACGGTCCCGCTGAGACCAAAGACCTCAACAGTGGATGATGACAACATGTTCGAGAGCATTTACAATCGGTAAGCATAAAATTACGGCGGATGTTTCGGGGACATCATGGCTTCTGGTTCTACATTATACGGTTACTGACCGTTATGAAGTGACAGTGGCGCTTCCAACACCAATACCATCTCAACGACTGATAATTCATCTCGACTGAGTGCAGCATCTACAGCTCCTTCATCGACGGACATGCCACGACGAGACGAGTGGAAGTCACCTCATGACAAACCATTCAACGATATTCCGTTGCCTCCGGTACCAAAATCAGCATCTGCTTTCTCGTTGAAAAATGCAGGTCGTACTTTATCTTGGGGAAGACAGAGTAAAGGACAGACTCCACCTCCACCGATTTCAAAAGAACCACAGTCTCCCGTGGTGGATGATGAACAAACCGGCAGACAGCGGGCTGTGACAGCTTCAAGCTACGCAAGCACAGCAACACCCCCAAAGCTGGATGAAAGGGACTTAGGTTTAAGTCTTGGAGGGGATTTCTCGGAAATGTTCAGTGGTATTGGCAAGCGTAGAAGTACCGTCATGGATGCTGAAACAAACAGAGCCATGTCACGGAGCCCGGTAAGTGTGCCGGTCCACATCCAATTTCCGGATATCTAACTTTTATATCTAGGACACTGCCCCGTCTGGTCCTGCAAACCGGTCACTTACTGCCAGCCGTTTCAACCAACCTTCCCCACTGAACATCGACAAGAGCAAACAGATTGAGCCATCACCCTATTCATGGAGTAGTCAGCATTCTCACGAAGGTCTGATGTCTGGTGCAAGCCCTGTCTTTGCACCCCGTAACACACCTCCTCCAGTTCCACAACACAACTCTACTCCACGCACGACGAATGACACATCGTCATCGTACAGTCGACCACAAAGACCTGGTGGACCAATAAGCGGACTTCGACGTAGTAGTGCCATCATGGAACCAAAACGACAATCGACCCTGGAATATGGAGATGCCGTTGATGAGGATGCCAGACTTCTTCGGGAATCAATCAGCGCAAGCAGACGCATGAACGACACAAGCTATGACTCGAAAGTCCGCGATAGTTGGGCCCTTCCCTCAGACTCTGCATATAGGGTGGACGATGCGACAATTGCGAGCTGGGGTACTGGATCCGTTGATGCAACTCCCAAAGCACGGAAGCCTGTTGCAAAGGCGTCCGAAGATAACATGTTTGACGTTCAAATTGCAGCATCTGCAAACTTAGCCCAGCGGTTCAACGACAAGGCTTCGTCACCGCCGACGAAGCATGCTGTCCCTCAGAACAAGGTTATGACACCAGCACAATTCGAAAGGTACAAGCAGGACCAGGAACGGCTTCGGAGCCATGGAGGGCAGGCCAAGGACGAGGAGGAGGACGAGGAGGAAGAGCCGTACGATGACGACGAAGACGAGGCCGAGAAGAATAAGCAGCTCGCAAAACAACGCCGCAAACAGGAGGCTCATATGGCGGTATACCGACAGCAAATGATGAAGGTTACGGGAGAAGCACTCCCCCCGGCTCGCCCTAGCATGTATGCTACTCAAAGCAGTCCAAATTTGGCCAACGGTGCCGAGGAGGGCGAAGAGGAGGATGAGGAAGTTCCACTGGCCATCTTGCAAGCACATGGTTTCCCGAGCAAGGGTAAGCAGCCTATGAGAAATATGGCCAGCAACCCCAACCTTCGGTCCGGAGCCCAGTCAACTGCTGGAGGTGTTGTCAGCGCGGACAGCAGGCTACCAGTCTTTGCCAGAAACTTGCCTCAGGATCCGTATGTTGGTGCAGGTCTAGTGAACCCAATGCACAGGGAATCTCTAGCATTCGGTGGTGGAGCTGGCTCTGTCAGTGGCGGCGCCGCTCCCAGGGGTCTGCCCCCTGGAGGCTTGGTTGGAGTGATTGCCACCGAAGAGCGTTCTCGAGCTATGAGGAGAGGTAGCCCAAATCCCCAAGGCGATTATGGGCCACCCCAAGGTGGTGGGTTCAATCCTATGGGTATGCAACCTCCGGCAGGTGGTAGCATGTACAATGGTATGGGTCCCGGAGGTCCAATGGGTCCAATGGGTCCAATGGGTCCAATGAACCCTATGATGATGACTCCTGGAGATCAAGCGCAGATCCAGATGTCACAACAAATGCAGCAGTTCATGCAGATGCAGATGCAGTTCATGCAGATGATGACTGCTGGTGGCCAGGGACCGCCGAACGGACAGATGCCTCAACAATCAATGGGAGAGATCCCCCGCCCAGGTAGCGCGCAGCAGCTTCGTCCAGGTAGCTCCCACAATTTCGGTTCTCATCAACGTGCAATGACGATGCTAGATCCAAATTCGGTGCCGTGGATGCAAGGTGGTAGCGGTAGCATGTACTCGCCCTCGATTCATGCCCAGGGCGGAGGATATGCTCCTTCGATCGCTCCGTCCGAGCGAAGCAATGTCGGACTACCTGGTCGGTACAGACCGGTGTCCCAAGCTCCGCCACAGGCCCAGGACAATAAGGCGAGGGCATCAACTATGTCGGCCCTTGGATGGGAGGGCAAGAATGGATCCACTATCAAGATGGTTAAGAAATCAGCCAACGTCTCGGATGAAGACGACGAGGAAGGATGGGAAGAAATGGCCAAGAAGAGAGAGAAGAAGAAGTCATTATGGAGGACCAAGAAAGACAAAGACCATAATGGATTGAAGGAAATGATGGGATACGCACAATGATCTGTGGAGTGCATAGAACGACGATGAGCGAAGTAAACTCTGTTACATATATTGCATTGGAGCATATTGGACGGCGTTCAAAGATTTGGATCGGAAACTTGGATCAACTCAAGCAAGCTATGTTAGCACTGCAAATCAACCACAAACCAAATTCGACATGCATAATAGATATGCATGTCATGGACTTGTAGTAATATAATTCAAGACATTCAGCCTGACTTCATTCAATTTTTTCTACCTGAACGCAGTTTCAATCCTACTTCCCATCTCAAGCAGAGGACACCCTAAACCCAATCTAAAGAAACGCAACAAATAAACCAACCATTCATGCAATCTTCCCCGCAGCCCAGTCCCGTCTCTTTACACCCAGCTCCACAGCCGCCAAACCCCAATCCTCTCCATGATTATGACTTCCGCTCGTAACACCCGCCCTTGCCTTCGCCTGCTCCTCATCCAATACAGTCAACAGTCCAAAGATCAAAGGTACGCCCGTGTCGAGCTGTACGCGCATCAGGCCATGTGAGACGGCCTCGGCTATGTACTCGAAGTGCATGGTTTCGCCCTTGATGAGCACACCGATGGCGATGATGGCGTCGAAGGGTCCTGAAGACGTCTTGGTTTCCTGGGTGAGGGAAGTCAGGTCTGTAGTACTGGAGCCGAGAAGGTCGCCTGCGCCGAGGGTGGAGGAGGTTGTGGACTGGATCTGGGAGGCGGAGAACAGTCTGTAAGTGATTCAGTGTTAGTCAACATATCTTTGAATCATCTGCCAGAGGGTTGCTGGTTATGGGGAAGGGCAAGAGTTGAAGAGGAGCACATACTTTGAGCACGCAATTGGAAGCTCCCACGACCCCGGCACGGATTGCACAACGATATTCGATTCCTTCACACCGGATGCTAGGAGTTTTGCTTTTGTACCTGCGAGGAGGGGCTCGATGATAGCTGTTTGTTTGAGTAAATGATCAGCTCCCAATTCCTGTTTGCGAGCTCTCCGGCATGGCGGGGTCAAACGTACTGGTGTTCCAGCGTGCGTGCACGATTCCGATGCGGAGACCGCTGCCATCGTGCTGTTGGGCTTCTCCGGGGCCTTTGAGTGATGCCATTTTGGTCTGTAATTCGGAAAAACGGGCGGTTGACTGTTGCGTTTGCTGGTGCTGTGGAGTTCAGATGTGAGGTTGATTGAAGCTTGGAAGTTGCGTTCCTGGAGTGTGAGGTGAGGGGCATGAGAGCTAGCAGGGGTCCACTGGAGCTTGGTGGGTTTCGAAAGCCGATGCTCTGGGAGCTTTTGTTTACTTTTGACACTGTCATTCCTGTTCAATACAAATTTACTTAAACTACATCTCATAATCTCCAATACTTTATGCTCTCGGTATATGGTCTTGAGACATCTTTCGCATTTGCTTTCTCAGATCAAATAATAGCCTTCCCCTTCCACAAGCTACATATCGAGCACTTGACCAATCTACCAATCTGGCCGTCAGATGTCGTCTCTGTTTCCCTTCAATGTCCGTCTTCTATTATGGCTCATTCCTTTTTATGAGAAGAACCCGAAGATAAGCAGCTGTACGTAGCCTTGTACGGCTTTTTCCAACGAGCTTCTTCTGGACCAGTCCCGAGTCAGTATTCCTTCCCAGAATAACCTTCGATTTTCGGCCTTCTTTGAGACCTCTTCCAACATCACTCTGCCTTATCTCTGGATTCTTCCAACAAAGCTAAATCTGGCAACCATTTAAAGAGCCACTTTCGACCTGCTTTTAGATATGGAGCGCCTAGAGTCTGCGGCAAATGCATATCTTCGGCTCCGAGATGTTTCCTGAATAACGAATTCGGTAACCAACCGTACAATAGCGAGGCACAGCGAGGCCGACTGAAGTTTGAGATGAGAACCAGAGGGAAATTTATTGTTCTGCGGCTGAAAGCCTGTTAGATAAAAGGCCTGATGGGCCAAAGGCTAGGAATTTCTATGGCGAGAAGCCTTTCTGACCAACTAGCTGAGGCTCTTTGAACCACAAGTACAGTATCTCAGAGAGCAGCATGCTAGAAAGTCGCTGGATCCGCCGAACTACTCTCATAGGCCACTCAGCGGTTCAGGTCACAAAATTGACTCTGGTTCTTTCATAATCCGGCGTTAAACCCGTACGTGCCCCTGCCGACATGAAACAAGACGATCCGACTGAGCCTCTCAGCGATCAACAGTGGCAGCACAACGTGGAGTCGGTCAACCAAACGTGGGGATTCCAACCCCAAAGCCTGATGTCAGCTCGCTGCACGTGGTTCAGTCACGATGTTTATGTGTGAGAATGCCCTCACATCATGCCTTAATCGGTTGAGAGTTGCACCTCTCACGAGCTTGAGGACTCAAGGTTAATCAGCCCTGAGCCCATCCTCCCAAAAATAAGCCCCCTCCAACATCCCAAAGCAGGTAGACGTGCTGTCTCAATTGCAATCCCAGCCTCAGCCCCCGAGCCATACCCTATGCGCTCCCTGTGCGGCGCATTTGTTGTGCATCCTTCGCTCTGCAAGTCTGCGCAGCTGCAGGCGCTCTAACCCAATGGATCGTGCCGCTTACTGCTGTATGGACAGCCTGATACACCAACATCCCTCCGTATCAAAAGGATGCAATGTGCGCATCGTACAATGGGGCGCAGTACGGTTTGTGCTGACTTCTCTTCTTTTCATCCTTCGTGCTTCTTGCGTTCTTAATGTTACTTTTCCCCACACTGCTGAGCTGAAAACTCTGTTTCCTTTCTGGTTCTTTTGATGGTTTGGCGATTTCGTTGAGGCAGCGAGGAATCTTATTGTTCTTTTGTCTTTTGTTTAGTAATGCGGGCAAATGCTATGATCTTCTCGACCCTCAGCCTCGTGCTGGCTATGATGGTGAATCGGAGCCAAGCGCAGCCGGATTACACTGTCCAATTGGAGCTCGACAAAACGGAATTCTACCTGGGCGAGGACATATCAATCTCATTCAAGCCAACCTTGGCGACTGAAAGCCCTCTTCAAAATGTTTCTATCCTTCTGTTGCGAACGATAGCAAAGGAGGGTCAAGTGTTGTCCTCGAACACGGCAAAACTGCTTGACATCCAGTCCAGTAAGTAGAATTCGGTGAAATTCTGGTTGCAAACCGATCACTCATCATTTACATTCAGACATTTGTGTATATCTAGACAATCCCAGTGACTGTACCAACCAGCCAGTAGGGCAAACATGGTTTCCGGTTCGGAGCGCATCGGAGAATGTGACACATGCAACTTTAATAACAAGAGATGGTTCACAGGGACTATTTTTGGACAATCTGTTTTTCTGCTTTGCAACAAATTCTGGGGCGAACCAAGACTGTACATACTACAGCAGTCTATTCAATTTGATGCCCACGGCGGAAGACATTCTGACGACAGCAGATTCAAGCACTCGCATAGCAGCATCAAAAGTCTTCGGATCAGCGCGACCATCTGATAGTGTAGGGCAAGAGAAAGCAAAGCGAGATCTATTAATGCCGCCTGATGGCCGGCCGATGCCCGTATCTCAGAATCCGAACCTCAACTCCGCCGAGCTTTTACTCGTGGTGTCAACCACTCAAAGTCCTGGCACGGAAATTCCGACTCTATTCACATCAACCACAATCCTGCCCGGTAGCACGTTCAGCAGTCAGTCTACAATCACAGTTCCCGCAACTGCGACTGCGACGGTTACACCACAGCCGACAGTCGCTGTCGCAGAATCCCCGAAGAGTGGCGGACTTTCTATCGCAGCCAAAGTCGGGATCGCCCTCGGAGCTCTAGCGTTTGCACTCATCCTCCTCATACTAGCCCTCCTTTTCCTCCGCCGTAAATACGCCAAACGCAACCAACCCGAACAAGTTATGCTCACGCAAAGCATGCACACCGACTCGTTTTCTCGGAACCTCATTACCGAAAAGGAAGACCCAACGGCCTCCGCAGCTGCAACACCCATCGACGAAACTGCCCTACCTATCCAACGGCACTCTGCGCTGGCGACATACGAACCTGTGCCTTCAGCGCCCTACGCTGGAGCTGCAGCAGCAGTTCCACGACGCAAGCCAACGGCTGCGACGATGGCGAGTACAGTGTCAAGAGGCCTGAGCACTACATCTGGGACATCTTCTAGTGGAGCGAGGAGTCCGCGGTCAGGAGAAGGCTTCGAGCAGTACCACGATGTGCCGATTTATGGAGATGCAAGACACGTACCGCAGGTCTTCCCGGGGAATACACGATCCATGCAGTCACCATTCTTGAGCGAGGAGGGCATGACACCTGAAGAGGTAGCGAGGTTAGAAGAGGAGGAGCGAAGGATAGACGCTGCAATTGCGGAGGCCGAACGGCGGTAGCAGTAATGTCATGGATGCGATTGTGGTAGCGCACGAATTTCTTTGTCTTCTTATTATCAATTCCTGGGGTGTTGGCTGGGATATCATCATTGTCTTGCGTTGTCGTGACGTGTTGGTTGGCGTCGGTTTTAGCGAGCGTGGGATAGGGGTTTATTGACTTGGTGGGAGGACGACCACTGCGGGTCACGGACCGAGTGCCAACATAACGTAATGGCGTCCGAGGATTCTAAGACTAAAATAAAATCATGATCTAAATCTATCTCCTTCAAGAGAGATATAACAGGCGAGCATAAGTGAATCACCGGTGCTGCGCATGTTGTGCCCCTAGCCAGATGCTTGAAATGGAATACACTCGGCATTGAACTCCTGAACACAATCATAGCTTACCTTTCTCTGGCAGTGCACCTTGACTAGACCACATGGAAGTTTTAGTAATATGTCATGCGAATCGAGCATTTTCCTTCATAATCGTTTCCCGATGGGTCTGCAAGACAGCAACGGCTATTTTAGTAATGTACTGATGTGAGTGTGGGTCAAGCATAGAGCACGAAAAAGAGAAAGTAGGACAGATTTCTGCAGAAGTCTTTCGTCTCGTTCATTCATTCGATCTAATGAACCATTCTCCTTCCCCCAATTCTCTCCTCTCTATGATTAACAAGGTAGTACCATAACCACCATCATGAATGCGTTCTGTGGTGAACGCCATATTCTATTCGCCTTCAATGCAAAAAGTACAAAGGAAATATTCTTTGAGGAGCAGAAACTTGAACAAGGGGAAAGACGAACGTGTACTCCTGGACAAAATAATGAAAAAGGAAGACTGGGAAGACTCCGCAAAGATGAATCGCTGCATTTCAACCCAAGGCCACGCAATGCAAAAGAAATCCTGCCCAACACGCCTCAATTCCAACAATTTTCTTTATAAGCGCCGAGAAATCAGGATACAATTCATGTCAGTCTCTAATAACCGTGTCCATGAAAAGGCCCATTGCCCCGCCCCTGCTGGGATGGCTGTGGCGGGAAGTACTGCTGTGGACGAGGCGGGTATTGCGATGGTGATTGTCTACCCTGCTCAAGCCCGGCATAGCCTGGTGAAGGGGTAGATGCGCTCCATCCGCCACCTTGTGCAAATACGCTTGCTGCAGGCGAATTTCCCCAGCCTTGTTGTTGTTGTTGCTGTCTCTGAGCTTGCGGGTATTGCTGTGGATATTGACCCATATTATACTGGTGAGGTGCCCGATACTCCGCTGCCATCTGCTCCTGGTATTGCTGCTGCTGTTGCTGATAGAGAGCCTGTTGTTGTCTTTGCGAAATGGCATTTTGAACAGCTTGACTGTTGATGCCTTGCTTTGCCTGCTGTTTCTCTCGCTCTCTTGCCTCAATAGCTCCAACCAGTCCACTAGGGGGGCCTTGTCGGTTGTTATTGTGAGCCATGCTGATCAGCGGGGACCCAGTCATCTTCGCAATGTGTTCCTGTTCGCGGGCTGAAAGGGCGGTAGGAATATCTCCGGTGCCAGATGGTCCAAGGGCAGCGTTGGCGCCCCGCGAGCTTGGGCGTTGCAGTAAGTCTGTGGAACTATTTCGAGAGTGGTGGGCCATGTAGTCATTTGATCGGTTGGCCAGTGGGGGCGTCGGTGTATTGGCACGAAGAGTATTGCTAGAAGGCTGGCGTTGGTGCGCGTACAATGGAGTTGGAGGTGACATGGCAGCTCTCTGCTGAACAAATTGCTCGGGAGTAATCGACATTCTGCTGCCCGCATTGCCACTGGCAGCCATACCAGGCTGCCACGCCACTGTCCTACTGTCCGAAGAGTTATTTCGATAATGAGCATTCTCAGGAGTGATGGCTTTTCGCGCAGGCGATCTTGAGTTTCCAGCGCTGTCAGGTCTATTTGCTGGGCTTCCATGCCGTGGGGATCGATCTGCCGGATAGGTATTCAAGCTAGGACCAGGGCTGGCTGCTCTAGCATACGCTTGAGCTGGGCCAGGACTTTGACTTCTTGGTTGAGCACCGGATGCAAGATTGAGGGTGGGCCCAAAATCTATCTGGATTGGCGGTGAACTGGTAGATTGGTTACTCATATATTGTGAGTCTTCTGTATTACCGACAGTTTTCATGACACCGGCTCGTGGCCTTTCGACAGACTTTCGAGTATCAACAGACTGTCTAGTGCTGGCATAATCTGGGGATGCTGTTGATTCGTCATCGTCATAGACACTGCTGGCATCAGTATTTTGGCGGTAGAGTTGATTTGCAGCACCTCTAGCAGGTGTATGGTCGTCACGTCCAATCATATTGAATGCAGTCTGGTCGATAACATGCTGTCCAAGACTACCTGTACTTGTTGCTGTTTCAGCGGAGGCGGGTGTCTGGATGCTGGTGCTGCGAACTGGAAGGGGCTTGCGAACGATACTCGGGCTGGTTTGGAGGCGTGGCTGGGATGCGGTACTGTGTGTTGAATCTGTTGATTGCTGATGATTATGGCCATGTCCGATGGGTCCACTTTGATTACTCGACGAAGGGGAATTGAAAATTTGCGGTGGCTGGTACACACGGTTTGAAGCTGTTTTCTCCGGAACCGGTGGTGGTTGTGAATCGGCGCGAGAATTATCCGTTGAAGGAAAACCACGATTAGACGAGAACTGCGAAGATGGCTGTGAAAAATTCGTTGAAGTGTTGAGATCCGTAGGTCGGGACGGGGAGGAATTTTCGAAGGAAAATCGGGGTTTTGATGCTGTTACCAAGCCTTCATTCAGACCGTCATGATTAGCAGGAAATCCATTCAGGTTGGCAGCTGGCTGTACCCCTCTATGATCCTCACTTGTCCTCGCAGCATCTCCATGTGCATGGTAAGCAGCAACACCTCCGGCACCGGCTAATTGCGAGAGTGTAGCATTCGACATGCGGCTATTGGCTCTACGTAATTCGGGTGAGTGATATGGCTTGCTGATGGGCATAGCACCAGGCCCATGGGCGAAGGCCGGAGGAGCAGCAACTGGCTCTGGAGTTGTCGCCACTTGCAACTCCTGAAGCTCTCGAACGGGCGTGGATCTAGCAACCTGTTCATCCTCCGAGCTGAGACGCTCAGGAGTAGAACCGATCTCTGGAAGATATCTCTGACTTGGAGTATCGCGTGATTCGGCGACACCAATAGCATGCGGAGGAGGAGTTGGAGCGTTTTCGTATACCCCATCATAGCTCGAAGGCTGTTGGTCCCGGAAACGATCAAGACCTTGGCTCTCTGAGAAAGACCGACTGTGGGCACTAGGCTGTGATCTAGGTGGCGGGGGTGCAAAAGCACCAGCCCCAGGAGGAGCAGAATCAGTTCGTGGGATCCCAAAAGCTCCATCTGTTTGGCCGCCTGGGCCCCAGACATTCGAAGGAGTAGATCTGACAGAAGCACCATCATCAAAATGTATACGGCTTCGCGAAGGACCAAAACTGTTCCGAGTGCTCCTCCTACTGCTGTATCTACTGTCGGCCTGGCTGCTGCTTTCCACAGCCGCCATCCGCTTGCCTGTGAGCTCCTTCATCCTCTTCCGCCATTCTCCCTCTCGCCAACTGGCACTTCCAGACTCCAGGATGAGACCCGATACATCAAGAATCTCGAGATATCCATATCTTCGGTGTTTCGGCATCGCAAACATTAGACTTCTGGGATCTGAGGTATCGGCGACTAATCGACCAGGACGTCCGTACAGCCCAAAAGTATCAAAAACCGGGAACAACCAACGTAGCATCATCTCGAATCCTGTGACTGCGGGGTGTACCTCAGGCATGACAAAAACGAATCCTTCTGTTGTCGATGGCGGGTTCGAATGGATAGTTATCGAACCTTCGACCTTCACAAGCGTGGAAGCATCTATCAATGGCTTTGACTGTGGGTAGATCGCAAAAGCCGAGTAAGCGTCGCTAATAGTAGCAATGGGGCGAACCTTTTTGGTCTTTTTCGTGTCATAAAACTTGATGTCGCCCTTCAAAATAGGCGGCCGGGAACGATCATAGGCTGATTTCTTCTTGTTGAGCTGCTTTTGAAGTTTCTGTACCTCCTTTTCGTCGGGAGGTGAAATCACACACCAACAGCGTCTCCAGGGTGTTCCTGCTCCAAACCGAACACGAGCCCAATCAGCAGATGGGACTCTTGCTCGGTCCATGATAATATTGATATTATTCAACCCTTTACCCTTCCCAGCAATCAGCGCACCGGTGTAGGCTTCTTGCAAGGTGGCATGTTCAAACATGGCAAGCCGAATGCCTGCAGTCCATTGAATCAAGGAGTGGTGAGAATTGAAATGCAAAAGGTATCGATTTTTGCCGGCAGTCGAAATGCTGAGAACGTTCTGTAACGGAGCTTCGCTGTCCGCGCGAGTTGGAAGTGCTTCAATCTGGGGTTACGTGAGCAATTGGCTCTTGCTTCTCTTCCCAAAGAGTTCTTACCATTTTGATCGAAGCATCCGTAAGATTAATGAACTTAGGAAGAACTTCTCCATCTTGACCCGCTGCATCGAGCTCTGCAGCATCCCACAATGACAATACTGTCCCCACAAGCTGGGCAAAACATTCAGTCCATGTCCGATCGGCGTTTGGTCTTCCATCTACCTCAAATTAGAACAATGCTTCTTTGATAATAGAACTACGTACGTGTGTTTTGGTCGTCCAGCTTCAAAAAATACCCCTCCTGATATAATTTGTTTGCGTGACTGTTAAGAAACGTGAAAATGGGCTGAAGCTCAGGCAGAGTATCCTGGGATACATCCATCATGGATGGATGATAAGTTTGTATCATGGACAGAGGTCTGGAGCTCGAGACAGCGCGTTCGCGTTGTACTCTTGGCTGGCCACTATTCCCGTCCGTGTTGTACTGAGATGATCCGACTGGCATCGTAGGTGCATGTCGTACAGGCTCGGCCCTTGGGGCTTCATGCTTTTGTGCGGTGGCAGCAGGCGTCGGGCTACTCTGCGAGTCTCTGTGGTTATTCGAGAAGCTGGACATAAACGAAAGTACTGGTCAAACAGCACGTCAGCACGCCGGACAGAGTGTCCAACTTTCCACAGTCCACACGTACCTCGATTTCGGGTCGACATTTTGGCTGGACTGATGTATCCTCTTGGTAACGAATGCGATATTGTCCTCCTATATTAAATGCTGCCCTTCCGGCGATCCGGTTGATCTTCAGTTTATTGACATATGCAGGCGTGGACGGCTTTGTTGAGATTCGCAGCTGCGATGGTAAGACAATCACGTAATTGTACTCTCGAACAGCCCTCTCGGTTCTGCAGATTTCGAGGGCGCGGAGATAAATAGATCGGGAAGTGAAGTCGGAGTTGAAATGGGATGGCTCTTGGAGGTGCTGTATGTAGTAGGTAGGTAGGTAGGTATGAAGAAGTAGTACAGAGTACGGACGCAGTGCAGCAGATTCCAGGGTTAATCCGACGGGACGGGCAAAAACGTCACAGCTGGGCTGGGCTGGGCTGGGTTGGGCTTGCTAGGTTGATGCGAGGGCTGGGCTGGCAGATCTTTGCCGAGAGTCGGGAGACGAGAGACAGGAACGGGATGGACGTGTTGGTTGGAGAGACGAACGATGTGAGGCAGGGTAGAAGTAGAACAGGAGCAGGAACAGGAACAAGGAACAAAGGTATGGCAAAAAGGAAGATGTAGATGTCTGGAAATGTGAGTATTTTTCACAAAAATGTCTCGAGACGTCAACTGAAGTCAATACGCAAGCGCTTTTCCTCATCTGTAGCTTAATCATCAGACCGGACACGACACGACATGACATGGACATCGGAAACACTTTCGCTTCACTCCCGGGCGGAAAGATGAGATGAGTAGTTTGAAGAAGTCCGCAAGAATTAATTTGATCGCCCGTATCGGGCTTACTCCCTTGGCCTGTCTTTGGACGCGTCATATAAATATGTGGCGCTGCGCGCGAAGCTCGAGCTACTGGATCGCTTCAACCGAAAGACACCCAGCAGCCAGACCGACAAGACAGCTTCCCAGCCAAAAGAAACCAGTCAAACCAGTCTCTGGTCATTCAAATAACTTGGATGCGCCAATCGACCCGCATGCTTGGAACCTTGTGAAGTTCTGAGGACTGATGGTATACGAGCGCCCAGGGACGCTTGCAAAATACACGCTGAGGGGTGCACCCAGCCACTATGCTATTGCTCTTGACATCTCGCTTTTGGCTCGGATCCGAGAAAACTCACGCGGAATTTACAAGGGAACTAGGAAAATATGGGTCCGTCCAGCAGCTTGTGAAAGCTGCAGCAAGTATTGCGGTCTCTCGCACTGGATTGATTTATTGGCGTTGAGCAACTTTTGGAGCGCATCAAACATAGCTATACGAAGGTAGTATTACGGTTGAGCGTGCTCGTACCTGGACCTGCTGCAGATCAGACGTACCTGGGGCGTCCCAAACGTGCCGCCGCTATCAAAGCGATGAGATGCTCAAAGCAATAGAATTGAGTTTTTGCTGACAAGCGCCCAAACCTTGGATTATATCAATACACCTTGAAAGCTCAATATGACACTAGCCCATCAATCAAGAAGTCAATACCTAAGAGTTGCCGTTCCTCGAAGACAGGTAGGTGCACAGCTTCCAGGAATCATTGCGGCGTACAATAAGTAAATAACTTAAAGTACTAAACAAATTGTTTAATATGACCAGGTACGATACCAAACCTCTACAGGATGTCAAGACGGCGAGAGGTAGTACTTCTACACAGCGCAATGCAGTACACAGTCTACGGAGGATTGAGATGCAACTTCGTATCTGGGGATCCCTGGAAGCAGTCCCAAAATAGCTTCATCCGCCTTACCTAGTAACTCGCCGAATTGGAGGTTGCACACTGTACAGAGCACGCTGATTGCTCCCAAGCCATACAAGGCTTTCATTAATGTAACGTCAGGTCAAGTCAGGTCAGATCCGATGCTGTCAGTGCTGTTTGTATTTCCTTCCAGCCAAAGATGTCAGCGAGAGCCGACTGAAATTCCCCGCATAATAGAGGGTCATGCCAAGCTTTAGTAGCCTGCTCCAATCATTTCTTATCGCAACCATCCGTTGGGCCCTTCCCGCCTCTAGAAAAAAACAAACCTCATTCATGAACTGCTTCTCTGCCGCAGTTAAATAATTCTGAATATACTTTACGACGCTGGAATGAGGAGGTCGGCCTTTCGAGTACCAGTTGCGCGAGCCATAATTCTTCAGTCTCGCCGGTCCCTTACGAAAAGCACTCCACGATGTCGCCCAGAATTGGCGTCAACCTCAACGACGACCAGTACCGACCAGCATGCAGTTCGTAGTGAGCCTCTGCCATTTCGATTCGAGACCGGTCTTGCTCTGTTTGCGAAAAGAGCGCCTAGGCCATTCCCTCCACCCTTCCTTTCTCCGCCGTCAGGCTCCTTCTCAGATCCTCTCAGCACCCACGATAGGAGTCGCGATCGGCGTCCTTTGGTCAACGGGCAGAAGATTCGAGGTTATACGAACGGAGATGATGCAGTATACGCAAGTGATCAATTCATTGCGGCAGATGATGGAGTTGGAGCTTGGTCTACGAGACCTGGAGGCCATGCTGGGTTCGAGCTGCGCTGTCCCTGTGTCCAAACTATGCTGACATACGCAGTCTATGGGCAAGATTAATACTGCATTTCTGGGCGGTAGAAACGGAAGCAGACGCGAGTCGACCGCGGCCTCCAGGACAGATATATCACCCCACACCAATCGAATATCTCCAAAAGGCCTACGAACAAACTATTCAGGCCACTTCACAGCCAAATCAATGGCAAGGTACAACCACGGCTGCCGGAGCGCAATTACACTTTCAGAAATCCGATTCAGATCCCAATGCTCCACCTAAGCCTCTTTTATATGTCACTAATCTGGGGGATTCTCAAGTCTTGGTTGTTCGACCACGAGATGGAAGGGACGGGGAGCGGATTTACAAAACAACTGAACAGTGGCATTGGTTTGACTGCCCAAGACAGCTAGGAACTAACAGCCCGGACACACCTCGCGAGAATGCTGTAATGGATAAGGTTGAGATTGAAGAAAACGATGTCGTGCTGGCCATGTCAGACGGAGTTATTGACAACTTATGGGAGCATGAGATCATTCAGAATGTAGTCGACAGCATACAAAAGTGGGAGAACGGCCAGGGAGGAGAAAGTAATGGTGATCGAACAGGTGGAGCTGGTGGGGGAATGAAGTTTGTGGCAGAGGAATTGATGAAGGCTGCCAAAGTCATTGCTACAGACCCTTTTGCAGAAAGTCCATTTATGGAACACGCAGTCGAGGAGGGTCTTGCAATGGAAGGAGGTAAGCTGACAGAATCTAATGTCTGCATAAGTTTTCCTAATCGATGTTTAGGCAAGCTAGACGATATAAGTGTCGTAGCTGCCCTTTGCAGACGGAGCAAGGGTTGAAGCTTGACTGCAGAAGGATGATCACACATCACCTACTCCACGAGGATCAGCCGCGAGAATTTACGTTCTCATGGCACGCCAAAGACAAATGCACGAAGATCTCCAAAAGTAGACTTGATAATAGAGCTGGGAAGAAGATCAGAGCAATCCGAAGTCCTTGGTAAGATGATCTGAGGAGAAAGTCCAGCCCAGAGTGGCATCCCCAAGAAAGGCAACACTATTCTCAAGATCAGCGCAATCTGGTCAGATGATCTTGCCATCTGAGTATGTCACTCTAGCACGTATACATCATGTTGCTGTGGAAGTATAAGTTTGGGGTTACAAGGCTGAGTTCCATGCCATTGTCCGAATAAAAATCCTCTAGTTGCATCCATTAATTGCCAAAGTCGAGGCCCTATGGACCCTAAATATTCTTGGAACAGATGCTGAATTATCACAAATTTGAGTTACAACCTTGTGACCCTAGGACAGGTTGGGGGCATGTCAGGACTCCAGGTTCAGCCTCGCGCCTCGTCTTGGCAGCCGATAAGCTTATCGAAGTAGCGTTAAAAATAAAAACTGAAAGCATCGCGACCAAACGATCCTACGACGACGAAACCACATCACACATTCAAAATGAGGGGTAAAAGATCCAAACAGTACCGGAAACTTATGCAGCAGTATGGCCTCAGCTATGGCTTCCGTGTGCCATATCAAGTCCTTCGTAAGCTTTGCAATTACAGTCCTTGAGCTTACCACTGACCAGGTCCTCCAGTTGATGCGCAAATGATCAGAGATGCAGACAAGTTCAAGATGGATCTTGTAGGAGGACTAGAACGGACACTCCACGGCGAAGTGAAGCCAAGTATGCGCTCCTATTCAGGTGTGCAAGATAGCTACTGATTATTACAGTGATTACCCAATGCTCGATGCGACATCTTTACGCTGCGGCCTCAGAACCAGGTGTCTCCTATCTCATCGATAAAGCCAAAACATACGAACGAAGAAGATGTGGTCACAGGCCAGAGGACTATCCCGAACCGCTGAGTACACAGGAATGCCTGGCTTCAGTTGTTGACCCCAAAGGCAATAAGACGAACAAGAACCGCTACGTTGTCGCCAGTCAGGAACTAGAGGTGCGGAAACACATGAGAGGTATCCTGGGGGTGCCACTGGTATATATCAATAGGAGTGTCATGATTATGGAGCCGATGGCTGAGGCGAGTACGGACAACAGGGAGAAGGAGGAACGAGTTAAGTTTCGGGCTGGATTAAAACGAGGCAGTGGCAGTTTGAAGAGGAAACGGGAGGATGGAGAGGATGGAGAAGAGCGGAATGGTGATGACGGAGAGGCAGATATACCCAAGAAGAAGAAAAAGGCGAAGGGTCCAAAAGGACCAAATCCGCTGGCCGTGAAGAAGTCAAAAAAGTCAACGGAAGAAGGACCAAAATCGTCAATACAGAAAGAGGCGAAAAACTCGGCAATTGGAGAATCAAATCCAGACAAGTCAGATGGACCCGAACAAGGTGCTAAACGGAAGCGGAAGAGGAAGCCAAAGTCTGGAGCTGATGGTGAAGTATCTCTTGGGCCACAGGTGGCTGATGGGGAGGATGATTAGTTTCGGGAATGGCGTTTTGGTGGTGCTGGGTGTTAACTAGTAGCAATACCCAGTAAAGAGGACCTCTGGGAATGCTCAATGGAATATTCATGTCTTTAGAAGCAAGACCTAGTTATTGTATGGAAATGAGCGCAATCCAAAATGCAACAGAAGGAGATCGGATTCCATGTGACTGCACTAAATGAAGAATGACCTTGAATCAAGTCTCACTCTAGTACATACTCGAGGAAAATAGGGTTAGTACTTCTTCAATGACACGGCAAGCCACCTGGGATCGTTCGTTCATTGACAGCATGCCCCACCCCACCTTAAGGTCTCCTTGTCACTTAGCGCAACAACCCCCCTGCAGTACACGACTTCAAACAATTGTCTCCTTGAGCACGACCTCGAACTACAAACCGGTGCTTCAGAAAGCATGCGTCTGCCACAGACGAATACTATTCTACAACTAGAGGAGCGCTTCCAGCTTCAGACAAAATCGTCATAGGAAGCTTTGGATGAGAGGAACGGTCGCCGTTGCGACACGAGGCGGTGGAAAGCTCAACCAATATGCCGGCGAGCGAACAAGCAGCGAACAAAGAATTGGCTCTTAGCAATGGCCATGCTGCGCCCGGTACGACTGTGGCAGAACTCGATGACTTTGGCCTGCCGGTCGTTAAACATAAGGTCGCAATGCCGGTAGACCCGGAAAGCAAGGACGACGTGGAGGAGAAAACATCCAGGCCCGGTGTAAACGGGTATGTGAAGGGGGAAGTTTCCAAGATTGAGAAAATTGAGGAATCGATCAGCAGCGCGAAAGCCCAGGGTCAGAATCCAGATGAAGAATCTAGTGGAGATGAGGAATTTAAGGACGCTAGTTCAACCCCGTTACCTCCTGGAACACCAAAACCGGTATTACAAGAGTCGGAGGGAAAAGACGTGGAAGTGATGAAGTCTGCTACTCCAGAGCCTCAGACATCAACAGGTGTTGTCACAGAAGATACGAAGCTTCACGATGCAATTCCCGAGAAATCTGCCAAAGTTGCAGAGACGAGACCGCCCCAGCAGTCAGCAATGTCTGCAGAAAAGGACTCAGAAGATGACAAGGGCAAGGAAGAAGAGAAATGTAAGGAGACAGAGCCAAAGGATCCCACACATATCCGAGGGCAAAGCTCGCAGGCTGGGGGCATATCGGAATGGTCACATCAGCACACCACACAATTGGATGCGAAGTCGCCGGAAGTGGAAGAGGATGAATGGCAGACTATGCCAGCTTTTGCGCCATACGATATGTATGATGATGACAATAGGCTTATCGCGAGGGAGCATAATTCGGATGTCGAGGAAGATGCGTATGAAGGACTAGGGGGTGCTGGAAAGGGATATACACGAGTCCAATTGGACGAGGACGCTCAATCTGCAACGAGTCTGGATGAGAATACACAATACCTATTCAAGGATGTCAATGGTGGGACTGGCGCCGGCGAGCTTGAGGACGAGGAGCAAAGGGATGCCACCTCGCAAATGCAGGCTACCAAAGACCTCTTGACTGAGGGACAGAGGATTGCCTATGTTGGAATGACACGGTTGATCTTGTCAAACATGGTGACTGCCGCCGAGTCAATAAACCATACCCGGAGTAGTAAAAAGGACATTCAACTTTCGGCCGAAGCAATGCAAATGTGGAGTCAAAAGATGATGGTCCGCTTGTACGCGCATATGGAAATCAGTACAGCGGAACAGATTATGATTGAGCAATTGGCACAACATGGCGTTGTACCTAAAGACTTAACGCCTACGCTCATGCAAAATGCCCGAGTAAAGAATCCTATGGCGGAGAAAGATGCCTCTGCAGCCGACGTATCGTCGCCCAGACCCGATTCGATGACTTCCACTGATAAGAGTTCACGATTGTCACTTTCATCTAGACCCTCGATATCCTCTCCCCGACTGTCCTCAACCCCTCCTAGACTAGACGAAGAGCCCGCACAGGCACCGCCTCCGTATCAAGAGCATGATGGAGAAGACCTTCCAGAAGTCCGTACTCCCTCACAACTTCCAACCACGGCCAATCTCGATATTGATCTTCGCTGGACTGTTCTTTGCGATCTTTTCTTGACACTGATTGCCGATTCTGTGTATGACGCCAGATCTCGTGTCCTTCTGGAGAAAGTTGGTGACAATATGGATGTGTCATGGCTAGAGATTTGTCGATTCGAGAAGCGAGTGACAGATGCACTAGAAATGCAGCAAGCTGCCGAGAAAGAAAACTGGAACGAAGATGAGCACAAGGAGAGTCGAAGGAAACTAGCTTTGAAGAAACGATACATGATGATGGGTCTGGCCACCGTTGGAGGTGGGCTGGTCATTGGTCTCTCTGCTGGTTTGCTAGCCCCGGTCATTGGCGCTGGACTGGCCGCAGGTTTTACAACCATCGGTGTTGCTGGTACGAGTGGTTTCCTAGCAGGAGCGGGAGGCGCTGCCATCATTACATCCAGTGCCGCGGCGTCTGGAGGTATTATCGCGGTCAGAGCTGCAAACCGAAGAACAGGAGCCGTCAAAACGTTCGAGTATCGACCATTACACAACAATAAGCGAGTCAATCTGATTGTTACTGTTTCAGGATGGATGACAGGAAAAGTCGATGACGTCCGACTGCCGTACAGCACTGTTGATCCTATCATGGGAGACATTTACTCGGTCCTCTGGGAACCTGAGATGTTGCAAAGTATGGGAGACACGATTAATATCTTAGCCACAGAGGTCAGTACCTATTGCTATTCATAGATCACATCTAACTCGCAGCAGGCTTTGACACAAGGTCTCCAGCAAGTACTTGGCAGTACCATTTTGACCGGTCTTATGGCTGCCTTGACATTACCTGTCGTATTGACTAAACTTGCTTACCTCATCGATAATCCATGGACTGTTTCTCTAGATCGTGCAAATATGGCTGGTCTTATTCTGGCCGATTCGCTTATTGATCGAAATCTTGGCACACGTCCCATCACCTTCGTGGGATATTCTCTTGGGTCCAGAGTCATATTCGCCTGTCTGAAAGAACTTGCTAGGAAAGGAGCCTATGGTCTTGTCCAAAACGTCTATCTATTTGGTTCGCCCATCGTAGCCAAGAGAGATGAGTACTTGAAGGCTCGATCTGTTGTTGCCGGTCGTTTCGTCAACGGGTACGCCCGAAATGATTGGATCCTAGGATACCTCTTCCGCTTGACGAGTGGTGGCATCAGCCGAGTGGCAGGACTTGCTCCTGTAGAAGATATTCCTGGGCTAGAGAATGTTGATGTCACAGACCTTGTACCTGGACATATGGCTTATCGAACAGCAATGCCCAAATTACTTCGCGAAGTCGGCTGGCTAGTGGAAAGTGATGAGTTCACCGAAATTGAGGACCCAGATCCTGAAAACCATGCACAGCGACAGCGAGAGCTCATCAACGAGATTGAAGAAGCCCGGAAAGAATTTGAAAAGAAGGAGAAGGAAAAGGAGTCGAAAGGGAAATTCGGGTTCTTTAGCCGAAAGAAAAAGGCTGTCGTTGAACGTAAAGAATGGGAGACATATGAAGAGTCGAAAGGAGATCCGGTCTCTGCCCGAACAGAAGACGGTCAAGGCAACAACCACGGTGTTCTGTTTGATGTCGACGCCATTCGTGCTGAGCTGGCGAGCGAACATATGGAGGTGAAGGAGCTCAAATCTACGCTCCCGCCTATGAAACTCGACTTGAGCTCTTCTTCGTCAAGTCCTTCGAATCCACGCTCATCGTTACGCGAGACACAGTCCTACGATGCCTCGTCAATGCTTAAAGTCCACAAGCCCTCGCCAGCGGCCTCGCCTCGTCAGTCAAGTAGCGAATGGATCCCGTCAACCCGGTCCCCTCCTGTCTATGCTCCAGAGGAGGAAGAAATTCAGATGACTTTTGACACTGCCTACCGCTCCCCTCCCCGCTCAGCAGGGACGTCAAGCAATCATCTTCCTCTTCGCGCCCCATCACCGCTTAGCCCGCCTACGCCAGAGCCCACAGATCGCGCGGCGACATTGCAAAGGCCGGAACTGAAGAGCAGTAGCACATTGCCGGCTACATTACCCCCCATGGATTTCTCGCATAATGCGTGGGCCGATGATGATGATGATTTTGGCAAGGAGAAAGACATCCAGATGACTTTTGCATAGAGAGACTCGTTCCTCCCTTAAAACAAGACCTACCCTCCATACAGATGCCAACATGGTCGAGGTTTCTTTCTGGATCTTCAGACCATTTTTGATGACATGAAGAGCTCATCCACTTATTTGTAATTAGCAATTGCGGCGTTGGTCAATCCCGCACGCGTACTGCATATACCGTCGTATTTTTGGGCAGCGTTTGGGTTTCTTTTGATCAAGGTCTCGGGTTTCTGAAAGCATAGCATGGCATGGTTTTGTAAGCAGCTTTGCATGGGATGGCGACCAGATGCTGTTTCGTTTCACTTCTCTTCGTTTCGAATAAATTTTCTTTTTCAATGTTTATTATTTTCAGGCTGGACATTCAATACACGGTCTGTTAGCTATGGGGCGGGTTGTCTGCTCATCCGAGCTGGTGGGCGTCTTGGGATCCTTGTTGTGAGACGGGTTTGGAAGTACGGTTGTATTAGTGGAAACGGGAGGTGATCGAATGGGGAGAGATATAATAAACATACGTTCTGATCCTATTTTCATATTTTCTGGGCGCCGTATCCAAGATAGCCACATTTCGCCTTGTGGTTGTGATTAAGGCAAGTTTCTCATGTATCTATCGTCATCATGTTTTACGTTGCATTATCTAGCGAGCTCAGAAGCAAATATATGTACAAAAGCAACCTTCGTAAATCGAAGTCTCACTCATACCCTTCCTCTTAAGGATACGAACTCTCAAGAGTGTCTCTTACCAATGCCAAATTTTGAATAGCTGCAAGTCCATACTGGGCAACATCATTCGTGCCCGGTATCCAAGGAGCTTCCGTAACAGGGTGAATGACCCTGGGCCCATCGACACTGGTCACATTCCACGCTGCAGTAGGCTTGAGCCCATCAGATGAGTAGAATTGCTGCCACGCTCTCGCAGCAATGGTAGCATTGTCCCTCTCGTTGGCCACGTATGCAATCAGTCTCGAGTGACCCTGGAACAGGTTCAACGAGCCGAAGCTCACGCCGTACCGCGCAATCTGCTCAGCGGTGCTGGCACGGAAGTAGTAGCAGTAATCCAACCAAGCATCTTTGAAGCCGGCCGGGAGATCGGAGCCGTAGTACTCAATAGCTTCGGATACCACCTCTGGGAGGCCGAAGACAGCTGACAGATGCGAGACCGCTACGTAGCCCTTGTTCTCGGGATCCGCAGGAGGAGGACCAAGTGTGCTGGAGGTGAGATTGAAGAGCGATGTGCCGGTCACGAAACCGTTCTTCAGGGCTGCGATGCCGCTGATTGTATTGGTGAGTTTCGTCTTTGCTTCTTCCCAGCGGGCACTGCGACGCTCCCACGCAATGAGCCATCCGCCTGCTAACGCTCCCCAATCCGTACCGAGACCAATGGCGACTGTCGAGCCAGGAGTAGGGACCCAGCCATCGGTGCGGACCTTTCTATTCGGGTCGAGGATTCCGTAGGTGTTGACGGTGTCGAGGAGTTCATCCATCAACTCGCCAACTCGCTCGTCTCCACCAGAGAAGTAGTAGAAGTATTTGCGGTATTGCGGCTGCGAGATCCGGGCTTGCTTTGCGCTATCCGAGAAATGCTGGACGCCGTGACGCGTTCCGAGACCTTTCCACTTGCCAATGTGGTAGACATCTACCTCGCCAGTGTGACGGGTCAAGGCTTCTGCGAAGCGGTAGACGTCGTGTCGGCCTGTGCGTAGGAAGTACAGCCAGAAGAACAGATCTGGGGATAGCTCTGAGTTGTCCCATCCATATCCGCCAACATCGTAGCGCCATGAATGGCGGTCGGTATCGTAAGTGTGCATGAAATCGCCATAGTCGAGGAATCCATACCATCTGCGCTGCTCGACCTGCTCTTCGTAGAACTTGAAGAGAAAATCAAGATGATCTTCAATGGTCGCAGCTTGCGGACTGTTGGTATCGGGTACCGACCAGTATGTGCCAATTGCTTTGCTTTCTTGCAGGTATGCTGGCTCGGCGGCCAATACTGGTGGGTTGTTGACGTACTCGGTTAATCCTGCGAGAGTGTCTCTGGTGGGTGTTTCCTCGAAGCCGAACAAGTAAACCTCGCTGGTTCTGGCGATGCCGTAAGGAGTGTCAAAGCCAGGCTCCCAATCTTCGTATGTGATCTCCAGGGCATCGAGTTGATCAGCATATCCATTCTGGCCTAGCCCGTCGTGGTATGGGCGGAGGTCAAGAGGTTGCGCAGCTGGGTCATAAAGCCAGACTGTTAGGTCGCCTGTATCTGAGGCTGCATTTGAGATGTCCAAACCGCTGGGAAAGCGCTTCCAGAAATCGCGTAGCCCTACCGCGAGGCCGCCCTAAATAGGATGTTAGTATCTGGGATTCTTTGAAGTGGTTCTTGGTCAACAGAAGATTGGAAATGGAATAAGCCTACCTTTGTGGCACCACCGAGATAGGCCAAACCGCCTGAACGAGTTCCTCCACCGATACTAACCCAGCTCTGACCAGCCTTGGTTCGCTTCTTCAGGGTAAATCCATCAGAAGACAATTGACTCAAGCTATAGTCTCCCCAGGTTGGGATCCATCTGAGTCTGGAAGACACTCTCACATCCCAGGTACTGGTATCTGGCAACACATCGCCGTCGACCTGAGCAGTCCTCACAACCGCACCAGGATCTCTTCTCAATCCCGTAATGCCTTGCACAGCTTCGCTAATCAAGCCTCCATCAACACCAGCAAATCGCACGTGACGATCGTACTGCTCCTCTCCCTCCAAGGGCACACTGAACCGAATCCCAACGCCAGTAATCAGATCCTCGTTTGCAGCTCCGTCAAAAACTAGACTGTGAACCAGTCTAAGCGAATCCGAGTTTGCGTACAAGTAGAATCGCAAGACGAAGGGGAGCCAATCCTCGTGGTCCCCACCATCCTGTACTGTATGGTTGCCACGGACAGTGACCAGAGCACGGACAGAAGCCTGCTCGTTGACAGTGACTTCTGTGATCTTGCTTAAAAAGTTGAAGTAGTTAATAGAAGAATTTCCACGACCTTCGGGTGTTTCTGCAACGCCTGATTGGGATTGAAGGACGAGATGACCGTCTTTCCCAATGACCTTTCCGCTCTTCGCTTGGATGCTGTCGATGAGGATGTTACCTGACTTGGGAAATGATACTGTGAGCTTCCCGGTGTTGACAGTGACCTTTGAAGAGGAATCCGTGACAGTGATTGTTCCGGTCTTGTTGGCATAGGGAGAAGTCGTAGTGTTCTTCAAATGCTGCGCCGTGACGGTGTACTTGTCGGCTAAGGTGTCGGATGCAGGAATTGCATGACCAGTCCATTTAACTGAACCATCTGTCCACTGGCCTGTGACCCAACTCTGGAGTTCTACTTGCTCGTTGGAAGAACTCGAGACCGTGAAGGTGGTGTTCTCGGGGTAATGTTGTCCTTGAGCCCATGGAAGTCCGAATGTTGTTCCATAGTTGTATGTCGGCTTTTCACCAAGCCAATGCACTGAAGCAGAGTTTGTTGTACTGGAATTGGTGGAATTGGGAAACAACTGTGGTGTGACGAAATCCAATAGACCAGAAAGGGCAAGTGAAAGAAGAAGTCGTCGTGACATGATGGCCGGACGACACGGAACCTTTTATAGTCAGGCTCCAGACTGGCACCACAATTGAAAAGGAAGATCAAAAGAAAGACGGGGTTGTTGAAACATATTCTCGCAATGAAGTACATTGGAGGTTATATACTTTGGCATAGTACCCCTCATCATGAATATTGATCCACTTCTGAGCACGCAAAGTCCTCGGGTTATTGCTAGAGCGACATGGTATTTCGTCACATATGCCAAGATGGCAACATGACATCTCTTTAAATTGGTTTCTTGTGGAGTTCGGTCCCTTCTGCTCTGTCGAGCTGCCTTCCCCGTCAGTACGTCCGAACCACCCGCTTTAATCTGTCAGGGTCTGCAGTCAACAGGGGTGCGCAGGCGCCGAGAAAGATCCCCCATAAATTCGCGGGGGAAGGGAGATACGATAGTCTGAAAGGGGTTCTCACTCTTCAGACGAACAGAGCCTACAGAGGTAAAGAACTCGTGGCCTCGGGTTAAAGTAGAAGCGAAATGTAAGGCACCGTACCTATCTCCAAATTGATCGTCGTCCAAGACTTTGCTCTCGCTTCTAACCCCAACCTCTCCCCGCATTATTTTCCCGCCAATCCGCTGTCTCCGGGGTAAACAATCGTAGTTTGGGGATGGCAATGCAAAAGCATCCGCAAGGGGCCCGATGTATAGGGATGATAATTGAGACTCGAAAGCCGCAAGATGTACATCATGTAATAAGTAGGTACCAAAGTGGTGGTGGTGCAGACGACGTGGGGCATGGGTCAAATCAAATTGCCTAATCGAACATACTTTCCACCGGCTTGGCAGTCCAAAAAGGAAATGGATGAAAGAACATGTGAAAAGATCAAGACTAATATTGCAAAGGTGCTGTGCGACACTTCATTATAAATCTGATGTGCTAGTTCGGAGAATGAAAAGTAAACGCCGAATCCGATCCCATTAGTCTGATGGATATGTACAGTACGCCGGTGGTATCTTGGAACTTTTCGAATAGGAGATCTTTTTTTACCAAACGCCAAAGTGAAATAAGTAGGAAATTCGTCCAGGTAGTATATGTACAGGATGAGAGTGGTGCTTCCTTTGGCTGTGCGATGGTCCGTTGAGAGATGATAAGTATCCCTCCAGTCTATTGTGATTCGTACATGGTGACGCGCAGGCTTCAAAAAATTTCAGATAACATCATTTCGCTCCCATCCAAGTGGTTTGATGTTCTCAATGCCTTTGCTTGGGTGTGGCTTGTCGGTGTCCTTGTACTCGCTCACAAATGGATTGGGGTCCTCCTTCTGGTCAAGATTTCCAAGCGTGTGGTTGACTTCGCGGTGTTTAGCCTCATCTGCTCTGATATACAGCAAGAGGTCTCTCATGGTTCTCGAACCCTCGGGCATCTTCCAATAATTGACAGCCAATTCTGGAATCTGGAACTTGGGATCGGACCATTTCTATGTAGGTTAGTACTTATTCTTCAGACACAAAGGGCAGCTACAAAACTTACGGGAAGTTTACCGGCCTCAATATCTTGAATAGCGAGTGTATATGTGAGGACGGCTTCCTCCTCAAGATAACCGACGAATCTGTGACAGGTTCTTGGCGAAATGAGGTAGGAGAGGAACATCGAATTGAAGAAGACACCCTGAGCTCCCAGAATCATGAATTTCATGAACCAGCCAGGCTCAGCCATTTTCAAGAAGGTGAGGAGGTGCATTCGCTCATTGTAGGCTTCTTCCAATAGTGTTTCGATCCATCCGTTATCTCTCTTGAGTCGCCTCAAGCTGTGAAGGTGGCGGATCATGCCAGCAACCATTCCTGGAACACCTGCAACGGATTCGAGGAATATCATTCGGACCAGCCACTTGGGCTCGCTCATGGCGTATGGCTTGGTTTCTACTACAGCATTGCTATCGCCAACCTTCTTCGGTACTTCGACATCATGCTTGTATCTGGTCGCTGTGTCCATTCCAAATCGAAGTAGGCGGACCATGAATAGGGCTATTCTGTCAGAGAAGTCCTTTGGTTCCCGATGGGCGTAGAAAATGTCCTTTCTCATCTTTTCGCCATCATACCTGCACATATAATTAGTCTTTGAAAAATCCCTCAAATATTGGCAGATGATCTTACGGAGGATGTGGCCATGCCGCTTCGGTCTTCTTGATGTGCTCATGGTCGGGGGACGGAAAGATATCTCGAAGTTGTGTTCTGGGGGTGGAAGAGAATTGACGGCGAGATTGGGATTGGCCGCTCGTCAGACCAAGACTCGCCGTACTCTTTGAAATTCCATTGTACTGGGCGAAGCTAGCAACTGCTCTCGAGAGCTGTGTAGCAGACTGTTTGGAGATCGGAAGCCTTGTTGATACTCTAGTAACGTACATTGAGGATGATTGGCAGTCAATCCTAAATGTATGAACGGAGGAAATAGGAGTTGATTCAAAAGGTGTCGAGTGATTTGTTTGAAAGAATTAATGAGGATTTTGTTTCTGTGTAGCAAGATAAGTAAGTGCCTCAGAGAGGAGAGGCTGGCGTCTCTTTAAAGGGAGACGTTCCTGAACAACGGCGTCGAGGTCGAGCAAGTAAGCCGAGAGCGTTCCGAATGCCGTCAATACTCGGCGATAGGTCCCTCGTATAAATCAATATGTTACAGGTTCCCTACCGAATCTCGATCCAGCCTGCCAGCTTGGGAATGGAGATGTTTTGGTTGGATTGGCCCAATCCGCCTGGACAAGGGTGTCACTGCCACTCCAGGACGATTTTCTAATCTCAGCCTTGCCTTGCCTTGTGCTGGTGCGGATGGATGACTCAACGTGACCGAGAATTGAGCGTGCAGGTCCCGGTGGTCCCGGCTGCTTCCGAACCACGCCCCTGGCGCGACTTATCCCGAGCCTCAAATTCCCTCCAAACAGCACAGCACAGCCTCTAACAACGGTCTAGCAATCTCCCGTGTCGTCAATATGTCAAAATTTCTTCCTGCAAATGACCAACCTACGAGCAAGATATTTCCACGGCCCCAATTATACGACTTCTTTCAGGCTCAGGTTCCATCTGATCGGGATTCAGGCGACCTGAGTAGACTAAACAATCACTTCTACCTACGGCCACCTCGGGGTCTCACCTCACCATGCCATCCGAAGTCTTCTTAAATCGATGAATAGCACACAAATCTCCCCGGTTGTTGATACAGCCCTACGCTATGAAAATCAAATTCTTATTAGATCAATTCAGCAGATAGACTATCAAAGTCGCTGCTTGATCACCAAAACATCTGCTACCCACTGCTTACCTACAGTTTCCCCAGGGAAATATCACATGATAGAATCCGAACTTGTCTGTACACTGGTCGATTGGCATGTCTCTTTGAAGATGGATGGAAATTTGAGCCACCGCACTTTTGCTGGATTCCAATTCACGCTGACCACTTTTCATCTACATTTTCTTCCAAGTGTATGGAAGTGAAATGGGGAATACAAGCCATCCGGCGATCTTTCTCCGGCCCTGAGTTGCATAGGCTATATCATCACATACCCACGCAATGGTTGCTTCTTTAGAACGGTACTTCTGAAGTTTTGAGCCGAAAATATCTTGGTTTGTCAGCAAGAAGTCAGATAACGTGAAGAGGCGGCACAGTAAGACCCCGCTTGCAATATTTGTTGTAGTTTCTCGTAGATATATATCTATTCGATCATGCACTCAGCTGTCTTCCTATACACTACACTGCGTCTCCTGTTTCCGGATCAGTAGTCTCCGTATCTACAGATCTCCTACCTCAATAACAATATGTCATCCACCAATCCCACTTCTGGGGAAGGACAGAAAGCACGGATCACATACGATGCCGCCTGTCATTGTGGAAATGTAAAGTTCACCGTCACTTTAGACAAGCCTTTCCCCGAACAGAAAGTCAACAAGTGTAACTGCACAATTTGTACTCAGAAAGGCTATGTTTTCGTTTACCCACCTCGACGAGATATCAATTTTACGCAAGGTATATCGCCCTTAAAAACTCCTCTACTTCATGATTCCCGAAGCTGATGAGTGCCAGGATATGAAACTATGGGTGCCTACAAATTCAACACCAAGCTAAAGACACACAAATTCTGCACCAACTGTGGAACGAGCCTTCTTATCGACTTTCATGGAACGCCACCCGGTGGCCCCGAGCCAGATAAAGACATCTTGGCTATTAATGTAGGTCTCATCAACCATCTTTCTACGTAGAGCATTGTGTTTGACTTGAGTTTCGATATATGATGCCCGGTTGTTGTAGACACGAGCTAATCATGTTTTTTAGGTGAGGAACTTCATAGATATCGATATGGAAACAATGGAGTATACCTACTTCGATGGAAAGAAATTGATCCCACGAGTGGACTAGAAAACATCCCACTGGTAGTTGAGCTGTTCTGATGGCAGTCAATACCTCATCACCCTATGGCCCGAGTCCGCGACATAGGAAATGGAACTTGACAGTGAGAAGTGCTCAAGGTCGTAAGGAGAGGCGATTTGAACAGACAATAGTTCTTTCGATAGCGGGAAATAGAACAAACTGCATTTGTGTCATGGAGCCGCTGTAGCTCTTGTCTTCACTTGGTGATGTGGACGAAACGAAGCTTCCCAAACACACTCCTCCCAAGCGAACATTGCTTCTCATGGGCAGCTAGTCAGGGTTTCCTCCTCAATGCTCACATCATGGGATCATATGACTCGTATGAGGCAAAGATTGATAGCATGCTGCTTAATTTCAGTACACAAAAAGCCCAACTCATTCTTTGATACTGGTGGCACTCGAGGGTTCGCGAACAGCGTATACTGAAGAATATCAAAACTCGCCCTCGCTTAATGCTAGCAAGATGAAATATGTCATTGCCCAGCAGATTAAGAACGACAACGACAGCGACCAAACGAATCAAAACAAACCTAATTTTGCCGAAAGCAAGAAATGACCTCGAAGCTCCAGGGGACCCGTCCACCCATCACGTGTTCATTCTGCAAGCCAATCATATATGACCTCGGCCCGCTCCGATCAACAGCTAGGATGACGACTCGAGACGAGAGCATGTTTGAGGGAGTTCCTTTGGACGACACGACTCGAGTGTGACATCTGGAGTCATTCATACAGAGTTGGAGCTATTTGCTGCACCGAACATTCCGTTATATACCTTCATCCTATCTCTGCAGATAGCTCAAACCTAGATATCATCTTCCAAAGTCTAGATACCTCAATCGCGAAGCTTGCGACATCACTGCCGGTCAGCTATCAACACCAACTATACCATGGATCACTCGCATATGGATCATTCGGGAATGGGGCACGGCGGTATGGAACATGGAGGCGGCGGTATGCCAATGTGCAATATGAATGTGAGTAGAGGACCAGGCGCCGACCCCTCGTCTGCGAGTTGAAGCTGATACTTGCACGACAGATGTTGTTCACCTGGGATACGACCGACCTCTGCATCGTGTTCAAGTGGTGGCACATCCAATCAACGGGCGGCCTCCTCTTCTCCCTCCTCGCCGTCGTAGCCCTCACCGCAGCCTACGAAGCGATCCGCTCTGCGTCCCGCAGATACGAACAATACGTTACTAAGAAGGCCGAGGGCATCCCCAGTAAGCCTTTCCTTCCCTCCCTCAAAAGCCAATACCCCGTCTCCCAAAACCTACACAAGTACTTCATAAACAAACCTTTTCTTTCATGTCTTTCTATGGATGAATGGAAAATGAAACGAATACATGAAGCTGAGATTGTGATTTTTCCCGCGGGCGTAAAGTTGAAGCTGTTACTGAAAGGACGCCTTTCCTGTGGACAGGACGCAATCAGGTGGAGGTTAGCCAGAAGGCGCATGTTATCAAGGCGGTGATTTATGCGGTGCAGACGTTCTATGCGTTTATGTTGATGTAAGTCTTCCCTGGCCCGTAGACTGGACACGGGAGGTTTAGGCTGACTGGGTGACTGTCTAGGCTGCTCTTCATGACTTATAATGGATGGGTAATGCTTGCGGTTGGAGTCGGCTCGTTTGTGGGATATCTGGTCTTTGGAAATAATACCAGTGCGACTAAGGACTCGGCGTGTCATTGAGAGGAGAAATTCAAGAGCTAGGAAGTGATCTTATGGACAAACGGTGGGAAATCGGCGTATGATACCAGCTATTGACAAGCAGCAGATCCAATATAGTACAATTCACGCGGGCGTATGTTGGGCGTAGTAAGTAAGTTGAGGAAAGAGGATGTCATCTGACAAAGCCTCGAGGAATGAAATTGTCATTTTGGTTGCATAGCTGAGCTACGACTTACTATCCAAATTCGTTTTGCATCCAAAAGATATCGAAACCCCATATAAGCAGAAGTAGAACCACGGAGCTATTCTATCAACCCTTCTCGGCGTTGATATCGCTCGCTAAATATCCCAATCCACCCGCTCAATAATCCAACGCTCAGAATCCCACTTGTCGTGTCGTCAAAAGTCCTCCTATGATACAATCGTAAAGTCGTTCCGCGCCTCACGAGGCGTATTATCCATTCGATCTTCCCGTTCTCTCCCCCTGTCAGATATCAGTACTTTTGACTTGCTCGACCTGCCCGCTGTTGATTTTCACCTCTTCGTCATCATCATCCTCGCTCGCACTCGGCGTACTCCTGCTCGTAGCTAGTCCCTCGCCCGTGATACTCCTCGTCAAACTCGAGTTCCTGGAGTAGATACTGGCGCTCCTTTCAGAATTAGGTGTGATCACCACTCTGAAGAACTTCGCATAGCTCTCTGCCAGCTGGCGCTCCTCGAATGTCTCGTCCTCCCTCTCCCTGACTTTGCCTGGCAGCTCCAGCCCAACAGTGAAGCCCTTCTGCCTGAAATGTGCGCTCCACTGCTTTAATTCTGTCTTGACGTCGCCGTTGAAGTCCAGATCCCGCTTCATCTTATCGATGACCTCCTGCCTGACCAGCGACCACATATATTTTGCCCTCTTAGGCAGCGCCGCCGCATTGATGACATCCTCGCTGAACTTCTCCCACTCGCGCTCAGATACTCCGTATTTTGTAAGCTTGGGATCCCATGCGAACCCAGAGGCTAAAGAGGCTGTCTTCGTGGGCACTCGAAGACGGCGCTGTGTCGAAGGAGGGATGGGCGTCGCAACGAAAGAAATTCGGCGGTTGGAGACGACTGAGGGGGAACGGTCGCCGCCTGATGAAGTGGGAGGGACGAGGCTGTTGCCCGAACTCTGAGGTCTGGTTTGTGTTCGTCCTGTGCGCTGAGATCCGCTGCTGTGGTTGACGTGGTTAGCATGACGATCTGATTTGGGGACAGCCAATTGTCGGGGGATCGCTAAAGCAAGCGGCGATGAAACTGATAAGAGATGGAGGGCACATACGATGATTTCAGCGGGTTTACAAACTTCTTGTTTGTTGACTTGACGGGCTTCTTAGCTTTCTCCTTCTTTTCTAAGGCGTCGAATGCTGCTAATATGTCGGCCATGTCTTGTTGATATATGTGATAAGTTGAGAGCAGAGAGTGCGATGTTGATGACGGTGATATGTATCTCTTGAAGCTTGAGGGGTAGACGTCAGAAAGATGTCGAAAGATGGGAGAGGGGTAGGGGATATACTTTTCGCGAAAGCCCAAACCAAAAGGGTGGTGGCTGTGTACGGCTATCTATCGTGTGAGCAACGAGGACAGGACGGCGACTGACTCCTAGGTATACGAAGTAAATTCGAATGGACACAAGACTGGAATGGGCAGTCCTAGCAGTCTAGTCTACCTGTAGTTTACGGTAGGGAGGCATGGATCTCAAGCCGGGGCGCTACAATGCGCCAGCAAGGGCCTTAGCAAGGGCAGTAAGGGCCCTGTTGGACTGTGTGTTTGTTCCAGCCCTTCCACACCCCTCCATTCCCCTCCTCGCTAGCATCTTGCACAGTAATCGATTACGGTACTTCAGCACATCTTCTCACATCTGTTGGCTCAGCGGTCCCCATACCTTCGCACTTGCATCCACTCTGGCACTCGCTGGCTCTCTACTGAGTCTACGCATCGGCTGTTCAATCCACTACTGTGGAGAGGGTGGGCTGGGCTGATATTCACATGTTGGCTGAAAAGCCTGTAGCCTGCAATGCCCAGGAGCCAGCCTCGACGGAGCACAAAGTGACACCGTCCTCTGATGTTGTGCTGTGTTACTCATACCCAGAGCTTACAAATCGCGCCAGCTCTGGATGGATGCAGATGCATAGATTTGTTTATGGAGTTACGAGTATTTGCAATGCCAGGAAACGAAACCGAACATCCTCTCTTTCTCTGATGCAATGCAATATGGCTCATAAGCACGCTGCGCCATTAATGCTCGAAAACAGCGCATGATGGACAGATCTGCTGCTGCACACAAGACATCTCTTCTCCCTCCCACTCTCGAGCGCTGCTCTCGTTTTGCCAGATACACCGCAACATCTTGGAAGCTCCCCCTCGTTTGATCTGAAAGCTTGCGACTCACACCTCAGCCAGCAGGTATCATCATGAGCTTCCAAGTCCCCTACGTAACCGCCCAGGTATTCAGCCCAGCTCGTCGTCTTGGCCCATCGAATAGACTTCCGGTGCTCAAAGCTTAAACCAAGGACCCCCCGCCGCGCGCTCTGCAAATCTTTCAAAATAGTCTCACAAATTTGCGGACCGTACGACTAATTTTCACAACGAAATTTTCATCCGTCATGCCACATGGTTGTAAGAAATATATCAAACTATGGGGAAATCTTGCATGGTAGCCTGGTTTCTATGACCTAAGCAAGTGTTGTTCAGGACTGTTGAGGATAGGCTAAACGAGCTTTGGGCCCCTCCCTGGGTGACAAATTTGACACACTTGGCAGAGCACAAGGAGTGACATAGAAAAGTCCGACGCTTTCTGGAAACAGAATTCGATATCTTCTTTTCATGGTAGACTATGACGAGTTTCGGATTTTGCCAAAACCGCGGACTCCTAAAGTGATTTCCCATACCTCGTCATCTTGCAGCTTTCAAGCAGTGTTGCACAGCCCTCTAATCTAGTAAGCCCACTTTGATTGTCGTCTTCGTTATCGCAACCCATCACCTAGATTTTCGCCACCCCCGCAGCCTCACGGGCTTGCTTGATATCCGCGTCCGTCAAGTCTGGTCCGCCGGGTATCTTCTCCCCGAGCCGATTCATGTTATAGAGGTTTTCAATCATGGGCTCATCACCAAAGTGTGTGTTATGCTTCGATTCGTAAGCATTTATGTCATGGAGAAACACTCTGGAGGGGTCTGGAGACGGCAGTCTGTGTTGTTCCTGGACGTGGAGGGATTGTCCTTGAACGAAGTGCCAAGCCCTGTATGAAATCTGGAGAAACATACCTCAAATTCGGGTTCTTCCCCGTACGCCAGACGAGCCGCATCGACAAGCATCCGTGCAGTCATACCCCATACTTTGTATCTCATCATGCCATCATCCTCCGCTTCGTCAAGCTGTTCCGCAATTGCTGCCTGTCCACCCTCTCTGACTTTCGGCTTCGTGCCTTTTCAGTTGATCGGGACGTAGAAGTTGTGCATTCGCCAGTGGGTGCCGTGAAAATCTAACCATTGACCTGCATACCAATCCTCTTTCTTCCCGACGATCTGATCTCCTTCTCGAACTTCATCTTGTTCTCTGAGGAAGTTATGAAACGGTGCCGAGAAAACACTTGGTAGAGTCAGCGTGACGCACAGCTTTCAGCGACCTTTGACCGACAAATGATCTCCTCTGAATGTATTGAAATAAACAGTGCGGGGAAGCACTTACGCTGCAACTTCTTTTGCGTCAAGACGTGGTATCATACTCTCCTCCACACTCGCAGCTTTCCCTTCGCCATTGTCGTCCGCGTGCAGGAACGCAACACAAGGCCTTACTGCGAGTGCAGTCTTTGCGAAACTAAATGGCAACTGACATAAATGCTCTATTTTGAATGGACGTGGGATTTTGGAGTCGTCCCGGGGAAGACCAATCTCCTCGCAAGCTTCCCTTCTAGCGATATCAAAAGGCTTCTCATCAAGTGTATCAGCTTTTCCACCAGGAAAAGCGGCCTGTCCTACTTTTTGTCAGTGGGAAATCCACATATAGTCAAGTGACTCGTACCAGAGTAGTTTCTTAGGGTTGAAGCACGCATTGTAAGAACAACACGAAGGTCACCCCGGCGATCCGCGAATAATAGGATCAGCACTGCGGCCTTCCTGCTCAGCGGAAGCTTGTCCCATGTTGTGAAAGGGGGAGGCGTGTATGCCCTCAGACGAGCAATAGCTGCCTATGACCACTTAGTAACTGAATGGAGTGATATTGGCGAGTACGTACGACTGAAGCCGGAGTGAGTGGAGCCATGCTACTTGCATCAAAATATTGGGCTTCTTTGATACTCTCGATGATCTCTTTCACATCTCTCTCATCAATGGTAAGACTCGGTTCCGACGCTGGCTCTACTACAGTCTCGAGACTTTCCAGAGACATTGTAGATCGAATCTATGTAGTGGTAGTATTAAGGCTGGTCAAGTTCCGAACCCTTGTCTTCGAACTACCCAGTGATGATAATTGCCCCAGTGCGGGGTATTTTAGGAGATCAGATCTCTTCCCGTCTCGAGCTCGTCAATGATCGAAGCTCGCCACTGCCCCTCCTTTAGTTTCGGCTAGGAGCCGGAGCTCCAAGCGGCATTGCTAGACCTCGGTAACTGAAACCTCAGTTTCCCCATCACCCCCTGACCGCCTGCTACTACCTACTAAATACTAAATATGCTTTTGTACAATTGATCAGACCTGGTTCAATATTGCATCATTTCAATGAAAATACATCTTTCGGAAACCCTTTCTCATGAGCGCCTCATTATGGTGTCATTTCAGCTGAGAGCCAACAAGGACCAGCAGAGCGAAATGATTGGTATATAATGTCGCAATCCTTAGCATTGCTTCCATTTCCAATGAAACACGATAAGACTTGCGGGGTGTTGCCCCTCTCAGCTTTTTTTATTGGGAGACACAGTTTCAAAAAGAGATTCCTATAAGATAGAGCTCTGCTCTCCTTTGTTATACCCAAGCTATACTTCACTTACCTACTAGATACCTCTCGATTGGTTGGACTTTATAAGCTCAATATCTTCGAAAGCATCAATACAAATACAAGATCCGCCTAATCCGAGATACAATGGCACCTACACCAATTCAAGAGAATCTTGTCAGCTCCAACAAAGCTTACGCAGCCAGCTTCACTCAAGGCCACCTTGCATTACCTCCAGCGAAGAAATATGCTGTGGGTATGTCTGCCAGGTCTTCCTTTACCTGCTTTCAGATCCTCCCGAGTGCAATCTTTGAACTGCAGCCATTTAAGAATTCTGCCAGGTGTTTTTGAGCGACCAGAGACTAACATCTCACAGTCACTTGCATGGATGCAAGAATTGACCCTGCATCAGCATACGGAATCTCCCTCGGCGATGCCCACGTTATCAGGAACGCAGGAGGAAACGCTCGCGATGCTCTTCGCTCCCTCGTTATCTCCCAACAGCTTCTTGGTACCCAGGAGATCATTCTCGTCAAACATACAGGGTGCGGCATGCTCACATTCAAGAATGAAGATGCGGCTGGACTTGTGAGGAAGAACTTAGGAGAAGCTGCTGTGGCTGAATTGGCTGCTTTCAAGGGAGATTTCCAGGCTTTTCCGGAACTGGAGGCTGCTGTCAAGGATGATGTGGAGTTCTTGAAGGAAAGCAAGTTGATACCGGATAGTGTTACAATCAGTGGATGGGTTTATGAGGTTGAGACTGGAAAGGTCAAGAGTGTGGTTTGAGAAATCGATTTGTGGCTATGAGATTTTTTGTTGTATTATCGGAGTGAGTGAGATTGGGTATGGTGCTAGATGATACCCGGCAAGTTGGGCAAGTTGGATCTGTTGTTATATCTTTCTCGGTGTCATTCTCATGATATGCGAACTGAACTTGGTGATTCTCCTACGCCCTAATTTACACCCCTCTCGTCGACCGTGATATCTGTTGTGTGCAAAAGTAACTAAACCTTGGACTGCCAGCGTCGAACCAAAACTCCCAGAAACAATTCGTTTCGAATTTGTAGCTCGAACTTGGTAGCCTATCGGGTTGCCTAGATCCAGCACATCTGACCGTACCTGCAGCTCGACTCCGACAGCTGACTTTCTCCAGCTTGTATCACCCAGTACTCGTCCCTTCCTCTCTCCCTCTCTCTTTGTTTCTAACCTGCTTCCCACGTGTCGACCACTCTCAATATCTATGGCATCCGAATAATCGAAGATGTTGTGAGTTTTCTAGCACCCCGCTCCGCTGAATGTGGAGTTGGGGATCAGAGCTTCCCCACTGGCGCTGAGCTCAGGTCCCCGCAGCGGAGCTCCATCATCATCCCTGTCCCAGTGAAACGTTCCATATGGTAGCTACGTACTGACATCAACACAGCTCCTCTCTTCCACAACATCCTCTCAAGTCTGTACAGTCAATTATCAAGAACACAATTATGGGCGGAGAAACCATTGAGACCGCGAAGCCTAAGAGCACCTATCCAAAGCTGTCCGACCATCCAGTCGGACAATGGATTCCAAACATCTACAAGGAGCGTATTGCTCAATTCTATGGTGGGGGGCAATATGAGGGCAAGAATCTGAGAGCGTATGCCATTTCACCTTTTCACAAACCGATGTTCTAGAAGCTGATTGTCGAATACAGAATGTTGGACGAGGGTGTTGCGTCCGGAACGCCACATGTCAAGCTCTCTGTCTGGGACGCTCCCGACCTCACTCGACCAACCTTCAAAGATGCCACCAGCCACACTTTCAAGAAGACATCAGTTGGAGAATGGTTTGGCCCATCTTGGTCGACCCATTGGTTCAAGGTGCAGCTTACCGTGCCATCCGAGCTATGCAAGAAAGAGTTACTCGAACTACACTGGGATGCGAACAATGAGGGGATGGTATGGACAGAGGACGGCAAGCCACTTCAGGGATTGACTGGAGGCGGAGAGCGAATAGAGTGGATTCTTCCAGACAAGTTCAGGGACGGAAAGGAGCACACTATCTATATCGAAATGGCCTGCAATGGCATGTTTGGAAATGCTCCCGGTGGAGACTCTATTCAACCTCCGGACCCAAACAAGTACTTCCAACTCAGTAAAGCAGACATTGTGGCTGTCAATAGTGAGGCTCGGCAATTATGGATTGATATTTGGATTATTGGAGACGCTGCCAGAGAGTTCCCCACCGATTCATGGGAGCAGCATAAAGCACTAAAGGTTGCTACCGCCATTATTGATGCCTTCGAACTGGGTAACCAGGATTCTATCATCAAAGGCCGCAAAATTGCACAAGATTACCTCGGCAAGAATGTCAGCTCGTCCAAGGTGTACGACACCGGAACTCAACCAATTGTCTATGGTATTGGCCACTGCCATATTGATACTTGCTGGCTCTGGCCGTGGGCGGAGACTAAGAGAAAAGTTGCCAGATCATGGTCAAATCAGTGCGATTTGATGGACCGCTATCCGGAACATCGGTTCAGTGTTTCGCAAGCCCAACAGTACAAGTGGCTTAAGCAATACTATCCCTACGTGTTTGATCGGGTCAAGGAGAAGGTCAAGAAAGGTCGCTTTCAACCTGTTGGAGGAAGTTGGGTCGAGCATGACACTAATATGCCAAGTGGTGAATCGCTTGTCCGTCAGTTTGTATACGGCCAAAGATTCTTCGAAAGCAACTTTGGGGAGAGATGCCGTACATTTTGGCTGCCTGATACCTTTGGTTACTCTAGTCAACTTCCACAACTGTGTAGGCTGGCTGGTATGACTCGCTTCTTCACCCAAAAGCTCAGCTGGAACAATATCAACAAATTTCCTCACACAACTTTCAATTGGGTATCACTTGATGGTAGTCAGGTCATTTGCCATATGGCTCCTTCTGAGACGTACACGGCTGAGGCGAACTTCGGAGATGTGAAGAGATCTGTAACTCAACACAAATCTATGGATCAGGACGAGACATCTCTTCTTGTATTCGGCAAGGGTGATGGCGGCGGTGGGCCAACTTGGCAGCATTTGGAGAAGCTCCGAAGATGTCGAGGCATGAGCGACACTGTTGGAATGCTACCCAGAGTCCACATGGGCGACTCTGTGGAAGACTTCTTCGACCGTCTTGAGAAGAAGGTTGAAGGTGGTCTAGACTTTGTTACCTGGTATGGCGAGCTTTACTTCGAATTGCACAGAGGCACATACACTACGCAAGCAAACAATAAGCGCAACAATCGGAAGTCGGAGATCATGCTTCGCAATGTTGAGTTGCTGGCAACTCTTGCAAGCATCAAGTCCGGATACAAATATCCCAAGGAAAAGATTGATGACATGTGGGAAGCTGTTCTATTGTGCCAGTTCCATGACTGTCTTCCTGGCAGTTCTATTGAAATGTGCTACGATGACAGTGACGAGGTAAGTTGGACTCCAGGATTTGAACTGAATAGAATGCTAACGTTGATGGAGCTCTACGCGAAAGTCTTCGAAACTGGTGAGAAGATTCTGAAAGAGCTGGAAGAACTTCTTGGTGTTCAGAGCATCGAACAGGCCAAGTCCGCTGAAAATCTGGTCGCCCTGAACACCATGCCATGGCACCGCCGAGAAGTCATCTCAATCGGTGATGGTAAGGCTGGAGTTGCATGTGGTGACGGCCAGTTGCTGAACATCAAGACTTTCAAGATTGCCGAAACTCCCGAGGTATCAGTAGAGGAGATCAAGAGTGGCGTCTTCGTCTTGCAAAATGATCAACTCCGAGTGCAGGTCGATGGCGGCTGCATTACTTCGCTGTACGACCGTAAGGCTGAGCGAGAAGTGATTGCGAAAGGGAAGAAGGGCAACCAACTGGTGATCTTTGACGACAAGCCCCTCTATTGGCAAGCTTGGGACGTTGAAGTTTACCATTTGGACTCTCGCAAGGAGTTGAAATCTGGTATAACTAAGATAGTTCAACAAGACGCTCATCAAGTCAGTGTCATGACTGAGACCAAGATCAGCGACAAGAGTTGGGCAAAGACATATATTACTCTGACCGCTGCATTCAAGGGCCAGCAGTCATATGTTGAGATGCACAGCGAGGTAGAGTGGCGCGAGGACATGAAGTTCTTGAAGGTTGAATTCCCAGTCGACGTCAGAAACACCGAGGCTTCATACGAGACTCAATATGGCATTGTCCGACGACCAACTCACTATAACACTACGTAAGTCTCCTTTATGCTTGACAAGAGTGCGTTCTAACCTTATACAGCTGGGACATGGCCAAGTTTGAGGTCTGTTGCCACAAATATGCAGATCTATCTGAGCATGGCTACGGTGTGTCTATTCTGAACGACAGCAAGTACGGTTTCGCTACCTGCGGCAACTTGATGCGCCTTTCTCTCCTCCGCGCCCCTAAGGCACCCGATGCACACGCAGACATGGGTCGTCACCACATCCGCTGGGCTATCCTTCCTCACCAAGGTGATCTTGGCTCGACTACTGTCCGCACTGCGTACAACTTCAATAATCCACTTAAACTTGCCCGATCTTCAAAGACTCTAGAAGCTTCAGCATTCAGCAGTCCTATCAAGGTCACGGGTAGCCCGTCCCTGATTCTGGACTGTGTAAAGAGAGGCGAGGACGACGAGGATGTCAGCAGAGGGGAACTTGCGAAGCGTAAAGGCAAGAGTGTGATCTTGCGTATTTATGACAGTTTGGGAGGCACAAGCAAAGGGACGATCGAGACTTCACTGGATGTGAAGAAGGTCTGGAGGACTAATATCTTGGAGGACGATGAGGAGGAATTCAAGGTCGAGAAGGGTAAGATTGATATCACACTCAGGCCATTCGAGGTGGCGACTTTCAGATTGCAGTTGTAGGTATCGAGGGGTTGATGAAGCATGCTTTGCATTACGGGATAATGAAAATAAATTAGGATGGTCTCACGTCTTGGATTACATATTTTTCTGCCCACCACTCAGTCAGCTCTCCAATGATACCTGGATAGCGAAGAGCACCACTTTCTACTTTCTGCAAACAGTCTTTAGTTGCCTGCCTGCTCAGCATGGGATTTGATGCCCCACGAGGCTTAGGCATACCCTGTAAATCCACTTTGCCCGGTGAGAACGGGAACGGGCCTCACGAAGTCACCCGAGGAGCCTATTTTAGAGCTTATTTCAGCGACAATTGACATCTTTGCTGTCGCTGACATGTTCTTTCATTTGTCCTAATACAAGTAAATCACGCTCCCCTGCCCCGACATATATTGAAAATCTGCAAAGTCATCACTCATCACTCAGCTGTTAGTCTAGCATTCAGGAACACGAAGTTGTACCCCTCGAGAGACATGCCGGGATGTCTAATTTAGGACGGAAGCAAGCAATGGAACGTCACGATGAGGGGAACACCACCTTCCCCATCGCGCACCCTGCTGACAGAACGCATACTGTACTCTTTGGACGGACCGGCGAATGGGATTTAGCAGAGAAGGAAGAGAGGGCTGAGTCGGCCTGCATTTGTACAACGTCGTTTACAAGAAAGCTGCAGGTTCGAAGGCTGAGCCGTAGATCTTCCCCTGCGGGTTCCTGACAAACGCATGCACTACGGGCCTAGCCGGCCCCCAAGCAGCCTCCATTTTGCGCTGGTTTCTCAATTAGACTGCGTATGGTTTTCTGCTCTAGCTTCATTTGAACCTTTCTTCGGAGATCGTTGCACCTCATCAGCAAGAGGAGAAGGCCCGGTGGGCCATATCTAGTCATTCGGCGCTTCTTCCTGGAGCAATTAGTCCTGGGGCCGAAGACTCCTCATGACAGTTACTGAATTGGGAGAGAGGTCAAGGATCCCACGCCTCACTCTACATTGCCGGTTATACATACCTCCTAAGCCTTGTGTTTGCTTAGGCTGGGGGTCAAAATACTGCATTCGAAATTGCCTCCTGTCCATCGAGTATATAAGATAGTCAGCACTCCCTGATATCTCCTCCACTTCACACGGGCCTCAAGTCAATTGTACAACACCATGAAGTTCCTCCTTAAGATTTCCTCCGCCCTTGGGCTCCTCTCACAAGCCGTCTCGGCTCAAAAAGCTGTCTTCGCTCATGTTGTCGTCGGTAACACAGCTGCTCACTCACAAGCCACATGGGCTCAGGATATCCTGCTCGCGAGGAATACTGGAATCGATGCTTTTGTTCTGAATATCGCTTATCCGGACGGCAACATTCCTGGTCAAGTCGCGAATGCTTTCGCGGCTGCTGAGGCTGCCGGTAGCGGCTTCAAACTGTTCTTTGCTTTCGATTATTTGGGAGGAGGTCAGGTTAGTACATTTTCCAACGTTCACCGAGTGGCTTGATCTAGAGCTCAGGTTGCAGCAACGCAGGTTCTTTCTGAAGTCGAGACCTAGCTAACATTGAGCAGAGATGGCCCTCGACTGGATCCAACTCCGTCGTATCATACCTGAACCAATACAAGAACAGCCCCGCTTACTTCCGTTATAATAATGCCCCGTTCGTATCAACTTTTGAAGGTGTAGATGACAGTAGGTTCCATTCTTAGTATCCTCAAAATGTTACATTCGCCTTAAAAGGACTAGGTCTGATTCATTTCTCCTAGTCAACCAATGGGCAGAAGGTGGACCGATTCGCTCTGCTGTAGGAGCAATCTATTTCGTACCAGACTGGTCCAGTCTAGGCCCCCAAAACTTCGCCTCTCACTTGAACAACGTACAAGGCGCCTTCAGTTGGGAGATGTGGCCCAACGGAGCCAGCAATAAGACTACAGACAGCGATTTCGCCTGGAAAGGCGCCATCCAAGGAAAGAGTTACATGATGGGCGTATCTCCCTGGTTCTTCCACTCGACCAACGGTGGTAAGAAATGGGTTTGGAGAGGTGATGATCTATGGGCAGATCGTTGGGCTCAGACCCTGCAAGTCAACCCTGAGTTTGTGCAGTACGTCTTCCGCCTGCTCGCTACTCCTGAAACATCTCGCTAATGACAAAACAAATAGAATCGTCACTTGGAACGATTTCGGCGAGTCTATGTATGTCGGACCTGTTCGTTTTGGCAGCGAGATCGCCTCGGGTGCTGAAGTGTATGTGGATGGACAGTCGCATGAGAGCTGGCTCGACTTCCTTCCTTATTACATCGCGACGTATAAAGGCCATCCATTCGACATCACTCGTGACCAGATGCAGTACTGGTATCGCACCCATCCAGCTGCAGCAGGGAGCACTTGCGGTGTAGTCGGCAACAATGCCGATCAAGGCCAGCAAGAGCTTTCTCCTAATGCTGTGCTGCAAGATGGTGTATTCTTCAGTGCCTTGCTCACCTCACCGGCCCAGGTTCATGTCCAGATTGGCAACAATCCTGTCACGGTCTACAACGGTAACTCTGGGATCAACCACTGGAGTCAGCCGTTCAATGGCCAAACTGGTGCACCGAAGTTCAGTGTTGTGAGGGGTGGAAGTACCACGGGGAGTGGGACTGGGAAAGCCATCACAGCGTCCACCACTTTGGCGAATGGTTGTTCGAATTACAACCCATGGGTGGGGAGCTTCTGATTCTCATGCTGTTGGCAAGCGAGCATTGAGATGAAGTAAACATACGCGTTGTACACAGGCGATGATCAACGCAGCATTCGAAACATTGATATTTTATTATTAAGTGGTAACCAGTCCTATTGACCCCAAACCTGTGTCAAATCATTTGTCCAAATAGTCCCATTTTTCACTTCCATTTTTACAGCCATTCTGCGACTCTACCATCTGCAACGACACAGTCAGCATGATTCATTTCCAAGAACCCTCAACCTCGAGCATAGGACTTACCAGGACTTTGGTCTGTAATCCCCACCACAACAATCCTTTTCTTCAAGCTCTCCCTCCTCTTCTCCTCCTTACTCGGTCCAACAACACTCTTTCCCACCTTCTCAAGAACCTCCTTACCCCTCATCACACCCTCCATAAAACCATGTTTCGGAGGCATTGGCGTCGCCGGCCCGTCAGCTCTCCTCGCTCCAGTCGTAATAACGTACTTCTTGCTACTCGGCGGACTCGGTCGACTTTTACTCGACGGTGATGTCGGGGACAGATGTTTGATCGTCGACGACACCCTCCGCTTGAATGTCCGCGTTGTAGAAGGCGACGGCATAGAATCTGCCTCCTCGTCTGCCTCCTCAACAGCACCTCCTCGCGCATGAAAAGGGAACGGACTTTTCAATGGATGTTTGACCCCGGTCCCGAATCTCTTTCTTCTGCTTCCGGACTTGGGTGGCTCGGGGAGTGGTGGGAGCGTGAGATGGTCGCTGTCCATGGTGAACATAGGACTTACTGGTGTGATTGTGTGTTTACTCTTGCTGGGAGAGCTGGATATTTTGGGGCTGTAGAGGCCCCATTCTAGTGAGCCTCGGGCTGCGCGGAGAAGGGATGGCTTTCTGTCTCTGGCGACGATTATGTGTTTTGGCTTTGCCCGTTGTTTCGCTTGTGGAGTGGAAGACTTGGATATCATAGATGGTGGCGAGAGAGCAAGAGCTGAAGTCACTTGATTGGAGTCTTTGTGGGCGCTCGAGTGGTCCTGATCAGATCCTGCATCGTATCGACGCCGTTCCTGAGCGAGAATTTCCGGGAATGTGGTTAATTCGTTTGAGTCTCTCGAATGCACACTTGTTGGGAAGCTGGGTAGTGGCAACGAGTCATCCTGGGATGGCCGTCGGTCCTGAGATAATACCTCTGTTTCTACCTGTGGGGATGGTAGCCCCGGTTGTATTTTTCGCTCGTCCAACTCAACATTTCTGTTGAGTCTATATATATTCGAGGGTTTTGAGCCCTGTTCGGAGATGTTGTAAATGGTTGATGTCAGTTGCTCGCCCTCTGAATGCGAGGATCGCGCGATTGATGTGCTCGAGTTCTTCGGGGATCCTGTTTGCTCATACCGGAAGCCAGCTTCAGCCTGGCTATAGAAACTGCCTGAGCTGTGTGAATATATGCTTCTTATAGGCGACTGTGGGAGTAGTGGATGAGCTTTCTGGGTTGGCGATAGCTGTTGATGCTCGATCGGGAGAGCCCGCTCGAATCTTGGGTCAAAGCCTGTAAGTTGAAGGATCTTTTGGGAGGACTTAGTCATTGGCGGTGTTCTTGTAGATAATTGAGACTGCTGTCCAAAAGTGAACGGCAGTGGCGAGTGTGATATTTGGAAAGTCGGTGACCGTGGTGATGGTATTGGTTGCGTGCTGATACTGAGCACTGTCTCCGGCACAGGTGAAGAAACTTCTTGATTCATCTTCTCCCGAGATCTGTTGGCATCAATCCATATCTGACTTCTTCGTGGGCTTTTATTAGGCACGCTTGGCGTGTTCTTTCCCTCAGTATTATTTGCAAAGCGAGGCGGCGACAGACGTGCTTCTGGAGGAATCGAGACATCCATGCCTGGTCGTGAGGACGAATTGGTCGTTTTCCTTGGTTGGAACGAGATGGGTCTGAATGGCATCGCAATTGATTCCATACTGCCTCTCTAGGGCAAATATATGCTCAGAAGGAGGACTCTCTTGCTTAGAAGACTCGATATTCCATGGCGAGAATCATACATATAGCTGCAAGCGAGAACACAACAAAGGAACGTATCATATGTACGAGTCGATGCGGACATTAAATTGCACTCTTTGTTCTGGATTGGGTAAGAGCCAATGGCTGAAGATGCAATTTATAGATGGCACTTTTCAAACAAAGAGCATTCTTGGATCACTCCACCTAGCCCGCAATGGAACATATGAAAACTGATATTGAGCTCATAGTGATTACATTTAGAAGCAAAAAATGAAAGAAGACTTCAATCGAAGAAACATATCAGCAGCGACCCCTACTTTCTGCCGAAAATGCTTGCCACAAGTTCTTCCACATCTTGCGTAGTCATACCAGTGATTCCCAGCACACTACAGGATATGATCAGCATATGCTATTCACAATTCGCAGGTCATTTCATGGAGCGCAAAATAAAACAGAGCAGACATAAGCAATCGACGGAGGAATACACTGACCTGTTGTGCACATGCTCGAATTTGTTGCCAAAGTCGGACGCAAAGATGGCCCGTTTCAAGAAGCCTAGCATCGTCAATGGACCAACCTCGTTCTTCTGAATCTGTGCCAGGGAATCTTTCTCCAACACTACAGTGTCCACTTGCTTCACGTCCCATTCTTCACCAGGCGTTAAAGCTTGAGCAAGCTTAAGCAGTTGATTCTGGGACACATCGATATCCTTCACCCAAATAGCTCGATCAGCGGTCTCGCGAGGATGTGTGAGAATCCGTCTCACTGCCTTGCCGACTGTGGACAAACGGCTAGTACTGAATAGTTGGTTTCCATCGTCATAAATCTCCGCCTTGCGCTCCTTGAAATTGAGATACAGTCCGTTTCTCAAGCCCCAATCAAGAAAGGGACCATTGTACACGAGAGTGTAGCTGAGGACACCCTTTACAGCCAACGAGTCAAGGTACTCCTCCATTTCGACCTTAGCTGCAAATACAGGAAGCGTCCTCGTCTTTGGGTTTTTGAGATCACATCCGAATTCGGAAGGGATGACTCGCTTCACGCCGGCCTTCACGGCAGCGTCGATGAGAAGCTTCTGGGAAGGAATTGCTAGAGTCGCTACGGCTGACACTAGAGCATCTTGACCTGACAGAGCAGCCGTCAAAGACTCAAGATCTGCATAGTCAACCTTGACAACTTGGACGTCAGGGGGAAATCTGTGACTGCTTGATTGGCGTGTCAAGACCGTGATATCGAAGAGTTTGGATTCAAGAAGTTCTTTGAGTAAGGCAGCGCCGAGATTGCCAGAAGCCTTTGTAAAATTAGAGCTTGAACTTGAGAGCTAGCAGATAGAGGTACTCACCCCTGCGAATGCGACTTTCTTGATGCTGATATCGTAAGGCATTTTTACGTGATATGAAGCTGTCGAGTATGAGAAAAGAATGGAGAACAAGTTGAACACGGAGGAAGCCCCAGATCAGGTCACCTTATATACCATGGGGAACAACATATAGTACCGAGAAAGCCATATCCGGGGTAATGGGGGAGTCGACTTCCCCTCACCCGTAAAATGAGGTGATGTTGAACACGCGAGAAATGCTTGTACCTTGACAATGGCTTCCCAAGACCAATCGATACTGTGGGGAAAATTGTAGTACATGGCAAGAACCTCAGATTACTGCCAAAGAGCCACTGGGCTTAACAGTCATTCAGCTTCTTGCTGCATTACCATGAGTGTATTGATCACGGAGAGACAGAGTACTGTCGACTCTACCCATTACACTCTGTCAACAACCCAACACACAAGTATCTGCAAGAGTCGAGAATCGGAAATGGTCCCAAAATTGGAGTCCTCACGGGGCCTTCGCTGGTCATTGTCTGGGCTTTCTAGGTACTCTGAACGTCTCTGGAAAACCATTCGTCTGGCCGTAAGCTGAAGCATGGCATCATAGTGGTGTGAATATGTGGCGGAAGAGAAGCATCAGGAGATCTCGTTGCCGCTTCTTTCCGCACGGGGCATTGGCTGACAAAGAGCACGCTACTGTAAATATCCCCTCCGTGCCCATTCCCCAGCCACCCAAGAACATCAAGAAATAATCATCTCTCCGAATCTTCAAAGGGTGGAAGGTATGGGAGCCATGGACGATAAGAAGCTCCCAATCTATCTCGCCTCATATGCAAGACAGAAAGTCGAGTGTTCGCTCCAATCAAGACTCTTTTCGGGACGTGTGGATCAAGAAGTGCAGCTCGTGGAACTGGTTGTATCGTTTTATATTCTTTATGTATCTCGTCTCTAATATACTTACTGCTTGTTACCGTTCCGTATCCGTTTTGCAATCATGCGTCGTCTTTGCAACTTTCACCTGCTGCTCTCCTTAGAAAGCCTGCTACTTTCCCTGGCATTGCCAAGTGAGGGCTGTGAGAAACAAAAAGTTGTTCCGTCTTGATGTCTCCGCCTTCCCTCTTGATTGTTGCTATCATTGATTCTTGTAGCTCAAGAGGAAGAGGCTTGTCGTTTTCGCATACCAAATATGATGTTGGAATCATCTTCCAGGCTGCTGATTTCGTCTTCGTCATGAAAGTTGCGAGTGACTGAACTCTCAGCTTGGACACCCACTCGTCGGCCTCGTCAGAGGGAAGGTCATGATAGAAAACATCCTTGTTGATCTCGTCTGGGAATTTGAGATTTCCGTCCTGTGCATAATCATGAGCAATGTCTTTCGTCCACATTCAATATTAACACTTACAGCATCCGGTATCCATATCGGTAATGGTCCGCCCAAAACATCCGAAACGCTGGTATCTTCAGGAAGGATGAAAGACGTAACGAAGGCCAGTCGCACTACTCCTCCAACTTTCCCGTCACGCTGTCTTTCTGCCTTACTCAGACCATCAAGAGCGCTACAGGCCGGAACTCCTCCCCAGCTATGGGCGGAGACAATAACATCAGACCCAGTATCAATCTCCTTGAGGACGGCAGCTCTGACTGCAGCGATATCATCATCAAGCGATTGTACTGCCGGTACGTTTCCTGTGCCTGGGAAAGAGAAAGTCACGCACTTATAGCCAATTGGCTCAAGGATGCTGATGACCTTGCCGAAGAAGCTGGGGTTATGCCAAGCTCCATGGCAGAAGACTATCGTTGGCTTAGGCATTCTGGAGGATTGGTCGTACCTTTTGAGAAGGGAAAATTCTGAGACGATGATGGAATGAAAAATGTGATCGATTTTTTGCTCGGCTTGAGGAGAGATCAAGGAGTGTCAGTGACTTTATAGATTTGGTGGTGAATGTGAGATCTTGGGATACAAATGCTTTACAATCGGGACCGCTACAGCTCTCAAGCCGAGCATCACTGAGCCAGCGGGCCAGCTAGCCCAAAGTGGGCACTTCGTGATGTCTTTTCAGAGCCAATGACAAGTAGATCCAGCAAGTCATATGTGACATGTTGAAGGAACTCCGTGTCTGATGCCACGCCATGCTATGCAATCGGCCACTTGGTAATCCGCGGCGAGATAATCGTAATTTCATCCTTCTAGCTCCCGAAGCCGAGCACTCTCTAGGCAATAGCAGTCTTTCCAATACGCGCAAGTCCTACTTCAGAGCTGAGAACATCTCGTCAGATATTGGTCTTGGCGGGCGATTTAAGCTTGATTTATCTGACCCGCGGAGGAAGATCTCGGTCTTGAGACTTCTTAGGGGCAAGCTTAAGATCCAAATAAGATACTGGTGCGAGAGCAGTACGATAGAGCCAATCGTTGACACTCTATCTTGCTTAGCCCCTATTATACAGGACTCGCTTCAACTAGATTAGTGCTGACAACACTCGCCATGCCAAGCCAAAGACAACTTTGACAACCTGTCCGATCCCGAGCATCTGTCGAGCGCAGCGACAGAACGGTCTCCTCGAATCTTCGAAAACTGTATCATGGATCATATTATGTACTTTCATTCCAATCCAGTGCCCCAGAGAGCACATAAGAAATCCACAGCTGGCTGCAGAGCCTGCAAAGTCCGAAAAGTGAAGGTTGGAGCTTCTCCTCGTGGTCGACTCCATGTTGCGTGCAGGCTGATCCATTCTAGTGCGATGAACAGAAACCTGCGTGTAAAAGGTGTCAAGTACATTTCAAGAATATCACGAGTTGTGATTATGACTCTTCAAGACCAAGAGGAAATGGCCAGGCGAGAGTTACAGGGCAAGTCAAGGCTCGCGAGCCAGTGAATTGTACACTACCGAAGAGCACCTCACAACAAAGGCTAAGCGCATTATCGGAGGACGATGAACTCTTGAGTGGAAATGTAAAAGCAAAACGCAGTTTGAGTTGTTCCCAATATTTTGCTTCGAATTTCGCATGTTGCAAATGTCCTTGCCATCAGCCTGGTATACCTCCTCCCATTATAATGCATTGATCAACACTGAAATTGCTTCCGTAGAGTTTACAGATATGCTTCTTGATGCGGTGTTTGGTATATGTAGAATATGTGGCGATCTTCCGAAACTCTCACCCTACACCAAAGAATGTAACCCTGTCGTGTCTGACGCTCTCCTCATGGCGGGAAAGATAGATCCCTTCCAAGTACTCCCTGCAGAGAGCACTCCACGTGTTCACGCATTGATGCACCATTGTACGTCCTGCGCCTGGAAGCACTTACTTCTGCTAATATCGAGTTGAGGGAATACAACCCTAGCTCTTTTCCCGACCCGGATCCACTCCCAATACTGCACCAATCCTCTATGGCTATCAGCAGCCATCGCCAATCCCACCCTTTTCAACACGACACTGTATGTGGCAGCTGTTCATGATGCCGGTCTCCGCGGCTGTAGAGATACAGTCGAGTCACTGTTCTACAAAGCTCAGACAATTCGAGTATTGAACGAAGCTCTGCGTAATCCTGCTCAGGCAGTGAACGACGAGACACTTTCGGCCGTTCTGCTGCTCACTCACATTGTGGTAAGCTTTCTCACAGAACCTCGTTACCTTGGTCGATAGCATGAAAGACTCTCATGAACGAACTGACCGTTTCTTTTAGAGCATCATCGGCGAACCAGAAGAAGTCGAGACCCATCTCAACGGCCTCCGACAAATGATCAATCTTCGGGGTGGAATCCAAACCTTCTCGGTGGCAGGTGTATTCATGCACATGCTCTGCACCACCAATCACTTGACAGCTGTAATCTCAGAGTCCGAGGCTCTACAACCGGTCTCCCCACCGTACACGCCATCTCCGAGCAATCCATCTCTATCTGACCCCATACACGAATCGCCATTGCTGAAAATCTTCGCCATATCCTCTGGCTTTCATTCAACGGTGGTTGAAATTCTGTATGAAATGCGGTGTCTACAGCCTGTGCTTGATGCTTTCACAAGCAAGCTGCTACCACATTTAAGGCAGTCCTTTGCGAATTTGATGAAGACTATTGAGCAGATGTGTCGGATTAGCGACGACGAAGATGATGCTTGGAGGATATCATCAGGGACAGTGGGACTGTAGGATGGTAGTATCGAGGCTTGTTGACCCGAGGACTACCTTAAGTAGCGAGGTAGTTGAACTCGAGGCTGTAAGATTTTTTGATTTTCAGGTCACTGCTGCCTTCCGGCTGTACTGATCACCTTTTCACAGCAAGACACACCTTGGACAAACAGATCGAAACGTATCGGTATCGATGCCCGAAAAATTTCTTCCTCCTTCTGGCATGCTTGACTAGCTCGTCGTCTAAGTCTATGTTTACCACCTACTTATAATCAATTATCTTCACCAGCAAGGATCTTGAAGCCTTGTAGCAAATCATCTCTCAGATCCTCCCATCCCTCAAGCCCAATACTAACTCGTAGAAGAGTAGTATCGACCTTCGAGTCCGTCATTGAGCGCCACTCAATCAAGCTTTCCACACCACCCAAGCTAGTAGCGTGATGAAACAGTTTCAGGGTGCTCGGTAAGCGTCGAGCGAGGTTCATCTCCTTCAAGTAGATAGAGAAGACTGGCCCAAATCCATTCGGCATCTGCTTCGTCAACCACCCATCCTTGATATCTTCAGCCTGCAAGCTAGCATGCTCGATCTTAGCCACCACCTTCCGTATGATTTCGGGGTCCTTCGAGTCACCGTCTTTCTCGGGATGCAGTGCATCATCCAACCAAGCCACCAACTTCGCAGTGTTGGCAGCCTGTCTCTCAACCCGCACCTCCAAAGTGCGCACACTTCGGATGCCTAGCCACCCCTCCATGTTCCCCATCACATTACCGATGAATTGCCTCTCAGCAAATAACTTCTCGAACCAACCTTCTCGCTTCGGATTCACAGCCAGAATACCACAAAGCATGTCAGAGTGACCACCAACATACTTCGTCCCACTATGCATAACGATATCAGCTCCCCACAGGAACGGATCTTGCAAAGGGGGCGGTCCGAACGTAGCATCAACGGTGAGGAAAGCACCCCTTGCATGAGCCTTCTCGGCGAAAGCCTTCAAGTTGTACGCTGTACCAGTAGGATTCAGTGGTGTCTCGACATGCACGATATCACCGGGTTGGAGATCCTCAGGTGAGCAATCCAAAGGGATCTTTTTGACCCCTGTGAGCTTCTGGTGGATGCCAATGACACCGTGACAGCCGTGGTAGCCTTCTCCAATGGAGATTTGCTTAGGGTTAAGGAAGACGAGTAAGGCATGAAAGGCGCTTAGACCAGAACCATAGGTCAAAGTTGGTCCTTTAAGGATGTCTGAGAGGATGGCTTCAAAACGAGTGGTGTTTGGTGCAGTATAGCGAGAGTAGATATGACCCTCGTAACTCTCTCCAGGCTGTGATGTTTCGGTTAGCTGTTTTGCCACTTTCTACTCGAGATGATGATACTTACCTGGCGCTCTGACCAAGCTTTCAAGTTCTCTGGATTCTTATCATATCGAAAGGTCGTTGAGACATGCATTGGTGGAGCAACATCCGTGCCTTGGTTCAGGTAGTCATCTGCGTGGATTGTCTTGGATGAGAGTGAGAGCTTCGAGAGGCCATGATCAGTGCTGTGATCTTCGTTGTTCTCGGGACTGAGACCATTAACTGTCGAGGGCGCCATGATTACGGTAGTGACTATTGAGAGGAAGTATGTTACATAAATTGGAGACGATCGGAATCATAAATGTCGTGGGATAAGTTGTAGTGGAGTCACAATTGCGCCTTGCTGGCGACAAGTGGGGAGCTCACTAGCGTCCGGCGTCGGGCCAACATCCTCTCCCCTTTTCTGGTTTATACAACCTCGCTTCACTCTTGCTGGTAACAACAAACCGTAACTGACCTCGGAGCTCCAGTGTTTGAGATTCAATGTTTGCGATCACCACCTATCTGACGAACGATCTGCGACTGACCGCTCGAACAGTCTGTCAGTAGTGAAATAATTCAATGATTTGGAAAGATCAAACCACTGCTGCTACATTGGTTTGGCGGGACATTAGGACTAGGATCTAACTTCAAAGGCCTATGTTCTTCTCTTTCGATCGACTTTGTAGATGATTCTCTTCATTCCTATGTCAAGCTATCTAAGGCAAATGGGTATCTTGTAAATGCTACAGCAGCTAAACGCCAAATTCCAGCCAGTTTATCTGCTCATCATATATCACCATGCATGCTCCAAGCAAGAGCCATGCAGCTACTGGACATTGATCAAGCTGTCGAATGCATACTCAGCCGTACATGCTTTGCCAGGATATTTTTCCATCCAATTCTCAACAGCAGCTTGAATTTTGCTTGCCACCAACTTTGCCTCAGCAGAGGTCATCGACAGCCCTACAGCCTGCTTCCCTCTATCAACATACACGTCGTGAACCTTGGACTTGTCAAAAGCAGTCTGAACTGCACCCACATCAACAGGCCACCTCATCTTCAATCTGTGCAACATCTCTGCTTCTGGAATCCTCTCCAAAGGAAGACGGGTGGATTTGGCCCGCATAGGTCTCGAAGGTCCGCCAGGTATAGATGGCTGCATAGATTTTTGTCGTCTCATCAAATATGCTCTAGGATCACCATCTGGCAAGGATGTCTTGAATATTGCCTCCGCACCATCATCGCCAATGGTAGCCTCTTTTCTGGCTTCGAGATTGGCGATTGCAGCATTGTAACGGTTCTTGTGTGGTGAGGACCTGATAAAGGCGTCTGCTGCATCACGTTCCAAGTCCTTACCTTGAGCCTGAGGCCGGCGGCGTCTCACGATAGCGGTAGAGATATCCGATTCTGCCTCGGCACGAGTAGCTAGAATTTCCTTTCGACGTTGACGAGTAGCATCTTCCTTGCGGCGTTCAAAATCCATCGCCCAAGCGAGTTCGTCACTTGGATCCGGATCAAGGCTGGCTGGTGTGCAGTCCTTTTCAGCTGGTGCTGGGTAGATTATGCCCCCTGTTAGCGTTGTTTGACGTAGTCCATCCCTCGGCATGGCATGGTCAACGGCCATCATAGGAGGAACAAATGGCTTATTCACCCTCTTCGACCTGTCCGAGCCACTGTGCTGAGAAATTCTGTGTGCTGGTCCTTCGAGCACATCTCTGGCACTGTTGAAGTCATTTCTGCGCCTGAAAACCTCGGAATCATCACCAAGCAACAGTTCATCATCAGAGTAAGTTAAAGGCGGGCGCCGAATAGTCGTAGCGGGGGCCAGATCATCCGACCCATTTGGCGGCTCGTGAGACGAAGAAGAGGTATGGTGTAGAGCCAAGGTTTGGATGTCGTCGCTGTTGATAAGATAGGGAGGTCTAGTCGTTCTCGTGGGAAAGCGCGAGTCAACATCTGCACTTACAGGGTCGGATGACATTTGGGGTGTCGGAAGATAATTTATTGTGGACGGAAGAGCTGTGCTAACGGGGGCTGCAACTGCTGACGTAGGCGAAACAGATATGGGTTTCGGCCGAACAGGTGCGTTCATTTTAGAAATGATCCATGGATTCAAAGGTTTTGCCGGGCCAGCGAAACTTTCTGCAACGTCTTGTTGCGGCTGTCTTGATTTTTGAAATGAGCGACCCGACCACTGAGGATCTTCAACGTCTTCGCTGAGATCCTTTGACATGTCAACGATCCATTTCCGTCCTTCAATCCTTTCTGGATCTTCGTTAACTTCATCGGTTGAAGGGTCCAGGGCCCCATCAGTACTGGTCATCGAGGCCTGTGCCGGGGTCTTGGGACCAACATTCTCCTGAAGCTGGACGGAATACACATGCTCGCTAGAGCTGGGTGGTTCTCCGCCACCCTTATTCCGAGCCATCAAGAGCTCGAACTTATCGGGATCTCCATCGGACGTCTCTGGTGTGGTTGTGATAGACGAAGCTGAGGGTACGCCGTATATATCCTTGAACAACTGCTCAATAGACTCTAACACAAGAGACTCACTTTGAAAAATGACATCATCTTTCGCAGGCTCAACATTTGGATCGTAGCTTGATACAGGGCACTTGATGTTCAGCCGAAGGAAAGGGTCCTTGAATTTCTCTTCGCCTTCCAGAATAGATCCTTTGGCGTAGTATTTGAAGATGCTCACAAGCTTCCTCATGGTGCCTTTGTCGTGTGAAACTGGTCTCGAATCAACTGAGATATACTGGCCATGTCCTATGATGCTTGCCTTTGGTTTTGGCGTAAATACTTCGACTAAGAATTGATCGGATCCAGAGTCGATGGGATCGTTGACTTGGGTTGACTTCGAATCACCGCGCTCTTGTAATGCATCAAATTGAAAGGATTTATCCGAGAAGACCAGCGACTTCTCGATACACTGAGCTGCTGCGTCTCGTCCGATGATCTGTGAGGCGGCCTCTTTCATTCCATCGTTAGGACGTGGAGTAAATGACCAAGAACCCTTCCCTCCATTGGCTACTTTCAGGCAGAATCTGACCCGGGGACGGGCGAAGGCATATGATTGCAGAAGCTCTTTGATCCTTTTCAGTGTCTTTGCTGATTCTTTCAGGGCGGTCTGCTTCCTGACAGGGAGATTGTACAGAAATTTGGTTACAGAGACTTTTGTCCCGACCGGATGAGATGTTCGGTTCTGATTTGCAATGCCACCGGGAGCTTTCAGCTGGACAAAGGTCGCCACTCCTTCTCCTTCAGTCCTGGTAGTCACCGAAACCAGTCCGAGTTGCACAGCACTTGCGAGAGCCTCCCCCCGGAACCCCAGACTAATACCCCCAATGGACTTCAATTCTGCAAATGACCTCAATTTGCTGGTGTGTCCACGCCTGCCAAGAGCGTCAAGGTCTTGTTGGGGAATACCGTGACCATTGTCTCGGACTTCGATCTTATCAAGCGTATTTGGAGAGATAAGGACATCAATCGACGTAGCTCTAGCATCAAGGGCGTTGTCAATGAGTTCTTTGACAAGAGATGTGGGAGTAGTGAGAGCTTGTGCTGAGCCAAGCAGGTGAATGGTTGCATCCGGAAGAGCTGTGATCGCCATATCAAGACTGAGGCTCATCCAGTGACTCGGATAATATCATGAGCTCCGTTCAGGAGAAATTGAAAGGCATCGATGATGAAATGCGCTCTCGATGAGCTTGTTGAAGCAGTAGAAGATCACAGCCTCGCATGAAATGACCCCGCGAGGCTGCGGGAGGCAGAGTGACCTGAAGAAGGCCACGCAAGGGATGAGCTGACAATGTGACAACCGGCTATGTGAAATGGTCCTTACTATGATGCTCCAATGACAGTATATGAGGGTTAGGATGGACGATAGAGACGATGGGATACTTGATGATGTAGATGTCTTTGAATGAAAATGAAATTGAGAGTTGATCCAGGGACACAGCAGGCTACGGCTACCTACCTAGGAAACGATAATGATCCTGGCTAGTGTTATTTTGGCGAGGCTAGCACCGCTAGCATCCCTGTATCCCTCCTGCCCTCCTGCCAGGCGAGCCAACCAATGCCTGTGACGGTCGGGCGAGGGCGGCCAGTTGACTTGACTCACAAAAGGCCGGGTCATAATATTAAACTGCAATTGAAGTTGAGTTGAGATATCTCTCACCACCCACAAATTTCCACTGTTCTCTACCAACGCTCCCAGAACTTCTCAATTGTTTCAACCAGTCGCCAGCACGACGTCGAAGCTTCTATCCAGAGCGCTCTGGGTGCGCAGGTCGCCATACAGATTTACATTCAATTATCCTCTTGCCAGAATGGCTACCAACGCTGCGTCGCATAATCCAAGTAAGGCACAGCGCAATTGCTTTCTTCTGGGGAAAACTGCTGACGAACTCCTTTCAAAGTCGGCGAGGAGACGGGTCCTGTTTCCGGAAAACCTCTGCCTGTATCGCAGGAGACCAAAGCTGCACTCGCAGATGCAACAAATTCGAGCCCTATCGGCACTCACGTCGCGGGGCAAGATGCGGGCAGCAAAGCTGGGACTGCGGGTGCCGGCACAAAAGTGAAGAGCGAGAAAGAGCGTATGTACGCTCATACCATCTAAAGGATGTATGCTCGTGGACTCAGCTAACCGGTACCGCAGTGGAGAGGGAACGAAAGAAGGCGGAAAAGCAGGCGAAATTTGACCAGAAGAAGGCCAAAGCCGCAACTGCCGCGCCAACAACCAGCAAGACGAAGGAGAAGAAGGCCAATGCAAGCAAGAAGGCGGACGAGGGTATACTGCCTCCATACGTCGAGGATACCCCGTTCGGTGAGAAGAAAATCATCAAATCGTTCGATGACCCCCAGTACAAGGCATACAATCCCACGGCTGTCGAATCAGCATGGTACTCGTGGTGGGAGAAGGAAGGATTTTTCAAGCCAGAATTTACAGCAGATGGCAAGGTCAAGCCCGAAGGATCTTTCGTTATCGTCGAGCCACCCCCAAACGTCACCGGTGCTCTTCACATGGGCCATGCGCTGGGAAATGCCCTTCAGGATGTTATGATTCGCTTCAACCGTATGCACGGTAAGACGACGCTTTGGCTCCCTGGCTGTGATCATGCTGGTATTTCAACTCAGAACGTTGTCGAAAATATGTTGTGGCGGCGTGAAGGCAAGACTCGGCACGATCTGGGCAGACCAAAATTTGTGGAAACTGTTTGGGATTGGAAGACCGAATACCATCAGAAGATCAATGCCGTTCTCCGAAGAATGGGAGGTTCGATGGACTGGACTCGCGAAGCATTTACCATGAACGAGAACTTCTCAGCTGCTGTTACAGAGACATTCGTCAGTCTTCACGAGGAAGGTATCATTTACAGAGAAAATCGTCTTGTAAATTGGTGCACGAAGCTCAACACGTCTCTCTCCAACCTGGAGGTCAGCAACAAGGAGCTTACTGGACGAACTTTGCTTGATGTTCCTGGCTACGATAAGAAGGTCGAATTCGGTATCATCGTCCACTTCAAATATGAGATTGAAGGTACGGATGAGAAGATTGAAGTGGCAACCACTCGTCCAGAGACCATGCTTGGAGATACTGGTGTCGCTGTACATCCCGATGATGAGCGATACAAGCACCTCGTTGGCAAGAACGCCATTCATCCTTTCATACCGGGCCGGAAGATGCCTATTGTTGCCGACTCTTATGTCGAGAAGGACTTTGGTACTGGTGCCGTCAAGATTACCCCTGCCCATGATCCAAATGATTTTGCTCTAGGCACCCGTCACAATCTAGAACGCATCAACATCCTCACTGATGATGGATTCATGAATGAGAATGCTGGCCCTTACGCTGGACAGAAGCGATTCGATGTCCGATATACCATCCAGGAGGATTTGAAGAAAGCTGGCCTATACGTAGACAAGAAGGACAACGCCATGACTGTTCCGCTCTGCGAAAAGTCGAAGGATGTTATCGAGCCGCTTTTGAAGCCACAATGGTGGATGAAGATGACGGATATGGCAGCTGCAGCTCTTGATGTCGTCAAGTCCGGCGAGATTAAGATCTTGCCAGAAACCGCCGAGAAGAGCTACATTCGCTGGATGACAGACGTAAATGATTGGTGCTTGTCAAGACAGCTGTGGTGGGGTCACCAAGCACCAATGTACTTTGCGCAAATTGAGGGCGAAGAGCACGACGAAGCTAATGGCAGCCTATGGTTTGCAGGTCGTACGGAGGAAGAAGCACAGGCCAAAGCAAACAAGGCTCTTTCCGGCAAGAAATTCACGCTGAAGAGAGACGAGGACGTTTTAGATACTTGGTTTTCGTCTGGCCTGTGGCCGTTTGCTACAATGGGATGGCCTAACAAGACACACGATCTTGAAACGCTATTCCCAACATCGGTGTTGGAGACTGGATGGGATATTTTGTTCTTCTGGATCGCCCGTATGATCATGTTCAGTCTCAAACTCACTGGCAAGGTTCCGTTTACGGAAGTCTACTGCCATTCCCTGGTGCGCGATTCTGAGGGTAGAAAGATGTCAAAGTCTCTGGGCAATGTCATCGATCCTCAAGATTTCATTGAAGGATGTTCCCTCGAGGACTTGCACAAGAAACTTCTGAGCGGCAACCTCGCCCCAAATGAGGTAGAAAGAGCCACAAAGTATCAGAAGACTGCTTTTCCGGACGGGATTCCGCAGTGCGGAACAGATGCACTACGATTCGCACTTGTTTCATATTCCACCGGGTCTGGTGATATTCTTTTCGATGTCAAGGTTATTCACGCCTATCGCAAGTTCTGCAACAAGATCTACCAAGCAACCAAGTTCGTCCTGGGAAAATTACCTGCAGACTTTGCCCCCTACAAGACCGCAAAGCTGACCGGCAAAGAGTCTCTGGCCGAGCTCTGGATCTTGCACAAGATGACTATCGCCGCAAAGGACATCAATGTAGCAATCAACGACCGCGAATTCCAGAAGTCTACGTCCGTTGTATACCAGTTCTGGTACAACCAGCTCTGTGATGTGTACATTGAGAATTCGAAGGCTATTCTCCAAGACGGTAGCGAGAAAGAGAAGCTCTCAGCCCTCAACACTCTTTACACAGCTCTCGAGGGTGCATTAACCATGATCCATCCATTCATGCCTTTCTTGACCGAGGAATTATGGCAGCGCCTTCCTCGCCGCCCAGAGGATAAAACCCCCAGCATCGGGCTGGCAAGATACCCTGTCTATGACAAGTCGCTGGACCGCCCAGATTCCGAAGCTGCTTATGAGCTTGTTCTCGACATTTCCCGCGGTGTCCGCTCGCTCATGGCTGAGTACTCACTGAAGGACGAAGCTAAAGGTTCGCTTAACCGACCCCTGAAATCAACATCGCTTGCTAACATAATTACAGTTTACATTCAATCCACCGATACCACCTCTCACAGCACCATAACCGCGCAAATTCAGTCCATCAAGTCTCTCTCCGGCAAAGGCGTCTCATCAATAGAGGTCCTCTCGACTACCGACTCCCGCCCCGCAGGCTGCGTCGTCTTCTCCGTATCCTCCACCACTGCTGTCTTCCTGCACGTCAAGGGGCGTGTCGATATAGACGGCGAAATCGCCAAGGCTGCAAAGAAGCTCGATAAAACCAAGGTTGGTATCGAGAAGCAGAAGAAGATCTTGAATGATGAGGGTTACAAGGAGAAGGTCAGTAAGGAGTTGCAGGAGATTGAGTTGAAGAAGCTGGCAGATCTTGAGACGGAGGCCAAAGCTTTCGAGGAGACTATCAAGCAGTTTGAGGTGCTGAAGATGGAGTAGACGGCAGAACAGTAGGAAGTCGTACATTTGCCGAGCTTCGCTCGTGATTGTCTTGTGCATGTCCCAAAAAAAGACATGAATGTAGTTTCTATTACAGAGAAAAAGTTCCCTCTGAATATGCCGAATAGGTCACTCAAGATACGACAGCATCTCACCGTGCCTGCGCATGATTAGGCATGCTGTCAAGAGGAGTCCTGCAAATCGATAACCAACTTGGACAGAAATCAACCCAAGTGCTTCTCATCATGCATTCCTTCGTGCTGAAGTCTATGCTTCTATGTCAAATACAACATGCTTCTTAACGCCCACCAACCATTCGCCCTAACACCGTAACCCAAAGATAGTCTGACCGCCCGCTCCTATGCCCCTTCAGTCTTTCGCTGTCCTCTGTATCCTGGGCTCCTCCTCCAGATCCCCACTCGCAAATACATCATCGTCATCCGTAAAATCGTCACGGTATGCACCATCTCTTTCTCCATCATTTTCCCATAGTGAAATGTCGTCATCTCCCATCAATGCAACAGCATCCGTGTCTTCTATCCCATCCAAATCGCTGTACCCTCTTTGGCTATTTCCAACAACTAGCGCCCCCTCGGCAGTCCCTGCCTCCAAAGCCTCGATCTCGAGTTCTTTTGCTCGTGCCATCGTTCTCTGATAGATGATGAACCCGACAGTGGCGCCCAAAATAGCACCAAAAGCTATACTTGCGTAATTTATAGCCTTTGTCTTTGCATCCATTTTGCCTCCATTCTCGGCAATGCTGGCTAATCTGCTTCCGATGAAAACATGGATGAGCAGTTTGGGACTCGTAATTGCCGTTGCAAGTGCGAAAGAAAGCGGGTGGACGGTTGGAAAGGTCGATATCGCCGCATTGGACAAGCTATATGGCAACGGACACAACCGGATCATGCACAAAATCTTGATCCCATCATGCTTCAGCGTGAGAGCCAAAGCCTCAAACCGTTTATCCTGTCCTACCAACTTATTCACATATTTTGACAGGACGGTTCTCGATGCTAGGAAAGCAGCCGTCGAGCCAGCGACTGTAGCTGATGCGACGATGAACCAGCCATTCGGGAACCCATACACGAAGCCTGCTATAGTGATGGTCGTGCTGTAGCCTATCAGAGGCGGAAAAGAGCTTATGAACGTCAACAGCCAGAGAATGGTCCACCCTCCTCGCACACTATGCCACTTCTTAGCCGCCGGGGCGAGGTATCCAAAGATGCGCTCATTGTAGATCATGAAGAGGACGAGGCCGACATTGACGACGATCAGTGCTGTCACTGCGGCCACTCGCTGGGCTACGGACAGTGCGAGGAATGTCTTGATCACTTTTCGTTGGACTTTCGAAGCGGAGGACAGGATCTTGGCTTGGTAGGACTGGTTCTGGTTGCTTCGGAGGGAATAGGGAGAGGAATGCGAGCGGTGGCGCCCGGTGGAGAGACGGCGAGACCATGGTGGTCGGATAACTTGTCTTTCTGGTGAAGGCGACCCGATGGGGGATATGGGAAGTGCGAGAGCTTTCGCCGTACTGCTGTAGTCTGCGGGCATGGCGATAGTTGTCGACGAGGCGGATGTGGAGGGCTTAGGTGGGTTGTGGACGATTGTTGGAGGTATTGGGTGGAAATCGTGACTCGAAATCACATCTGCGAATTCATCGAGCTTAGGAACATAGGCAGAGTTGAGGATTTCGTGGTTGTTGGTGTTTATTGTTTGAAGTGAGGAGTGAGAAGTAAGAAGTGGTGGGTCTGAGGCTATGCTTGAAACGAACTGTCCCCAAGAGCATAAAGTTGCAGAATACGAGAACGGTTGAGATGCAATATATCCTTCTTATGGTTCTGAGAGATAGATTCTAGACAATCCTTTGGGACAGATAGGTGCAGTGGTAAATACATCTCCAGCTTAATACCTACATGCGATCCTGTACATTGCCCCAGCCCCAGCTTGGGTGACGTAAATAAAGCCGTCTTTAGCTACCTTCACGGCGATTACGAAGCCCCGACATTCCACATGACTTTGATAAACAGCTGCGATGGAGGTTTAGCAAAGGAGAATCCTGGACAAGGGCCTTAAAGACGCACAAATTTTTTGAAGTTCCATCTCTGGTAAATACAGTACCATTCTACAGAGCGATGTAGAGGGCAACTGAATGCCTTCGGTCACTTTGGCATGTTCCATTCCAGGTTCAGACCAATGCCCGGAGCAGCTCTGGGGGGGCTCTCTAAATAGGACTAGCCAATCAAGTGCCCGGAACGGTCTCCCCAGATCTCGTCTGGGATCCTCATCCACTCACTCGGTCCTCTCACAGTCCAGTAGTCCAGCCTCACCTGAAGCCCGCCTCGATCCCCTTCCTTTCTATCATCGACTTCATTTTACCCGCACCGCATCGCACCGCACCGCACCGCACCGCACCGCACTACACCGTCGCTCCCCATGTTAGCTCCAAATTGTATTGGGTCGACGATGTAAGAGCCAGGTGCCATTTCGTTTTTGCCCTGCTCTTGCTACCTGTCCGTCATCTGCGCGCGCTCTTACCTGCCTGTCCTATTGCATTTCAGCGCGCGCTCCTTCCTCAGCCCGACCCTCGCGAAACCAATCCGCCTCACCTTCCCACCAGGTGTCCTTCGTCGCCCGCCCGGCCTTCTTCTATATTTTAACAACTTGATCATTCAACGATCCGCCATCGCAGATCGTCCATACAACCGCCAAAATGGTGTCCGACGAGACATACGAGCTGTGCCTCCCTTTGCTTCAAGACGCGAGCCTCGAGGATGAAGAGAAGACGGACAAACTGGAGGAGTTTCTCAAGAAGGAAACTACCTTGGTTGGCAGATCTCTAGACAATGCGGTCCTGGACGTGTTATGGCGATATCGAGAATCCTCGACGAACCCCAGTTCACCCCCGCCGATGCGACACACTGTCCTACGCCGCGCAGCATCTCCAGCTCCATGGCCTATCCCTCGTGGCAGCAGTGGCACTCCAGTATCATCTTCTCCTCGCCTCGGCGTGAGCCCTCTCGCTCCCCCTGGATTCGTGCCACAGTCATTTACTCGAGCGAAATCGTCGACAGCCTCTCCTTTCACATCACCCCGCCCCTCCCCTAGACTTGCTTTTTCCAGTCCAGCCATTCCTCATAGTCCAAGTCTGAACGCTTATGAGTTCCCCACCGATACATCTCCTACCCAAGACATATATGGAGACTATGGTAGTGATAATGTCGACTGGTTGGTAAATGATGATGGTGGAAGTAATACATCCTCTTCAGCGGGTGGGCAAAGTGGTCTCAACGCAGCCGCCGCGGAGTACATCTCTCCTCAAAACACAGAAATGTCTCCTTACGATATGTTGCGCAGCATTCTCGGTCCTTCAAAGTCAGATGAAGAGATCGAGGCGGCTCTTGCAATGCATGGATATGACCTGAGTGCCACTATCATGGCGTTCATGGAAGGCCAAACTGGTGACTCCAACATGGCTCAAGCCAACGATGTCAAAAACGCCATCTTGATCGGCAAATCAATGGCTTCGAGCATTTCGCGCCCTATCACTCCCGCAGGACAGCAAAAGAGTGGTGTGGTCTGCAGATTTTGGCTGTCTACTGGACAATGTCTCCGAGCCGATTGCAGGTTTAGCCATGATCTCAGCAACCATATCTGCAAGTAAGTGATCTCTACAGTTTTGGCAGCCTGACTTCTCCTTTTGTAATTACTTGAAAGAGACCTGAATAGCCCTCGATATGTGCGGACTTAACTATTGCTGCTTGGATTGTTCACGAGATTCGACAGTACTAACTGTACACTTAGATACTGGGTTGAAGGAAACTGCCTCGCGGGCGATACGGTATGTACTCTTTCTCAGCTGTAGCTTTCAAAGAACCAGGATATAGGACTCAAACCCTGTCACAAGATCGTTGTCTTGAGATCCATGATCTTGATCCTCAGAATCTGACCTTTACATCGCTGACATCCTTGCAGTGTATATTCTCACATGACCCATCGCATTTCATGAATCGGCTTTCCTTAGAGGGAAGCAGTACGCCTCCACTCCAAAACGTTCAGCCAAGCTTTCAGTTTCAGGATTTCAACGCATTCCCTTCATTGCAGCCTCTGCAGGACCAGTGGCCCAATTCGTACACCTCCGCCAATGCTTTTGCAAATTACCAGGGAGCAAGCTTTACCCCACCACCACCTGGGTTCAAAGGAATGCAGGGGTATACAAGTGATGGGTCAAGTCAGAGATCAAGGCCAAGTTCCCGACATCAAACTCGGGAGAACATGCCATCTGCTCCTGCTCTCGATGACACTGAAGCATTCCCCTCCCTTGGTGCAGTCACTATTAAAGGTGGCAAGAAGCATCATGGAAAGAGAGGAGGTCATGGGCACGGTCACAAGGAGAATGCGTTGCCCAGCTCTCTCGCCGAGGTAAGTCAAGTTCTTGAAGTGTCACTCTGGATGTCGTGTATTGTTTTGGAATTTGTGGCCTGTCAAGTGTGACTGGCAATGTAAACTGACTTCGTTTCCTTGGGACGTAGGTTGTCAAGATGTCACCATCACCCGGTCCGAGTATGATAAGACAGGACTTGAAGAAGATGGGACGAAACGGCAGTTCTACTAGTATTCGTAATGGGGAGAACAGTGCCGCGGCACAAGCCATCCCATCGCCCCAACATGTCCCTTGGTTAGAGACCGGCGAAAGAGCGAACAAAGCATACCTCAAAGCCAGACAAGATGCTATCAAGCACGGAGGCTTGAGGAACAAGTTTTTGCAGAGGTATGGATGCTCATCCCCACCAAACTTGATTTCACTAAAATAGGTTGATAGCGCTGCTCAAGCCTGGAACCGTAATGATGCTCGTGCCGCAAAAGCTCTGAGTCTAAGAGGCCAGAGCGAAAACGATGCCATGCGCAAGGCACACCGGGAAGCTGCTAGAGAGCTCTACGAGGAACGCAATAGGGGCAGCTCCTCGCATTCGGAGCTCTATGTAGATCTCCATGGTCTTCACCCAGAGGAGGCCGTCGAATATCTCGAGAAAGTTCTCCTAGAGAATCAAAAGGAGACAAGGCCTGTGTATGCCATCACTGGGACTGGTCACCACAGCAAGAACGGCAAGGACAAGGTCGGCAAAGCTATTCGGAACTTTCTGAATGAGTGGCGCTATGCATTCAGCGAGTTTTCTGTCCCCGGAGACAGAAACAACGTTGGAGGCATCTTGGGCATTGATGCAAGATCCTTCGACAAGGCATTGGCTAGGGATGGCGTCGCTGTCTCCGTGACGGCACCAGAACAGGCAGAGAAAGAGCCTGTTGACATACTGTCCGAGGGCCATGAGATCGGAGCAGGAAAGGTTCGCTTGCTTGTGCGTGATCCGCCAAAGGGTCCCAGCGCAAGCCGATGACCCAGCTTGATAGAAAGAATAAATAAATCAGTAAAATTTAACCATGTCAATGAAGCTGGAGAGCAGTGATCCCTAATTTCTGGTAGGCCTGACATTAATAAAATGATTATATAGAAATGCTCACGAAACTTAAATTCTGTGATGAAAACCCTTAGGGAGAAAACGTCAAAGAAACTCAACTGCTTGCTTGGCCAGCCCGCGTATTCAAAGTGAAGTCAACAAGGACATGTGACCCAAAGCTGCTTTGTCAGAGAGCGCTAACTTGGCGCTAAACATCCAGTCAAAAGCCTTCAACCACAAAGCAGAACTCGCAAGACATCCCACCCAAGATCTCGACGAGCGCTTCCAGCTCCTCGTCTCTCTGGTGCATGCCGTTGCATAATGCCCTTCAACGACGTTGACTATGACGAACTCATCAAAACACTAACGGATAATTTTAACGTTCTTGCAGATGAGGTGCAGCTCCTCTCTGATCGCAAGCAGATCTTGGAGCACAAGCTGCGCTTCGCACACGAGCAAGTAAGTACATCACTATACTCTTTGAATGTTCTCCCACTTTTTATATGATGAAAAACATTAGCTCTAGATCTGGAGCTGCCACAGGCAGCGACGACTGACAAACACCATGTATCCTGATTGTTCCAACCACTGATCAAGCGTCATCCAACTATTGATGCCACAGTTTGCTAATTAGTTTTTCAGTTCCAGTACCTCGCCGATAAGTATGCTTCAGGAGATTCCGAGATCTCAAATACTCTAGCCAAGCTTCAAGTGCCTCCGGATTTACAAGTATCTGCCCCCGAACGTGCCGGAGTGGTACCACTTCCGCAACGAACGCAAGTCGGCTCTAAGCAACAGACAGCAGTTGCTATAAGGGACGGACGACGGGCAGCACAACGTCTTATATCCTTGGTAGGCAAGTCGACCGGATCTACGGTTAGCGGAAGAAGTATATCCGGGACAAGCAGTAATGTGAAATACTCGGGGCGGAGGACATCTTTGTCGACTGTGTTGGAGCAAGATTTCACTGTGCAAGGAAAGAAGAGCTCATTATTGTGTCCATTCTCTCGTCCAGCTAGACCGACCGACGCCTCGATGAATGCCGAAAGGTCCCCAGGGTCTGGCACCCAAGAATCAGACCAGCCGTTGACCCCTTCCGACGTGAGAGACCCGACGCGTCACCACTCTTCAGATCCTATATGTGCAGCTCTGTATGCCGAGACCATGAACTCCCCTCCCCCATCAGCCAGCGGTTCTGCTGCGAAATGTCCAATACGTTACATGGACCAACACTCTCCCGAAGAAATTGCTCAGTACTTTGAAACCCATAAACATGAAATCCCACGAAGTCACGAAGTTTGCGTCAAGAGATACCAAAGAAATGAAGATGACATCAGGAAGTTAGATGCGAAGTATGGAAACTTGGTCAGCATGATCCAGGGACTAGGTCAGAAACATCAACCTATGTTACCTACGAAGGAGGAAGAGGAAGCTATGGAACTGGAAAAGACATCGAATGAACGGGTAGAGAATTGGGCCCATGCAATCAGTGCTGACGGGGTCCATTCTGAGGAGCACGTACCGGACGATGCAGAAGAAGACCGCGAAAGCAGATTCGACAGACCATTGAAAGAAATCCGACTTGGCGAGTCACCAAGTCGACCTTGGGGCATCTCGGTACCTATCTTCGATCCACCGGAGGGTGAGAGGCCAGAATCACCACCGCCAGCTCCCGTCCCAGCTGAACATACACCGCGACCTATGGGGAAGTGTCCATTTGGACATGGTGCCAAAGTCGAGGAGCAACCAGTGCATCCACCGGCAACTGAAGAAAGGCCTGCTGGTAAATGTCCATTTTCTCATGCCGCAGGTCAGAAGACGAAGCAAGACGCTGCAAAGCCAACTGCGCAGGCTACACCGGTCTTTCAAGATCAGCCAACATTTATTCAAGCTCCCGAATCACCAAAGCCGGCTGGGGTTCCACAGATGATCTTTACAGGGCCTGTCTTCATTGGATATCCCATGGAGCAAGCTATTACTTTTATGCAACAGTATAAGGGTACGCAATGAGTTACGAAACTGCGCATTGTTTTGATATGTATGCTTTAGCGATGGAGTTTATGGGTTTCTAGGCGTAGTTCTTCAGAGCGTGGCATTCATATTTGATAGGCGCTGGTCTATCAATGATATCATACGGAACAGTAGTCTAGTAGAAGAAATTGATGGCTTTGACCTTTGGGAGGTCTCGTTATTATCCACAAATCTGGTCGTACTTGTAATTTGGCCATCTGCATTATGAATTGTACTTACAAGAACCATCTTTTTATCTGTAAGAGCTCTCAGCCTCCTGAAAGAGTAGATATTGGATGCGCTTCGTCGAAAGTCCATCAGTGAGACGATATCTTGCCTTTGCCGATCATACGCATCTCCCCATCTTCATCAATGAGCTGCTTTGGGTTGCTCTTGGGGGTTCCGTCCTTTTAAGACAAGGTTACACCAGAGCACGACCGGCCGCGGCAAACAAAAAATCTAAGTGGAATGAAACTTGGAAAATACGCGCCCCCTCGTATCGCCATATCAGGAGCTGGTGCCGCCTTCAACTTGCTATCGGTATATTTTTTGAACTGCCTGCTATCGACACAAGTAAAAAGCTTTCGAAGTTTTATATCCAGGGCCCCCTGAGGCGATCATTCATCCCCCTGGCTTAGGTCAACATCAAGGTTCTAGCGGGCTTCCAGAACGAAACTGGGACGACGCGCAACCTGATACGAGGGCAGCTCCAGCCGCCAGGAGAGGAACTCTGTTTCAATTAGCTTTCACTTTTTCTACGACCTCCTGGCATATCTCAGAAGCTGGCAATACCCCCAAAACACCTGTCAGGGTGCAGCTGATTGTTTTTGCACCTCCCAAAGTTGAGAAGCGCCATCCTGAAGCCTTCTCTTGGTTCCGGATGATATAGGGACAGACCACCACCGAAGACCAATAAGCAAAATGAATGCCAATGGAGTTCTGTACTCCAGAGAGGATTTCAAAAGGCCCATAGGCATGCCTTCGCCGATGAAGGGTTCGGCGTTCTCAAGACTGCCAGACGAGATCATTGAGCAGTTAGTCCTGCTATATACAAACTCCATACATTTGCGCTGACTGTCTGCCAATAGGATTCTGCAGCTCACGACTCCGAATGCCTTCGCATCATTAATACTGTTGAATCGAAAATGGCGAACAGTATCGCAACAAGCCCATCTGTACGCCCATCATTTGGCTCGATGCCCCTCATACGCGGCAGCGCATCGGTCGAGTCCGATACCAGAAGACGAGAACAGTTTACCACACCTCCGTCGATTGTTCGCCCGGGAAACGAAGCGAAATCTATTCGAAGCGTATCTGCGACCTAAAGAGACGATCATAAACTTGGTTTCAACATCTATAAGCTCCTCTTCAGCGCCTGGAGGTGAAGCTTTCCATTTCAGCCTGTCACCTCGGGGTCACTATATTCTGGCATACAGTTCCTCTCGCATACATGTCATTGATGTGACAGGGTCTGAAATTACAGTCAAGAGGGAGCTGAAGATACTACGGAGACCTGCATCAACGACCATCACAGATGATGGCATTATTCTTGCGGTTTTGTCAACAGACCTACAAGTTGACCTGTACGACCTATCGGGGGAACATCCCAAGCACACTCGTGCTGTTGCCCTGGATCATACTCCTCGGACCATAGCGTTGTCACCCAAAGGGTCTGTTCTTGCAGCAGCGTATGATTCTGGTGTGGAGGTATCATCTCTAGATCCCAGTTATGCTAGCACGGACAGGCGATCCGTGAAATGCTATGCTGCCGACTCACTGTCTTTTTCGCGAGACGGAACTCAACTTCTTGGTACAACAATGCAATCCCGCAATCCGAGTACAGTCATTCTTACCGCACCTTATTACGATCCTAGCGGCAGTCTTCCTGAGGACAGTGTAAGCTCACTATGGACGACATCGATTCTCTTCCCAAATGGTAGCCGGGATTGCAGTCACGCAGTGTTGCTTCCTAGTTCATCAGATGGCGAGGTGACGTGGGCGTTCACCTACGATAGAATCTTGGAGACATTCCGTACAGTACGGGTGGACGACCTTCGAAACGGAACCACCTATTTTACTGGGCCTCTCGCGGAGTCTGTGTCCGCTTCCAGGTTGCTTCCAAGTACACTACCTACAGCAAGCGAATCTGGAGATCTAGTTGCCTCCGGATTTCAGAGCTCTATCTGGCTGTACGGGGTTCCAGAGGATCTAGAGGCCATACCAAATACCAAGGATAGTCTTACCAATAGCCCAGAAAGTGGCGTGAGCACACCTGCGAGCTACCTTGGGCGACGCAATAGTGCACCATCGTTGAGCTCTGTTTCTCGGACCAGGGATAGCATGAGCAGAACCCCTCAGTGGCAGTTACTGGGCGACAAGTTCAGGAATACCTTTGTCGAAGGGCGCAAGGTTGGTTCGCTTGATCGCGTAAGCGCCTTGGCTTGGGTTAACACCGATTCTTCCACTTTTCACGGAGAAAGACTCGTCGCCGTTGCCCCTGGCGTGGGAGGTCTCGGTACCGTTGTTGAGGATGATGGCATGAACCCCGTTGATGGGGGCAGGATTTCCATTCTGGACTTTGACTATACACCATCGGATGGCCAGAAGACAATGATTACTATCGAAGTTGGTATGAGTGAACCTGAGATCTTAGAGGAGGAACACAGAGATCTAGATGCAGAAGTTGCGATCGTGCGTAGACGGACTGTTGCTCAAAGAAGAGGTAATCGCAGCCACGTATCCCGATCTGCAACAACCCATCCTCGTTCTCCTCGTTCCGAAGCACCACCGATGCCAAATTCTCAGGATCTGGGTGATCCATTCTCGTCCCGCAATCCAATTGTGAGGAGAGTCGGTCAGCAAACAACATCAACCGAGAGGTCAGAGACAGCATCTTCTCTGGACGAGGATCATGATGCTTTTGACGATCCTTACTCTCACACGAACCCGAGATCTGGCACTACACTTCGTCGTGCTGCTACTGCAGCTGCGGTGAACAGAAGATTTCATCCACCTGTTGGTCAAGAACATATCGAATATCGTCGCGCTGATGGTAGGGAGGAGCATCCACATGAGAGTGATGCCGACAATTGGGTGCCTCCTCCTCCTCCCTACAGTCGAGATCCTCTCCCGCCTCTACCTGAACACATTCAGAGATCTTTACTGGCAGAAGCTGCTGCTGCGACTTTGGAGCGCTCAAGAACACAGCGCGCCCCTAGCGTTGACTTTCCGGGTTTAGACTCAAATTCTTTGCATCGATCTCATACGATCGCGACTATGGCATCTTCAAGCACAGCCGAGTCTCGTCGAGAGCGTTTTCAATTTCAGAGGACGATGAGCGACGACACGAATATGACCTCGGACCGCGTTTCATTTGAGGAAGATCCCCGACCCATGACTAGTCCGACAGGAGAATTTGACGACCTGTACGACGTTTCGCCTCAAGGGTCTCCACAGCCATCCCCCCGTCCTCAAACAGCTACGGTCAATCAAATACCTAGAAGACCCGTGGGCGCACCCCCAGCTGTGCCTGCGAATGTACCTGCAGCTTCGACACCCTCGAGTCCTCCGCCTGTAATGTTAGCAACTTTAAATCAGCCTGTTTCGCCCATCCCGCAACCGATACAGCCTTCGGATGGAACATCTGATCGCGAAAGTCAAAGCACTCCTACTCCCGAGCAACAGCAGCCGCAAAATATGGAAGTTGCACCTGCCTTGTCTAGACACGAGCGACCACAGTCTCAAGCGCAAACAGAAGTCGCTCCTGCACCTTCAGGACATGGAAGGATGCGATCTGATGGGAGCTCGACTCAGGGTCAAAGTCTCAATAAACAGGTCCCGCCACGACCTGATGACAACCATCACTTGACCGAGGTTCCTCCACCAGCGCCAGTGCCTCAAGCCCAGCAGAGAATCATCGAGTCACAACAAACCGCCCCAAGACGTAGCGAGACCGTTCCCATTACTGCCTTACCACCTCAAGATATGGATTTGAATACATTGCCAATCTGGAGGAGGGCCGAAACCGCGCCAGCGACGTCAAGGACTCAAGAGAACGTTGCCAGCCCCCCAGAACTTTCGTTACCAAGTGCCGACCAGGTCGCTCGGCTTAACAGCCGCAAAGGTCGACCTAGAGGGCTCAGTGATCCTCGACGTCCATCAAATGGCCCTCATAACAGAACTGCCTCTGGAGGGTCAATGCATAATACACCTCCAAAGCTAACACCTGAGCAAGCTTTCAATGCCGGTCAGCCACCGCGAGGTGCATCTGGCGCATATGGATCATCTCCCCAGCGCTACGGCCAGGGACCTTCTCCACAAGGCAGTCCATACTCATCATCGCCCTCACGCCGGCCTAGCGGGAACAATCACGTCCGTAGTCCTTCAGGCAACTCGCCGAACCTACGTCCCCCAATGAATCGCCTGGAAACTATCCATAGCCAGACATCAGACCGTGGCGAGCCATCGCCGTTCTTCGTCCAGAAATCCAGCATGGTCGGCAGACAGCCCAGCCGTGCCGAGAGAAGCGCAGCAAAGAACATCAAAGATGCTAAAAAGAGAGGGTGGAGGGCAAGTATGCGGAAAGAGAAGAAGGACAAGTTCGGGGATGGGGCAAGCAGTGCTGGGTGGACTGATGTGTCGAGGGAATCGGGAATGCCGGGGAAGCACGTCGAGAAGGAGAAGAAAGAGGGGAAGTGTGTTGTTATGTAATGCGAGCATATTATACCCTATTGATTTGGAATTCAGAGGATTGTACGAAGTGCGCTGTATTGGGTGGCGATTGGAAGGTAGCCTCACTGTGTTTCGAATAGTCACAATATCTGCTGTCTGTTGTTTGACGATTGAGCTCCAATTAAGCTACCCATATCCACTTAAATAATACACAACTTTGCTTGATGGCTCGAAAGCTCGTCGTCATCATCGACTCTCCCTCGTTTGATTTGCGGATCCGTCGGTCAAATAATTGTCGTACGCGTACATGTACATGGACTTCACCTTTTCTTCACCAGAATGCGTCTAGCTTGAGAAAGGACGTCCGTTCTTCAGATAATGAGAAGAGCTAGGTGACTTGTCCTATTAAAGGATATCCCTTGAGGGTATGATGTATACCGGAGAATGTATATCGTGTGCATTCGTAGACGAATACTCCAGGCATTCGTGTTGTTGACGGAATTCTGGTATTTAAGCGAGGCAAGAAAGGGGTAGGTATATAGAGGCAGATCATCCACCCATGTATTGGCCGCCACGTATTGCAATCATTCGGCCCTTTGGTTAGTTGTGGCATTCAACATGTTTAACTGGCTTACTAGAAACAGTCTTCACTGGTTACCAGAAGGAATCTTCGCTATGTCAATATCTTACTGCTTGGGCGAAAGGCTCTCATTATAGGAGCAGCAGACGCAAAAAGACGATTGATTGCATGATATGCCCGAGAATAGAACTGGATGTTTTTAATTCTCGTTTTTGTGATTATTACAGTGTAAGGAAGGTAGGACTACTATTATTCACAAGGCCTCTCCTTCTTTCTCAGGCGTATTGCCATCCTTCCAAAACCCACTACAGCCTCCGATACCCCCTTTCACTCATCAGCAGCTCTGTCTTCGGTTATGGACAAATGAGCATAGAATCCATCCACTATCCAGATCCCTCATAGGCCAATCTCGCGTCCATCCATCCACAGCCCGTTCCGTCCCCCACCGGCACGAATGCCATGCATTAAATAAATAAGGAAAAGTGAAACAGACACAAAGGAAAAGCGAGCAAGTAAGCAAGCAATTCAGTCAACCTCCCAGGCCAGGGCCAAATCCATATACTCCAGCCCCCATTCTACAATACATACAAAGGTCCCCTTGCAATGCCCTGCCCTTCTCTCAGTCTGAAGAGAGGAAGAGCAGACCAGCAAGTAGGCCCAAACCCCAATCGCGTAAACGCCAATCCACTTTTTGCCATTCCGTCACTGTCGACTAACAAAACAAAGAAGAAGAAGAAAATTCGTTGTTGCTGTATGCTGTGTTGCAATTATAAGTGTGTGAGGGCAAGGGCATTGCCAAGTCGCTATTACTATCGAGGGTTGTCCATCGATGAGGCGCCGCTGATTCGACCATCGACAACTTCTGCTGACCGTCCAAGATATTGTTGATTTTCAGATGGTGTGACGGTACGGATACTATGCTGATTCACGAAGCCCATACTCGTAGGGCGGTCGTCGTTCAGATCCTCAGAAAACTTCCCCAACGCTGATGAGCCTTCACGAGAGTGGCCAAACGCTGAAGGTCCCGTAACGCTTGATCTTGATGAAATGTCAGAGTGGCGCTTGGTCGAATTGGAACGATCAAAAGGAGCTCGCGAGCCACTGCCTCCAACATCCAGAGATTGCTGAGCACGGTATTGATGAAGGAAGTCGGCTCCTGATTGGGTCAAATCGACACTCTGCGATTTCCTCCTCGAGCTCTTTCTTGGTACAGACGGCTTGTTCGACGGTAATCGTGAAGGCATTCCCGGGACCATAGGCGCATCAGACATCTTCGCTCTTCGTGAGCTGGCCTTTGATGTAGCTTTCGAAGGAAATCTGGAAGGAAGCTCAATGCCGCCACCTGGAATGTCTAAACCCGACAGGTTTGGTGGGATGTCCGATATCCTCGTGATTTCAAAATCGTCGTCAGAATATTCTTCTTCTGTCTCTTCATCAGAGCGAAGAGGCTCGACTAAAGTGCCCTCAGTCTGTGCGGGTGCAGATTTACTGTTTGATGGTCCTGCACGGACTGGCTCATCATCGTCTGAGTCAATCGGCCCACTTCTGACAACACCAGCAGTAGCCACTGGAATACCCTCAGGCGGTGACTCTTGACCTGGAGCATTTCGAGCTTGCATACCAGGGGGCATTCTCGAGCTTCGAACAACCTCGAACCCCTTGCCTTTCTCCTTGGTTTTACCTCCAAACAAGCCTTTGAACCAACCAGCTGCAGAGGCTGGAATTCCAGTTGGATCTGCTGGACCTGTCTTGATCCGCCGACTTGGAATGTTAGCGTTGAGTGCCGGACCACGCACTCCATAATAGAAATCTACCTCTCGAGTAGTGTAGTCAGCTTTGGATCTCCTCGGATCGCTGGGACTGCCATCAAGAGCAGCCCCTGGAGGTGCAGTTGGTGTATTTCTTCCTGATATTGACGGTCCTTCATCGACTGCGTCTGGAGTCTCTGCCTCTGGAGAACTAAAAGTCTTGTTTGCCCAATCTCCACTCGCCCATGAGCCTCTGCTTTTGGCACCTGGGGAGTACGCCTCCAGCGTAGGCCGACGTAATCTAGGTGGTCGGTAGTATGGATCAGATGCTTCAGCCGTAGCTAATCCGAGAACTGGCCGTCTTCCTGCAGGTGCTGCTGCTGATGGCAAGAATGAGAACGTGCTTGCCTCACGCGGAGTGGTTGCAGTGTATGAGCTGTTTCCTCCACTGCCACCGACTTGTTGGGGTGGTATCGCCCCAAAGGGTTCAACGTTGAACTCGAGACCAGTGCTCTGCCTATTCAGTAGGATAGTACTGCCTGCCGATTGGCTCCTGTTTCTGCCATCCCCGAGCACATATGATTTCCTCTCATTCTCCATATCCAACATAGCAGCACTTGATAGTTGACTCTGTCGAGATGCAGCATCACGACGTGGCAAACGTTTAGACAGCTGTCGCATACCAAACACCTTCACAAGACCACCTCGGGCCGCTCCACTCTCGTCTCCTCCAGCACCTGCCATGCGGGCTGCGACCTCAATGATAGTTTGCATGGCATTAAGAAAGAAGCCAAATATGAGCACAAGTGCATGCATCAACAGAATAGCGTATCCGATCCATCCTTTAGGTCCTTCCGTTACACCAAGCGACGGGGCGAATGCAACCATGAGAAGAATGGTAGCAAATCTTACAGCAGAAAAGACTGTGTGAAAAGCGTTCATCGAGGTCGGCGAATGGAACGGTCGGAAAGCATGAAGGGTAAGTAAAGTAATGACCTCGCAGATAGCAAGGATTACAATTTGTGCAATTCCGGAGGGCTGTACCGCACCAATAACCACGCCCCGAACAAAGGTCAAGGTGATTGGAATAAGAGCAAATGGCGCAGCATTGTCCGAATACGTGCTATACAAAGACCCATAGAGCAGGACTGTTGGTAGGTCGTCGAAGAGATATGATTTAGGTCTGGTGGAGGCAATAACGTAGAGGAGCCAGATTGCGAAACCGATGATAAGCACCAGCATTACGACTGCCAGCGCAACAGTGTATGCTGGTGACTTGTTGGCTACTACCAGTTGAAACATCGATAGGGCGACAATTGGAAGTAGAAAATAGTTGAAGACAATGCGAATAACATTGCCAATGGAGAAAGGCATGTTCTTCGCCCTGAGATCCTCTTCTGGTGTATTGCTGAGGTGTCGGTATGCCCATCGAATGAAGAACCCGATTTGAATCAACACGAGAACCACTGCAAGGATTACCAGGAGCCAGATAGTCATACCCGCCCATACATCGTCGATCCCATTCAATCCCACCAGTTGTCGAAGTCTATCGAGACCATACTCACCATGCACGACATATATTCCGTCGACAAGTCCGTGATTGGAAGTAGTATTACGCACAAAACTCTCGTTGAACATCAAGGTTGACCATGATGCCTTGCTGACAATCGGCTGGTAAAAGCCCGGATAACTGAGAGTGAGACCTCCAGTAAGAACCACAAACTGGATATATTGCAAGCAGTCCCCAAAGCCAGGAGTGACCAAACGGAGGAGGTCCGCATCACGGCCGTAGTTGGTGGTCCAGCGAAATGTATCTGTTGTGCCCCATGGACTGTAAATAGCTGCAAAAGCAGTTGCAATTGCGACCATGATCAAGATGACTGCGGGAATGTAGGTGAGCACGCTGCTCAGCGTGTTTCCTAGGTCTGGAGTAATAACCGCAGAAGTGCATCCGATTGGAGTGGCGTCTTGGTCTCCATACTTGATCAGAAGCGTTGCGGCAATGGATGTGAACGAGTAGGTTGAGAAAAAGTTGTTCTTCAACTGAAAGGCAGGATAACTTTGAGGGTCACTCCTAAGGAAAACAAGTTAGTGGTGCTGCGATAGGTTTTCGTAGAATACAAACTTACTCATTGACGAAAAATCTCGGTCCAAGGGGACAAGATGCGTTGATGAGCGAATTACAGAAATCCAGGTTCTCGCTCCAAGGCTCATAAGTCAAGACATCGACCTTATTTGTTAGAGTCGTGAGCTTTGGGGAAGCCACATCTGGGTACGGACTGTCCACAATCTTGCCCCCATTTGTAGTCGAATTACCATTCCAATATTCGGTATCATTGGCTCCTGGAAGGACAAGTCGGGGAGCATCTCCAACTGTTGACCCAGTTATGTTCCCCCATACCGTAACGGCGAGTTGGTGGTTTGGGTCCGTGGTGTTGAAAACGGCATCGACAAACAGAGGAACGAATTGCAACTGGAGGGGCAGATTACTTTTGGCAGCATCCGACAAGCAATTTTGGAAATCGATCAGGACTGCAGATGCTGGCACAATCCAGAGACTGGCAATCAGAACCAGCAGAAATGGAAATGTAGCAATCAGGCCCCTCCTCCGCATTCCAATAGCCATCCTCTCCCGTCCACCCGGTCGTATTAACCTGGAGGTCTTCCGAGAATCCCAATATCGGATTGCAGAGTCATTCCCATCCCATGCAGCCAGCCCAGCTTCTCTCGAGTCCGCAGACATTATAATTGCTCCCTTGTACTTGCTATCCCACCCATGTTCGGTGTGCGGTTGTAGGATGATGGCCTGATTACAGCTTTTCGACTTTTCCATGGCACTGGATCCTCAAGGCCGTAACATCGACGAGCAACTTTGCGAGCTCCGCCGTGCAGTGCAGCAGCGTTGGAGGACTGGGGTTCGTGAATTTGTCACTTGCCTTAGGAAACCATCATGAGATGGAGCGCGTCATTCGAGGTCCAGAAGGTAAAGTCAAGTCGCGGAGAGACAGGGTGAAGGTGAAGGGCAGTGCGGTGCTGCTGCTGCTGCTGCTGCGTGGTGCGGGATCGTTAAGTTGGATGGAGGGATTCCTTGGGTCGTGCTGTGCTGTGCTGTGCTGTACTGTGCTTCGTGCCTGGCGCGGGTGGGCGTGGTGTGAAACGGAGCGTCCTTGCCAGCCAAACCAGCCTATCCGACAATGAGATCAGAAGCCGTCTCTAAACTTGCGCCACAATTCACCTTTAGAGCGTTGTTGAGCGAGAGACTAAAAAACCCAAAAAGAACTCTTGGGAATTGCCTCACAGGAGGAATTGGGTTGAATCCAGTCTGGAAGGAGACAACAGAAGTGGAGTTGGAATTAAGTTGGCAAGGTTTCGTTGCGGAGCACTCCAGTGCTTCAGTGCAGGATATATTGCTCTAGCCTCATTGCGCATTTACAGGGCCGGGCGAAGGCTCGTATTCTTCAGAAGTGGGAAGGGGGATGGGGATTTTCATGGATGTCAAGATTTTACCTGCTTTGCCGACTGGACTGAGCCACGATCATACCTTTTGCCAATAAATTGGCAACGATACCAGCGATGCGCCGAGTAATAACACACCCGAATACCGTAATCAACGTCCGGAAAAGCGCAGATGCATGTCGAGTTTATAATTCCATGTCCCCTCTAGTTACCTGGGTACTTGGGTACAACTGTTTGATGAAGTACAAGCAGCATCCCAACCCGGTCAGGGTCAGATGGGATTTTTGCAACGATGATCCGCAAAAGCTTCTTTGCATCGGTGCTTTTACAGGTGGCGCCGCTCGTGATGATGATCCTCCTCAACAGCCTGTGATTGGCAGAACTCGGCTATTTTTGGAACTGTAGTGAGCTGGTGGAGTTCGAACACGGGATGACGATGTCGGCACTGCGACATCCCCTGAATGAAGCTCTCCATTGGAAACTGGAGACCATCACGTGTTGTAAGAAAGGATCGAGATTCGGATCAGCGTTGACGACACAGCATGCGCTGAGCTGTCAATACGGGCAATGCAGCCATCACAGGGTAGAGAATCTTGGGTAGTCTTCCATTCGGACTGGGAAGTGGGCCTTGCCTGCCCTCCTCAACCTTTGCTTAATGCCAAACCGCTCCCATTCCAGTAATCCTCCTATACCACATATACCCGTTCAAAGTAAACAAAACAGCGCCGTTGGATATCATCCCGAAATGCTACAACACAACACTCCTCCGGAAATGCTCAAATGCATGCTTTTTTGCAAGATGAACTCGTGAATAGACTCAACATGGACTCCTTCTACAAACTAGACAGAAATTTTATCTCCTCACAGACGGCATCCGTGATGCGATTTTAGCAGGCGCCGGCAATGCTTTTGCGAACGAATCTCGGACTATTATGCTATCAGCAGAGTAAAATGACTGTAGCTACACAAACTTACCAGCTTCCGTATCAAAAACGATGGTCACGTCGTCATGCTCGCCGGGGTACTCAGGCATGTCTAGGCACACAAACTCGTGGTCGATTCCAGCCTCAGATCCCTTCTGAGATTTCGGCAGAGAGAACTTAGCGTCAACGATGCGTAGGGAGAATGTCTTCTTGCTGTTAGAGGTTTCGAACACGTCCGTGGATTTCAATGTGAAGTTCATGGCCTTGCCATGGCTAAAGTTGTCGAAAAATGCCAATAGCTGAATAACCTTCTCCTTTTGAACTATCTGCACTCGAGTTGTGGCTGCATCCCACTTCTTGTATATAGGAACGACCATTCTTCGGCGAGAAATATTGAAGGAACAAGCGACGCCATCAAAAACGACAGCGAATCCGGTCAAGGCGGCTTGGAACAGGTGGAGCTCTTGGAGAGAAGGGAAGGTGTATTTGCGAGTTGACTCAGAATTGGCAATAGTGTCAAGAAGTATCGTTGCGAGCTCGCGAGGTAGTTCTTTCGACACTTGCGACTCGGCCACTGATGCTGTCATGTCCTGTTGAGGCTGGCGCAACACCTTGAGCTCGGTGAGTGATTTGACGTCCAGTCGTACTTTGAGTTCGCCCGGCTCCACATTGACGCGATCTGTGATACTGCCTCCTTTGAAGTCGATAGCAACACGCAAGTTCTCCGAAAGGACCGTCTTGTCACTTTGAAAGTCGGTATGATCAAAGTTGATGAATCTGAACCCTTGCCATTGGAGAGGCTGAAGGCAGCTCAAACCCCCGTCCAGGTCAGCTATCGAGAACCCTGTAATCGGTGCCTCGGCAATTACATCTTCTCCTTGCCCAAGCGCAATCCCAGTGAGCAGTGTGTGAAATCGGATTCGTTCATTGATGTCCTGGAAAGTACAGACCATAGTGTACTTCGATTTACCATCATCAATCTTGAGTAGCAACGCGGGTGAGCCTCCATCTCCCCGCAAGAATCCGAATTGGACTGGATGGCTCGGCAGGAAGTCCTGATCGATACATCTAAGATGCTTAGACTTGGAACTTGTGTTCATGCCTAAACGAAACCCTCGGTGTAGGGTACGTGGCCCTGTTGCAGCTTTGATGACCACGGTCTTTTCAAAGAGCTTGAAGTGGCAATCTGGTTGAGGTTCCTTGGGAAATGGTGGTTGTGGGCTTTGGTCGAAGTACTGAAAAGATTGTAAAATGGTCTCGAAAACAATCTCCTCTCCTGAACGCTGAGCCATGACGGAGTGCGTTCTCTTTTCGTAATCATGCATACCCCATAGCGTCCTAAAGTCATGCTCGTTACAGTGAAGCAAAAGCATAAAGCCACGGGGTAAGCTGACTTCAATGATGCGCTGAGAAGCTCTCCATCGAACGTCCTCCCAGGTAAGGCCACGCGATTTGTCGGATTGTATACTAGAAAAGGATATTAGCAAGTCATTTTCGTAGTAAATCGCTAGCTTTGGTGGAACAGGTTTGCTCGCAAAAGAAAAGATATTTCGATGCCCTTTGGAAACGTGAGCTCGGTCAAATAAGACAGGCTTACCTAAGGTTCAAGGCACCATCTTGACTTGCAATAATGGCGGTGATAGAGCTTTCTTTCATGCCGCGAACCATGGATATCAGAAGCGCAGAGCGATATTGTTGAGGAGCCGCTGCTTCCACCAGGGTACCCTCCACGAACATTCTCCCGAATTGAAAAGTGCGGCTTGTGTCTCCCAAAGGCAATGCCTCATACAGAGATCTTACCGAGGTCAGTCGTTGACTGTAGAGTAGGGACTGATCGCCCTCGCCTCTGGCCCAGATTGAAGGATCCAAGCCCTGGGTCAGTGGAGCATCCTTGGGGTCAGGTGGAAGAAAATTATTTCTTTTCATTGACATTGTCAGCTTTCTCAGACTAGACAAAACGGCTTGCCGAGACTCCAACACATCCCGATTTACCTCAGGTGTGCTTTGTCGCGACTGAATTTCGGGATACTGAGAAGTCACAGTCTCTATGATCCACAGACTTTTTGCCAAATCCGCATACGCTTGCGCCCGCATAAAATAATTGGCTTGTTGACTCTGTGGCGTACTAGGACGATCTCTGACTGCCGTTTCAAGATTCATCCTGCCCTTCAGAAACCACCACATAGCCACTCTGACAAGCTCCTCCAGAGAACATTGGGACAGAGGCTTTGAGGCTTCTGTGGAAAGCCGAAATAGAGTAAACAAATGCGCGGTTCGTCTTTGGAATTCCTGAAGAGCATCATCTCCAACAGCTTGGGCTGCATCTTGAATAGACAAGGTTGAAGTTCTGGAGAGAGTTGCTGGAGTCTCTGTGGAAGGGTTGCCAGTAAGAGGGACAGATGGCTGAAGGCTTCTTGGTACTGCCAGCGTCGGTCCAGAACCCCCTGTATAGCTATCTGCCGAATGTGTAGGCGGGTGTGAATCATTTGGAGTGATGGGACGACTTGAGCTTGGCCGACTCGACGCAGCACTTGGTGGTATTCCAGGGGAGAGCGGAATATGAATGTTATTCCTAGTATTGATTTGAAGTTCTGCAAATTGATGTGTAGGAACAGAAGATCCTGAGGGTTCAGACCCCGTGAATAGCTCATCAGGATCAGAAGTACGAGCCTGAACGAGAGCCTTGCCTTCTCCAGATCTCATTTCTGCCTTCACCATATCTGCAAATGATCGCCTGTCACCTTCAGATCGAATGCTCAACGGCTGGAATGAATCCTGATCTCGATTTGCACCTGGTAAAGTTGGCACGTCCGGAATGTTAGAATTCGTTTCTACGTCAGGTATTGACTGGAAACCAGTTTGCGTGCGCCTAATGGGTCCAGGTCGGAAGTCATCAATATTTTGAGCACGCTCGGCGAAGCTTCGTCCATGATCTGACGTCGTCGTATCCCTACGATCCGATGTCTGGCCTGAATCTGGCTGTCCTGCTTGGGGATGTGTGTGTGCCCTCCTTCTCATTCCTATCTCAGCGACTGGTGAAGTAGCTTCATCACCGCCTTCCCCAATCACCTCCGGCTGTTCATCTGTGAATCGTACCACGAGGCCCTTTCTGTTTCGTTTGGGACTGGCTGATCTACCTCGTGTGCTCTTCGAGGTTGGCAGATCTGAAGCGGCTGGCCATCGACGTGCGCTGGACGTATCGAGGCGCGTCAAAGGTGGTGGAATGGAGGGACTTGTCCCAACCATATGCAACTTGTCTGATGGGCCATGTAGAAAGTCGTCAACGTTGTTCTGGGACTGGAACTCCTCGTTGGCGGACTCTTTCTTCTCCTTGAAAAGCTTCCCCATAAAGCGATTCCGCTTTTTCTCTCCATCTTTAGGACTGGCCGAATTCGATTCCATGGCCACGCGATCAACGGGAGACCAGATTGTGCTAATGAGGAGGAGAGACCCGCGTACAAACACGATTCGAGGGGTTGTCTGCGGCGGCGGCTATTTTTACGCCGCGCAATTGAGGGACAGTCACAACGGTTGACGGTGCATCGATTTGTTGGTGAATGGGACTGTCTGGCCCTATGAATCCGACAACTGCGTGATCATTTGTTCAGAGTTCAACAAGGGTTATTCGAGACCCACGTCAAGTTTCATGCACAAGGTCCGAATCAAATGCCTTGACCAAAACAGAGACGCCCTCGAGATAAAGGGCCGCCAAGGGTCGTTATCTCCATGTGACTCGAACTAGTCTGCGGGCAGCCTCAGCCTTCTCGTTTCAGGGGTTCACTGCTGGAAATTCGCTTCTTTATTTTCTGCAAAACTTTGGTCAAGACGAGGACTCAAATCTCAATTGATAGCTATAGGTACATTCAGTATATTTCCTATTCCTGTTCAGGGATTAGCACTGTGACCAGAGCCGACATTGATGTACATTAGCCTCAATGCCTGAGTACCTGACACTGTTTTGTATTGGTTCTATTGCTGATTTACCCCCGCTTGTTGGATTTTGGAGTAAAGTACCTATTCGATTAGACGAGGCGGGCCACAGGACGGCTTGGAGCAACAAAAAGAGAGCCCTCAAACATAGGGTACTCGCAATTGTTACATGACCCATGTGGGGGTACGAAGTACAGGCAGGCGTCTTTTTGTCCGTTCCAGACGGCGATCGGACGGAGACACCGCAAAGCGTGGGCATCTGTAAGACCCGGAAGAAGCAACGAGTGAAAGGAAGGTTCCGAAGGTGGCTTCACGTCGGCGACAGATACAGAATGCAGCATGGCCGAGAGTCCAAGGCGCAGTGCATATGCAGAACAGCAAGAATGGTGGCCACGGCGAATGAAGACATGGATACAGCTGCATCCCTCTGCAAGTGAAGTACCTAGGTAAGGTGGGAGGCGAGGAGAACGCACTCATCTCATCAAAACCCTGCGCTGGTGAGAACAAGTCACTCATGGTGCACTATCGACTACTTATCCAGGGGAACTCTGATAATTTCTTCGATATCTGGTAAGTGTAGCTTGGCATTGCCAGATCTGGATTTGCCCATGCGTCAATCAGCATGAATTGTCGTGAGGTTGGGGATGCCATGCGGAGGACAATTGGGACTGGGGTCGTGCGATGATGATGCTGATCGTCTTCATCCCTGCCATCTGGAGCTCCAGTCGGTCCCCAAACCAGATCTTGGGCCTGGTCTGGATTTTGTACTGCATATAAAATATAGAATCTCAATGAAAAGTCAGGCGTTGCAGCAAGAATCTCTTCAAAGTCTGATGGTATGCTAGACGGAGTGAGAGCTCAGAAGCAGAATACATCGTCATACTATTTTCACTTCTTAGCTGAGGAGGGAAACTCTGCTCTGTGGTGGTACGACTCGGCTCGCCCGTCAAGACAGTGATTCACAGGATTCCGCTAATATCAGGACCGTATCCTACAGACTACCTAAGGTACCTAGGTATCTTGCTCATGTCCTTTCATCGTGCCTGTGTTAAAAACTTTACTTTGCCTTCCTAGCTTACACTTCTTGTGATTCTACCTAGGTATGTCTCGCAGTCTCACCTCATCACACCTCACCTCACCCCACCCCACATCCCCCTCCTCTGCTCACTCAAAGCTTTAAGGTCCCCCTATCAAGGTCCGATCAGAAGTTCGAGCTCAAGCTCGATCTCTCGTCTCGGGTCGAACCAACCTGCCAGCCTTGTCTTAGTGAAGGGACCATTAGCCCGCATCCCGATTAGCGGTGCCACAGGCCGTGCGGGAAAATCGTCAGAGACAGCTGGACAGGGATCTTACGCTGAACCACTCCACTGAACCCAGCACCAAGCAAGCTATTGATCCCTGTACCAGCAAGCTGGCCAACCAAGTTTCCACGGCCCAAGCCACTCAAGACCTGCCTCGTCTGCCTGTCACTCCCAGCCCAACTCAACCTTCTTCTCTTCCTCTCCACCTCCGCGCCCTCGCTACCTTCCGGGCAGACTAATTCCACCTTTACCTCGATCAGAAGCTCCTATCTTCTCATCTCCTGCTCTTCTTTCCTTCCTTTATCTCACCTACTCATCTCAACTCAGGAAGCAGTTGAATTGACGTCAATTGCATGGTTGTTGGCAAGCTTGAACATCCCGGAACAGGACAGAAAACAGCTCAGCAGCGATGGACCCTAACTCCAATGCCGCAGAACTAAAGACGCAGGGCGTCGTGGAAGCTGCCCAGGACCCGAATAGCTCCATCACCGCAGAAGATGCAGAACAAAGGATTGTAGCTGAAAGCAAAAAGGCTGGAGTCGCGGCATTTTCCTTCGATCCAGATGCGACACCTGAGCAGAAGGCAGCTCAAGCTAGAGCGGTAAGTACACCTTACAATAATGCTCCATGGTCAATTGCTGAGTTCTGCAGCGCATACCAGAAGGATTTCACCACGAACATAAATCAAAGGGAGTTGCAATTCCAACAGATATAGACGATGGGAAACCTGGGGCATATGATCTCCCCCCGCCTTCTACAGCTGGAGCTCTAGCCCCTACGGCACCCCCGAAAGACAAATCCGGGAAGCCGATTACAAATGGTGTCAGTGGCCAATTCATCGACGACGACGACAACGATAGATGGGTGGAGAGAACTGGCTGGGCGCCAAGATTTGGCAATGGCGTGTCAAGTGCATCAATGGAAGAGGAAAGTCTAGCAGATCACCAAACTTGGGTTGAAGGAAAGCTAGACGATAAGTTCTTTGGCGGTGAGTTTGGCCAAATCTTACAGTTGTGTGGCATCTAATTGGAGTCCCGCAGATTGGTACCACAATACTGGCGTAATCATCTTCGCTTGTCTTTCGTCCTGGTTCGTGGCAGTTTTAGGAGGTGGACTTGCCTGGGTATTCCTGATCATGGCCATCTGCGGGACATATTATCGAACGTCTCTGCGTAGGGTACGAAGAAACTTCAGAGATGATGTCAATCGCGAGCTGGCAAAGAACAGGCTGGAAACAGATACGGAGAGCTTGGAGTGGATCAACAGCTTCTTAGTCAAATTCTGGCCCATCTTCCAACCAGTCCTGGCGGAGACCATTATCAACTCGGTTGATCAAGTACTGAGTACTTCGACACCGGCATTTCTGGACAGTCTTCGTATGAAGACTTTCACGCTCGGAAACAAACCTCCACGAATGGAACATGTCAAGACTTATCCGAAAGCAGAAGATGATGTGGTGCTCATGGACTGGAAATTCAGTTTCACGCCAAATGATCATGCAGACATGACTTCACGCCAAATAAAGAACAAGGTCAACCCGAAGATTGTGCTCGAAATCAGAATCGGTAAAGCTATGATCAGTAAAGGTCTAGATGGTATGTACTCTTCCTCGGTCGTGACTTTCAAGATCTAGAGTCTTGGATTCGAAAACCTGTCTCAGGATCGACGATTTAGGATCCGAGATACAAGTCCTCGGGACCTCAAGTTCCACAGCGCTAATATTCTTTCAGTAATTGTTGAAGATATGGCGTTCTCGGGACTTATGCGAGTCAAGATCAAGCTCCAGATCCCATTTCCCCACGTGGAGAAGATCGAGATATCGTTCTTGGAGAAGCCCACTATCGATTACGTCTGTAAGCCGCTCGGTGGTGAGATGCTTGGTTTTGACATCAACTTCATCCCTGGTTTGGAATCATTCATCTTGGACCAGATTCACGCAAACATTGGCCCTATCATGTACGCTCCAAATGTCTTCCCGATCGAAGTCGCGAAAATGCTTTCTGGTTCGGCTGTCGACCAAGCAATTGGTGTTATGGCAATCACTCTCCACGGTGCTCAAGGACTCAAGAATCCAGACAAATTCGCTGGAACCCCAGATCCGTACGCGGTATTGTCGTTCAACAACGGTGCTGCTCTTGCGCAGACCAAGATTATCAAGGAAAATGCCAACCCGAAATGGAACGAGACAAAATACGTCATTGTGACATCCTTCAATGACAGTCTTACTCTCCAGCTGTTTGATTACAACGAGTATCGGAAAGACAAAGAGCTAGGAACTGCAACTTTCCCACTCGAGAGGATCCAAGACGTCACTGAGCACGAAAATGAACAGCTTGAGGTCATGGCTAATGGGAAAGCCCGCGGAATTGTGTCTTCTGATATCCGATTTTTCCCCGTCCTTGAAGGCCGAGATCTTCCAGATGGCAAGAAGGAACCACCTCCAGAATCAAACACTGGTATTGCTAAGATTACCGTTGAGCAGGCGAAGGACCTTGACGGCACCAGGAGTCTTTTGGGAGCTCTTAACCCATATGCTGTGCTGTTGCTCAATAACAAGGAAATTCACATTACCAGGAAGTTGAAGCGAACAAACAACCCCATTTGGGACAATGGATCCAAGGAAGTGCTTATCACAGATCGCAAGACTGCAAAGCTTGGACTTGTCATCAAGGACGACAGAGATCTGTCGGCTGACCCTATCCTTGGCACATATCAAATCAAGCTCAACGACATGCTCACACTAATGGAGAAAGGTCAAGAATGGTATAACCTTGCGGGCGCAAAGTCTGGCCGTGTCAAGTTCACCCTTCAGTGGAAGCCCGTGGCACTCTCGGGTGTTGGAGCTGGCACCGGCGGATACGTTACGCCGATCGGTGTCATGAGATTTCATTTCAAGAATGCTCGTGATCTCCGTAATCTCGAGACCCTTGGAAAGTCAGACCCATACGTCCGAGTCTTGCTGTCTGGGATCGAGAAAGGCCGCACTGTCACATTCCAGAACAATCTCAATCCGGACTTCGATGAGGTTATCTATGTGCCTGTTCACAGCACCCGGGAGAAACTGACTCTGGAGGTTATGGATCAAGAGACAATCAACAGCGATCGATCACTAGGCTCAGTCGAGGTTCTCGCCTCTGACTACATCTCCCAAGCTGACAATGGGGAATATCTCGTCCACGATGCAAAGAAGCCGCAAGCTGGACCACTTCGCATCCATGGAAAGGGTTCGCCGAGGGGTACTCTCAATTACACCGCATCTTTCTATCCTTGCTTGAACGTCGCAGACCCCGAAGATGAAGAAGAGCTTGCAGCTAGGAAGAAATCTGCAGAAGAGGCCAGAGGTCGCACGTCAATCGAGAGCAGCAGATCTGGTGACACGAAAGGGGGAGACCCAGTCGCTGCTGCAAATAGATCACTTGAAAACGGGAAAATCGATACGTCTCTCGCGCATACCCTTGCTGAGGGCGAGAAGGAGCAGACTGAGATTGAAGAGGAGAAGAAGCTTCCTAAGATCCATCTTACGCCCGAAGAGCTTCTCAAATATGAATCTGGGCTCATCATCTTCAAGCTCATGGATGTCGATCTCACCCACAGCGACACTCATGTGGATGGTAAGTTGCTTCTGACACAATTTCGCTCGAGCAGGTAGCTAACATGTGATTCAAAATTAGTCTTAACAGATGACAACGCATTCCCGTCGTATTCTTCATCTAAGATCAAGTCTAGGAAAGCGACAATCGACGAAATTGGAGACTGTTTTGTCCGCGAACTTGACTTTTCGCGTCTTACAATACGCATCCGTGAAAAAGGCGAACTCAAGGGCGATGCAAAGAAGGATAAGGAAGACATCATTGCTAAGCTCACTGGCAACACACTTGATACGCTCAAGCAGTGCCTTGTAAGTCTCTGTTATCGAAGGTTTAGAGTTCGTGGCTGACTATGACCAAAGAACAACCCAACTATTCTCAAACTCAAGGACGACCAAGGCCAAATTTGCAGTGTCAAGGTCAGCTTGAAGTATATACCTGTCAAGATGGAGCTTGATCCCAGCGAGAGTATGAATAACATGGGTAAACTTCGCGTTGATGTGCTCGATGCCACAGATCTCCCATCAGCGGACAGAAATGGTTACAGTGATCCGTACTGTTTATTCGAGCTTAACGGAAAGGACGTTTTCAAGACAAAAGTACAGAAGAAAACTCTTCATCCCGCATGGAACGAATATTTCGAGGTCGATGTTGCATCCAGAACGGCCGCAAAATTTACCTGCAAGGTATTCGACTGGGACTTCGCGGATAAGGCCGATATCCTGGGTAATGCAGACATCAATCTAGAATTGTTGGATCCTTTCAAAGCACAGGAGTATAACCTCACCTTGGATGGAAAGTCTGGATCTGTAAGATTACGCCTCCTTTTCAGACCAGACTATGTCACAAGATCACGCCAAGGATCGTCAACCTTCTCTGGGACGTTTGCCACTCCCGGCAAAATCGTGACTGGAGTCGCCGGAGCTCCTATCAAGGGAGTCGGATTTGCAGCTCACGGTGTGGGCAAGGGTGCATCCTTCATCCGACATGGATTCAAGAGCAAGAAGAAGGAAGATGAGACTACTGGTACCGAAATGGAGGCAGAGGACGCCAAATTTGCCAATGGTGGAGGATCTGGTCTTCGACGGTCCAGCAACCTGCCACCGCCATCAGCCAATTCAGAATCACCCGTTACACCTCCGGGAACTGCTCTTGGCGTCCCAGGCCACAACCGTACGAAGAGCTTTGGTCAATCTTCCATGCACAGTACTATTCATGGAGGCGGCGCTGGAGCGCCTACGGGTACAGGTAAGACTGTCCATCTGTTCCACATTACTTAAGAGCTTCCGTAATACTGTCTGAGACTCGACGGGTCTCAATGTCCTCTGCGGCTTTCGAGGGCTTGAATGCAAGAGAAGTGTCTCTCGCTACAAACGAGAAGGGGAATTTTAATGTCTTGCATTGTTCAAATATTGTCATTCGTTATTTCAGCGCTAACGCATAGAACAGCAAGCTTCACGATCCTGTCGGCAACCGGATATCCTCCATCCTCCAACGTCATGGTGTACATGAAGCAACTAGGTCCAAAGCCGAAGACCATCCACAAGACCGAGCATATCAAGTCAGCTTCGGGCACTGTGACTTTCAATGACAAGAAGGAAAGTTTCAAGTGCGCTTGCTCGGCAGACACGCAATTCCAGATCCAAGTAAAGGGCCACAACACATTCGGCAGCGACGATGATCTTGGAGAAGGTCTCTTCTTCGTCGACGAATCGGGCACTGGCCTGGAGAAGTCTGTCAAGGCAGGAAGCGGTCAGGTCGTCCTCAAGAGCAACTTTGTGCTCACTCCTATCATTGAAAATGGAGACAACAGTCCAAGATCGAGTAGCGGAGGCCTGCGAAAGGGTCTTCTAGGCAAGACGGGACGAAACAGTAGAGACGTCACGCCTTCCTAATCTGATTCGGTATTGACCACAATACCTCTCTTGGAAGAAATGTTGACGGAAGGAGCGATTCGGGCCGGTGCGATCGTTGTTGGTTGCCTTGGGCATATGCACTTGTAATTTTTTCTGTTCCTCTTCCCTTTCTGCGATGGCGATACCACAGCGAGATGCTTCTGCATTTCCATTTTCTCTTTTATTCTATTCAAAAGACAAAGTATTTGGAACTGGGATGGATGGGTTAGGGGCTGGAGGATCTTGGAGATCCTCCAGCAGTGGCGAACGCGTTTGATATACCAAAATGAAAGCCTCTTGAATGCCGTTTATTTCTACGTGAAGTGGTGATTGGCTTGTCTAGGTATGCGTGTATAACTTTGAAGGACAAGGCTTGTTTGTCACACCACTCCGATGTTGGAACTGCTTCCGATCCGCAAAGTCTACAAATAAAACGAACTGTAGACGAGCATCTCAAATCGAGGATAGAGCGTGTCACCCAAATACAGTCTCGAGGTCCTGGCGAAAACCTCTACACAAAAAGCGGAACATTATCATGTAGTCTCGCAGTCAGACCATTCGAATCCAGTATCATTGACATTACTTATTTATTCCATTCCATATCATTCATTCCCTAGAATCACAACGCCCCAAATCCCTTCCCTTGCCGATCCCCTATCTCGCATCCATCCGACCCCCCCTTCTATCAGTGGAGAAATCCTGTTCAAATAGGTAGGTAGTCACATGTATTCATGACGCTTTCCCATCCATCCATCCATTTCCTTCATCTCGCTTGAAAATATCAGAGGAAGATGTAATGCTCTCGCACGCAGGCAAATGCTAGCTAGAAAAGGGCATTTATATTCGTATCCAGGAAAATCTATCCCTCGGCATCAACAAACTCATCCTGTATCGTGTTAGCCGTGGTTTGCTGAATGTCTGTCTCGACTTGTTTCCCGGGTTGATGCTGAAGCCGAGTTCCTCCTCGTTTCAAGAAATGGACGTACATACCAAGCTCTGGGTATCCGTGTCCTCCCTCTTCAGCGGCGCATGCTTCTTCCCGTTCGCATCAACAGTCGGTAGATCTCTCTTCAAATCGTCGCTAAAATCGATCAATGCACCTCCATTCGTCCGCTCGTTACTCGTTGACCTAAGCGTGTTCTCGAGATCCTTCTGCTGCTGACCACCGTTGACTGTTTGAGCGGCTTGGAGATCAGCTGGGGCCTGGTAGGCGGGTATTGGTGTTGCGGCATTGGTCGATGGGGTTCCGTCACTTTGTCCAAAATCAATGAGGTCGCTTGCGTGAGAGGGCTGAGATTGTGGGATTTCTGAAGCGGGTGCTGCGTGGTTGGAGGTGTAGGATTCGCTGCGAGTGTGTGGAGGTGGGATGGGATTCTTCTCGTTGCTTTTTTGACCTCGCAAGATGGGTGTGACGGCTAAGATCTGTTCTGCTTGTTTTTGAGGCGTGGTTCCGTCACTGTAGAAAGTTAGCCTAGAGTCACGACCAAAGATTACAAAGTTCACTTACATGTTTGCGTTGAGTATCCAATCCAGGTCTTCTTCTCCCTCATCCGGACCTCCAGGGCCACCTTTCACAGGTCTGAAAAGTCTGGGATGCCACTCTACTCCATCTTCAGCTCTTCTAGCAGCTTCATCTCTCTGCATGTCCTCAATCTTGGTCTTCTCGTCCGTAGCAACCTCATGATTTCGTTCTTTCACAGCCTTCGCAGTAGCGAACCATAATTTCTGAGATTCGCGTTCTTGCTGCTCCTCGAGAGGTCGGACTGTCGGAGGAGTATGCCTTGCTCTTGTAGCATCAAATAGAACTTCCTTCTTCCCAGTCTGCAAATCAGTTAGTATATTGTCGAACCCCGATACGGTCCAATGACCAACCTTAACGTCCTTCATAGACATCTCCCCACTCCACATCCCGGACAACTCGTACAGAACCTCGCCTGTATGATCGTTCTTGATTACACCGCCAATAGCATTATACGTTCCACCAAAGTACCCCTTCGTCTTGAATTCGATATCGGCACTTAGTCCCAGCTCTGGACAGCGCACGAAACTGTGATCTCCAAGCTCGTACTTCATCTTCCCAAATAGAATACCCCGCGCATACATATTCGGCTGGGTCAGAATGTATCGCTCTCCCTTTCCGCCCTCTCCTCGATTCAGGAACCGCAGGATAGCAATCCCCTCCATCATACTAGCAGCCGAATTTCCCAAGAATTTACTTCGCGGTTTCAGACAACCGTCGATTCGAATGTGATGCTCGGGTGCCATGTAGAAGTAGCTCGATTTCGGAGGATGGTGGGAGGTTTGCTCGGAGATGTAGTAGCCCTTGGTGTTATCAGGAAAGTCCCAGTAGCAAGTAAACGTCTCGCCCAAAATTGGGTTGAGTGGTTTCTTGACTCCGCTATATGCCCGTCAACATCTCCCAATCCAATCTACATTAGTCCAGGCAGTACTTACGGAGGTTTGATGTGCCATCCACTCAAGTAGAACTTCACCACTGATACGAATCTCTGAGTCGGATCTTCGATTTCGGGCATAGGTAGCAGGGTTTCGGGGTGTGCCATGAAGCTATATTCCGTCAGTATTCTTCGTCTTCCAATTCACTCACAAGACAGGTACGCACTTGGTGATTCTCTCCAACATACTCCTAGGCTCCAGAATAAAAGTCGGCAGCACCACTCGACTCAGGTCCGCGCCTGGTCTCAACTGCGAGATGATATGCGACAGCACTATTCCCAGCCCATATCAGCGTGTGCCCCCAAGTGTGTATATCAAAAAAAGTATGCAAGAAGCCTCACCATTTCCCTGATCGGGCTCCACGACCGTAGTCTCGTCCTCCGGGCCATCCGACCTCGACTCATCGACCGAAGACCTCGCGCCTGCTTCCCACATCACCATTAGCACAATGCCTCAAATACATGCCAAACTTCCCGGCTATCTTCCTCTTGGACGATGTCCTTGGAGCATTCAGCATGTAGCATGGAAGGGTACCTACTTGCCGCGGAGGCCCGGCGATGCGCATGTCCCAAGCTGACCATCCTCGCCAACTATGTCCCAGGTGCCTTCTTATTTTTGTTCCTCTTGCCTATTCGCAACTGTAATTCGTGATTTGCAGGGAGGGCGTTGCTCTCGATTTTTATGCGTCTTGGGAAGTGTTGATAAGTGTGAGGCTGTGTTCTGGTGGGCGAGGTACGTACAGGTTGACTGACTGTATTTGACGAAGGTCGGTAGTAGTGAAAACGCAGGCGAATGACGCAGGGCAGGCCAGCAGCGGAGGAGGGGAGACGGGGGGGAGGGGAGGGAGGAAAAACAGCTCAGAATTTGGTTGGGTGTGCCACACCCGGCTCGACCGTCAACAGGAAGTGGAGGGAGCTGCCTTTGGTGGTTTGGTGGGGTAAAAGTGAGCATGGGAACCTGGAAATGCCTGTCTTGACGATCTTCATTGGTTAGTGGCACCCCTCCGTCATCGCTATCATAACTGTGAAGAACATTTTATCTTGGGTTTTTCTTGGGCAATAAACACACAAGAGGTCTTTTCATTTTATCCAGCTTGGTATTCTTGGAACAGATATGTATCACTCTGCAAGTCTACCCAAAAGACCAGTCACACAACATATCAAAGCATTGTTTGGTGCCAGACAGACAAGATGAGATGAGATGAGATGAGATGTCCTCCGTACAACTCTGCACATGCACTTTCTGTCCCTGCGGACCCCTGTGTAGGGGAAATGTCCGTCAGCTGCGCAAGCAAATTCAAGACGTCACATCTCACAGCAAAGCTTGCAATAGCTTGCGTGCTTATGACTGGTCCAGAACACCGACTCGTCCAGCAAGCGAAGAATGAGAGGATATCAAGCTTTACAAGTTCATCTTATGTACTCTCTCTGTCTACGAGGCAAAAGCTTTCCTAGCTTCCTCCCGTCGGCTTTTGCACATAAGAGAAGATACATCCCAGGTCTGCGTATACGTATCCGCGTAATGGAACCCCGCCATTTGTTTCTGTGCCAAGGAAGGCAGCCAAGATGTTTCCTGTTTAAAGGACATGTCTTACCCGGCTTCTGGTTCTAGTTTCGAAAATTGCGCTTCCTTCTTCGACTTTCAGAAGGATCATGGAAGAAAGCCAGAAGTTACAAGAAATGACATTACCATTCGATCACACTTATCCACATTTTGCAAGTCTGAATAGACTCTCGGAGCTCTTGTTCCCATGGAGTCCGAAGCCGAAGTTGTTGAACGAAGAGCGAGAACCGAGCGGTCCCATGGCCTTGGCACGAACTATATCTATGCAGGTGATCGATATAAGGATGATCTGGAACCAGAAATGCTCGTCTGTCCCGGATCAGTGGGAATTCTTTGCATGTACAGATCCATGGTTCAAGATACTTCAAAGGTTTCTCATGTCCAAGCTAACTAGTAGTTGAAAATTGTTTCATTTACTTTCCTCCAGGATTGACCGGTGTCCTTACTCATGGCGTTTTGGTGCTTTCATTCTTCGAAATTGGAAACAATAGAGGCCTGTACATGAGGCAAGGATGAAATTCGAATATAAGTCAGTATGTTCTCCCTGAGGAATCTTTTGGCAGATATTATGAGAACAGCTAATTAGTTACATCATGTAACCGTACTGGCTGGAAAGAAGACAAGATGTAGCAACAGTTTATATTGCTGTGTTCGTACTGTGGTTTATTTCTTCTTCTACTGCGAATATTCATACGGAGAAGGACTAGTTTGATCTTCTTTTGTATTTTCTCTTGACTGAGTCTAGAGCTACCGAGGCAGATATCTTTACCTGGACTGACCTGCTCCATATTGAACTGGTCTGCTACTAGCCAAAAGTCCCGGTCTGACATGGTGGCCTCTGGAATAGGCGAGGAACCTTTTTAAAAAATTGTACAGTACAAGTCTCTCCCCTCCACTCTGTTTTGCTTTCCCTGATGCTGGTATGAAAATCACATCGTATGATGAATGAACCCGAACGCCCATATTTAGCTGCCAGGTACCAATCAGTCAGAATACATCTCCCCGCCCACCTTTCCGTGCAGCATTTCATTCACCGCAACCTGATATCTCGTTCGCACCTCAGCTTCCCATGGGATATTGCAATCCAATCGACATCTAATATCTCTTCCTCGTAGGCTCCGGGCTAGGACTCCTGCTTGCGCTTCTCTCATCTCTCCCTCTAAGTCTCAGCCACTTCTTCGTACTCAGCTCAATCTCCCTATCCAGCTCCGGACTCGGATTCTTCCTATGGATGAAATTGCAGAAACCACCGCGGACACATCCCTCCCCGCTATTCAGTCTGCAACAGGCTTCGCGGAAGTCGGTGACGGGCGAGAGCTCGCAGTAGATCGGGCGCGCAGCGTACCATCGGGAGTTCAGGGCGTCGCAGGCTTTTTGCGCGGAATCTTCGTACTTGAAGCGGGCATAGACGTTGCCGATAAGATCTATGAAGGGTCAAGTTAGCATAACATTCCTTAACAAAAAGGGGGAAAGAGTAAGACATACGGTCATTATTATTATCGCACACAACTACCTCCTCAATCTCCCCAAACTTGCACATCTCGCACCAGAAATCCTCGTAGAAAGCATCAAAGTGGTTCTGCAACTGGCTGGCGTTCATCTTGTTCTTTGGGTCGTAGGCAGGGTTCTGGTAGAGGTTGGGGAGGAGGATCGTTTGACTGTAGGAGGGCTTGACATGCTTGCGCGAGCAGCGGTCACCGTGCCGGCATGCGCCGATCTTGTAGTAGAAGGAGCAGTTGACTTTGTCGGCTTCGGTACCGAAGATACTGGCGAGGTAATTCGCCATTGTAGTTGGGCTTGTGTTGATTGAGGGTGGTGTTGAGAAGGTGGTTCGCGACGGACTCGAGGCTCAAGGAGAACTTGCGCTTAGTCGAAAATTGCAGATTTTGTGGTGTGGAATATATGCGCTTCGGTCTGCAAGACGGTTCTTAAGGCGATAGCTGACTTCGTGAGGTGTTGTGAAGATGTTCTGGGGAAGTGTAGCTTGGCAGGCAAAAAGCTCAAGATATCACTCTGGAGGAGCTCGGGAGCGCACTCGAGCTAGTCCTCATTTGTGATCGCGCCTCGAAGCGAGGTATGGATGACTAAAGCCTTGTATTTGTGACGGATGCTTCGAGAACGGCTTGACAATTTGTAAATGATTCTTCAGGCGACAAGTATGCTTCATCTAAGGGCTCTAGTGATTCCTGGTTCCATTAAGGTCTATCTGTTCTTTCTTTGAGCAATTCAAGGGCATGCACCGTGAGGTAATTTATACCATTGCATTTTCAGCGTCAACCCTTTCACATTTGCACCGTAACGCAGAATCTGTCCCCGTCACCAAAGCCACCAGCTTGCCTTTAGGCTATTGGTATGATAGGTCTTCTAATCTGAGTAATTTCGTATTTTCGGTTGTTGCAATAATACCGGTGGAGTTTAGTTGAGTCTTTCTTATATTTCACGCGGTCCTGTCGCTGGATCTTAGAATCGTCCACGCCAAACTGTCTCTATCCTATACACAAAATTCAAGGCAGAATTTTCAATATCATTTCATTTGCAGAGACATGCCATTCATTGCAAAAAGCCAACCCAGACCCGTATCAGAATGCATTTTAGAAAGCCAATTGCTGCTTCCTACCACAAATATCTCCCCGCAACCCAAACATATGCTGTATTACAAAGCGACAATCAGTCCTAGATGGGAACATCCTGCATTTGGAAACGAATCTTGGCCATCAGAACCGCTCCGGTCATGTCACCCTCGGACCAGGAAACTGTAAGATCCCTACCGAATTTTGTTAGTGTTTGTCCTTAATTGGAATTATGAATGTCAGACTTGCCCGCTCTCTTCGGTTTTGTCGGCCCAAGGATGCGGGTAGATACAATACGAGTATGGATTTGGCTGTGGAATGGTGAGGCAGTAGAGTGAGGCAGTAGTCTCCCGAATCTCCCCTGCGGTGTTGGTCAAGTCAGTATTTCATCCCTTGTACCTATTGAGGGTGTTTGGGGTGAAAGTTGCCCAGCGAGCAAGTGATACTTGGTCAGGAGAGCCTATTAGTCGGACAAACTTACAAGGACCTTCTGGTGACATCGCTCTTCCCATCTGAACCTTGTTATCGCCTTGGGCATTGCACCCAATGAATACCCAAGTGTATGGCTGGCCTTCGCCGAACATCTTACTTTGAAAGACCTGTCCATGCTGCATATCGCGAATTATGGTGGCACACTTTCTGACGTTACCGTCCCAACTCTTCCCATTCCAGAACTCGTAAAAGTGTCTTTGGTCTGCGAAGTTAACGTGTACTCGTGCAACATAAACATCCTTGGCGGCAAAGGCTCCCTGGCCCTTCACAGTAGGTCAGCGCTTATCTATTTCAAGATCTTGGAGCTTTGAAGAAGTATATGGAAGTACTGACTCTGTGACCATAGAGGTAGATGTGTTCTCCACAAGTAACAGCACACATGCTGAAACGAGGTTCATCGGTCTTTAACACTGTCAGTACTGCGTCTTATTCGTCCACGTCCTATACAAGACTTACACCAAAGAGCACGTGTCTGCCTGTAATTTCACCGTCCCGATAAGTCTTAAATCGCTTCAACTCCATATCGTAGACAACCTTGGCGATACCCGTATAGCAGTATGTAGGAATGCCTCCGGCAGAATTCTGCTGGCGAACTTCAAAGAAAGTCCATCCTACGATGCGTCTGCTGTTGAAGCCTCCCTCCGTGTTTTCGATTTCCCAGTCGTCGGTTCTCTCAACAATGCCGCTGAATGACCACTGCGAAAAGGCTGAGTCAGTTTTGTATCTCTGGAGATATCATTGAAGTATCAAGATGTTTCAGAGACATTGGAGGTTCTTTCCAGAGGCCGAGGCCGTGTTCAAAGCTTATATAGGAAGACTGGAATGGAACTGAAAAGATCGAAGGAGCACTTACGATTTTCTCGCCCCGTCTGATCTCATGTTCCTCGAGCTTAATGAAAGGCTTGATGATGTCTTCACCCAAGGGGTCCCGGTGTTTATATGAGGAGACGGTCGGATTGGATGGATCGGTCGTAATCGCACAGGTGTTATCCGTCAAGCCCAGGAAGAGGCCTGCATTGTTCTTACAGAACGTGTCTCCGAATCTGAATAGAATTACCACAGTCAGTAGGCCCTCACTCTGTGACAGAGTGCGAGAAGTATAGCAAAATGTCATGTAGCTTTTGTTGCAAATCTCCGCCACTGTTGTTGAAGGCTGTCAAGGATACCAGAGATCGGAAGACTTACTGGAATAGAATGTCACCATTTGACAGAATGGAAGATCGACCAATATCGCGAGAGTACCTATTGGTAGTGACTATAGTTGTCAGTGGTACGCCAGAAGGCAAAATTTGTCAGGGAGATTTGAGCTTACCGTCACGATGGATGCCCATGGGGGTTTGATTGATGATGACTGGTGGCCATGCGACATGTCTCTCCTTAATGGTGGCCCTCATTTTGCCTCTGGCAACTGAAGACAACATCTTGGCGTTGTGTTGTTGCTAATGACGCGTTTGAAGGTTTTGTTGTGAGGAAGGAGCGACGGTTGAGGGTGGGAAAGCAAATACACAAGTGCTGGTTGGGAGGGATGCCTTGGCACGTGGTTGCAGCTACACGGATGAACTATTGTTCCAGTCTTGTAGACCCATGCAGGTAACGGGATCAGGTCTTAGTGCTTCAAGAGCTCTTAGGAACTGTAAGTTACTCGAAAGTGTTTCTGGAGGAATTGTCACACAATAGTTCTTAAGCGAGTGCTGAACCCCCCCAAGAAAACAAAGACATCCCTCTCCAACTTGTTACGATAAAGGCTTGGGGGGATTGGCGTGAAAAGTATGCTAAAGAATTAAAAGAATTGAAGGACTACTTCGAAGATCTACTGTCCATCAGAAGTGTTGGGGTAGACCGAAAAGTCATTGCAGCTATCGAGTTGTGTTCGCACAAGTCACGCTTGCCATGTCCTGCAAACTATTGACCTGAGAAGAGAACTCAATCTGTAGCATTGGAAGGGTTTCCGCGTCCCTGATTCAAAATTGCTCCGACTTTCAGCTCAGCGTTCTCCTCAAGTCAGATCACCTTCTTCGAATGCCTGTCCTCGCCCGTCCAAGCGCGAATAACAGAGCCGATGCAGCCTCGGACAGATATAATATATTCCAAGTGTTAACAATTTCAGCACCATTAAAGCAATTCATGGGTTGACTCCTGGAGTCATGGCCCTTTGTCTTTTGGAAGAGCTTCGCACTGTGGTCGCTTTGGATGTGCTGCTTCCATTTTGGTTTAGGCGCATCCATGCAACACTCATGAACCAAAAAGATGTGCTTACAGTATTTGGGAGCGGACTTCCTGACTATTGTCGATAGCTACCATGTGAACACGTTACAGCTAAAGTCTGGACCGTAGAGTATCCTCAGCTTTCTTCAAAAGGAAAGTACATGGTACCCACAAGACACCTGGCCTGATTGGCGGCTCACGATTGAACGAACCAGCAAAGCTCACCCCGTTCACGCGCGAGACTAGCATTATTTGATGTATTGAGCCTTCCAAGGAAGGCTTGCAGTGGATCAAACACTCCGCTTCGGCTACTGAATATCGTGGCGGGAAGTCTTCGCTTCAGGTGATGAAGCTCGCAGCTTAGATTCCCTCGGCAGAACAACCAGAACAACAGATCGTAGCTACACGATGAACATAATGCCGCCAGAAGTTCAAAACAAAAAAGGCATAATGAAACAGATCCCATCAATCCTAGGAATCTGCTTCATCATAGCGGGCCTCTGCAGGAATCGAACCTGCGACCTTCCAATCCAATCATGATACTAGAATCAAGTAAAGTGGTGTACGTGATAAACCACTACACTAAGAGGCCCTTTGAGTTGATGTTCAGCATTTAACTATTTAGTTACATGTTCATGCTAAAGAAGTGGACGCGAATGCTAAGTGAGATGCTGGAACAGGAAGGAGGAATGGAGTGGCATCCTTCGAAAGATCTCAGACTCATCTGAGCTTGGTGATTTAAGAATGTTTAAGCGACATTGTCAAGTTCACACCCTTATAAGGGTCTGTTAATGAGAAGAAAGATGATCTATGGTTCTTTTGATAGGAGACTACTTACCCTCTTGGATAGAGGCTGGATGTAGTTAGGTACGCAATCTTGGCGTGCTTTAGAACTATGAGCTGTGTCTACCTCAAAAAAACAAAAAAGACTCTCAATAAGGATAGTTATCTATGACAGAATCTATCAGACTAAAACTGCTCCAAAGGCTCAAAGCAGGTGGAATCAAGCTGCCCTTCAAGAAATCCTGTTGAGGAGCGACGCGGCGGACAAAAGCTAAGCGAGAATTACTTTCTCACCAAAACAAGCGACAAGCCCCTACAGCACATATAAGTGTAAGCCTGCCGCGGAGGATTTACGGACCACGGGTATGAATACTGTATTTTCATCATAAGTTGCTCCATAATTATGGAATTATATGTGTATATGCCAAAAGAGGCGGTAGCCAATTCTTCTGGTCATTTCTTCCACACTAGAGACCTAAATCCGAAGCAGAAATCGATCTCCACGAAGAGCATACGAGCTTGCATCAACAGCAACAAAACGAAGCAAGTAAAAGTATCAGGATAAATCAAATAATAACAACAGTACGGACAGTTCCATGCCAAAGCTTACCCAAATTAGCTTCTTCATCCCGACCCTCGTTAAGCCGATAAACGCCTACTCTTTGAAACGTATCAGGCGTACCCTCCTTCAATTCCCGCAGCAACAGCCCCGAACCATTTAGAATCCTTAAACACCATAAACCCCCGAGAACATCACCACCGTCTGAGCGCGGGTTATCATACCGCGGAGCTTCCAGACAGTCCCACTGGGCAAAAGCAAATCGCACCTGAGTTTCGGCATCCAGAATAGCTTGAGACTGTGTCCTCTCAATTGACACCTTTTGCATCGAACCTTGCATCGTCAAATATCCTCCATGTGACACCTGGCCAAAAGGAGATTGCTCCCACTGCGGCGTGACTTTCCAGCTGAGCACTTTGGCCTCCTCGTGATCTGGGGTATCAAGTATTGCTTTCGACCAGGTTACTGGACTATCGATTGCAGCCCAGGACCAGCTAGGGGCACGGTACCTGGAAGGCCGTGGGAGAGGTGTTGTTGCGAAGTCCAGACACCAGAGAAGTGAATGGATGAGGTCGTCGTTCCACAGCCCTGCGAGATATTTTTGTCCGCTCAATGAAGCTATTTCGGCAGCGACTCCGGCGAGAGCAGGAAGCTTGTCATCAGAAAATGTCAAGTGTCGTTTTGTATACTCTTTAACAACAATTCGCCACAGATCGTTGCATTCTTGTGATAGCTTGGTAAGTGGCATTTCCCAGCATCTTTTTCGACTGGCTATCAGTGTTTGGTTGACAGACAGTGTCTTGAAACTTTCCCGGATCCGGCTTACGATGTCGAGGGTGGTTCGATTGCCTCTGCATTCCCACGCCATTCTGGTAGAAGAGTAATACAACACTCGAGGGGATAGAATTCGTTCTTGGAGCGTCCATCCACGATTGGACCAAGGCGAGTCAAGGAGCATCGTCGTCGGCGTGTCATCGCATAAGTGCTCAAATTCATTGTAGCCTCTGGAGCAGGTCAAACACATAGCTTTCGACTCGTCCTTTTTCGGCCCGTCAGCAAGTGTTTTAGTCCCGCCATACCCGGCATTCCCATCGCTGGCAAGACATATTGTAAGGCTACTATGAGAATAAATCTTGTGCATCTGTGAAGACTCAGAGACCCAGTCATCCATACGATCTTGTAGAATGCAAAGTGCGTCGATCCATAGGTATTTCAGTCCAAGAGCACGAGTGATACGCACGGCATCGGAAAAAGCATGCGACAGAGATGATATCTCGATGCCCTGAGTCATTGCTCTTAGTGTCTTTGAGGTCGTCTTGAGTATACTTCCAGCTCCCCAGACGTGACTTAGAGCCACGTACGGACTTGGAAAGTCCTTCGAAGACTGGAGATGTATGAGGTTGCTGTCGGTCCCAACGTTCAAGATTCGGGAAGGGAAGAAGTCTCTCGGTGGCTCGGAGCAATTCTTGTGGTTCGAAGAGCAAGTTGTGAACCATCGCCGAGCCACATTCATGGGATCAAATGGGGTCTTGTTCTCCGCTGTCGCAACTACAAGGTACTTCTCTTCTTCCATGTGCTTTTCCTCCTGCCCCGACCTGTAAAGTTGGTAATAATAGTACGATTCCTCGATGTATCGAGCTGTCGGTCGCTTTCTGGGGTCGTCCGATAACATGCTGTAGATGATATGGAGACCATGCTGCTGATTCAACCCAAGAGCTTCATCAAGATCCCACAGATGGTGTATCCAAGTTAAAGACTTCTTGGAATTCATGTGGTAGCTACCATTCCCGGACTCGAATGCTCTTAGTTGCTCGAATGATTTCAGGCTCTGACGGTGTATGACGGTTGCCATCTCAAGGAAGACGCAACCCAAGGAGAATATGTCGCTGGCGCCGGCTCTGATGGGGTTTTGCCTCCTAGTGGCCAGTTCGGGGGCACAATACATGGGTGTGAAGGTGCAAGTGCTTTCTCTCGCGATTTTGGAATGCAAGTCATCCACACGCTGAGCGCCACCAAAGTCCGATAACATTACATGGCCTCCGTGAACAAGAATATTGCTTGGCTTAATGTCGAGGTGCTGCCATGATTTGTTGTGCATATAAGAGACGGCAGCCGTCAAGCATCCAATCCATTTGGAGAGATTCTTGCTTTTGATCAAAGGTGCCGAACTATCGCTGAGCATGTATTCTGACAGGTTACCATCCGCTACAGGAGACATGATGATAGAGAATTGATCCTCCAAGATATAATATGCTACGACACCAATAATATGAAGATGTCGGAGATTGCAAAGCGCAGCAACCTCGCGCCGGGCTTGAGCTAATATCGGCGGCGATCGATTAAGTGGTGCTCGTATTGATTTCCGGGCAAAATGGGTTTTAGTGCTACAGTGAACAACCTCATCCACCGTACCAAATGAGCCATATCCAAGCTTTCTGATAAATTCAAACGTGCTGGTGGTCGTCTGGTCAGTTGGCGGCTTTGCTCCGACGAGGCAAGAAAGTCTCTTTGACCTTGGCTCTATGGCTCCAGGGTCCCCATTTCCCGGGCTTTGATCTTCGCCATTGGGCAGGTCATTCAAACACTTCATCTCCTGCTCCTCATCCCGAGCTTCATTCACACGACCACTAGTGCGCTCATCGAACCGTCTCGATCCTGTTCTGTTTCCACCTCTTGGCTCATTGCGGGGATCGTAGCTTGGTCTGGAGCTGGAGATGTTATTGTTGAAGTCATATTGGTGCCCGTTACCATCTTGGTCACTTTCGTTATCATCATCGTCATCTTCATCCGGCGGTTGATCTTGATTCTCGCGATCCGCGGGCCAAGGGTCTTTCCAATCCGGAATCATCCGCATGCCGGCAGTGAAATGTCGGCTTACATGTGTACATCTTGCCTCCCAATTGGGACAGTAGACCCCACAAAAGCCACATTGTCTCTTCCAATCCGAGTTCACGTCGATATACCACGCATCAACATTGGCATCACATCCATGTGCTTGTCTGACATGGTCTATCAGCTTGTCTTTGCGATGAAAATCATGTCCGGTTCTAAGGACGTGGCCTAAGCATGGGCCGTGTGAAATTGTCTGTTGTCCAGCTGTGTCGATGTGTCCACCACAGAGATGGCAGGCAACATTTCCGTTCGAACCAGTGATGATGCATTGCCATCGTCTCTGAGGCCAGTGTGTTTCCTCGTGCCGCCTCCCTACATAGCAATGTCATCAGCGACTGCACCATTATTTTTAGATCAAGGGCTTTGTGGAAAGGAAAGACTAAAGCAGTAGTGCGGACGAGGCCAGCTTGGTACTTACAGTCAGCGACATGTATATTTTCTTTCAGACAGTACGTGCCATCCGACTTGATGCGGGTACACTGGTATTGTTTCGGTCCCTCAGCGCTCTTGGTTAGCCTTTTTCGCTTCTTTCCCGGATGCAAAGGGTTTTTGGCCGCGCTTGTTTGTGATTGATAAGCAGAATCATGAAGCCCTCTGTCCGGGCGTTGTTTTGCTGAATGCAATTCCTTGTACCCTGCAACATTCCCAGAGTCAGTGACTACCCATCTTTGAGTACATATTTGTGACCTCATGGGGAGAGAACACACTACAGAGTGCGAAAAATCATGGAACTGTTCACCCCAAGAAGAAAACAAGAACTTACACTCTGCTGTATAATCCGCTGGAAGGCCCATACCATAGGACGAACTTAAAATGTTCTCAATGTGAGGCAACAAATGACGCCTGGCGGAGACGCAAAATCGCAGTTCTGCGGTTGATACACCAATGGAAACGGCGAATTGCTTCTCATCCTCGGGGATTGCCATTACATCATCCTTGAATTCGGCATGTAGACGACGCTGAGTTCTAAGAAAGTCCGTACAACTAGGATTACTTTCTGCTCTTTGTGTGGCTAAGTTCTTGAACCCGGATATCTGCTGTGGTAAGAGGTCTGATTGTCGAGCTGGTGTCATGTTAGACCTGGGCTGGTAGAATGGCCTGTCTGGTAGGTGGGAGGAGAAGCTTTGATCGAGAGAAGGGTTCCAGGAACTGTAGGCACTCGGGAGACCGACAATCGAAGAGTTGAATCCGAGGGAAGAGTTGCTGTAAGGAGTTCGCATGGAAGAATTGAACAGCGAATTGTATTGTGAGATGCCTGAAGCGGTCTGGTTGTAAGGTGTTAATGAAAATGAGGTCGATGTGTCAAAAGAAGGTGTTGAACTCTGGACAGGCAGTCCAGTGTTCTCAGCACCTGGAACAACCCCGAAAAATTGACTAGGTGCAGCAGGTCTCTGGTAATCTTGACCGATGGGGCCGAGAAGATCTTGAGCTGGTATTTTGAGCGTGCAGGTCTCGCAACAGCACACAGCACCCGGAGTGTCAGATAGACAAGGGAGGTCTTCTACGGGAGATGTTAAGACATGAATAGGTCGGCTTTGGGAGAATTTACGAGTGTAGGGAAGAGAAGATTGACTAGCTTGAGTAATGTTGGGGGTGTCTGATGACTACTCAAAGAAGTCAGTATAGCTCCACCAATGTGATGATGGACAGGATATGTATTCTTGATGACACCTACGTGATATGCATTGACTGGGTTGTTACTTCCCCGAAAAGTCACTCGGCCAGGATCATAATTTGTGTGATTGTTTGTTATACTTCGAGGTGGAGAAACGTAGGGCGAAGTACCATCGAGATAAACCTGGGCGTTTGCATAATGTTCAGTTTGAATTGGTGCATATCCCACGTAGCTATTTTCGGAGTCTAGATGATTGTTGGAAGAGGATGCCTGGGCAGGGCCCAGAGGGTCGATGGCGCGGCGCAATACTCCTGATTGGAATGGCTTGCCATTAGTATCAGATGAGGCTGTGGTATTGTCGTACATCTTGAGACTATCATTGAGCTCAATGACAACCACACCATGTATGAACACTTGTGGATATCCGGTTCAATCGGTGCAGTTTGAAGGAAATGAAACGATGAACGGGGAAAAGGGGGAACGGGCTTGAAGAAGTCAGGTCAATAGACGGCCATTGACATTGCTGAAGAAATTAAGTCTTGGAATACACACCGGGTGTCCTCATGCGGCAGACAGCATGGCGAGGGCATGAAAAGGGCTGCCAGGGGCATGTAGGGGCATGGCGAGGGCACCATGGGGCAGCCATATTCGCAAGGAATTTCTCGACGAATTGTGGACGAACCAAATCCAATAAAGCAAGATGAGAGGTCAGGGCCTGGCGGTATATGCTCACCGAGGAAAGAGACTGGGAATAGCATCGTGCCAGGGTTGCATGTGGCTGCTTGAAGAAACCCGAACATGGCGGAGTGCTTCCTTCATGACGACCAGGCTCAGTGACGAAATGCTACAAAAGGTCATCCAATTCTCCTGGATCTTTTCCTTTGAAGAACAAGCAGTAAAACGCGAGCAAAGGTTCTCATTTTCCAACTTAGCTATGCAAGAAAATCGTGTTACGAAACCGCGAGCTGCACGGAAAGGATGTTGTTGAGCATCGCCACTCGCTTCGCCACGACGTGGCTTCGGTGAGAGCAGGCAACAAGGCTCCGCTGTCACATAGAGCCGCATGGTTTCCAGATTTCTGGTGGGCACAAGGAGCCATTGTACGAACTTTGGTGTGCTTTCGATGTATGAATGGTCCCTGTGACGTAGATCCAGAGCCGGTGTGGAGTTGCTCTAGAAGGGCAGCCCAAGGAGTGTGAGGGCATCGCCAACTAACCTCAAAAATGGCGGTCACGGGGCACATCGAGAGAATAGTCCCAATGCTTGCAGTGTCTTGGAAGACAAGTTGCCAAGATGTTCAATCTCGAGGCATCTCGATGATATAGTGGATGGAGATATGAAAAGATAAAGGACGTTGGAAGGAAGCGAATCCTTGGCATTGCACGTGCACTTAACGCCGATTGAAAAAATACTTCTTGTCCCAAGTAATTGTTGTCCTTTTGCTTCCGATTTATAGCGTTAAGTACCTTGATACTTCTTGAGCATCAGGTTTTCCCAAGGCAACCAACTTCCCAATTAAATGGGTAAGTGAAAAGCTTCATTTATTCCCTCCAATATCACAATTCACCGTCAGCTTTAAGCTTTGCAGGTACCGTGGCTGATTTACATTTAACACAATGGCTAGACATATGTTGAGTATTCAGCTCACATTTCTCAAGCGGCGATTAAGGCGAAGGCTTGTTTGAAATATTATCCTTGTGTTTATTCTCTGGTTTGTGTTGCTTTTATATTGCTTGCCAGCCAAAACCAGGGCAGCGATCCCCACTCGTTCATGATATCCCTACAGGCAATGATGCCAGCCCGAGCTCATCTTCTCCAAGCTGTAGGTCCTCTCTTCACCCCTGCCTTAAGCTTGTATCCTTCCTCCTGTCCTTGAACATGCTCAGCCGTGCAAGCTCTGCTGCAAGTAGCCCTCTCGTTGATGATTCGTCTAGATCGGCGTGCATCGCCATAGTATCGGCCTCGTCCATCATATCATCAAGTTCTCGTGGGTCATAAGTGGGTTTTCCAGTTCCTTCGTTCGTTCGTTCGTTCTTCTTGGACTACCTTCCAGGGCCCTGCGTAAACCACCAGCCAACGATTGCTCCTCCAGTGATGAGTATGGCCACCAGGATTGTGATGATCATGCATGTAATCCGACATCGCCGCTTCTCTTTGTGTTGTTGTGCTAGCCAGTCGTTCTCTCTTTCTCGCTCTCTGTGTGAACTATTAGCCTAGTCCGAGCAATATTCCCATGAATCCCAAGCCAACGATAGCAATTCTCTTCTGAGAGCAGAAGGTGTAGGCATACCTAGTCTTCTTGAATTCAATCGTGCTCGAGGATGCAGTACGTCCACTCTCCAGGTCGCCGCCCTCCGCCTCGTGAACAGCAACAGAAAAGCGTTTCCAGAACATAGGATCCCTGACCAGTCCGGAAGTCGGAGGAGCTTGCGAGATCGGTCGAGTGAGATGCACCTGTTGCAATGGTGACGGCCGGGGAACGTGAGGCTGTTTTCGTGGTTTGCCCATTTTGACGTTCTTGAGTTTTTGAATATATTGAAGTCGAGGAGCGACAGGATATCGTCGAGGAAATTCTCATGCAGCAGTGAAGATTTGTCGAGCACGGCTGAGAGTATTGGCTGGAATGTCACCACAATTTCCAGGAATCGCCTTCGTCGGAATTGTGTGTGTTTGTTTCCTTCTTCGCCTTCTATATTTGTTTTGCTATGGTGGCGAGAATCGACCGAGCCGCAAGCGATTATATCAGTGCTGTGAATCCTCGTACGCAAGCAAACAGTGACTTGTACCACGTTTTCGTATTGTGGAAATCAATCAAAACGCCGAGTGAATGGACGAGAATGAATGTAGATGCAGCTGAAAAGTTAATGAGAGTAGGAGCCGCGGGTTCGTCCTTTCCCAGGAGGATCAATGAACGACAAAAAGAGCAATCACGAAACGAAACACCAAATCAACTTAAGGCAGCGATTGAGGAGGCAAATATAAACAAGAAACAAACAGGTTCTTTAAACAAAACAACAGCTCTCCAGTTTTAACACTCGCACGGCGAAAAGAAAAAATCCTGGATCCTTGGTCACGGAGAGGAGGGGTTGAGAAATGCCCAATCCGGATGGTTGATACACAATCGATCGAAGGCTGCTCAGTGGGTATTGTCCCATTCCTTGCAAGCTGCCAGGTACAAACCTTGCGCGGATGTAACTCCAGCGAATTGAATGGACAGCTGCATCTGTTGTGTGCAGGAGCCGGCGCAAGGCTGTGCTAGTCAACCAGGATTGCCGAGATGAGACATAACGTTTTCGGCGGAGCTCGGATGCTCTTCCAAGGAACATTGGGGAGAAGGTGGGATGTCCATGAGGGCCGCGAAGAAGTTTCAAAGAAATCTCCACTGTTGCTAATCTCCGTTGTGGACGTGGTTGCGTTTAGCGAGGCTTGTTGAAGGGGATAGAAAGGTCTAGACGGTGGATAGGAGACGCGTGGAGGGGTAGTAATTCAGGGGTAAGGATTGAACGCTTTGAGAGCTTGTGATTGCTTGCTTTTCTTGATAATGACCGTGCATGCCAACTTTGCGAACTCTTTGCGAGGTTGTATTCCACATCTCGGATTTATGTGTACATCTCGAGATCAATGAACAACCAGAAAGACCAGCAAGACCAGTCGAGTGAATCATGAAGGCCTGTTTTGATATGTTCGTTGGTATCGGCTAAAAGATCTTGTAAAGCGGCAAGCGAGGCAAGCCCAATGTCACTCAATATTTGCTACCAACAGATAGGGTATATCAGAACAAATTAATCCTCCAGATAACCACCCACCCACCAAGGGTCCAAGACATACCAATTATAAGACTTCTTCCACAATGGGCAGCTTGAACGCCCCAGGTCCCGCCACGCTTCCATACTGGCAAGTCAACATCCCGCCCGACGACCGTGAAAGGGACTGCCCACTCTTTCTCCAAAACCTCAAGCCCAAAGAGCGCACCATAATCGGCACGCTAGATAGCGAGTACCACATCTTGACTTGGGATGAGGTCCGCCAAGTCATCGCTATCAATGCCCTCGATGCCTTCCAACGCATCCCATCTGACCTCCGGCGGTATCTGGCGTACAACCACTACCTGAAGGAAGAGCATGGCAGTGTGATGAACTTCGTGCTACGTGAGAGGCTGGCTTGGGCTGAACCTATTGTACCAGATGGGAAACCGTTTGAGAAGGAAAGCGATATAAAGATTTTGTGGAACGACTGGCCGTATGGTATTGATGCCAAGATTGTGCATTTGGTCGTTTGGACGAAGTTTGATCTGGAAGACGATCCGAAGACAGACGACTTGACTGATGAAGCAAGAGCCTTAATCGAAGAGTTTGTGAGAAGGACGTTCAGGGATGTTGTGGGTGACGAGAATGTGAGTTCTCGAAATCTCATTTTGCTATTCGTAATTATTGGAACGATGAAAGCTAATGAATCACAGGTCATATGGTTTAAGAATTGGAGGTCATTGAAGTCCATCAACTCCGTCGAGCATTTCCACGTCATGCTTTATGATCCAGATTCAGAGTTTATAGAGGAGATTACGAACGGTGACGTGCCATTGAGTCAGAAAGTTTGAGCGCTTGTGCAAGTCATAGAGGGATACCTGGAGTTTGGAAATAGACTAGAAAGGAGCGTTACTAGATCTCTCATTTACTGGACATTGGCATGATGATTCCACTATACAAGACTTGACTATCTACTTTTGCAGCTCCCGATCTAATCCAACACAAAATAGTAGACTGTCTGAGCAAATGAGCCTCGCTGGCCGCCCCAAACGCCAGAGATTTATCCTTGAACCTCCAAACGCCTCGCTTCAATCATTCTTGGCCTTTCTATCTTCAATATTCCATTGGAACGCCCAGCCCTTCCTCTCTATCACGTCTTAGAGCTTCGTCACGTTCATCCTGCTCCTCCCTGATTTTGTCGTCGTAATAGTCCTTGATCCCTGCAAGATCGGGCGGAATGGCTTTGCTTTGAACGCTAGGTGCGCGCTCCACGAGTCTCAGCTGCTCTGTGATAGACTGTATGATTTCTTCAACCTTCTTCTTCGTGTTCTTGTTAGGCCGAGGGTCGCCGAGGATTTGTTCAAGCGTTGGAAATATGGTCTCATGTCGGAAGTGTGAACGATATGGGGTGTGCTGAGGAATGATCGGGCTTAGCGTTGCATCGCAACCTATGGCAATGCTGGTCTCGTGTGCCCACGCTCTCGCCACATTTCTGGGAGTGTAACCTCCGCCACCAACCAGCAGGAGAGGAATGTTCAAAGACTTGCAAAATGCTATACAGGCCCCGTGACCCTGTACTTGAACATTGAAACGACCCAAACGATCTCCTGCAAGCGAATCTGCACCGCATTGCAAAACAATAGCTTCTGGTCTGAAGTGATTCTTGCACATCGAAACAATGGTTGTGAAGAGATAGATGTATTGCTGGTCGTCGATACCGTCGAGAAGGGGAACGTTGATGGCGTGATGAGCTCCTGGATTACCCTCGTCTGTTGGTCCGGTTCTGTCGAGGTCGCCAGTACCAGGGAAAAAATTCATGCCGTCGTATTTGTGAATTGAGAGGGTCATAACACGATCAGTCGACCAGAATGCTTCCTCTACACCATCTCCATGATGTACATCAATGTCAATGTAGAGTACCCTCTGGTATGTTCTCAACAACTGCAGGATGGCCAAGGTAATGTCGTTTACATAACAGAATCCGGACGCTTCGGCCTTCTTGGCGTGATGTAGACCACCAGACCAATTAATGGCAATATCCGATTCGTTGTTACAAAGTTTCCGGGCTGCATCGATCGATGCCCCAGAGTACATAGAGCAATAATTGAATAATCCTTCGAAAATTGGACAGTCTGAACCACCCAGATTGAAGTCTTTTGGCGTGTCATCATCTGGCAGCACCACTTTGGCGGTCTTGAGATAGTCCAGGTATTCCTCGCTGTGGAAGTCCTCTAATTCTTCCCTGGATGCTTGGCGTGAAACGTATGTATCCATACCGGCGTGCATTCCGTAGGACATGATCAAGCTCTTCGCCAGAGTCAACCTCCATGGCTTCATTGGATGGGCATGACCGAAATGGTGCTTCTCGATTTCCGGATTTGAATGCCATGACACTGTATATCCTTTCGGCCGCACAATACCATTCTCGTCGATTTGTTGTCTAACCTTCGCGAGTAGGCTTGCGTTGTAATGGTCCCCATGCTGACTGAGCGGCTCCCAATATTCCTGCACAATTCCGTTCGAAGAGACAACCATTTTGCCTGAATCAGGTGCTCGAGCACCACAAGGCTACGGCCTAGCTAACCTTGAAGCTCAAGTTTATTTCGAGGTAGTCGATAGCTGTTGCGAGAGCTCGGGTGGGCAATGTCGTGAACTACCTGAAGCCTGTGTAGATGACAAGGAGCTGCGTGAACGATCGTGAACAGCTGGCAGATCGATTGCTAGGATATGCGCAGTTTCGAGAGCCGTGTTCTAATTTCAAAGGCGACTGGAGGCGAAAGTGAGGGATTGCTTCCTGCTTCCTGCGTCCTGCTTCCTGCTGTTCAGTCGCATTCAACGACCATGCCTTAACGGACTTGGAATGTGCGCGTGCCGTATATGCGGGTTCCAACAGGAACCTGGAGAGATGCGGCGCCGTTGTGAGTTGGGAAGATGTGGCAGGCGAGTGAAAATATATTTTCTTGACTTCTCCAGAATGAAATAGATCTCGGATGAGGCTCGTCTGAAGTCCAGAAGCTCCAAGTCCTTCGAGAACCTCATGCATCACTAGTGTGCGGCTACTTACTACTAGCGCGAGGCTGGCGCATTAACCCTGACCTGGCTCCTGCACCTAAACTTCTCGCCTCGCCCGCTCGGTGTCAATCACTTTCAACCTCGTCTTGTCTCGTCTCGTCTCCCCTGCCACCCAATTTTCCTCCACCACCCCGATCAGGCCAGAACCTCATAACCTAACCGTGTCCGAAGAAGGAAAGCGCGGATAGCACAGGCACAAGCATTACAAGGTTTTCTCGAGGTGAGCAACGACTGACTTTGCGACATTCATTCATTCATGACATCTCCAAATCTTCATCGATTTGGCGCATCGTGGCAAGCTTTCGCCATTAACAATCATGCCCAGAGACGACCTCTCCATCGACTTCATCAGACCCGGCAACATGGCTCAGAATGAGCAGATGGATGCCGCTCAGGTCCTTGATGAATGGACGAACCGAGCTGCCAATCTCCCCAATGAGATTCAGCATTTTCAGGAGGAGATCGAACATAAAGATAGACAGCTTGCAGAGTGCCAGGCTATCATAACAAAGCACGACAACCAAATCCAGAAATGGATACGCCAGAATGGAAGCCATACCACCAACCCTAAAGAAGAACAACTGAGCAAGATCATATTGGCGAATTTTGACAAGGCTGAACTTCTGACGGCCGAAAAGGTGGCACTGTCGCAAAAGTCGAAGGAATTGATGGAGAAGCATCTCCGCTGGATAGACCGCGAGATCAAGACTTTACAAGATAGAGGAGAGATGGCCAACGACCCAGATCTTCCCTCAACTCTACGGCCTCAACCTGCTGCTCGACAACCAGCACGCCCCGATCCCAGTGTGGCAACCATGCCTCTGACACAAATCAACAACGCTTCGACTGTGCCAAGGCAGCGACATCCCAACCAATATCCTCAGGCGCCTGTGATCCCACCACACTTGCAGGCCCAGACGCATGGCCATACATCCTCATCTGCCCCTGCGACGCCAGCTTCAGCCACACAACAGCAGCGAGTCCGCGAATCATCCCTAGGTGCTGCTGCAAGAAAAGGCCCAAGGTTAACAGGCGGTCTAGGAACCCTCCCACCCAGCAACCTCGCAGGCCGCGCATCTTCAAACGGACCAGGTACGCCAGGAAGAGGGGGTACACCCGCAACCGCTGGAGTTAGAGCTGGAAGTGCTGGACCAAGAGCAACGATCAAGACCGGAGGCCACAAGAAGACAGCACCACAGGGTAGCAGACAGAGCGGACAACCACGTAAAGCCATCAATAAGAAGTCGAACTTGGGTCGCGTCAAACGAGCAGGCAACAAGAACTCCCCTTCTACAAATGATGACAGCGAGGGAGGTTCTGGGTCAGATGATGAAGATGACGAGGCTGTTACGCCACCTAGAAGAGATGCCGATGGAGATGATGAAATGGGCGAGTTAGACGATGAAGATGGAGCAGATGACAAGAAATACTGCATCTGTCAAAGCGTCAGTTTTGGCGACATGGTAGCCTGCGATAATGAAGCTTGCACACTGGAGTGGTTCCATTGGGGCTGCGTGGGACTCAAGAGCGAGCCTAGTGGAATTTGGATTTGCCCTGTCTGTACGGAAAAGGAAAAGCAAGCTCAAGGAAAGTGAGGTTGGGAAGGCGAAATTGTGTATCTTAGCGCGGCGTTTAGGTTTGAGGGAGAAACATGAAGCTGCTCTTTCGGATTGAGCAAGCATAGGATTGAGTCTATGAGATCTTGAATCATGACCGAAGCCTAAGTTATGAATACAGCTCGTTGATTTGAGCTTCTAGCTCTGAAATAGATTTGTCGTTCAAAAAGAAAGGCGGCACCGCATTAGGCGACCCCTCATATACTGCCGTTCTACCCCGCCAGTCCCTTTTCTTCTCATCACGCACAGGTTATGCCGGATGTTGCTCCATAATTCTCAAAGTCCTCTCCTGCAGATAGTTCACCAGTAGAAGGTTCAGAGCTGAAGACTCTCCGAAGGCTACATTAAATGATTACTGACTACTTTTTACATAAAACGTATCAAGAATACTAGGCCGTATCTGCTACTAGGACCTTAAGACATGCAAAATGATCAAAGTTCAACAGAATGTCACATTTTAGCTATAATACTAATACTAAGTACCGTCTTGGACATATCAATGTACTTATCGTTTCCCTGTATAAGAGGCCTTTTCCCCACATTACAGTGGCGCAACGCACCCCTATTTGGAAGTGAAAATGTGGTAGCGAAAACCCCTCTATCTCAACCTAAACTTTGATCAGACCACCATACAAACGTCTCAACGCTAGACCCTGTACGTTGTCTTCTATGCCTACTTCAAGCTCCATCTAGCTCCTAATACAGCTAGTACAGCTGTCAATTGGCTCTCTCTTCTCTTACTTGACTGGATGACACTGAAGCTCTACAGGCGATAACTTGAGGCTCATTCATAACCTGGCTTCAAGCACTCAAGTACAATTCAAATCAAAAACAAATACAGTCCCTCAAAATGCCACCCCTGGTTACTCCCCACGCCCTCACGATCTTGACCGGCGACCCACACACCCAAATCTCAGTCTCCAACCTACAAACCACCCTCCCCCTCGCCACCGACGCCTGGGGCCGCCCTAGCATCCCCCAACCCATCCTCCTCAGCTCCCGCATCTCCCTCCAACACCCATTCAGCTCCGCCTCATCCAGCGACACCGTCACCCCCTCCACAGTCCACTATGGCACCCTCTCCAAAGCCATCCTCGCCGCCTGCACCGAGTTCAAAGACCTGTGTGCTGACGATGTGTGTCCCGTGCCGATGCACTTGAGGGCCTTGGTGCAGTTTGTCCATTTTTACTTGACGGGGAGGGATACGCTGCCGAGTTTTCCGTGTCAGGAGAAAGTCGTTGAATCGCTGTCTAGCAAAGACGCTGCTCAGAAAAGCAGTGCCATCGAACCTCTACTGAAAAATGTCGCGATGCGGCTCTTTGAGCTAGAGATTCTGCTACCGAAAGCGTCACTTTTGGGCAATGGTGTTAGTCTGAAGGGAAGCTTTGGGTATGAGGTTGGAAAGGAGGGGCCAAGTGCGTACTCGATGGTTTTGAGGTTGAGGGAATTAAGGGTTCCGACGCTGGTGGGTGTTAATCCTAATGAGAGGCTGGCGAAGCAGATGGTGTACGTGGGGGTGGAGATGCAGAGGTGGGATTGGATGGTTGATGGGTATTGTGCTTTAGAGGAGGTGGTTGTCAAGGTACTTCTTTGTTCACTTCTTGTGCACTTTTTCGACCTCGTTTGATGTCTCCTTGTAACGAGGCTCCAGGTATGATCTGTGGATCTGGACTAATGCACCTACAGAGCACCGAGGAATCCAGCTTCCAAACACTCGAAGCCCTCGCCCAACACCTCATCACGCGCATCATTCAGTACATCTTAATCCCGCACTCATCCTTCAAATATCCCTCTCTCTCATCCTCCGGTCTCCCTGTCCCCTCCTATCACCCTTCATCTTCTTCCCAATCTACTTCAAGCAAACCTCACAACCACCCACGCATCAAGATCTCACTCTCAAAACCCACCGCCGTCATGTTCGCTGACGCACCTACCGTGGAGATGATGCTTGATTCTGATCCGGAAAGCAATGAGGTTGCGAGGAGTGTTTGGGAGAAGGTGGCCAAGGAGGGAGTCACGAGAGTGCCGTTTCCATTGGATGGAAGGTTGGATGAATGGATTGAGGGGAAGGGCGAGGCTCAATAGGATGCGAGAAGAGAAATGGTAGCGAGATCGGGCAATTGAGTTCGTGTTGAAGGATGAGAGGGTGGGGTGAGTGAGTATGGCAAGCGATGCAAATGTGAAGGGCGTATGAATCAACATGCAATGTATGTTTATTGCAATCATGATCTACGGTGGTATGTAGTCTTGAGTTGAAAACGTGAACATATCGACTTGTGAGGAAGTAGGAAGGGTTTAGCTTTGAACACAATATAAAGGCACGACCGAATAGAACCGCGCTTGTGTCGTGCCAGCCCCTTCTCCCTGTAGTCGCCCGTCTGTCGTATCTCAAGCACATTCTGGTGTATTGACTCTGATGTCAGCAACTCTAGATAACTCATTCATCCGTTCCGAGAAACTAGCGGCCACGTATAGAAGTTTTTGTTGCACGTCGCAGGTAAATTCAAATCTCGCGATACTTAAGCGAAGGCTTCATTTTCTCCGGCGAACGTCAACACTGGATTTTGACCCCAACGGCTAATTCAACTTGACAGACGCACGGGCCAAGTTCTTTTTAATTCAAGCGACTACACTCAATGATAGCAATTTGATGCGCGCGCACGCTAGAATCAGCGATTGTATAAGCAGCCTGATTAGCTAGTAAAATTGCACAAGTACCACCAACGTTGAACAACCTGTGCCGCCGACAGAACTCCATGCTATGCTAAGACACAAAATCCTAACCATTTTACGTGTATTTTCGCATCCAAATGTCCAATTTCCTATTCCAGTTTCCAAATTCTCATAGCCACTTCTCACAATCTCTCAGGACTCTCAGCACCAGGCATAACAGTCTCTCTTGTATGCTCAGCCTCAATTTCCAACCCCTCTCGCCTCATCTGGTATGACCTCACACCAACATATACACAAAGAGCCACACCAACCGTCAAAGCACTTCCCAGCAAGATCAGGTTGACAGGGATCGGATTCCCATCAAACACTTTATGTAGCAACGCATCGAGACCACTTTGGCTGAAGTTGAACAGACCGGCAAGACAGATGATCAGGCCGTAGACGGTGCCAAAAGTGCGGAACCCGAAGACCTTCGCTGCGAAGTCGGAAACAGTGGTGTAGTAGAAGGGTCGGTAGAGCACGAAGAGCGAGACGTTGGCGTAAGCTGCCCAGGTATATGGAAGACAGCCTAGGACGCCAATAGTGGTTGCGATCGTCACTAGTGCCGCTAGTACGAAGGTGGTGCTTGTATTGTCGAGGACGAGGCCGATGAAAGGGATCGAGAGGATGCCGCCGAGGGGCAGTGCCACGTCGAAGAAGGTGTTGATCTCCACGGCCTTCTGGTAGGATCCGAGGATATATTCGTATTGTGGACGAATAGTGGCGACAAAGTAGTTGATTCGGGTCATTTGGATCATGGTGAAGAGTGTGATCAGGACGAACCAAGGAGAGAAAACTTGCTGTAGGACAGTCTTGTTGTGCATAGCTCCCCAAACGCCAGAGATCTTGTTCTTGTGCTCTTCCTGTTTGAAATGCTTGGCTCCTGATTTCGATCCGATAAGATCGGTGATCTCTGAAACAACTGATTGGCGATGTTGACGGTGCTCTTCACGTAATAGAGCCGTACTCTCGTCGACTTGATCCTCGAATACATCGTCTGCATCCTCTACCTCCTTGACCAACTCTCCAACAGTCTTGTAGGATGCCTTGGGCATAAGGAATAACTGGACAACCAAAATGAACGCCGGTACCACCAGATATAAGAGAAAGAACTTCTTTGGCCAGAAAGTGCCATTGCTCCACTGGTACAAGATGCGATAAATGAGGAAAATCGCACTAGAAGAGTCGAATGCCCCAGTGAGCAAAGCCAGAATAAGTCCTGAGTGCCTTGGGAATGCATTCGACAACTGGAAAGAAGAAATGAAGACAAAAGGTCCACCAAGAGCAAGAAATAGATAGCCGGGTATGAATCCATCAAAGGGCAATTGCCATGCGAAAGCGAAAAGAACAGCACCAATTGCAAGCAGGAAACTTCCAATCACACCGCATATCCGTGGGCCGAAAGTATCGAGGATAGCTCCTATCGGAAGAGCCGCCACATTCGTTCCTACCGCCGCAACAGTAAACATCAGATTGAGATGCAGCTCTTGAGCGTAACAGGTCCTGGCCCCTCGGTCGATTTCGTCTTTTGTACATAGGTTCCGATATACTTCTTCGCGAATGAGGACAGGTTTGAGAGCTGCGTAGCCAAAGACAATACCGGCGGCAAATAGGCAATAGGTGCATGCTGTTATGACTTGCACTAAATTGTAATACGAGTCAGTAATGACCTCAAAAATGGGAAGTAACTTTCAAGAAGCAAAGGGAATAGACTTCCACGTGTGAGAGAGAACTTACAAATTCTGGTTGACCGAGGAATCTCAAAGGCACTGATAGGATGAACATGTTCGGCCAAAGCAGGTGGCGGGTCCCAAGCTCCAGGCAAAGGACTGAACGAGAGCTTGCGATCTCTCGAGGACGGTGATCCTCCATCAGACAGAGACCGACCTCTCTCTGGGTAGAGCGAAAGGGATTCGAACGAAGAAACTCTCTGCGATAACGACATAACTGGTTGACCTCCCGAACAAAGTCCTCAGAACAGGAAAAGAGCTTATATATACCCGTCACCTCCTTCTCTTGCCCCTCGATCGGAGCGGCGGTGCTTCTCGTCTCGCAGGAGGAGCAAAAGTTGAGCAAGTGACCTGTGGAGAAAAAAAAGCTTGGGGCACACTGCACGCTATTATGGCGGGGTAGGTGATTTAATGGCGTCAGCGCTTCAAGGATCGTTGCCAATTGATCTTTCTACGGAACGAGCAGCTGAGACACGAAAACGGGATGGACAACGAGGTGTATAAGATGGGAAGAAAAAAGAAAGATGGGTTTATCTATATCTATATGTGTAGCCAACATCCGGGCCTCTGTTGAGAGATAAGTGATAACGAAAAGTAAGTGAGTGCTGAAAGAGACGGCGGGGCGGGAAGAGATAGAGGCGTCCGCACTAGCGGGGTCCGATTTTTGATCCCTGTCGCCTGCCAGCCTGCCTGCCTGCAGAGAGCGAGCCAGTGCTGTGCAGCTGCAGTAGCGTCTGCTAAATTCTGCGAAGAGAATTTGATAGGCGGGCCGCGGGCGCCATCAGATTTTTTTAACTGGCAGGCAGGCAGCTTCATAAGCTGTGACAGCTTGGCATAATTGCTTTTCGGTCTCCTCCGGTCGCTTTGAGGATATACTTAGTGGAAATTATGCCTTGTTGTTGGGGGTTTCCGCTGGGTCTAGACTTTGGCTTCTATTTGACGGGATCAAAAATCTCAAGTGGATATACTGTGAAAAATCTTTCTTTACTAATGACGAGGTAACATCCTCCTCGTCTTTCTTTAAGCGAGGTGCACTTTTTGCTGTCGGGTTTCTGGTTCATCTTTGGTAGTCTATTATAAGACTTTCGAGATCGGTCTCTCTCTGGTATTATCGAGGGAAACTTGGGTGCTAATAATGGCCAGTATTAGGCGACTTTAAGCAAGTTCTTAAGACGTCACAACAAGACGCAGTCCATATTTCCATATTTTGATTATATAGAAACGAACGATTCTGCAGATCTTGAAGCCCTTTTAAGAAACTTCAAATTAATATTAAAAATACTATACGTTATTTTCAAAAGTAAGCCACTCCGTTCCCCATCCGTTCTCGTCTACTCACTAACAGCAGGGCAACAGCATATACATAACTCATATACCATGGGTCTCGCCCTCATCCTCCTTGGAAGGGAATCCTGGCGATCCGTTCCCTGGAAATGCTATGCCAGCATCGTCCTCTCCGTCCTGCTCAACGATTACTGCAGCAAATCCCTCATCTTACTCAAGCGGTACCGCGCGACATGGGCACAGCCGGTCTTAGAGAATGAGTATGAAGCCGAGGCATTTCTAATCCTTATCAATTACATTGTGCTCTGGACCACACTTACGCTCGGCGTATATCTGGCGATCTGGAAGATCATAACAGTGGTCCGGGAGAATTTGCATGACGATCTAATGGCTCCCGAATGGGCGGTCGAGGCGCTGGTGCTGGGCCTTTCGCTGGTAGTATATGTCACTGACTGAATCAAGGAGGCAAGGTAAATGCAGCACAAATATAGACCATGTACTAGTGCATGCTGCGCATGGTGTGCAATCCATTGAATATTGATTTCATTACGGTGTTACAATCTATCATACAGAGCATCGATATGCTACCTTTCGTATGTGTATTCAGTAATACAGCAAATGCAAGAAGGATACCTAGGAGGAGCCATGTATGTTACAAGTGTGTACTTGCAGAATTACATGGCGCCATCAAAACCACCCTGGCCGATATTGTCGCCCATGTCTCCCATCAAGCCACCGAAAAAGTTGTTCTCTCCGCCAAAGAAATTGCCGTACTCTCCAACGCCAAGTGTCATGCCCATAGCCTGCTCCAAACCATCACCCATGGAATAGCTGCTGAAATCCATACCGACAAGATTTGGGTCAATCAATCCTCCGTAGCCTTGAGCCATGGATGATTGGGGAATATTGCCATAGCCACCAAACTGCATCTGCTGCCACTCGTTGGAGGGAGTGAAGTTGCTGATGCTGCCAGAACGGGATTGACCTCCAGAATTTCCGGTTGCAACCTCACTCAAAAGCTGAAGAGGCGTATTGGATGGGCTGTAGCTCGATTGTGGACGTTGTCCGTTCGGAACATTACCAGATACAGCCTGTACCTCGGATGACGATTCGGGTGCTGGAGCACTTGCAGAACCTGTACCGTTCGTGTTTCCTCCCTTCTCTTCGCGCTGACGGTGAAACCAGGTTTTGAGCATCAGTAAAACCATAAGGAACTTAGCCGAAGGTCTAGACTTATCGTCCTTCGCAGACTTTCTGAAGAGGTCGACCAATCCGTCCAAGTATTGCTCAACCTTCATATTGTCCTTATTAATGACCTTGCCAAAGTGACTGCCAGGAGTAGCTGCTGCAAAGTACATCTTGATAAGGACAACAACGGCGTAGGCGACCCGAACAAAGCTTGCGACTGGTAGGCAGCGGATGACTTCGACGTCAAATTGAAGAAAGTTATGGAAGATCCCATCGATGGACTTCAAGCAAATGGATAGTGCTGCAATATGGGTTCCGGTCAGAGTCATCTGTTCACCAGTCGCAGAGGCGTCTCGAAGGAGGGCATCCGTAAATGGCGGCTTAAACTCTTCCACATTGTGGTCAACATGCATGGCAACCTCGTGCATATAAAGATTGACAACATGCTCAGTTACCTGCAAGCCAGCTACATAAGGGTCAGAAGGAGATTGGCATTGATATAGATCAGAATACTTACGAGAATTGGACTCTGGGGGGATCTGGCTGACCCACTTCTCTAACTCGATCTCGAAACCCTTCATGGCATATTGTACCTTTGGATCGGAGATATTCACTGTCGCACCAGGATCATCCATAGAGAACTGAGTACCAATATCCTCTGCAATATGCTGACTGCGGATCCAGTGGCAGAAGGACTTATCGGTAGGAAGGGCGTCTGGCGAGGTATCGAGAACCTCAATGCACTCTTCCATGAAAGATGTCCAGCGAATCAGATTTGGTCGACGGAGGCCCATGGACGCATTGCAGCAAAGGAAGTAGCAAGCAAGCCAAGTACGTCTTGATTCGACACTTTCAGCATCTGGGAACGGAGTTCGGCGCCAGGGATTATCTCTGAACAAACCGGCAGCCTTGGTCTTCTGCAATTTGCTCTTCTTGTTCATACCGATGTCGATAGCCATGACGGCTGCAATGTGAATCAACTGATAGAACTTCAGCTCCTCGAAATGCTCTGGTGGCCAGTACCAAAGACACGATATGATCAAAGCTTGGATCAGTTCGATAGTCTTGTCTCCATTACAGATGATTCGCTCGGCGTAGATACTCATGACCTCCTTTGTTAATGTTCGCTGTAAGTCCGGGTAAAGAGAGCCTGCACCAGCACTGAGGATGGCTAAGAAGAGGATGGGTTTGGTCTTCCGGATTTCTGCTGCGGTCGTGCCCTCAGGAAAGACAACAGCAGGCATGTGCGGCGCCATGTTCTTGACATAATGATTGAAGATTTCAGCTGCAGTTTCTGCCGTTGTGAGGCCTCTATCGATGATATCCATATACTCGTGAGTTGGTGCCGGCTTCTGGGCCTCATGGTTTGTAGTGTGGAAGAATCCAATCACTTCTTGAGCCTGCTTCTGCATGCTGGTTGAAGCTGGTGTCGAGGCCTCTGAAGTTCCCAAATGAGCATCGAGCTTTCTTTTCTGGCCAGCAACAACCATTGGCGGCGCCGATGACTTTCTGTCGCCTTCAGGCGCTCTCGGATATTGCCATTCATCAGCGCGAACTTCTGAGCGGGTCTGACTATAGGGTGTTGAGTATCCTCCATTGGTAACCTGCTGATATGGATTATGTGGAACTGGAGCTTGACTTTGCATTCCAGTGTCCAGGTTTTGTGCAGCGACCGCAGTAGCAACGGCTGTACCAGCTCCTTGAGCCTGAAGAGTAGCTGTCAAAGCATTGATCTTCTTCTCCAACTCCGCAACCCGACTATCCGTCTTCTTTTGTCGTTTTCGACTTGGGACAGTGATAACGCATTGGCGATTAGCCTTCGCACATCTCTTACATGGCGCTTCGGGGTTGAGGAAATCAGGTTCGCAGCGAACTTTTAGACCTCGACAAGCTTCGCAAGCTCGCGATCTCTTGGGGTCGTTCGCATCGTTACCACCATCTTGTGAGCCGTTACCACCACTGGGACCGAGGTTTCCCCCAGCTGAAGGTGGAGTGTTGAAGATGTTCGAAGATTGGTAGGGAGAAGCAGCTGGTGACCGAGATGGGTTCGGAGCAAGGGGTGTGTGCAACGTGGAGCTTGTTTGCTGCTGTTGATTGTATGCATTTGGGTTCGCGCTCGCATCTCGTAGTCTCGGATCGAGGCTCTGTAGATTGTTGTCCATCATGTCCAGGTCGGTCTCGTCGGTGTGCGGCCGTCGATATCGGAACGGAGGTTATTTTGTTCAAGTTGGCCGCGCTCGCTCGCGAACTCCTCACAAGAGATGGTGGCGCCGAGAAAGTGTCCGTGCATACTGTACTACAGTAGCGAGTAGTAGAGTAGTCATTCGCTACATTTGAACCCATCAAATCCAGTACATGATCGGATATTCTTCTTGAAATTCAATTGTAAAGCTATTGCAGTAGTGAAGTCTATCAGACACCCTTCTTTTATTGGTGAGATAAGACTTGTTGTCCATAAATTGAGTTAGCCTTGGCTTCGTAAGTGCTCACTTCTCAATTCTGACTGGATTTCCCCTGCAACAGGTGACGATCACGAACCGAGATATCAATCCCCGATCCAGTACAAGTACTGCAGAGAACTCACAGAGACATTACATTGAACTGATTCTATTCATGTTTTGTTGCCCTGGATAAGTGAGTTGCGCAGGTTCTCATCACAACAAGAAAGTCCGCAACTGCAGCAGCCCTTGATAATGGATGCATCCTTAAACTGACAATGGCTCTCGACTTTTCCTTTCGGACCCCTAGCTCTGTTCCTAGCATTCGTCAATTAGATACACTAGTACTAGTCGAATAGCAATAGTAACAGTACACTCAGCACTAGATGACTCTAGCAATTTCCACAAAACGGGTCATCTGGCAATCTCTGGGTTTTTACAGCGTTCAGCAATACGCAATTAAAGATATGCGGATTACAGCTAGTGTAAAAAATATTCATCGCTGATATTTCGGATTACATCAAAACATTGAGAGCACTCGAGTGTATTTAGATAGTATAAAAGCCAGCTCGGATCTCTGGCAAGTAGAAAATGACTGCATATTGTGAAGTTCTGTAAACTCCCATTGATTCTAGATCTCTAGCCTCTGTATTTTCTTATCGCCAGCCAAGGAAGACCCCTGACATCGTCGATAAGGCGGGACGGCTGGGGCTACCGGCGGGAAGTCAAAATAACTCGAGCCTTGTCTCATCGATCGCGTGCTGTCAATCATAGTACTTCTCCCTTCTTTTATCATCCCAAATGTCTGCAGGGCTACGGTCCTCTGCTGAATTATTGTCCATCGACTCCTTGGTTGATTGATACTTCGGGGGCTCTGCCCTTGACGCCACAGTCGCTGACAAACAGCGAGCCTGCGGCTGTACATTGCCCCTCATAGCATGGACGGAGGGATGCTGGAGAATTGAGTCAAAGCCTATGCAGACTGGCATAGGTAAATCTACTTCCTTCCAACTTGCATCTATATAGCGTTGCTGATAGTTCTTAGCATGTGTCATACCTCCACAGCTCCTTGAGCTCAGACGTCCACCCTCCTACCTACCGCTGGTTCCCCTCTCGTCGAGACAATTGTTCGGGCCATACTATCACCACCCTAAGCGAAACGCATGTGTACCATATAAGACTCTCGATACCGGAATAATACTCTAGTAGAAAACTCATCGAGTTGGTCGCAGCTTCTCTACACGGAATTGTCGAAACATATCCTGCCTAGTTTCCTAGGTCATACACAAGCCTAGATTCAAGACTTGGAAAACACTACTGGGCATCGGCCGGAATATAGTAGTTGTCATAAGCTCAATATGGATCCTCGAACAGTATCCGCAGGTTCTTCCACTCCGAATAGCGCCTTCAGTGAACGCCCTCTTCCTCCCCTCCCAACCTCGGATGCGGATAGTGTGGCCAGCGAAGAGACACCCGCAGATAACTCTGCTGAGCCTCGTCAGAGACAGCAAGAGAGTAATATCGAAAGTATCGCTGCTGCAAATTCAAGCACGACTTCAGAAGTCACCCATCGGATATCAGGCGATGGTGCTGGCTCATCAGCGGGTCTACCTGCTGAGCTCGAAAGATTGCCCTTAGGATATCCCAGAACGCCTTCACACGAAAGCCCAATTTCTGAGCCTGATCCAGAGTCCATGGGTGGTGATATCTCCGCTGTGAACTCTGTTGCTGCAGAGGGCGGTTCTTTGACACGCGGTGAGAGTCAGCCGAGAGCATCAGCTCGCCCAGCCAGACCTCATCACAATCATTCCAGTGGTCCGAGTAGTGATCGTGCATCTAGACCTGCCCGCAACACTCGCCGTAGCGAGAGTTCATCAGGATCAGAATCTGTAGGAGACTCGGCCATTCGTGAGAGCACAGCTACCCGGACTAGAAGCCGACTTCAGAGCCTCGAGGGTGCTCAGGATATGGAACGGGCCCATTTTGTTGTTCCTAAATGGCAACCAGATGCCACTGTCACGCTGTGTCCAATATGCAGAACACAATTCAGTAAGCTTATTGATTGACTAGCATGTATTCACTTACGAGGACTAACCTTGCAAACAGGCTTCTTCGTGCGAAAGCATCATTGCAGGTATGAAAGAATCGCTTTCCGAGAGCCTCACTGTCCAGTGAATGCCAGTTACTAATTCTCGTAGAAAATGTGGTCGTGTTGTTTGTGGAAGCTGTTCACCGCACAGAATCACTATCCCTTACCAATATATTGTGCAGCCGCCGGCATCAGAAGCTCCTCCTGCTCCCCGTACTCGACCTAGGCTTGATTCTGGACGTACTGGAAGCTCACCAATCGTTGAGAACCTCGGTGGAGGAGAGCGAGTTCGACTTTGCAATCCTTGCGTACCTGATCCAAACGTTGCTCCTCCACAGATTCCTGAACAGAGGAACAGCCAGCCTAGACCCGCCCAGCAAGGACACAGCCGCTCTGTGAGTAGCGTAGTAACTTCAACACAGACCAGAAGTACCGGCCAGAGTCCGTCCTATTCGTCGTATTACTCTCAGAGAAGGCCACGAGATATCATGAATTCCTATAACGCGAATACCTCTTCTTATTCAGAGCGAAATACTCGCTTAAGACCTGAAGACTTGCAAAGTCGGTCTCGAAGCAGCACGGTATGTCATTGTTGGCTCGTGTTGCGAATCAACTGCTGACCGTATTTTAGGTTGGTACCAATCGAGATCCAGCTAATATGGTAGGAAGCCTTCTTTACTCTCTGTGAGGTGATTTTTACTGACTTCATACTAGGGCAATTCTGCTTCTGCTGTTAGTCAATGGACAGGACCACAACAAGGCCGTTCAGAGCCACCTCAAACTCCCTCTAGTCGCGTCCGTCCGGCACCTCGTCTTATTATCAGAGAAGAAGATGAATGCTGGATCTGCCATAAGGAACTCCCCTCACGAAATCTCGAAAATTGGGAAAATGTACGAGCCGAGCACGTAAACAACTGTCTTGCCCTTGCCATGCAAGGCCCCTCAGTATCAACATCACCTGCTCCATCCCCGGCTCCGATCACCATCCCAACCCAATCACCTAGGACCACGCCGCCCAGCCAAGCTGGGAGCTCGCGAGCGACACGAGTCACGCCAACCATCGCGCCTCCCATAGCAAACACACCTGAAGCGCGAATGGCAGCGAGAGAGCGTGCTCACGCAGCCGTGGTCCTCGCATCCAGTAGTACAAGCCCCGTCCGACGTACTGGCGTATTCCCATACAAAGCTACAGAGAAGGATTGTATCGACGATGCCGAATGCACGATCTGTCTCGAAGAATTTGAAGTCGGGGAGGACATGGGAAGGCTAGAGTGTTTCTGCCGTTTCCATTTGAAGTGCATCCGCGAATGGTTTGTCAATCGGCCTGGACAATGCCCCGTTCATCAGCATGGAGCTGGGTACTAGACTTGTCTTCCTCTTTACTTTTGTTGTCATGTCTCTGTCATTCTCATTGCATATCGGCGTTAGGTTAGGATTACTCGGCCGGGATTCTTGATGGAGAAGTCTGCTGGTAATGTCATTTGCGGGAGTCCTCTCATTGCTGTCACCATTCTGTTGCTTTCTTTGCATATGCATTCGCTCGATACCACCATCTTTTTACGCACCTCGATCTCGTTTTAGACTACAGCTACGAACAAGCAATTGAAATAAATCTCCACCCATATCATATCACCTTGCTGTTCAAAAGGCAAAGTCCACATCCACTTGCTAATCTAGAAAACAAAGTATTCCATTCTACCTTACAATCTTGGCTCCAAGCCTGTCCGCAGTCGTTGGTCGACCCCGCGGCGGGGTCGCAGGTGCCCAGGTGAATTAACAAAGAAAGGGGGCAATTCTAACCGAAGCCAAGCCCAGCCCAGCCCAGCTCACATGCACGGTGGGGTGCGGTGCAATTCTGCACCCGCCAGATGCACATCCTTTTCACATCCAGCTTTCGGAAGCTGATCATGCCGAAGAGACTCGACGTGCAACAAACATCCTGAAGGCAATTTTTGAAGGGATTTGTTTGGTTGATGGGGGGACTTGGTGCAGGTGGTGGTGCGTGAGGCGTTGGTTAGAGTGTGGAGTAAGCTGATTTTTTGGTGAGCGGGAGACGGGGTTCCGAGGGGTTAGTGATATGGTAGGGAGGGGAGCCAGGGAGGGATGAAGTGATGGGTTCTTTCAGAGGCTATGAGGTTTTTTGGGAACACTCTGGATGCTTGTGTTTGAACTCTATGTCGTTGGATGAGAAGAGTACATGGCCTGAGTATGTAAGGCGGTATCAGATGCGTCCATTGAAAATGCTTTGGTTTTCAGCAGCTTTGAGCGACAATGGCCCATTCAGGTAGTTGGCTGCAGGGTAATTCTTTCGCAGGATGTCTGGATCCTCATTTGTAGATGAGTTTTACTGGTACCGACTTGAGGTTTGCACTGCTTGTGATATTTGTGCTCTTTCATTTGCCTCTGTTGAGTGAACTCGTCCGTACCTAGTGTTGATGCTGCATGCTAATTGTGAAAATGCCCTACTACGGGCAAGAGAGCATCACAAAGAATGAGAAATCATTATATACCTCTCTACGATTCAGTCGCACCGTCTTCATCTGGTTTGAAGCACGTTGCTTTCTTACCGCCGCTTTTGAAACTACTTAACCTTGATATCGAAGGCGAAATGATATGTGATTACTATGTGCGGGGTTGAGCTCTATCAACAATCTATGCGGAAGCAAGCTCGCTGCAACATGGAGCTGGTCTCTTCAAACAACTTGGACCAGTAAGAGGATTCCATACTAGAAAGAAAGCTGCAGCAAGCTAAAGCAGTGGATAAGATCTGCTACGGAGGAGGCTAGTTGTGGATTGATCATTTGTTATGTACTAGAAGACAGATCTGGAACTCACACTTACTGTATTTAGAATACGAGAAGAGCCTGAGCATCTCCAGGTCACAATAACACAGTAAAACTCGGAACAAAATCGCTTAAAAGAAACAGACGGTGTGATTCATGTAAACGTACAAAAGGAAGCACCTTGCAAGTACCGAGATGGTCAGAGTACTTTCAGACGCCCTCAACCTTGGCGGTCTACCAGGAAATGAAACGCAAATAGGACTGCAGATACTAAACAAACAAAATCTAAATGAACGACTGGGACTTTAGCAAACAAGCTCAAGCAATGGGTAGACAAGACTGGTTCTCGTCACGTGTGACCAAAAGTTGTAAATCCGAAAATCTTCCCGTTCAAACGGCAATTGCTACATCGGGATAATTGCTAGATGCATTTATCCCTCTCGGAACCTCTGGCCGATTCACCAAGCCCAGGAATTGCTTACAGACTCTGTGCATCAACCATGGCTGTTACCACTTGGCATCAATCTCCAAATGCTGAGAGAACCAACCCCCACGTGCACAAGCTCCAGGGTATTGCTGGGCTTACGAAGGGAGCTGCATAAAATCCACAAGGGAAAAGTCGATAGAGTTGTGGCGTATCGATATTTGACGCCTCTCTTGAAATTGATCCCGAGATGTGTTTGCATTTGTGTCCGAGAACTTGCACCAACTGGGAAATAAGGCGGTTTGATCTGTTGATGAGTGGCTTGCTGATGGTCCATCCGGGAGACCAGATGAGGATGAGCTTGGAGCATAAAACAATAATAAGCATTCTTTTGCGGCTGAAGAGAGGAGAGCTTGAGCCTTTTTGATACCGCAGCGTTGTCCCTCGCACAAAATTGTCTAGCTGTTTTATTAGCTGTTGTCCTTCTGGATAGGTTCCGTTCCAGACAGATGTTCCGGGTATTGGCTGCGACATTTATTTTTATTTTTATTTTAGAGTTGGGCCGCTGCAGCTCTTCCCGTTGAACGCCGTCGAAAATCCAGGTCCACAACCACCCCCTTTTCTGCTGGACGATTCTGGGTCCTGATGGGGGCGTTGAATACGGTAATCCACCACTGCAGCTTTCGGTGTGTGGAGAATCTCTGGCTAGATAACCTGGAGTGCAGCTCTCGCCCATGGAGTGACAGTTTGTTGATAGATCATTACAAGCAAAAAACCCTTCACCCCAAGATATGCGGTCCCAACAGAATGCGAAGAATTGGGCGATAGAAGCAGCGATTTGCCACCCGATGGAAGTTTTACGAACGAAGAAGATGAGGGATGTTGATAACGTTAGCCTGTGAGGCCGTTGCTCTCTCTCGAGGTTGTAGCGAAGCAAAGCACGAAAATGGTGCGGATCAGGCCAGGGAAGGACAAGGGCAGAGCAGGCGGGCAAGGGAAGACAAGGAAGTGCTCGAGATTGGGAGCACATCAACCCCCCCGAGCCCCCCCTGCTGCCGCCACTTCTGGGCTAGCAGGCCCCTCGGCGTGCGCCAGCCTGCCTTCCAGTGCTTCCAGCCCTGGGTTCTTGCGGGTTTGGACTTGAGAGACAAAAATATTTAATTTCCATAAAGCTACTACTAGGTGCCGCCGAGGGGGGCATGGGCATGGGCAGGCATGGGCATGGGCGGGCTTGCTATGGATACGACCACTACATAATAAACAAAGAATCCCATCTCTCTGCCCAGCTCTCCTCTGTTCCATTCCTCTCTCGAAACATCTAGGTGTTCGTGAACCAGTTGTCAGTAAGTCAATCCCATTCATTTCCTTGCTTGGAATCCAATCCCAATCACCGCTCTATCTTTCCTGTTTAGAACTGCTGCTTCTGCCAATTACGTCAACGTGCCTTCCTGGAAGGATCGCCAGCACGAGCTTCCGCTAACCAAGCTTCCCCTCTCTAGAAAAGCTATCCTTACTCCTCATTCTCCAACCTCAATCAACAGAGAACACCAAAGCTTCAATCTTAACTCTACCACTAAAGTTCGATACACATACACATATTCAAAATGGCTGCTTTGAAGAATGCCCTCCCTGGACATTTGAAGTCCGCCCTTGGTGGTTCCAATGGTGAAGCTGAGTTTGCCAAAAAGCATCATGGCAAGACTCAATCGCATATGGTGAGTGGGGTTTTCTTTGTATATCGTAGTGGAGCCGCAGATTCACTGCAGACTTGGGAGACAACCGCGGACATCAGGCCTTGTTCAAAGGTGAACTTCTGCAAAGGTGCTGGGAGCTTTGAGAATGGAAATCTTGCCGCCTACCAGGTCAGATCAAAAGCCTCGAGCAACATACAACTTCTTCAACCTCGAGGATCAATGACGCAATCATGGAAGACATTGCTCGCCTTGCGGAGCTCGACGTGGAGAAATGGAAGACAGGACACACCCATTGTCTCTACCTCCCAGGAATTTGTATCCACGCCTGTCCTGCATTTCCTGGCAGTAACGAGGATCTACATTATCAACCAGTAGATTTCGCACCAGGTACGACAATTGCGCCTTTGCCAGAGATCAAGTTCTGGGAAACGCACCCGGCATTGCGACCGACCAGATCGACAACCCTCCAGCCAAGAAGATACACCCCGCATGCTCAAGGTGGCATATCTCCTCTAGCATCTTTGCCAGCAGAAGTTTGGGAGAATCCTGCTTTCAGAAACAGCTTCATGGAAGCAGCGTTATCTGCTCAGCCTGGACGTCCTCATCCTTCATCTCCAAAGATGTTGAACTCCTCTCGGCCAAAATCTGCAGGTCCCGGAATGCTCTCTTTGGAAGCTCCAAAGAAGTCTCCATCTCAAGGCTCGCCTGATCTTGCAGCTTCTCCTGGCGACCCGGAATCTTCCAAAGGCGCAACTCGGGGGCCTTCCTCTCAAGGATCTCAGAATTTCCGTCCAAATCCTCCTGGCGGTTATAAGCCGGTCAAACCCCTTCTCCATGGAGTGTCTACCGCATCGCAACCCCCAGGATCTCCTGCTATTCATCCTTCTGGAGGCCTTCGATTTGCTGAATCTGCCGCTCCTCGCACCTCTCCTTCTGCACCAGCTATGAAAGCCAGGGCACAGCTAACCAATAACCCCCAGGCTTTCGAGAACACTTCCACATCAGTGGCTGCGAGTCAAATGCGGAATGCCCTCAACAACCTAGCAGACACTGTTACCGACCCCACTGAGAAGAAGGTATGTTTAGAATCCGAAATCTTGCATTACACTTAGTTAATCTACTTTACAGCTCTTCGAGACGGAGATGGATAACTTCTTTGCGCTGTTCCGAAGATATCTCAACGACAAGGCGAAGGGAAATACACTGTAAGAATTCAATTCGGAGTACTGGAATACATGGGCTAACAGATGTCAGGGATTGGGACCGTATTGCACCACCTGCCGAGAACCAAGTTGTTGACTACAATGACCTTGCGAACTCCGAGTCCGTTGGTTTCTTGAGTAAGCTGGCTGTTCTCAAGCTGAACGGAGGTCTTGGAACCTCCATGGGATGTGTTGGACCAAAGTCTGTGATCGAGGTCCGTGACGGCATGTCCTTCCTCGATCTCTCAGTCCGACAAATCGAGTACCTCAACCGAACCTACGACGTCAATGTCCCCTTCGTTCTCATGAACTCGTTCAACACCGACGATGATACCCAGAACATTATCAAGAAATACGAAGGCCACAATATTGATATCTTGACCTTCAACCAATCCCGATACCCCAGAATTTTGAAGGATTCCCTCCTCCCGGCACCAAAGTCTTTCAATTCGCCAATCTCCGATTGGTACCCACCCGGACACGGTGATGTCTTCGAGTCCCTGTACAATTCCGGTATCCTTGACAAACTCATCGAGCGTGGTGTTGAGATTCTCTTCCTTTCTAACGTCGATAACTTGGGAGCTGTTGTTGATTTGAGAATCCTGCAACACATGGTCAAGACCGATGCCGAGTACATCATGGAGTTGACCGACAAGACCAAGGCAGATGTCAAGGGTGGAACCATCATCGATTACGAGGGCTCTGTTCGTCTTCTCGAAATCGCTCAAGTTCCTAAAGAGCACACCAACGAGTTCAAGTCGATCAAGAAGTTCAAATACTTCAACACCAACAACATCTGGTTGAACTTGAAGGCCGTGAAGCGCATTGTTGAGAACAACGAGCTCGAGATGGAGATTATCCCCAACAACAAGTCAATCCCAGCTGACAAGAAGGGCGAGTCTGATGTCTCAATTGTCCAGCTTGAGACCGCTGTCGGAGCTGCCATTCGTCACTTCAAAAACGCACATGGTGTCAATGTTCCCCGCAGACGTTTCTTGCCCGTCAAAACTTGCTCTGATCTTATGCTCGTCAAGTCAGACCTTTACTCGCTGAAGCACGGTCAACTCCAAATTGACCCCAACCGTTTCGGCCCAGCTCCTCTCATCAAGCTCGGAAACGACTTCAAGAAGGTTTCTGACTTCCAGAAGCGTATTGGCAGCATCCCCAAGATCATCGAACTCGACCATTTGACCATCACGGGAGCCGTCAATCTCGGCAGAGGCGTCACTTTGAAGGGTACCGTCATCATTGTAGCAACAGAAGGCAGCACCATCGATATTCCTCCCGGATCCATCCTTGAGAATGTCGTCGTTCAAGGTTCATTGAGACTGTTGGAGCATTAGATTGGTCATTCTTGTACGTTAATGGACGGAATCGTTTGCTGTCGACGCAATTTCATGGCATGGGGCCCGGCCGGGTCATTGGAGCAGTTTCGAGGAGCGCAGATATTACCTACACACTGGTGGTATTATGCGATTCGTTCTATAGATGATTCTGAAGCCTGCATTTCATGTATCAGTTTACTTTAATGGTGCGTTGATCTTGCAAATAAAAAGAAAACTTGCAACCTGTTTCCCTGTCGAATATCTCAAAGACAAGTAAGTGCAAGTCGTCTGTCTCCATGTAATTCTATTTTAAGCTCCACGTGATATTATGCACCTTCGCAAATCGATATCTTGGTTCAGCCTACAATGGGTTGAACCTGCATCTCCAACATCGTATATTATATCATTCAATTATGTCTATATAGCACCTCACATATCTCGCATATCAATACTACTCTCTGCTTTACTCTCCTCTCCTCACCAAGAACGCCCACATATCACGCAACTCTGGAAGCCAATCAGACGCAACTATCACCTGATCGCCCGTTGGGATTAGAGTTTCCAACCAACCAAATGGCTCTCGGGCTTCAGCCTCATGATGCTCGTGCTTATGAACGCGCCGACCAATCTGGTTTGGGTATTGGGAATGATACTTTTGACGAGTGGTTGAGGATCTGTTGGAAAAGGCAGGAGTGTGGAGCGTGTTTGGGGACGAGGGATGCGAGGTGTAGCTGGTGTCCGGCTGTAGGTTTACTCACTCGACCCCTCTTTCTGTATATTTTGCGCTCCTTGAAGTCCAAGAGCTGTTCGCGACCAGTGGACTATCACCCTGTTTAATGGAAGGTGGAAGGATATGAGTGGTATGGAGAAGCAGTGAGTAGCTGACTGAGAGATGTACAGTCAGGAACTTGCATCCCGAACCCCTCACATCCACAACTCCTAGCTCCCTTCTCCAACTCAGATATCTGCCCTCTCTGGTACGAAAGGTGGGAACTTCGGACCAGCACCCTAGGATGCCGCGTCTCGACCATCACTTTCCTGACTTGTATCGTGAGTGTGCTGTCGTCGTTCGCGATCGTGGGTTTGGTATTCGTAGCATTCTTTTCAGGGAGGAGGATGAGGCGTGCTTGGGTGGGGAGGAGTAGAGTGAGGGGTGAAGAGTGGTGGCGCTTTTGGAGGGGTTGGAGTCAGTGGAGAATCAGGTTGGTTGATGTCAGGAGTAGAAGGTCGGAAGAGGTTGAGGATGAGCAGAGGCCGTTGTTGGATGCCGAGTAGGATGAACCGGTCGTAGGCGTTGCTTGTTTATATTGCCGGGCCGTTGCTGGCGTTTGGGGGAAATGGTAGAGCGTACAGCTGTTCATATAATACTCATCACTCTGCTACAGCATGTAGTGTTATGTCCCTCGTATAGTTCTGATTTGGTGCTGTCATGGCGCCGCAAATTCCAGGACGTAAGCGACAGCTCATTGGAGGCAAGTACCACGATGTGAAAGTGTATAGCAATTGTATCATCGAATAAACAACTCGGATCGTTCATCCGGAGCTCACGGGAGGAATGATAGCGACCTCATCGCCCTCCTTGATTGTGAAATCACTCTCAGTCTCCGCATCTTCCGGAATATCGACATATTCCAAATTGACCGTAACAAGACAGCTTTCGAGAACCTTATTTTTCATGCCATTGTATCTCTCTTCAAGGGTCTCGAAGAGTTTCGCGATCGGAAGAGGTGCTGGCAGATGTTCGGAGTCTTTCGCGGTGTAGGATCCCGCAGACGCGAAGTACAGGATCTTGAAGTGCCCTGCAGGCACTTTCGCAGATGTCGACATGTCAGAATGTACAAATACTAGAAGCAAAGCCTTCAGCTGGTTAGCATATACAACAATGGACTTTAAGGGTTGTGCTATGAAAATATTGAGCTAGAGTCAGAGATCTTGGTGATATTGACCACATATCGAGACCAGTAAACTGGCTGATTCAGGTAATACATGCTATTTTTGTTCATCATACTAGGAGCTTCGTAGAAGAGGTGTAAAAAGATTGTGACATACCAATCAAGGAGTGGGCGAAGTTCGAAGTTGTTATTGTAGAAGGGAGCGTTGTGTGGAATTTATGGTGCAAAGTTGAGAAAAGAAATGTGTGCACGGGCCAGCTGAAGTCACGACTGTTCGCGTCGTCCAGATTATTTTTCGGGGGACAGTTCTTGAGGATGTAGACGAGCCCGTGTAATTCTTACCGCCAATTTCAATCAGTTATGCTGCGGACTTTTCAGAATCAAAGACAGATTGCTCGACCTTTCGTATGTTTTAGATGTCTTGCAAAACACAATCGCAATGCATTCAGCAATACTTCTCGGCGTCCTCACGCGGGATCACTAAGTAGATCTGTAGAAGATGGAAGACCTGGAGAAGTTCGGAGGCGTTTCCATGCTGGCCGTGTAGTAAGTTTCAATGAAAATGCTATTCATCGGAATACTGACAGAAGACGCAGACTCGTTCTTCAGTAGAAGCCCGGACACACTCCTCTTTGCCTCCAGAACCGCCACCATTACCCATCCGCGAGCGCCTCCGACAATGGGAGATAGAAAATGCCTCAGCTCACGAAAACATAGGCATCTTGAAGGATCAGCCTGTACCAGGGGAAGTTGGCAATACTGTTCTCGGGGCTTGCTATGATGACTTTGGCGGCGAGACTCGAGAACCCGCGTTTCTCGATGAAGAGCCCATGGCTTTGGACTTTGAGAGATTCGATATGGTCGACGTTGGGGACTCGCGGAACTTCTTTCTGCCTGGAGATCTCGTTGAGCTCGTGTAAGTTGGATATCTTGCCTTTACTACCATGGTGCTAATTCTATAAGTTCCGTGGGTAATAGGCGACAGGAGTTGGCCATCTACGTCCGCGAGTTGGAGCATCAGGCTCAATTCTATACTATGTCCGGTCGTTGGATAAACCGATCTTCGATCAAAATAACTTTCTTTGTGCCTGGATTTGTCGACCCCAAGGAACTCGATGAGATAGTACCATACCTGCCCGATGAGGAGGTGGACTCGAGCATGGAAGGCAGACTACAAAGCTTCAATGAATCCGTTCCGATTGGCATTGGACAGCCACTTGTGAAGAAAATGATTGACTTCTGGAACAAGGCCGATTCTACATACCAGAGGGCTGCAATGGATCTCGACGGTGCACATAGAACAGTGGCAGACATCTTTCATTACAAGTACTGCTCACTTCAAGAAATTGCCGCAAAAGTTCTCCCGAAGAGCGTGCCAAAGAATCGGGATGGAAGTTACGAGTGGCCAGTTCTCTATGCTGTCCACCGTTCAATATTGAAAGACGACATAGGCTTCTCCGCATTGGCATCTTTCACAGCCATGAGGTCTAATCCGCAATATGAGATCAATGGTTTCAGTGAGGTTGATTGCATTCGTCGAGTTGTTGGGTGGGTTCGCAAGTACACAGATACATTACTTGGCCAACATGCAGCGCAACAAAAGGCTCCCTCTGTATCTTCCGAGTTCGTGAACTTTGCGAAAACAGCTCGACGTCTCATCGATCTTAGCCGTGCTAACCGCTCTTTCACGTCCCACGGGACAGTTGGGCCTTCGGTAATTACGTTGGAGCCAGACCAGAATTTTCGACTAGGAACGTCCAGAGAGGCTTTCTCTGCCACTGATATGTTCTTCATCCGGTTCCTAGAGTCTTGGGCGTGCTTGAACAGCTTTGGGCCAACGTCTGCGTTGCATGGCGTGGGATCTGCTATCCTACGGATGATCAACCGTTATACAGATGTGCCATTGTCTACGACAACGGCATGGACATGCCTGCAAGAACTTGGAGCATTGCCCCCATGGGAAGGGAAATCAACCTTCGACCTGAGACTTCCCTATGCAGGCAGACAAGACGCCATTATGCATCGTATGCACCCTCCAGCCTCTCTTGCTGGGGGCGTTGTGGACGACAAGCTGGCTGCCATACGGAAAAACTGGGGCGACACCCCTATATATTGTGTCGACGACGCAGGTGCTCTCGAGATTGATGACGGCTTCTCCTTAGAGTCTACCAATGATTCAGACGTTTATTGGGTCCATGTTCATGTTGCCGATCCTGCAGCGCACCTCGATCCGTGGGGCCCCATGAGTCAATTCGCTCAAAGGGTGACTGAAACCGTTTATTTGCCGGACCGGGTTGTTCCCATGTTACCGTCGAATTATACTCAAGCACATTTCAGTCTTGCTCCCGGAAGGCCCTGCTTGACGTTTAGCACCAAAATAAATTTGCGAGGCGAGCTCCTTGACAGTACAATCACGCCTGGCATTGTTGGAAATATCAAGTATTTGACAAAGGAAACCTTTCGAGAAATCACGGGTGGAAAAAATGATTCCTATGAATATGACTTCTATGTTGTAGGAAGCCATAAAGCCAAGCCTAGGGCGACTCGGCCGTTACTCCGAAGCGATCAAATATCGACAGAGGAAAAGGAAAATATGAAAATTCTTCGAGATATCGGCGAAGCTCGAAAGGAGACATTACGCACTAGAGGCGGTATTAGTCAAGGAAATCCCAGGCCAACTGTAGATATGTCGTTCAATGGATTTCCCTGGACCAAACCAAAAAAACTCACCGACAGCGTTCAATTTTTCGGTGATCCAACAATCCGTCTCGGGATTCGAAAGAATATTGGAAGTATGCTAGATGCTGATGAGATTGATACTGTGGGAAACCTTATGATTCTGACTGGAGAGGTCGCTGCAAAATGGTGCAGTGAGCGTGGGATTCCACTTCCGTACCGGATCACTCCCCGCAATCCAGACAAGCAAGATCCCATCGAGTACTATATGCAGACTCTGCGACCCGCAGAAGACCAGGGAACAGCTACCTCCGACATGATGCGCAACTACTTCTCACTTATTGGGAAAGTGCAGCCATCCACGATCCCAGGTCCTCATGTGGCACTTGGAGTGGAAATGTTTGCTAAAGTCACCAGTCCGCTTCGTCGATTCGGCGACCTTCTTGCACACTGGCAGATCGAAGCTGCGTTATTAGAAGAAGCCAAAACTGGTCACTCACTCGTTGGGAAGTCAAAAGCCGATTTTCTGCCCTTCTCTCAGGCTCAGCTCGATGAAATGCTTCCACGAATTGCTAGTCGAGAGCGACTCATTTCTAAATTCTCGGCTGTCGCAGAACGCAGGACACAATTACAGCTCGTTCTTCGAGCTTGGAAGTTTGGCGAGACCAAACTGCCGGATCCTCTGGAGTTTACCGTACGGAGTATAAACCCTGACACTCGATACATCGGAGGATTGGTGTCGAGATTGCTCCTTGGTGGGCAGATGGGTTTGCCGCCCAGCATTGACCCAGCAGACCTTGCAATCGGTGATAGATTCGAGGTTGAAATAGAGGAAATCAATGTTTACGCAAATCAGGTATTCTTCAAATGCGTTCAGCAAATAGAATCGGAGTCGGAAGTGGCTGCAAGTCTAGCCAGGGAGATTGAGGAGTTGAAAGAATAGGCAATTTGTAATTATATGTATATAGTTGTCCATTTTTTTACTCAGCGATTGGAAACTTGATAATGAGACTTACGTCTTAATCTGGTCGCTTATCACTTATTGCCTGTGGTACTTGTAGGAGAGGAAGGGAGTCATTCGTGCGTGACTTTCATTCTTTTGCAGTACTTTGAGCTTTGTGGGCTCAGTTCACTTCAACTACTCATCCACTTGTCTGTTCAGTCGACCCTCTGCTTGGCATCTGCGGTGTTTCCCAACAAGCTCGAACCACCGGCCGTGGTAGAAATTGAGTAGCTGAAGTCCAATTCTCCAACCAATTCTCGCACTAACTTGACAATCCTCTGTGTACTTCCAACCACACACCTCTGTGCTACCTCGATAACAGCAATGCTTCGGAACCCGGGCTCATTCAGGTTTCTAAGTGCAAGAAGGCTGCCACTGTCGTCTAGAAGCTCGTCTGAGATGCGGAAGCCAGTCGGAGCTTGTAGGTATGGCGGAAGAGCTTGCCCATTTGTGAGTGATGCCGAGAGTAGGGCGAGAAGTGTTGTCACTTTGTGCGATTCATGGTCGCTGGAGTTGCGTTGAGAAGCAAATTGTGCAAGCCAGGGAGACTTGGTGTGAGCGGCTGGAAATGACTCGGACGCGTACGCAATGATAGTAAGATATGTTGTGACACTATTTCAGGATGTTAGCTACACTGTTTAACCGTTCATGTGGATCTGGAGATGAAATATTTACTTCTGGACCTCTTCTACTAGCGCGGTATAGATTCTGGTTGGAAATTCACCGCCGACCTTGATATCCCAATGCTGATACTCAAGATTTTGTCTCATCGAGTTCACCAATACAACTCCTCTCTCCATATATTTCTTCGTCAATTTTTCGAGTCTTCTTCTGGGGCTCATTATCGGACTGTCATCACCGCCTTGGTCACTAAGTCTCAAGTCAACAATGGCAGTAACCGAGCTAAGATATTTAGCGAGGATAAACAGAGAGCCGCCAAGATCACGGCGGAGAACAGATGCTTCAGTAATTGGGACCGGGAATATTGTCCAGATGTATGCGACCAGGACGCCTGCGCCGACAGTGAGGAGTCTGTATGGCGCTAGCTTATATGTAGGGTAGAAAGGTTGTCCTGTTGCTGTAGCTGCTTCCAGGCCAATAACTCGCACTTGGAGCTCATAGCCTACCCACATGTTACCATGGACAAACTTCCGAGAACTGTCAGAACGGATTACTAACCGATAACTAGAACGTGGGCTAGGCAACCTGCCACTATCGGGATCAAAAATCTGGGGAATTTGGCCACAAAGTAGAAGTAGAACATCAAGAAGAATGGGAACAGCACAATGACCCCTGCCGTCTTCTGATCCACGATATACCCTATGTTGATCAGCTAATTAGCCAGGAGCTTATCCCCAATTTCCTTTTGGCCAATATTGGCACTGAATTGCTTTTTGAAACACTGGCTTAGAAATGAATTTGGCAACACACGGACAACTTACAGTTGATGTAGGCTCCAACCATTCCCACGAAGGTCACTGCCAAGTTGCCCAGCAGGATGAATATGGCACTTCCTGAGCTTGGCGACATGCCTATAGCTATCATAACCAAGCACCAAACGACTCTTTGCCTAACAAAGAACCTGTGGGTTTGTCTAATATAGCACATGATTGCAATGCTCATCACTGCCACAGTAACTCTGGCACCGAACCTGGCAGATTCAGAGCCTAAGAGCCTTGGTACTATTCGTAGATAATTTCCAAAATGCTGCCACAGAGTTCTGGGAGGGATGTGCTCCGGATCCTTTGGTGCCCGAAATGAGTCTCCAAGGTACACAGATTCGACAACAGCAGTTTGGTCGACATTCGCAGTTGGATCTGTGTCCTTTCCGTTCACAAGTCCTCTGATCCATTTGATGACGGTCTTGAGTTTTGGAAAAATAAAGCGCTTTTTGTTGAACGTACCATCTGAGGACTTCGCTTCTGCAAAACGGACAAGCTTCAGCATAGCCATACAGACAGAGTAGAGCAGGTACTCCATGTATAGGATTACATGCAGTCTTCTGGAAGCTAGCACCTCACGAGATTCGTTCTCAGGCCGCAATCCCTCACGTTTCATTTCCGTGGGTGGGCTGGTGTGGTGTTTCGTGGTGGTCTGGAAAACTGACCCAAGCCCCCTCTGCTCGGCCCAATTACGCAGATGTGTCGATCTTTGCTCACGAAACTCTTCTGTTCGCCGTAATAAGAAATCTCCAAACCCCAGTTGCCCTGGTTTTGGATCAGTAAAGCCTTTCTCGACATCTTCTGGTATCGCAGCTGGGGCAGGGAGAAATTTGAGGGAGATCAATATGTGTAAGATGCTTTCGTCAAGAACTATGATCATTCTATCGAACGATCTAGACACCTCCTCAATCATTGCGAACCATTCTTTTCGGTCGTCTTCAGATAAGACCTCATGATTGGCTTCGGCAGATGGTTTCGACGTCTCGCTTGCCTCGGTCATTCGCTCCACAATATCCCCGATTGTTGACAGACCCGATATTGGTATAGTAACGTCTCGTAAAAGCTGGTACATCTGATGGATATCTGTTTCGGTGAAATACCCGTATGCAGTTTCTCTCTTCGCAAAAATCACATCATCTCGAAGCTTGGCCTGTAGCATAAGCATACTAGCCGATGCTATCTTCAAGGCGCCGAATTTGTTGTCGAACACGGATTTTCGCTCGGCTCGTATGGCATCCTCATCACCTTGTTCTTTGTCTGAATGTCCCGCTTGTCTCGTCTCACACATTTCCGAATGGTCCAGAACTCTGACAAACTCAAGCTGCGTTTTTAAAAGCCCTCGACAGCTCTGCAGAAATCCTATCACTTCTCCGAAGAAGACCTTTCGTGACGAGACAGGAATGATGAACAATGCCACTCCTGTAGAGATGGCATGGCCAGTGAGGAAAGCATAGAGAAGTTCTTTCGTAAATCTTCTGGCGTGCGCGACAGTAGGCTGCTGCGGGCCGTATGTGAAGCCAACCAAGGTAAAGACTGTGAAATGGATGGCAGGTATCTTGAGTGAGGTTCTGCTCGCTCGGAGTGTGTTGATACCGAACATGCTGAGCATTAGGAATATCGCGTTGACCACAGAGGCAGATGAATTGTATCCTAGCGCAACCGAAGGCGGTGCGTTTGGAGGTGTGGTATGTTGACGTGCTTTGATCCCAGCCCACGTCCCCAAATACACCAATCCACATGCGAGGCATGTCAAGAACTGATTTCAAAGTGTCTAATTAGGTCCAAGACATATGAATAGTATGTTTAGAAGAACACCGGAATATGTGGAAGACGGATAGCAGGGGATAAAACTTACCAAACATAAAAACAGGTTCATCAAATATTTGCCACGAGGAAGAATCGGGACCGTGATGATAGAGATAATGATTATGAGATACCCGAGATTCAAATAATTGACTGCGACAGAGTGCTTTTGGTAGATTGCCATTGCAATCACCGCAGAAATCGATGGTTTGACCATGATCATGAAGACCTGTGGCGTAATGCCGACTTTTTTCCAGACTCGGCCAAGTATAGATTGCTTCCTAGGAGGCGAACTCTGTGGAGAATCATTTTGAGCACTATCGTGACTCTGCTGAGGAGGAGGATGGCGAGGAATATCTGATGTCGAGGTACTCGAATCAATTCTTGTAGAATGCGATATTGCATCGATATTGGTTCTGCTTTCTGAAAGTGGAGACGACGGCATGATTGACAAGCAACTCTCTTCAATTCGATTGTATCCAACTTAGAATGAATAATCAAGACAATGGATCTCTAAGTTCGGAGTGGTGAGAACGGATACCTTGTGAAGATTCAAGGAGAAAGGGAAGCTGACGGAACACCAGGGCTTCATAAAAGATGTCACACGGTTAAGGAGACGCCGAGCTACCGACCCTGCATGTCGGAGAATAACATAGGTTTGGATCAGCCAAATAATTCGAGACTGGGAGCAGGAAACAATAGACATGCCACCAGCATGTGCTCTAAAGCGCATGTTGCTGACTGGGCTTGGGCCCTGCAGGGTGTACACTAAGCAACTCGGAACAACTGGCAAGCCACCAGCCAAGTTCAACGTAAGCGTTTGCAAGGGCACGAAACATTTTAATGGACGCCATGGATCGCTAGTAGTGTAACTAATTGGAAATACGTCAAGCCGACCTACATATTTCCAGGTTGTGGACTTCACAAAAGCTTACCCGTCCCATTATTTCCCGGCCCTTGGTCCTAGGGTTTGTGGCTTCGGACACGGCTTACTGTATATATGAAGACCCTCGCAATCTCTGCATGCGAATCAATCAGAATCGGAAGAAGCACTGCGGAACCATTGTTCGTCATATTTATGGTGTACCTGCATCATGAGATCTCCCGCTTCGTCCTGCCGTTGCCAAGCGTTCTGAGCAGTAACACCCGGCAGGACGCAGTAGAAACGGGGGGAAAAACTGAATTATGTATTCAAGACTCGCTATCAAGAATCGTGAAAATAAACGTGTCTCTCTTGGCAGAACAAGTGGTACATTGGCGGTATCTCTCCGAGGCACACGCAAAATTTGCAAAAGTCACCAGATGTTAACGGCCGTATCATGTCACAGAGGCAAAACCTGGCACTCGGTTTAAGCATGGGAAATCCGAAGCGCGCCACTTGCTTATCCGAGTGCTGAATCAGAATTGAAGTGACGTGAAAACCTATAACCAGATATCGAACGGTGAAAAGTTGCTAGCTCAAAAGTATCGTGTGGTCTTCAACGGCAATTGGCATCGCTGCACGTGTGCATGAATATAGACGAATATGCTCTGACGCAAGAACGAAATCCCCAGGAGAAAGAAAGGAGCAGATTTTTGAGATCAACTATTTCACTGACTCATGGGTTTCATCCCTCTATCGGAACTAGGACTCCTGGCTAACAAACAATATTGATGCTGTTGAGCATCAGCCAGAAGCCAGACCTTGAGCAGATTTCTGGGCGAGGATAGAGAGCAAGGGAGAGAGCAACGTAATTGAAGCCAGTCAAGGTAGAGTAACGACTAGGCCTTCCCATAATTTATTCTTCGAATCGTAAGCAGCTGACTGGTGTGTGACTGAGATCAGAAGCTCTAATTGTTTCCAGCAAAAATTTGCCCCACCTGACCTCCTGATTAAGCGAAGGCATAGGCGAGAGTATGTTTACTTACATTTTTGTGGCTAGCTTTCGAGACAAGGGGGGGTCGTGATGGGGCTCGAGAGTTGCTGAGAGTTGTTCAGGAACAACCACAATCTCTGTTACCCCCGCATAGTAACCATGAGATGCTGATCCATCCATCTATCATGCGAACTTCTATTAAAAAAAAGATCTATCCACGCCTCATCAATATGTAAGGTTAATGTCTAACCCTGTTGGTACCAATAAAACTCGACAGATTAGATCACATTCATAAGGGTTTATATATACCTACGTTCTATCTTCAACGTCGAATCTGCTATGCTCCGAACTTCAAGGAATAAGCAAAGAAGCGCACTTTCTTGAGCGATGCGAGACCGGGATGATAGAGTAGGAGAGTTTTGGAAGCTGCCCTTAATTACTGGCTAAGATCAATTCTACTGACATTTGGCGGTGCCATCTACCATGAAACAGAGCGGAAAACATTTTTCTTACCACTGGTTGAACTTGATTGCTTCAGTGGGCCGTATATTCTGTCTGTGAGTGGTCCCAATATCCCTGTTGCCATTTGCCCCACCGGATGTTTGATTCCATTTTGGGAAACTTATTGGGAAACTTATTGCTGTGCCATATCAGGAGCTCCACCAACACAAATGACTTGAACCAGCAAACTCTAACCCTTCGAAAGGCCCAAAACATAAAAGTTCCCAAGCTCGCCCTTGCGAGTCTTTGAACAACAGTAGCAATTTTTCACCCAGGCATCTATTGGATAACAATGTCATGAACCAAAACTCTCCGCGAATTTCGCAGTCTTCAAGATAGTATTGCAACAAAGACTACAGTCACCAACCAGACCATAATTACTGTCACTTATTCGAAGTTCCAGGGGCGAGAACTGGTTAGAGCTGTCAATTTTTTTTATTCGGGCAGCATCTTATGATGTGGCCACTGGAATCCAAGACACCAACCCATGGTAACTTTCTTAGAGCAGCAGGTATGAATGAGAAGTCGGCATCTTACACATACTATTTACTGATACCCAGGTTCAGGTCCGAATGAGATTCGATGTGTCGCTCGTGAGTCTCTCGGTTTTTACCGCACTCTTGTTGTTGGTGGAATCTACGAGTTCGTCAAGCCAGTAGCCATAAATTCTATCTCCACGTACAATCATGCTTTGAGAAGTTGCATAGAGACCCATCCGCGTTTGAGCGCTATTATCGCCAAATACGATACCGACTCACCATACTTTGAATTCTGTCCTGGCATCGATTTGAGTCAGCATGTCCAGTTTCTTGAGTTTTCTATGGGGAAAAGCGAGTCTGAAGCTGCGACGATACAGAAAATCCTACCCGATATCCTGGATGGATTTCTGCCGACCACAATTCCATCTTGGAGAATTGTGGTCCTGCCTTTCTCGGATCAAAGATGCTTCATCGCATTCTCATACTCCCATGCGCTGGGAGATGGCTTGTCAGGATGTGCATTCCACAGGACGTTCCTCGAAGCTCTCCAAGAACAACGAATTGAGACTGATCTGATCTGCAATCCAACACGTAAGGTACTCAGTCCTCCATTCGACACACCCGAGAACCTGCCAATCTCGTGGACATATCTTCTCTCGCCGTTTCTCGGCGTGTACCTACCCAAGTGGCTATCTGCTCTCTTCGGCTTCAGAGCTGAGATGAACGCTGTAACGCCCAGTACATGGACTGGAACACCGATATTCTATGATGAAGAAACTCTTCGTACTGGAGTGGAGATGATATTTGTCAACCGCGATTTAGTCGAAGATACTTTGAAGCTCTGTCGCATGAATGGCGCAAAACTCACTGGATTGCTCCATCAATTGATCCTCGATGCCCTTTCGGAATGTCTACCGCAGCCCCATGAATTCGACAGATTCGGTGTTGGCACAGCGATCAATATGCGGCCGACAGTCGGAGTCTCAAATGACGAGATGGGCGTCTTCGCTTCAGGAGATTTTCAAATGCACCCTCTGCAGAAGAACACTTGGGGAGAAGATGGGAAGTTTGACTGGAAATTGGCCAGAGCCATCACGGATAGACTTGCTATCAGAGCGAGAGAAGTCAAGGATCAACCGCTCGGTCTGTTGAGATACTTGTTCAGCATCCGATCGTGGACACTGTCGAAGCTGGGGGGCCGTCGAGATGATTCGTATGCGATGAGCAACTTGATGAGCTTTCAGCCTTTAGGGAAGGTTGATAGATGTGCCATTAAGGAGATGGTGTTTTGTCGACCAACTGATGTCGCTGGTGGTGCTGCATTGTCAGTCAATGTCGTAAGTGTTCGAGATGGGCCGATGAATATTACCGTCAATTGGCAAGCCGAAGGCTTGGACTTGGGGACATATAAGGATGAAGCTGCATTCGTCAATGCCGTATGTCGACATGTTGAAGCTGGGCTTGCTCGTTTGTACAAGACTCTACATCTCCCCGAAAAGCCTTAGAGCACATGGTTCAAACTTCCGATGTAGGGCCGACAAAAACTTCAGAAGAGCAAGAATAGAGCGCTGGTCAAATAATGGTGTCTAATAAGTTGTTCCGAATTAAATTCAATTTCAGAGATATCCAAATTACCGTGCACGTTGTACCCTGTCTGTCTGCTTCTTACAGCCCGAACCTGAACGCCATGAAAATGCCCAATGCCAAAACAATGTCTGAATGCTCACTTCCCGTTCTCTCGCCGTTGAGTCTTTCCACACTCCGCACAACAATGCCCGAGCTTTTCCCTGAGAGAATATCCATATTCTCTACTCGTACCACTGAGCAGCTCTGCGTCCCTTGGCTCGAAAATAGGTGGTCGCAGCAGTGGGTTTGGGTGGAACTACTGGGCCAGGCGCCTTCGTGGGATATTCGCTGGAGCTAGGGGTAACCACATATCCAGTAGAGTATGGTTTGCTTGTAAAGCTGCTAGAAAGCTGCGCACTGGAGCTTGTTGTGGAGTTCGATTTGCCTGACGAGCTACTGGAGATATGACTACTGCTACTGGTAAGATGGTGAATCTTGGTAGAAGTGGACATGGTAGCTGTAGAGTTCCTTGAAGTATATGTCTCGGTCTGAGGAGGTTTTGGAGCCCAGGTAGGCTTCGCGTCCGCGACCGTAGACGTGATGGTTTTGGTCTGGCCATTGCCGACAGTAACGTTAATGTTGACGACAATCACAGTTATGAAGACCTTGTTCTCATAAATGGCGACTGTACAGTCACGGTTTGGTGTTCCTGTAGGGTAGATCCAGACGGAGCTTCGGGAGCCATGATAGTCGACAGAAGTGACGATACCGTGGTTTGTGGTGACATATGGAGGTGGGTTATATGGGGCGTACGTAGTGCTGTGGGACGGAGGCGCCGTGACTGTGACAGTTTGGGTGATTGTATTTGGAGCCGAGCCCGTGCATACAACGTCGATATGTTGTGTGTATACACTAGCAGAGGTAGAAGCAAATAGGGCGAAAAAGGCCGACATGTTCGAGAACTTCATTGTCAAAAAGGATGAGTGCCAAGCGATAGAACAGCTGAGAAGGAAAGGCAGTTGACAGGCGCAACGAATCAGAAATCAAGAAATCGAATGATTGTGTCAAGGAAAAGACAAGATAAGAAATGAGAGATCAGGAAATAAAATGGAAAGAGAAGAACTTCAATGTGGAATGACCAAGTGCTCCTTGGGGGAAGGTTGAGCACTCTATATACTTTCCCAAGGGCAACAAAGTTTTCAAGTATTGCTCATCTTGAGAGCTTCTCACTAACAAGTAGAGTATGCTGATTGCGCTGAAGAGGCGGTGCTCTACCCCTACAGCTTGCAACCAGAAGCCATGTCGTAGAACGACGTTATTTTCGTGTTATGTGATATTGCAGCAAGCTCTTGGGGGCTGATCGGAAATTCTGATGCCGTTCACTTAACTGATCTTCGTATTGTCATCCCAGACATTTTCTTATACAGCACCATCGTAGGCTGGCTGAGCTTCTATAGAGAAAAGTGCACCTCAGGTCAGCCAGTGTGGCTGGTTCTCGGCTGGGTCTTGCAGCTGTCAGCAATCACGCCCCCCGCCGGCCATGGCCGCCAATACGAACACATTTCAACCTAGCAGCAGAAGTCGAATCAATTGTAGCGTCTCACGAATACACATACACATAGCGAGGAATCAATATTTCCGATGAGCAATATTTTGATTGGGATGTGGCGTCTTTTTGCGACCAAGTAACTCTGTCACAGAATAGCTATGGCACGTTACGAATATTGGCATGGCCTTCAGTAATATTCTTGGATCCCTAGGAACGCACAAAGAACACGGAAGACACGCCCATAGTACCTTCAACGCACTTGCATGCGTCTGAAGCTCATCAAATACAGAATTGACCGAAATTTGTAAGCAAGATGAAGCAACGAAAGAACAAATATTTTCGTCAAAATATAGGCTGCCTCACAGTCTTCACAACCGCTCCATTCAGTAACGTTGAGCTCACTTTTAAGCTCACTTTTGTGGCCAGAATGTAGCATCGGAGCAGAAAGTGAATAACTTATGCTTCAGCAACAAAGCTTTACCGAGACTTCTCTCTGTGCTGTGAGGTTATCAATCATGTTGCGGAAGTCTCCCCATTTCGGATATACTAGATCCGCAAGTCACGATCGCGAATCGAGTTGCTCCGCGACTTCGCACGCGGCTCTCGTACGAGTAAGAAACATAAGATAGCGATATCCCCATAACGACTACAGCTGAACGCAACGTCAATACCAAAGCCTGATATCTAAGGACCTGAAGATAATGACGAATACTGGACGGCTAAGGATTGGAGTGTTCATCCCGGTGGGCGCTCAACTCCTAGATGTTTCCCCTGTCGACCTCTTTGCGATGCTGAGTCCGCAATATCTCACAGCATGTACGCTTCCAGCTCCTCTTGTCATGCTAGGGACGCCCTCGATAATCCACTACATCGCGCTGCCAGACATGGGACCGCATGTGGAGCTAACAGCGAGCGCATTTCTCAAGGTCTCCAAATCCATCAAAGACCCTGAAGTGCAACCCGGGCTCCTGGATATACTTCTGATCCCAGGACCCGATCCAGCTTCGAAATTCAGGGAAGAAATACTGGACTTTGTGAGGGCTCACGCTGCTTGGAGAGGAGAAGTTGGAGAATGTGTGGACATTCTGTGTATTTGTACTGGCATATATATGTTGGGACAGAGCGGCATTCTGACGGGAAAGAGCGCCAGCGGTCCAAGGGCTTTGGTACCTGACCTGAAGAAGAAGTTCCCAGACGTCAAGTGGGTTGAGGATAAGAGATGGGTGACTGATGGCAATGTTTGGACCAGTGGTATGCAGCCGTCAACTGAACTTTATTACCAAGTCATTCAACTCATCACTTGCCTGTGCTGACATTGGCCTAGGAGGGATTACCAATGGACAGGAGATGGTAGCAGCGTATATTAGAGAGAAGCTCCCTGGTCCAGCAACCGAAGCAGTACTAGAAATGGCCGGCGTAGGGGACAAAGGCATTGACTACACCAGAAGCAAGTCTGGGGATACCCTGTGGTGGCTGTGGCAGATAATCAAGGCGGTAGTTGTAAGCAATAAAGCATCGAAGAAGAAGGTTGCATGATGGGAATGGTGGGAATGGAGATGTGGACTCGACTCAGTACCTAGTTCCAAGAGTGTCGTACGAGCTTCACTGGTGCTACAATAGTAAAATTTGTGAGGAATAGATTGGAAATTGAAAGGGATTGTTTCTATCCTCGGTGTGTAGAATAATCTTTTTTTGTAGAAGATGGGACTAGAAACAAACCCTATGAAAGTATGAAATAATACAAACACTTTTCACTACCCTTGGACATTGACGTGCCTGAGCACCCCTGTCTACACGTGACGGTCGGCGGGGCGATTACTGCTATCTTAGCGTGGTTAGTGCCCGCTGGAGGAAAAAAAGAGATCTTGAAGCTCGTCCTCGCCTCGAGAAATCTTCTGCTACCGCTTCTCTTCTTTCCTCCTCAAACAACAGAAAGTCCTGCTCCCCACACAGGATTTCTCGATCCAAGTCGTCAATTACAGACGCTTAATTCCTGTCGTTGTTTCCCTAGAAAAAACTCCAACTATAGACAAGATGTCTCTTCTTCCAGGTAAGTCGAGTCCAGGATTTAATCCTCTTGTTGACAAAGGTGAACTAAGTTGAACAACAGTTGCAACCTATGGCCTTCAGGTCCCACCTGGAGATATCATCATTCCCGCCATTGCCGACTTCCCTGCTACTGTAAGTTCTTGAAAACATTCCGTTCTCCATGTCAAAAGTCTGCAAGAGTCCCATGGAGCGCAAGACTGCCTAGGTCGGACTGGAGCAACCTAATAAAAAACAGTGCTAACCTCACTGTGTACAGTTCCGTATCACAATGGCTGCTATTGACCCCAGCGCGCCTGCCGATGCTGAAGCAGCCGTCGAAGGCGTTGCTCCTCGTGCCACTCTGAAGCTCATCCGCCAACCTGATGGATCTGAGGACGATGAGGATTCTGAGGAATATATGCGCGCTCTGCTTGCTGAGAGTGACTCCGATGAGAGCGAGTCTGAGGAGGAAGAGGAGAATGGAGGCCCAAGCGATCCAGCAAAGTCAAAGAAGGCTAGAAAGGCTGCTGCTCTTCAACAGCTCATGGACTCCCTTGGAGGTGCTTCTGACGAGGAAATGGAGGATGTCCCCAATGGCGCGAATGGAAAAGCCAGCAAGAAGGGAAAGGACAAGGCCACCAGCGATGATGAGGAGGAGAGCGAGGAGGACAGTGATGATGATTCCGAGGACATTGAGGTCGAGGAGTTTGTTCTCTGCACCCTTGACACGACCAAGGTAGCTTCTTCGACAATGGGCTTGGATGACCAGTATGCTAACATTCATTAGAACTTCCAACAACCTCTCGATATCACCATTGGCGAGCATGAGCGTGTTTTCTTCAAGGTTTCAGGTACCCACACCATTTACCTCACTGGCAACTACGTTATTCCTCAAGAAGATGGCCACAATCACCACCACGAAGTCTACGACTCTGATGATGAGGAGGATGATGAGGATTACGACTTGTCTCCCGATGAGGATGAGCTTGAGATTGAGATGGATGACGATGAGAGCGATGACCTTGATACTCTTGAGAATCCGCGCGTCACTGAAGTCGATTCTGACGATGAGGAGGCACCAAAGCTTGTCAGTGCTGAGAAGAAGGGCAAGAACAAGCGCTCTGCCGATGAGATCGAGGAGGGTGCTTCGCTCGACGATATCATGGCCAAGAGCCTGAAGCCTGACTCCGCCGATGAGCAGAAGCTGAGCAAGAAGCAGCTCAAGAAGCTGAAGAAGAACAACGGTGAGGCTGCTGCCGTCAAGGCCGAGGAGTCTAAGAAGGCCGATGTCAAGGAGAGCCCTGCTGCCAAGTCTGATAAGTCTGACAAGAAGGTCCAATTCGCTAAAAACCTTGAGCAAGGCCCAACCGGATCTGCTGAGAAGGCAAAGGCTGCTGCACCAGATGCTAAGGGCAAGGCTACTTTGGGTGTGAAGATGGTCCAAGGTGTTAAGTGTGACGATAAGAAGCTTGGCACTGGCCCAGCGTGCAAGAAAGGCAACAGAGTCGGCATGCGTTACATCGGCAAATTTGAGGATGGCAAGGTCTTTGACTGTGAGTTTTACAATCCCTCTTGACGTGACCCATATGCTGACGATATCTTAGCGAACAAGAAGGGCAAGCCTTTCTCATTCAAGCTCGGAGCTGGCGAAGTTATCAAGGGATGGGACATCGGTGTCGCTGGTATGTCGGTCGGTGGCGAGCGCAGACTCACCATTCCCGCAAGCCTCGCCTACGGCAGCAAAGGCGTTCCTGGTATCCCCGGAAATTCCACCCTCACCTTCGACGTCAAGTTGTTGGAAATCAAGTAAACTTGTCACGGATATTTCATTCCTGTTGCGCATGTTTTCTGTTGACCTTTGCGAATGTGGAGGCGGAAGCTTTGCTTGTCGACTCCTCTCCGCTGTACAATTCCGATACACCTCTCATGCAGCGTTGGCTGTTTAATTTTCTTACATTGTTTGCGCCATACCGTTCTTTTGCATAAATCTCCGACCTTCGTGGTTCTGCGATGAACTGTCTTCGTTGGGATGGGAAGCAGGAATGCGATATGGTTGCAGGGGTTTTGCATTACAGGCGTAATTGGCAAAAGTTGATTGTCTCTTATCTGTGGACCGAGACTTCGTCGTTAGTAAATAAAACTCATGTCAATCATGCTAGTGACATTGCCTGAGCTTGTGAGGGGAGTTTTGTCTGAACTTTGCACCTTCCTCAGAGGTAAGTGGTCCTCTATAAAAATGGCAGGAACGCCAAACATTTGATAATAACAAGTGCTTCTAACAACCAGCAAAGTTTATCAAATTTGGTATTATCAACACCATCGCTTTATCGGTAACATCTATTTACCCATCATCGATAGCTCTCAAGGTTCAAATAGGAAACGCCATTCTTTTGCCTCAGCTGCAGTCCTTGCTGTGCCAACTCGTGCTCAAACGCAACGACAGTAACCTGCAACATGAAGAGAGCACACAGCAAGACTGGCGATTGTCGACCAGGCTCCGTGAGCCCAGAGATTGAGTTACCCGAAGCAGTTTCGGAGCAGGGGACTGTCAACAGAGTACCCAGCACGTGTGCCATGCTTACCCCTCCAACATCACCCGAGGACAACGGCCGACCTTCTAAGCTTCGAAGGCACGGATCAAAGCTGATAACAGCCCTACGCTCACTGAGAAATAGTGGTAAGCACTTTCAAGGCTCTTTGATGCTGTTCACAATGATTGAGAACAACAGTTTCAACGGCCTCTGTTGCTGAAATATCACCTCCCATGAGTCCAATCCGACGATTTTCTGCTGCTGCAATTCTCAAGCCTCACGAAGAGCCAACTGTTGTGCGACGAACACAATTTAAAAGCCGGCCAAGCCTGATATCCTTAGACAGAGGTGTCTTGGAAATAACGCCAGAGGGCTCGCCTTCTACCAGCGCAGAGTCCAGTCGAAACAGTGGGAAGTCATCTATACCTAGACCTGGAGATTCGACCGGCAAGACCTCGCTCGACTCGAAGTTCTCTTCGAAGTCCAAAGTCGGTTCGCAACACTCATCTGAAAATAGGAAGGTGGCCACCAAGCAATTAGCGGTTGGGGAATACTGTTCAAGTGAAACTCCGATTCTGGCACCCATTGTGGAGAGTCAAGAAACACCAGAACCTGTACCTAGTATGGCCCTCAACACAATGCTGTATTCTCACGTTTCGTTGAGTACTGACATAAAATCTAGCGATTGTCACTGTTGAACGAGCTGCTGCTGCTAAAGTGTTCTTCGAAACCCACTACAATCATGCAACCTCAGGGATGTTGACACCGCGCTCTATTCGCCGAAGGCAGTTGGAAGGTGCGCTTTATCACGAGCCCAACTTGTCACCTACAGAGCAAGTTGAGAAGCGTCGAGCATGGGCCCAGGACGAAACTGTAGGTTGTGCATCATGTGGATGCAGCAACACAGCATGACCCCCTGACGTTGTCCCTACAACACATCTGTGATAAGATGTTTGCTAATAACTCTCTTCCTCAGGATCATCTTCGAGAGACGCGGGTCATGAAAGTCAGGGCTGGAAATGCGCTGAGGGGCAAAGACATCACTTCTTCCAGATACGAAGTTGTCAAAGTCCTTGGAAAGGGCAGTTTTGGGGTCGTTCGTCTAGTCAGAGAAAAAGTCGACAATAGCAGCACCTCGTGTGACCCAGAGAAGAAACGAGAGATATATGCCATGAAGGTGATCCGGAAGTCCGATATGCTGCGAAATAGTCAAGAAGGGCATCTTCGGGCAGAGCGAGACTTCCTAGTTGCTGCAGAAGGCTCACGTTGGTAAGTCTAAAAGCCATGTTCCTGCATCGCATTTAGAGCCTATCTGTACACGCGTGAGAGTGTTGGCTGATATACGCAGGGTCGTACCGCTCATTGCGAGTTTCCAGGATCTGAATAACTTGTATCTTGTCATGGAGTACATGCCCGGTGGTGATTTCTTGGGACTTCTCATTCGAGACAACGTCCTTTCCGAGTCCGTCACCAAGTGGTATATTGCTGAAATGATTGTCTGCATTGAGGAAGCCCATTCGCTCCGCTGGATCCACCGGGATGTCAAACCAGATAATTTTCTCATCTCAGCATCTGGGCATCTGAAAATATCAGATTTTGGACTGGCGTTTGATGGCCATTGGTCTCATGACCAGGCATACTTCAACAACCACCGCTACTCTCTGCTATCCAAACTGGGAATCCATGTCGATGGCGACACTATCGATATCAAAGAGGGCCGAATGCCCGCCCACAATGCAAACAATGGAAAAGATAAACGACATGAGCGGACGTCATCCAATGGCACAGATAGTGAGGGCATCCTCAATTGGCGGAATCGCTTTGGTAATAGGACACTGGCTAGATCTGTCGTGGGAACCAGTCAGTATATGGCTCCTGAAGTGGTACGAGGAGATTTGTATGATGCTCGCTGCGACTGGTGGAGCGTCGCAGTAATCTTGTATGAGGTATTCGACCGTCCAACCATTTTTTGGCACTTTCTAACATAGCTTAGTGCTTGTATGGCCATACACCGTTCCTCGCTGAAGAAGGAGGGCGGCAGCAAACGAAGCTCAATATCCTGGTAAGAAGTTTCTCTCACTGTCTTTCGATATTCGAACTGAAAGACGCAGGATCACAAAGACACCTTCAACTTTCCTCACAAACCAATAGTTAGTAAGCGATGTCAAGATCTCATTCGAAGCATCATTCAAGACAAAAGCACCAGACTTTGCTCCAGGCGTTACAGAATGAAGGATCATTCTTCAACATCACACCATGTTCAGGACTATGCTGGCCGCTATGTTTTCCCCAATGATGCCGAGGAGATTAAGGCTCATAAATGGTTCCGAGATGTCCAGTGGGATCGTCTTCACATGATGGTGCCGCCCTTTGTGCCTAACATCAAGTCTGTCGATGACACTCACTACTTTGATGAAGAAGACCCAATCTCAGACTTTTCTGAGTCCATATCCGGGCCACCCCCGACTCCGGCCGAGATTTCGGACGCTTTGAGGTCGTTCAATAGAGAAATTCAGGTTCTAGCAAAGAGCTTCGTTGAACGCCCCCATGACTCGGTAAAGCTGAGAAAGGTCGAGCGTGAGATAGATGCATTCGCAATGTGTGATGAACAAAAGGAGTACCTCAAGGCTTTCGTCAAGCATTATGGACGCAAGGAGAAGAAACGACCCAGAGATCGTTTGCTGAGAGACAAGGACACAGCTCCAAAGGTTTTAGAGTTGAGAAAGCGTGGTGCATTTCTGGGTTACACCTATAGAAGGTTCCGACCGAATAGGGAGAGATACTTTCAAACTGGGTCGATTGGGCATGGATCATTTGCTGGAAGTGCAAGCGGAAAAAGAGCTGTCTGGCACCGAACAAGATTGAGCATACACTGATTGCAGTATAAGATATGGCGGGCTACTGTTGGCTTGGAACGTTGCTTCGAATATGAATTCTGGTCAATTCGTAATGCTTTGCAATGGAGAGTATCATTTTGGAGTGAGAAACTCGGATACTCTCTATGAGCATACAATATGGATCGAACGGAAAATCAAATTCTCCAGATAATTAGAGGTCGCTCTAGCTTGACCTGTGGTTCGGCTGTGATGAAATTGTAAGTCTCCCGCAGCCAGTCAAGTGCTCTCGGACGAAGCAAGCTCCAGACTCGTAGCTTGCTCTCTCGATCTTGAGGCACTTGTTCGCGAGAAGATGATTTTATTCGTGGCGTCGGGTACTACTCCCTTGCCAATATCAATTTTGCCGCCAATTACCTCGAAATATGAATACCTCGTCCGCTCGAGGACTAAACAATAAAGTGACCACCAAGCAGTACGAAATTAACATAGTACTGTAGCTAGCCAGCTCGTTCAAGAGGGAAGAGAGTTTTTGCGACGCTGCACTGCTTGTAGAATGCAAGTTTGAGAGCTTGAGAATGTACACCATATTATAAAAGATGCTTCACAATGATTTTGCAGTCCTTTGATACCGTATCAGAAAATCTCACATACCATGTCGCCAAAGACGGTCCCAAAGTCCTTGATCCGTTCCTTGAAACGCACCCGCCTGTTGTCACAAGTATTGTACACCCTTGTCCCCCTTCCTCGTTTTCCCATCATCGAGCGATCCTCTCAGCCCCTTGAGAAAAACCTTCCAATCATACCACTCGCCAAGTTTCCAGCAATACCTCCAGAGTACATCGCACTACCGGCCATATTCGATGCTTGTCCGAACTTATCACATCTCGAGAACGCCAGGGTATTCGTGATCGTTAGACTGAGCGCAATAGCTGTATCCACATCAGCTCTATTCTCTCAAGAACTTTCACTACAAACGCAAGGGTCAACATACCAACCAACGTCAACCAAATAAACTCAAAGCTGAAAATAGCCACAAATGCAAGCGCCACCCAAAGTAATGGCTGCGAGTAAAGCGCGATCCAGAAGAAGCGGCTGTCGGTGGCATTTATGACTTTGACTGAGGGGTCCGATGATTCGAATACCCAGTGCGAGTCTCCCGTCTGGGCGTCTACTTCGTTCCACCACCGTAGGCCAACCAGCCGCCGCCCGGCGATGTTTTTAAGATAGTAGAAATCGGCTGCGAGGAGGAGGATGGTGATGATGAAGATCAGGACGCTGAGGAGAGGGTTAGCGATTAATTCGACTACAGTGATCCATTGTCCTTGCGCCTCGAGCTGTTCGCAAGAATATCAGGGAAGAGGAAGAAACGTACAAATTCTGTGTAAAGAGCAGTCCGAACAGATACACCAGTAAACTCGCTGCAAAGCCCAGTTGTCAGCTCTCTTTCCTTCCCTGCCTACGGTCTTCATTCAGGCCACATCAGCATCGAGGACTTACAGATTCGGAACCCGAGAAAGCACAGTAGCGTGATAGGATGTGAGGATAATCTCCAGCTCAATGAGCCCTGCGACGCCTGGCTTCCTTCCATCGTTGGTCTTTGCTGAAATGTAGGGCGTGGATTGTTGAGGTGATGCTGGACCAGAGCCGCGTATTGCTGGTATGGATCTCGGCTCGAAGAAGCTACAGTAGCTTGACCCCCTGTTGCCAAGACGGCTGAGAGAAGGCTGATCAGTAGCCTTGCCGTCATGTACCGAGCTTATCTTTATTCCCGACGAGGGGTCATTATTGTCAACATTATACCTTCAACGTACAGCTTTCGATAATACATTGCTACCCATTGAAAGCTGGGAAGCTCCCTGATGATACTCAATTGATATCTGCAAGATGTCTACATCTAGTATCCTCCGTCGCGCTCTCCTATACGGTACCAACCCCTCTATCTCGAAGCTCCTCCCCGAGCGTTGTATCAACAGCCATCTCTTCCACATCCAATCTCACAGTGTGAACACACACATCTAGACATATCACATACTTACAAATGTCCCTAGTTCCCGCATCCTCCCCCAAATTCCTCCAAAAATCCCTGACCCTCCCACCCCTCGACACTATCTCCTACGACCTCGAAGACAGCGTAACCCCCAGCCAAAAACCCACAGCTCGAAAGTCCCTCCTCGAATTCCTCTCCTCCCCCACCCGACCCAATAATATCAACGAGCTCTCAGTCCGCATAAACGCCGTCTCATCGGGTCTCGCTCTAGACGACCTAACGACAGTCCTGCAAGCAAAACACCTCGACGCAATCGTCGTCCCGAAAGTAAACAGAGCGTCGGATCTACATTTTGTGACGGATGTACTGAGACATCAATTACCGTCTCGACATCCCGGGAGTTCAAATGTGAATGGAAATGTAAATGCGAAGGGGGAAGGCGAACAAGAACCAATTAAGATCATAGCTCTGATCGAAAGCGCAGAAGCTATAATGAATCTCTCTTCTATCTGCGCCGCCTCTCCTTATCTCAGCGGTTTGATCTTCGCTGCTGAGGACTTTGCTCTCGACCTTTCACTTATGCGGACACCGTCTCTTACAGAATTTCTGTATGCGCGATCTGCGATCGTGACTGCGGCGCGGGCGTTCTCCTTACCTTCGACGATCGATTTGGTCTGTACATCGTTCAGAGGCGATGAGGGGGTGAGGAGGTTACAGGAGGAATGCGTGCAAGGGAGAGGCTTGGGATTTAATGGGAAGCAGTGTATTCATCCGAGTCAGGTGGAGGTGGTGCAGCGGGAGTTTGCACCGGGGAATGAGGAGGTTGAGTGGGCTGTAAGAGTGGTGATTGCGGATGAGAAGGCGGATAGGGAGGGTAGGGGAGCGTGGACGCTGGATGGGAAGATGATTGATGTGCCGGTAGTGGGAAAGGCGAGGAGTGTGGTTAGTAGGGCGGAGAGGTGTGGCTTTGATGTAGAGGAGTTGAGGGAGAAGTGGAAGGGGCAGGAACCGGAGTAGAGGGATTGGTAGGGAGTAATTTTGTGTGGAAACCGAATTGTAGCCCACCTACGGGGCAGAATCCTCCAGCTCGAAATGCTTGCAGAAATACTCAAAACACGGTCCTTGTGAGGAAACAATTGCACAGAGCTATGGATCTGTACAGAATTATTGCTAGCTAGTATCTGAAAGTATTCATGCTCAGCAGCATATCACGTTGTTCCAAGCCAATAGTATCTGGTCATCAGTGTGAGGGTTGCCAGAAACCATTGTGATGATTATCTGCTTGAGGCTCATAATGATCTCCATAATATGACTTTGGCTGCAGAATTGAATGATTTTGCTCCGGAGCGGTATGTTCCTGTCCATAATACCCCTGAACATGCCCTTCTTCCATATCATATACTCTCGGGTCGACATGGTGTGTTTCGGCATCCCAGGTGGCGAGCTCGTCGTAATATTGGTCATTCACCATGTGACGACCCTCTTCATAGCCTTGATACACTTCTGAAATGTTGCCACGATCAAGCGTGCAGACGTGCTCGGCCAAGTCTTCCACCTGATGCTGATTTGCATACCCATATCTCCCGTCGCAGACAGGGGATACGGTGCGAGGGGGATTCCGAGATGCCTCAATCGTGGAACTGTTGGATCCATCGTAACCTACTTGACAGGACATGGATGATTGCTGTACTTGCCGTACATATAGTGACTGGGGCCCAGATTGGGGTTGCAGTCTGACCGGTCTCGCATTTACGCTGCTTAGCGAAGTGCCCAGCCAAGCATTCCCCATATGCAAACCCAGGTAGGTCTCATTTCTACTAGCTATATCATCTCCTTCATAGGTTTCCTGTTGAGCATAGCTTCCTTGAATTGGTTGTTGAAGTTGCCTTTCATATTGGTACGTGTTGTTGTTCCAATTCACGTCTAAGCGAGGCTGGATTACCTCAGCAGCATTTGTCAATTCCACTTGTCTTTCCGGCAAAGATACTTCGCAGTGGCTAGCAGACTGTTCATCCGAGTCTTCGTATATCGTCGGAAGAGATAGATTTGAGGCTCTGCTAAGTAATGGTCTCTGAACTGAATTGAATCCCGGCCTGAAGCCGGTGGTTCGAAGTCCCTCTTCACTCTTTGGCGGTCGGGCGTCATTATCCATGACTGGCAAGTGATTTTCTTCGCTATGAACAGGCATTTGCGTCCCAAGGCGTGTACTTTGAAGAATAGGTACTGTCGTTGATGGTCGCTTCGGGATCTTGACACGGGCTTTCTTTGCGATCTCAGCACGGGTTGGAGGTGTAGCTTCGTCAATATAAGACGTCCTTCGCTTCAATGGCGAAGCGGCTGTTTGCTGGCTACACTCGACAGCATTGAGATCCTCACGCCAGCCAAACGCCGGATCAAAACGTTCAATGACGATACGCTTCCGACTCGTACCTTGCTGCTCGATTGTCCAAGTCCGATTTGTCGATTGGCTTTGATCTGCTCGCTTCTGCAGCTCGGGAATTACATCTCGGGGATTGCGCTCTGACATTTCTGGCACCTGCTCTCTGTCTTCCTGGAAGTCTTGAGGTCTTTCAATTCTAGCTTCTGTGGGATTAGCACTCTCGGTGGACATTCGGTCACTCAAATTCAGGCGATGAGCGATTTGGGCTGTCCGCGAATTTTGTCTTTCGTTCACCCCGGGCGACACGTTCGCCTGGTATGACTTCAAAGGCCCTTTGATGCCCGTGTCCTTAAAAATGCCGGTCTTCTCGATCGAGCGCCGGACCGAATCAGGGATAGGACTTATGCTTCTGTGATCAATGCTGTCATGATGTGACGTAGAGGTAGGAGACCTTTGACTTTCAGACCAGGTAACGTAGGTAGTAGCGTTGCCCGAGACTTTGCTCGTCGAACCAGGAACATTGATGGAACGATTGACTGCCGGGGAAGCACTGAAGCCGTAGCCAACTTGGGATTTATCGGACGAAGGCTTAGTCACTTCGAATTCTCTGCTTGTCTCAGATGGAAAATTAAGAGGCTCTGAACTTCTGTGATATATCACATCCCGTTCAGAGTCCAGCTGCTTGGTGTATAAATTAGACCCACTCGTAAAGAAATCATGCGACGGGCCGCTTCGATTAGACGACAGATCCTGTAGAGGTGCCCTGTTCGGTTTGAAAAATGTTGATATCTCGTCTTGCGCTCTTGATGCTTTCTTCCTGTCCTTTTCACGAGACGTCGAGACCATATTCTCTTTCTCTCGGTGCTGATGGGATCTTGAATGTTGGAGGAACTCCATTTCAGAAAAAGCGAGGTCGGGTACTATGAAAGATCAGTATAAGCTTCTCCGATGTCGTCGACGAAACTCACGTCCTCGACGCTTCGCTGGAGATGAAGCTCTGCCATTGTTGAACAATCCAAGACCGTTGGAGGGTCGGATCTAAAAGTATTAGTCCATTCCTGACACTAACTGTAGGCGTACTCACAGTCAGACGATCTTGAGAAATGTTGTTGGAACTGAAATTCTGGATCAGCTCATCACCGGCTTTCTTGGCAGCACCTTTTTTGCGGTCACCCTTTTTCTCTCGCTTCCTACTACTTGTCTTATCGATGCTAGCCTTGTTTTGCTTCTTTTCTTTCTTCTTCTTAGGCTCATATTTGTCCTCACGTGTCTTGTGGCGTGGCCTCTTTTCAAACGTCTCTTTGGGAGGGATTGGTGTCGATAAGTGACCGGAAAGTCCCGAATCTGAGGGAGCAATCCTCTGCCTCTTTCTAGCTGGGGTCAATGGATCCTCCGGCTGCTTCACCGTCACAGCTCTGGGTTCATCCCGCTTCGATTGATGTGATCGAAGTCTGATTGGTGCCTCCAGAAGCGAGCTATCTGATGACGGATCGTGCGCCTTCTTTCTTTTCGAAGGTCTGGAGACATTCACTGGGTCGAGAGGGGTATGGCGGGACTGGAGTTCAGCATGTGCCGTTCTACTTCGCTCTTGTTCTACGAGGTGAGATGTCAGCAATAGGGGTTCGGCTCTCGATTGGAAATGATATCCCAACAGATACTCACTAGAAATGGCTTCCCGTGTTACGAGGGCATCATCATGATTGGTATCGCTTTCAGTTTGTGCAAGCCATCTTCGAACATATCCATCGTCTCCGCTCAAACCAGTTCCCAAGCTTTCTTTGGGCAGCTTCGCAGTTGGAGGAGGCTTCGGATGAGCTTCCGCTCTCGAGTTATCCTTGTGAACTCGACGATCTGGATCATTCGAACTGCGATGATGCTCCCGTCGATGACGGTCCTTGGAAACTTTGGGCATGGCTCATAACGCGCCACCAAATCTTCGGGTCCGGTAACAACTCTCCGTGGTGTCAGTAGTTGGGACGTGATTGAAGGTGCCAGCGACTCTGTATGCCTTCTTCAGGATGTCTGTTCATAGCTTGAACACTGAATCGAAGTAAGATCACCCTCCGCTTTTTGGCTTCACGAAAGAGTTGAACTTTACCATGCTTCGGTTTAATATAGGAAGTCTCCAGGTGCTATTTCCGCCATCGTAGGAAGGGACGCATGTCGCGCCTGCCCAACGAGAGTCATGCCTCAACTGTCACTATAACTTTGAATAGACAGAACTTTCCCCACAGCCTGTATCTCACAATCTTGTTAAATTGTTTCTTAATTGACGCCACACCAGCTCTGATCCTAGTGACAAAGTGAGTGAACGAGAGAAGACGACTAAAATGATTCCAATTTGACTTTCCCTGTTGTAGACCAATCATAACCCGAACTGGATGTCCCAGACCTTTGCGGTACCCCTGCATAAGAGCTGGCCTTTGAAAAGGTCGGCACCTGGCATCAGTCCATGTGGCTGGCTTGGGCATATCACACATAGATGCAGTGAGATGTCTGAAGATGACGGCAGCGAAATTAAACAGCGGTGTGGATCGGCAACAGCCCTATGAGTTTTCCAGCGATCCCATATGCAGCCCTGAGCTCTGTTGTCTACACTTGCAAGGGCCCAGGGAGTCTCTTTGGGAACTGAGATCTGATGGGACAGATCCTTGCCTGCAGAGAAATTCTTCTTTCAGTGAGGTTCTCACATGATGCGTAGCCAATGCGAAAAACACTGCTCAAGCATACGAGCTGTCAAGATAGCTACAAAGACAGAGCCAAGGATTGGGTCGTTACGCAAGATCTGCGAGTAGCAGTCTGTCCCACTGGCTTGGATTTCCTTATATCAACATCAGAACTTGTTCAATCTCTTGATATCGAAGGCGTGAGACGCGGCCATTCAGCATCTGAGCTTGGCATCGGGTAGAGAAGAAGAATTATGAGCTAGCCGGTTTGAGTAGGGCAATCGCTTCAACAGTCAAAGAGGATTTCTGTTGCGATCAGTGGCTCGATTTGCTGGAGCTGTCAAGCATCTGCTCCATCGGCTTATCTTACTCTGCCCTCTTTCTCTTCCTGCTCATCTTAGTTCGGGGAGCTTGCCGCGTCATGATAGTCCGCAGCTTGCTTACTTCCTGAGTAAGTTCATCCAGACAAGCCAACGGGAATAAGAGCTTTGGAGGGAGACCAAATCCTTAAAGAGCCCAAAGCAGAAGGTAAGTGTAACAATAGAGTTCGTAAGGTGCGCGCGCATGATGGGACCTGAGAGCCACGAGCCAGATGTGCCGATGCAGGAGGAGAATAATAAGGTACCTATGGGAGGTAGATTTCCCAACCTAGGTAGGTACTTCAATTTTCCTTTTTTCCCACCTGCTCATGCTGGGAGCGAGTCTGCCAGTGCGAGTCCAGCAGCAGAATCCAAGCCAAAATCCAGGCCTAGTGCCGCACTAAACTAGCGCACTCTTACCTTATCGATAAGAGGGTCAATCCTGCCTCCACCCAGCTAAGAAACTCCGCCTTCTTATCCACAACTTTGGACCCTGTGGATACAGAACCCTGACCTCAACCTGAGCTGGAGTGGAAATCGTTGATCCGGTCTCCACACCTCTGGAAGCCGAAAGACAACAGAAAGCCAGGAAACGGCACAAGGCATGACAAGGGGAGAAAAGAGAAGAGATCGCAACAATGAGGTGGAGGTCTGATCTTCTTGCAGCCCATTGCGCCATTCAAACCCTCATCACACTTTTTCTTTTTTCTCAAAGAAAGGCAGTTACGTATCTCATGTTACCCCTCCTGCCCCTCGGCTCTTCCAAGCCTCGCCTAGACCCCACCCCGCCAAAAACTCACATCCAGTCCTGTCCTGTCTATCCTATCCCACTACTTGATCCTCGATCACATCACATCATCATATCACATCGAAGACGGGGAGGGACAAGGGACCGACTTGTGTGAGCCTATCCCAATACATCCTCCCTACCTCCATGATCCATCCCACTCATCCCTGCCACCATCCGCCGGAGGAAATAACTCAAAAGAAAAACGGAAAATGCAAACAGAACCTGTTCGCAGAGAAAGCTGCAGGAAGTACACTTTGCAGTGCGTTTTTCTGCTTGATGGCCATTTGCTCGCACCTTGTGAATACTGACTAATCCACCCAGCCTGCATATTTAGGCTTGATGTCGGAGTACGCTTCTAGCCCGCCTCGATACGGGGAGACGGGGTCTTCGATTCATCGAGTGAGTGATTGGAGCTTCAGTGATGCCTCAAAATCTGGCCCTGGGCTATAGCATGGCTCTGTGGGTGTCATCGGTGTGTTGCTCTCCCCAGATTTGAAGCCCTACGGCGTGTGTAGATTCCTGTCGTTACCATATACTGCCATTGCTATAAGCCTGTGAGGCAAGATTTTGCTCGCTCCGTAGAGTGGAAAGAGGCCAACATGCATCAGATGCCAAACTTTCGCCCTTGCACACACATAAAGCCGCAGCTTCGCTTTGCTTGACTTTGCTAGACCTGGCCATGCTATGCCATGCCATGCGGAAGGAGAGGGACGGTAAATGCACAGGTCAGAATGCGCTCCAATCCAGCGCCACAGCCCAGCCGGGTGCATCTTAGAATTGACATCGACTTGACTTCAGCCGGGCTGGCTTGGTACGGCGGTCCGCCTCCCTCTCTTTTGATATTTGCTTGCCGCAACCACTGCCTTGGACACGACCCAATGCGAAAAGCCGCAAAACAATGCTCTGTTTTGTCTTGGTCTACTCGACTTTGTTCTGGCCGGGCTGTACGCGGCGTGAGGTTATGTAGGTGGGTGTGGCGAGCCCACTGGATTGGAGGAGCAACCTTGCTGCCACACCACACTAACCCCAGCATCAACCCCACTTGGGTGCTTCCCAAGTCCTCACTTGCCTCTGTGACTTGCCAGCAGCTCAGTTTCGTAAAAGCATGCAAAAGCCATCGAGCCATAATTCCATCCCCTCCCCTGTCGGGCTGCATGCAGGCAAGTGCAGGCAGGCAGGCAGGAGCTCGCAAGCTTGGGCAGCAGCACGAACGAGCAGCAAGCAAGCAAGCAAGCAAGCAAGCAAGCAAAGAGAGAATTCAAGCGATCAATCAATGAAGGACGGCGAGCCGCAGTAGTGAAATGAAGCCTCAAAGTAAAATGTGCAAGAAAATGAAAAGTCTCAGTATCTGGTTAGTATATTCTTGTCTGGTCTTGTCTAGATGTGAATATGTTCAAAGAATATAGCTGGAAAGCTCAAAAGTCAAGCAAGCAAGCAACCACTTCAGGTGAAAGTAAAAGTGAACCTGCCCGTGGAAGAAAGAGGGCGATTGCGGCCTCAGCGCTAGTGGATTAGGCGAGACGAGGGGCAGTCAGTCTCTTCATATTCCCCCGCTACTGCACCACCTTGCTTTCTTTCTCTTCCTCCAACAACCAACTCTTCTCCACTACATCCCCTTCTTGCGATCCCCCAAAATCGCAAATTCTTCCGTTCTTCTTCCTTCTTCAATCAAACGTGCGCACTGTCCTTTCAGTCGTTCACCAAGATTGTCGGTCATATCAACCAACTACATCAACTTCATCTTCGACTACCCACGACCTCAACACTTTCTCTCACAGTTCGTCTGATTCTTCTGCTTGCTATGCGCTGACCTTCCTGCTCCCAATCGATCTCATCACCTTACCTTACCTCCCACATGTCATATCACAACTCCCTTCCTACTCCGCATCAGCGGAGGCCATGTTCTGCCTCGATGTACTTTCTTTGCGTGATCCGCGTCCCGTCCGTTTCCGTCTCTTCACAGCCACTACCGCCATGACGCGCTCTCTTGTGTCTGGATGCGCGCGGAAATTGAGACTTTGATTCAGGTTACTCCAACAACAATCCAAAGATGTCCAAGCTCTTTATTGGGTAAGTTCGCAACTGCGCTTCCTTCCGATTCACTCAAACAATAACTGACCATTGATACAGTGGCCTTGCGTGGCACACAGATGAGAATGCGCTTCGCCAGAAGTTCGAGGAATTCGGCGCAGTCGAGGAGGCTGTAAGTTTTCCATATATCCTTGCCCTGTCAACTATTCTAATCGCAATTGATCAATAGGTCGTCGTAAAGGACCGTGATACTGGTCGCAGCCGTGGTTTTGGCTTCGTCCGCTATGGATCTGATGCCGATGCTGAGGCTGCTATCACTGCGATGAACAACATCGAGTTCGACGGACGCACCATTCGCGTTGATAAGGCTTCCGAGCGTGGCTCTGGCGGCGGCGGCGGTGGTATGTGAACCTCTAGAGATCCTGGATACCCGAAGCTAATACGTAACAGGTGGTGGATTTGGCGGTGGCCGTGGAGGAGGTGGCTATGGTAGAGGAGGCGGTGGATATGGTGGTGAGTTTATTTCTTTCAGTGCTGAATTTCACTCGTCTGGGATTCATGGCGGTTGTTGAGGTTCCTCGCTTACCACAACAACTGTAAATGGGTTTCGACAAAGTCCTTACCTTCAACTGGACATCCACTGACATATCTTCTAGGCGGTGGCGGTGGATATGGCGGTGGAGACAGACAGGGAGGTGGTGGATACGGAGGCCAACAAGGCGGTGGTTACGGTGGAGGCCAGGGCGGCTATGGTGGCGGAGGTGAGTTCTTCTAGTCGGCTCTCGTCGACATAGATATTGAGCGGGCCTTTACTAACATTGTGAGATAAAGGCTACTCCGGCGGCGGTGGCGGCTATGGAGGAGGAGACCAATCCGGAGGTCAAGGTGGCGGAAGATGGCAATAAATTTGTCGGGCCATGATATTCTCTCGGACCTTGCTTGCGTCGGTACGTTACGATTTGAGGACAAGAAAAGTCCGCTGGGTAGCAGCGAAAGTTAATTGTGTGGTGCGAAACTTGAGGATCATCTTTTGGATGGTCATCGATGGTCAGCCTGCGTGGTCTATGGATGCGGTTCCTTGGCGAGCTTTACGCTCTGCTCGGCGTTTGGGGGGATCTCCTACCTGTTATTGTCTCACAAATTCACACGCTGAGCTTCGGGAATTTCGACCGAGATCACTTTGATCGAGGGTCATCACGGGGTATTTCTTGAAGACTGCACTTATTGCAGGTCTGATCTGTCTATGGCGGTATTTGCCCAAATTTGGGAAACGAAAAGGCTTCTCCGAAACTACTTCTCCATCTCTTCTTGCTCGTCTGTGCTACTGACCTTCTTAAGCTCACGGCCAAGTGCTTGTGCTGTAACTTGGCTTCCATCAACATTTGAGGATCGCTCAAGCTTCCTAACCCTTTCGGCAAGGTCTTTGATATGCTCATCTCCGCTCTCTGCACTCAAACTTTCCAAAGCCACATCCAAATGCAGCAGGTAGTCTTTATTCAACCCACTGGGGCCAATACTTGAATAAATATGCTCCGCTAATTTTTGAGGATCTTGCGGTCCCATAAACTGGTCATTGTCCGGTGTACCAATGTAGACGAGCGTTTGTATTGTTGAGGATCCATCGCTTGGGTGGAAGGGAGTGTAGTGGATGGTATATCCGTTGATCTCCCTAATGTCCAAGTACTCGCGAACTTCTGTGACTTTCGAGGCCTCGATTCGATATGCCACGCCCCAGACCTTTTCAGATCCCGAAGGATGGGGGTCTTCCAATGTCTGCCAGAAGGAGCGTTCGATGAGAGTAACTACTCTTCCTGGTGCTTCAGGTGTTCCTCGGTGATCTTGACTGTTCTCATGTGAGTAAAGAGCCTTGGACATTCTGAATGCTCCATACCTTGCCTGATTCATTCATAAGCCTTCGTGCTTGGTCCATTAACAGAATTACAAACCTGCCAGAACCGACGAACATATCCGGTCACAAATCCTGGGATACGTCGGTCTAGTTTGCTATGAATAACAGGGTCTCGGTATGCAGTGGCTCAGCGATCTCACCGAAATGTGGTGGAGGTTTCCATATCAAACTTCTGAAATGCCATGTCAGTCTGACTCGAGGCTCTAGAAGCACTTTGAAGAACGGCTTACCCGTAACCAAATAGCCAGAATTCTGACTCTGAAGCACCCGAGTCAGCAGACATGTTCAAAGGGTAAAGATTGAGGAGTAGTATGGATGTATGAGTCTGTGGGATGTTGAAATTAAAAGTACGTAGCTGGGTGGAGGGAGTTCCACTCAGTTGGTGCCGAGCCAATCTTCTGGGCCGCTTCCCGGTCAAAGCATGTCCCATGTCCTGCCTGGTCCTGCTGTCAAAAAGAACAAGAACATCCACATTCTTTTGGAGCTGTCCTGTCAAATCCTCGAGACTCTAGAGACTCTGAATTCTTTGACGCAGCTGCGCAGCAAATCCATTCAAAAAACCCAAATATTTAAACAACAACAGCAACTAACATCAGACTATTGCGAAACGTCCCGTGCCAGCTCCTTTGTCTTGCGCCGCACTGTCTCAAAGCTGGGCTGCGGATTTTGGCCCAAGCCACGCCCAGTGACAGGGCTCAATCACCAGAACCAGCTCTCGAGGCTGTGAAAGGCTTCCCCTCTGTGCAACATAACAACTCATCTCCCCGCTGATCAACACATCACAAGCTCTCCCTCGAGTCTGTTACCAACAAAAACCTCAAGATGGCCTACAATCGCACCTTCAATCCGGACTCACTGCCTGCGTAAGTCAACCTGCTGTGCCCCACCCTAGCAACTCAAGCTGAACAATCGTTCCTAGATTCGCAGAACCCGAGAGGGTAATACCCATTCACCAACACTCGAGACGATGACGCGGTGCTAATACCCGATACTAGAAGAACTCCCCATCCTACAGCCAGCAGGCGCAACCTCAGCAACCTCATCCTACAAGCTACGCAGCACTTCAACAACAGCAGCAACAACAACAACAGTACGCGAAGCCTGCCCCTCCTCTCCCAAATCAGCACAACGCTCCTGGACACTCACCAGGACACTCGCCCGGAATGCAACCTTCAAACTATGGCTACGGCCCTCCTCAGCCAAATCATGGCTACGGATCCCCTCCTCCTGGCAGCTATGGCCAAAGACCAGCTCCTGTCCAGAACAGACCCCCACCAGTTTCAAGACCTCCTCCGTCCCCCGCTCCTCCCAACGGCGCAGACCCTGCCCTTTGGCCTCTCTTCAAGGCAGTTGACAAAGATGGTATGTGTACCCGTCCTTGTTCACTATAGATGCAAACACTGACATCTGCCCGCTCAGGAACCGGCCATTTGACAGAAAAGGAGTTGCGCGCAGCACTCGTGAACGGCGACTGGTCCTCCTTCGATCCACACACTGTGAAGATGATGATTCGAATGTTCGACAGTGATCGCTCAGGCACCATCGGGTTCGAGGAGTTCTGCGGTCTTTGGGGCTTCCTCGCTGCTTGGCGATCCCTCTTCGACCGATTCGATGCCGACAGAAGTGGAAATATCAGCTTGGATGAGTACACCAATGCGCTGGTCGCATTCGGATACAGACTCAGTCCGCCATTCGTGGAGACTCTGTTCAGAACTTTTGATAAGAGGCGTGATGGAGCGATCAGTTTCGACCTCTTCGTCCAAAGTTGCATCAGCTTGAAGCGTATGACGGATGTCTTCAAGAAATATGATGACGACAGAGATGGGTACATAACCTTGTCCTTGTAAGAAAACCCCTTGAGAACTCTCAGTTGGAGAGAAAATGCTAATGGTGAACAGTGAGGACTTCTTGAGCGAGATTCTCAAGCAAAGATAGGTTTACTTTAGCTGATCTGTGGCATTTCTGCATTTCTTGCATGCCTGATTTTGCGCTGTTTTCATACTTGCGTGGATGATCTAGGAAATATCCATAGACATAATACGATACCCAACTTCGTCAATACTGCTTTTCAAGTTTCATGTTGTTGATTCGTGGTGTTTTTGTTCAACCGAGACCTGAGTTGGGTGGGTGCCTGCATCGAGAACGCGGGAAGTGATTTTGGCAAAAGTGCACATTTGAGTAATCTATGTTCTCCAGAGAAGAGCATCATTCTCGTTCCTTCGAGAGTCAAGTCGTACAGTTGGCGCAAAGTTGATGCCATGCGACCCTGGCGTGTCCAGCAAGCCGGGGATGGACGAGAACTTATGGTTCCGGATTTAATTGTCTAGCGTCTTTTGAGGACATTACTGTTTCTATGTTTCGCTCTCTGTCCCTTGTCAACCATAGAACCAATTAAGATGTCAGAAGTCTGAGGCGGGCCTTCCGATCGGATCATTTTCTCATATGGTTCAGAGATCTTCAAAAGCAACAGCAATGTCCTCATTTGACGCTGTACAATTATACCGGAGGGGGGCCATATGCAAGACATCCGATGCAAGCAGACAAGTGCCAATCGAAAGAAGCAAAGTATTTCAGCCCTACATGCGAACCATTCTCGGGAACTGCCGTTTGGGGTCTGTGGGTGGCATCCAATTTATCTAGGCTGCGACCTTGGGACCTGCTCAACAGGCTCACCGATTCAAGGAGTGTTTAACCCGCCACAGTTCCATGCCAGCTTCAGAAAAAAGCTGACCGTCAGGCGGTCTATCTTTTCGTTCCATCATGTCATCTTTATCATACAAACTTGCAAAACGGGGCGATTATGGGCATGCTCCCCAGAGCACATGTTGGTTCAGCTCAGCCTCGCGAGGGGCCGGAGGAACGATATTGAAGCGCCTGCCTATCAGCATAAAAGCTGAGTATAAGCTCTCCAATGAAATACCAGAACATTCATCTCACTCCTTTGTGGCTCTTATATTGGGAAGCGCTGCCATTCGTTGCTGACGTGAGGGCACCAACCATGCCCTTGGCGGGCCGGAGCTGAAAATGTGACCTTGTACCACCACCCAAATCTGCGGCTGTGTACACCCAGGGAAGCCTGGAGTACTTATAATCTCTGCCTTTCTCTCTGAAGTTCTCATACTTTTTTGCTAACATTGGGTCTTGTCAAACTGCCTCTGCGACAATTAATACATAAATATTGCCGTGTTCTTAATTGTTTTACTTGTTACTTGCTCCCAGACACGCCTCGCTTAATCTTACCTCAGCCTCGTCTGCGACCATGGCTCTGGCCGAGAAATTGCTCGAGAAGAGCAGGATGCTCGACGAATTGCTCCCCAGACCTCCTCGAGAAAACCTCAGCACACACTTCGTCCTCGGCGAGATTATCGACCAAATCGACCTCATTAAAGATGACTTTCCCCTCGTCCAGATTGCAACTCTCAAAGAGCACCTATGGGACATCCGCAACAAGAACGTCAACCCAGAGATCCACCTCCGCGGCTTTCTTCATGTTTTCAAGAACACCGAGGTCTTTAAAGATGCCTTTGATCAGCTCGACGAAGGCATGAAATTGCGGATCAAGGCCTTTATGGATGGCAAGAGCGAGAAGGAGGTGCTGACTGCTGGAGGTAAGACAGGAGAGGCGTTTGTTCTACCACCTAGTCCGCCTGTTAAACACCACTTCCGCAAGCTCGTGGAGGATTTGAAGGAGGACATTCATGGGTTCATCCACCCTGAACATAAGACTAAGGATGGTGAGGTTGTGCAGAAGCTGGGCGTGGATGCTAGTACGAAAGGCTACCCGAGGATTTTTGAGGATGCAGCTGAAACTAAGACTATGGAGGTAAGAATTATTTCTTCTATCGTGCAATAATCTTATTTAGATACATGGTGATGTTTGGAGGATTTGGATAAGTCGATTAGGTGATATTAGGAAAATCTAGTTCGGTCGGTTGGATGATGTTTGGAAGATCTGGTTTGGTCAATTGATTTGGGTTCAGTTGAGAAGTGGTTGCATAGCCTTCGCTTGCCTCGATGCAATATACTATGATTACAGTACAATATTAGATCTGAGAGCTAACGAGATTTCCATAGGTACATGGCAACAAAGACTTCCGCAATTGGGGCAAGAGTGTCTCCAACACTCCAAAATGGACATTCGTTCCGAAGACAGTCCTCGGTCTCCAAAACCTTGTCAAGTGGGCCAAGATCAACGATTTCCGCGTGAGATGTAGTGGCTACAGACATTCCTGGAGTTCTACCTTCTCCGAAGATAAACAGATCTTGGTCTCGCTTCTCAATCTCGAGCAAGTGACCACGATCCCGGATGTCATGAGTATCACCGCTGAACATATCGATCCCGAGAATGAGCTCAAGGTCATTCAACTTGCTGAAGGGACAGCTGCTGCTGAGGCGGATAAGGCTCTGGTTCGAGTCGGTGTCTCTGTTACAAATGAGCAGTTCAGACGGTGGGCTGTTGCAAATGATAAATGGACCTTGCCCGTGGATGTCATTCTCGTTGAGTGAGTTCTCTCGCCTCTTGTTCATGCGCTTCCCTCTAACCAGATCCAGGGTCACATTCGGAGGCGTCAATGGCCCTATATGTCACGGTGCAGGTCGCCGCCATCAAACAATCAACGACTACGTCCGAGCAGTCGAATACGTCGATGCCAACGGCGAACACCGCACCATTGCCGATCCAGCACATCTCAAAGCAGCAGCAGGATGCTTCGGTCTTCTCGGTATAGTAACACATATTACTTTTGCCCTCGATAAAATGTCCTATGCCATCATGGAACCTTACAAACCCGACATCGGTCTCGCCATCCCACCTCTCTCCCGCAACGACATTCCCATCGCTCTCCGCAAGACCTTCACAGATAAGCAGTACGCCGCCGCTCTAGTGGACTTCAAAAAGCGTGCCCAAGAAGACTATTATAGCGAATGGTTCTGGTTCACGCGCTCCCAACAAGCGTGGGTCAATACGTGGAATGCGACGGACGAGAAGGAAGGTGCGGTTGAGTATCCCAGCCCATTCATGACATTCATTCAGTGGATCGAAGGATGGCTAGGGGGTGTCATTACCGAGAATCCCATCTTCCAGGCGTTCCCTGGTAGATGGCAGGCGGCGATTCTGTCGACGTTCGGGATGGTTGCGTTGCCGCCCTTTGAGTTCGTGGGGTTTGCGCAGGGGAAAACAGAGACGATCAAGACGAGTATGCCGAACGCGTTGCATTTCAGACGTGGTGTAAGTTTCCTCACCCTTCTCCATGTCCTCACATCGTGAAGCGACAATGCTGACCTCCAAAAAGATCCAAAACTCCATCGTCCGCGACATGGAATTCCAGATCCCCATCCCAGCTCTCGCCTCCGACCCAACACAGCCAGACTACAGCATCGTCCAACGCGCCTGGTGGGACATCATCAACCTCTGCTACGAGGATGACGACACGCCCATGCGTCTCACGCTAGAACTCCGTATCATGGGCGACTCCAACATCATCATGGCACCGCAGAACGGCAACACATTCGGCACTGCCTCCATCGAAGTCATCAGTATCCCGGACGCCGTCACCGACAACGAATGGATCCCGTTCCTCCAACGTGTTACCGATCTCTGGATGGGCTATCGTGACTCGCATGGTGTGTTGCTGAACGTCCGCCCGCATTGGGCGAAGGAGTGGGAGAGTGTTAATATGCGCGGGAAGCCGGCGAGGCAGTACTTGAAGGAGGATGCGTATAGGGATGCTATTCCGCTGTTTAGGGAGACGTTGAAGGAGATTGGGGAGGGGCAGGGGTGGGGTCTCGAGGATATCAAGAGGAGGTTTTCGAATGAGTTGTGGGATTACATGATTTATTCTTAGAGAGTTGGCAATGTCCATTGTGTATCTTTAGGCTTTTCTTGTGGAAGTAATGGACTTCATTCCGGTTTCCTTTGTTTTGTCTGGGTTCACTGCTGCTCATTTTGGAGTTAGCGATTGGGATGGTATATTTGGACACACTTGGAGGGAATTAGATAGTGTTAGCGAAGCAGCCATTCTTATTGTCAATCATGGTTTAGATACATAACACACGCTGAATAAATACACTCCGTAATCTATGAAGGAGTTTGTTTCCTAGGAATAACCTGCTGGGTTCTCGCTTAGCGGTGGGGCATAAAAACAACATAGGGGGCCAGGGGGCATGTTTTACAGTCTTTCGTGCAGCTAGAACCTTCGATCCTATTCTGATCGCCTAGGGTCGCACTACGATTATAGTCAGATACGGTGAAATCATATAAAGATATTTAAGCAAGATAAACCTCTTCCTTTTCATTAACGTGACTATCGCTACAAACTGGAACCGAACAACTACTAGGATACTAAGCCTGCTTTAAGACAATTATTTCGTTGCGTCGGTCCTTGCCATAAATATTATGTTTCACTTCCGACATGGCTTTGTAACATTGCTAAGAATCGTCCTCCATGAAATATACAAAACGGCTTGCGATTACTATTTTCCAAATGCTGCTTAATAAGTTTATCGCTCCTTGACCAATTGCAGGCGGTACCGTGCTACTGGGTGTTGTCGATAGCTCTACATGAGTTTCGAATGCATAGACACTCGGATCGCTGTTTAAGCGACAAGGAGCTGTGTGCATAGTCTCACATACGTTTCAAATAGAAGATATTCTCCTCAAAAGATGTATAGATCAATAACAACTTATCTTTTTGATAACCCCTCAATGAAGCAACACCATCGTCGAACAATTTAAGTGCTTTATGAACTTTGACAGCCCTGATGGCGCCAACGATAGCGGAAAAGGCTCCTCAGCCTCCCCCATTAATTCCTCGAACAAAAGCAGAAATCCTAGGAAAGACTAGATGTCTCATAGACCAATGGAAACTTGCACAGAATCAGCTCAAGAGTAGCGTACGTCCCGAAATAGCAACATTCGAGAACACGATAGTTCCCTTGGCTGTGATCGAGAACTCCATAAATCTTAATATTCCCGTCCTTACGCTCTACGAAGTGACGTCCTCGCACTTAGATGTTGGGAAAGGGTCAAGCGAGGCTCGAACACTTCTCGATGGGTTTAAGTTAGAGAGGGGCAAGGATCGAGCTTTGTATGAGCTGGTGCGTGCTGTTTGGAAGCTAGAAGAGGATCTGAAGCCCGAAGATAGACGATTGTTGGAGATGATGTATAGGGAGTTCAAGACGAACGGGCTGGATATAATCGATGAAGTGGGGAGGGAACGATTCAATGCTGTCCAGAAGAGAATCAATATTGTAGCGGCCGAGTATCAGAAGAATAGGACCGGTAAGCACTTTGTTATTGCTAGGATGGTTTCCCTCGATCAGTATTTCATAGGCCAAAGTACTTTCTCTTGTCAAAACCCACATGCTAATCGAGCCTTATAGCTGATCCATGCAGTGTATGGTTCACCCCGGAGCAGCTGGAGGGCACACCAGAAGCTATTCTATCCACACTCGAAGTCGGTCACGGTCAAAATGAAGGCAAGTCAAGAATCAAACTTGATGACTATGATCAGTGCGATATTTTCAGCTACTTGAGAGATGAGGAGGCTCGCAAGAGGCTGGCAAATGCGGTGAACAACAAGTGTGCTCAAAATGTGCCACTGCTCAAAGAAGCGGCGATGCTTCGAGCTGAAGCTGCGAGTCTGTTAGGATATAGAAACCATGCAGCACTCAGGCTTGAAAGTAGGATGGCAAAGACGCCAGAGGTCGTGATTACCTTTCTAGACAAGTTGAAATCCCGATTGGCAGTGAGCGGAAAAGCAGAAATTGAGAAACTGCAGGGTAAGCATGACCTCACAACTACCTGTCATTAGCGTGAATCTCAAGAAATGCAATGTTGTACGGGCATGGAAAAAGAAAATCTATGTTAATGGTGTCTATAGAACTGAAGAGGAAAGACTATGAGGCCAGGGCCGAGCCTTGTGACGATCGATTCTATCCTTGGGATTACGCCTTCTACAACCGTCAGCTTACAAAGAACGAGTACTCAGTTGATATGAAGAGCGTCGAAGAATATTTTGAAGTCTATACAACTGTTCAGAGAATGCTCAACACTTTCGAAGATCTGTTTGGTCTTCGATTGCAGGAGTTTGGAAGCAAAGACATTGCTTGGGATGAGAGCGTGAAGACTTATAGTGCTTGGGATGAGGACGATCTTGGTGGTGGATTCTTGGGATACCTGTACGTTGACCTCCTCGGAAGAGAGGGCAAGGATGACGCGAACTTCAGTCGTACGTTGGAGCCGGTAAGTCTTTGATCTATCATGTTACCGATTTATGTCTTGATAACAAGAAGGGTCACATACGGGAAGGTGGTGCACGCCACTATCCCAGTACGATCCTGTTCTGTTCATTTTCTAGACCGACTCACGACAGACCATGTCTGTTATCGCAATTCGATTGCGTGATGCTGTTTCACGAGTAAGTGACGAAATGGAAGGCCTCATCGGTTCCCTCAATCAGCTGATTGCTATACAAAGGCTCGGACATGCGATCCATGACCTGGTAGCGAGAACCAAGTACTCAAGATTTCACGGAACCTCAACTTCAGTCGATTTCGGTGAGGCCCCGAGTCAGATGCTCGAGATTTGGTGCTGGGATCCTGCATTCCTGAAGAATCTGAGCCAGCATTATTCTTACACCTCACCCGAGCATTTGGCACTGTGGAGGCAATCCTCCCAATATGATCAGCCGCCCGAGCAGATCCCTGATGACATGGTCGCAGGTGTTGTAGCTTCTAAATATTGCAGCAAACCCAGCTTCTTGCTTGGCCAGGTCTTGTTTGCTATGTTTGACATCAGAATCCATCTTCTTGAAGATGAAGGAGCAATCAGGAAGTTAGATTTGACGAAACATTACAACGAGATGATCAGAGAGATCCAAATGTTCGACGTATCTCCAGACAGGGCGGATTGGAGCTCTCCATTTGTACTCAGCAGCCACCTCATGGAGGAGTACGATGCCGGCTACTACAGCTACCTCTTGTGAGTCTCGAACACAAAATGATATCTGTTTATGACTTACAGTTTACAGTTCTCAAGTCTACTCCACAGACATGTTCTATTCTTCTTTCAAAGGAGATCTGATGAATAAGGACGAAGGCCGCAGATATCGTAAGATCGTGCTGGAAAAAGGAGGTAGCCAAGATGAGATGAATACTTTGAGAGAATTCCTGGGAAGAGACCCTAGTATCGAGGCTTTCTACAAAGATCTTGCTTTGGATTGAAAAGGTGCAGATGATTTCTTTTTGGCAAAAAAATTTGGTGACTACTTGCGGGGGAAATTTTTCGATATAGTTTGGCTTCAAATCACTAAACGCATACTTATGTAGCACAACGGCCCAATGGATAGGCCAAGTAAATGTAGACAACGTGCGCTTCCGCTTGTCACACTGTTAGAGAGAATAGGTAAAGGGATTAGGAATGCCCCAACAATTATTGTATTCATGATAAAAACGATACAGAGTAATACAAAAACCTCGGAAATCGTGTTAATGAGTGAGATAAGTCTCCAGTGCCGCTTAAGTAAAAGGGGCCAAAACAACACTTATCCCAAAACGGATCTTCCCAAGCCCCACACCAGCTACCCCAGATTCCAATTCTAGCTTCGAGTCTGCAACCTCGAGCATCCACATCCCAAACAAACAAACAATACCCCAACCACGCAACAATGTCCGAACCACCAATACCATCCCCGGATATAGACTCAACAAACACACCACTCTTCCGACCCTCCAAGAAGCGCAAAATCTACCGCCAGCGCCAATTCACAGACGACGAACCAGCCCCTCCTTCGACCCTCTCTCCACCACCTCAAGCAGCAGTTGCAGTAACGGCTCCCACACCAATACCTACAGCACAAAGCCTCGACGAGCTCATCTCCACAGCCAGCGCGACCTCGCCTCAAGATGACGAAGCTGTGGCTGAGAGCGCAGCCGTATCCATGGCTGAAATCCTGCGCCTGAGGAAGAAGAGCAAGGCGCGGACTGGCGTGGAGTTCAAAGCCAGCGGACACGTAGCTCGGGATGAGGAAGGAGAGTTGATATTACGACCTGAAGAGGAGAGGGGGGGGGATGCAGTAGGAGTCAGTAGTGGTGTGCCGAGGAAGTTTGCGCCGCAGACGGGGACGGTGGGCGATGTGAACAGGCATATGTGAGTCTTCCCCATTCTGGCTTGCCCCCGTTCGAGGTGGATTTGGATGTCTGTTGTAATGGACTGTGACTGATAGAGGAAGGATGGCTTATATAGATTCGGAATTAGCTAAACGTCGTGCTGTCGAGGGTGCGCATGCTGTACCCTCGGACTCGGCTTCTGGGATCGCTGCTACGGCTGTAGCTATGTCTACTGCTATAAGCTCTCAGTCTGCACCTGGGACCACGTTACCCGGCCACGCGAGGAATAAAGATCCAACACAGCGGCAACCCGCGACGATCGGCAAACTACAGGAGATAGACCTCGGCGACGAAGCGCGCAACCGTAACATCGAGCGCACGAACAACGCGCGGAGGAGGATGGACGGTGAGATTATAGAAGAGGTTGTGCAGGGAGGGAAGAAGAAGAAGGTCAGGCTGAACAGAGATGGGAGTGTGTGGGTGCCGAGGAAGAGGAGAGGGAGCGAGGATATCAAGCGGGATCAACTGGTTGAAGCCGTCTTGAGAGAGAATAGATGTAGGTTCTCATCCAGTCTCCCCACCATACTGTCACAAATCAAAGATGGTTCATATTGGCCAATTGCTAACTATCTATCAAAGTGGAAATCTACGAGGAGCCTCCGCCCGAGCCAGAGAGGATCAACGATGATCAAGCCGCAGACGACAGGATTGCAGAGGAGTTCAGGAGGGATTTCCTGGATCAGGTGTCTGCGAGACAGAGGAAGAAAGCGGCACCTGCGCAGCCGCCTGCTAGAGGGCCTGGTGGTAAGAAGGAAGAGGAGCTTATGAAGGGACCGAAATTGGGTGGGAGTCGGAGTGCCAGAGCTGCTATGAGAGAGGCGATGTTGAAGGAGAAGAAATAAATGACTGCTTGGATTAGAGTCTTGATTTGAACATATATAACTTGGAACTGGCCTATTCCACCAACTTTGAACCATTTCGATCATCACGCATGTCGAGTGAAGAGAGAAGATATTTTGAGTGATCCAATTACACATTTATTATTTTCCTTTCTGTTTACAAATACTTTCTGCTATCTATTGCTGATAGCTTCTCTCACTCAACCTCTGGGGTATCTCTCATCGTATGGTATCGTATCGGTTGTTTATAGAAGAAGGAAAAAGAAGGGATCCAGCCACCCACGCTCACCATTTTCCTTCCCAAACTAAAGAGCAAGCCAGAAACGCCTCTTGCTATGCTAGTCAACATGTCGTGTCATTCGTCACCAATTTTGGTACGCCAACTTGAGAAAAAAGCAGAAAACCCGTGCGTATGTCCAAGGGGACACATCTGCAAATCAAATAAAACGAAAAGAATGTTGTTCGTAGACTGGGGGTAGATGCTAGATGTCCAAGGGACCAGGTAGCAAACTGTAGCTCATATGATCTAGAAGAAAGATCATGTGGTTGTTGGGCGTGTGACTTTCTGTTCACATGCTGCGAATCGTTGCAGGAGGTGAGATCGGAAATTCCATATATGTCTTGCCCGTAACGAAATGACACTCAGAATCGACAGGAGATGGCTCTGGCCGAAGAACCTGGACAAGACATGCCTGTCTGCTGAAGTTGACTTGGTTTTCAGAATCCACTGGTGATGGTTCTGGCTGAGGGGCCTTCACGTTTGGAATGATGGGACCCAGCTTGACTTGCTTTCCAGACTCATTATCCTCTCCAGGTCCAAGCTTGACAGTGGTCGACAAGCGAATCTCCTCTCCGATAGCGAGTACGACAGCCTGCGTACCAGATCTCTTGCTGGAAAGTCTTGGGCACCGAGGCCTAATCATGCTTTCTACCTCCTCACGCTCGAACTTCTGCACCACAATCTTCTTGTTTGCCAATCCCTTGAGTTCCTTCTCACCATCATGAGCACTGATCCAGACCTTGGCACGCAGACCCTGAGCGATTCTCTGACCACCTGGAAGGCCGCTACATATGTTTCCTCCAAGATACCAGACGTTTTGAATACGGTCGAAGCAGTGGAGGAGAGCTGTGAGAGGGAGTGCTTGTTGCTCAGAGAGATGGGTTGTAGCGTAGCGTTCAACGGTCTTGTATGTACAGCCGTGCGGGGCGTGAATGACCGACAGGGCTTTATCCTCACAAGTACTTGAGAAGCTTTGTGATTTTGGTGTAGCGGGAGGTGTCATCTCGAGAGAGGGTTCGGGGTTGTGTGGAGGGCGATAGGTGATGCCAATGGCTGTATGAACTCGTGTGATGTCTGGCTTCTGCGCGAGTAAAGTGACCGTGACTTCGCCTGGGCGGCCATTGGAAGAGGTTGAAGGAATTGGAATTCGGTAGATACTTGAAGGTTTGCCAGTTCGAGGGTCTTCGAATTTGGGCAGAGAGATAACCTTCTCTGGAGCAAAATGCTTCCAGCTTCGAATGACCTTGGCGGCGGATGGCTCGGCCAGAATGAGGGTCTTTCCACCACTTCCAGGCAATTGTGTGAGGGTCTCCTTGTGACAGTGGTCGCTTTTGTCCTGAGATATAACGACGAGATCGATCTCGGAAAGCTGGTTTAGGGACGTAATACATGATTCAGCCTTGTGTCTTGAGATCGAGAATTTGGAGTGCAGGAACTTCGAAGGGCCGGCCAACCATGGATCGAGCACAACGGTAAAGGTATTTGGTGTTTTACTGGGTGGTGAAGGGAATGTGAGGAGTGGCTGGAAGGTAAGGAGAAATGAGGCATCTGAATTGAGATGCTTGACAGTCAACGACATCTCTGCGATTTTTGTTCACGTCGTTGTGAAGGGTGTTGCTTTTGTTGATATCGTAGAGATGGTGAAGGTCATAGTCCGCCGAAGTGCAAAAGCAAGCTGAGATCGAATTGAGTTATCGTGTGTACCCCTCGTCGGTGTAGAAGTCGGCGAAAAGAGGGGATCTTCTTTCTTGTACAAGGTCGGAGCTGAAGTTGTTACACTGACCACGTCCTTGTGCTCGTCGAGAGCATGTTCGGGTGGTGCAAGCGCATGGAGTCTCAGTGTTTAAAGGATGAGTCGGCGGAAACGAGAGGGAACGAGTGGAGAGTTGTATTCTTGGAAGTGGGTGTGAATGTGAAAAGTGAGAAGAACGAGAGAAAAGAACGTGAGCGAAGGTGAGGTCGTAGTCGTACCAAGGATAGCATGGAAGAAGCGTGCCTTGGTGGTGGTGGTCGGGATCTCCAACCGGGGGGTGCGGCACGCACGAGGCAAGTCGACACGATAAACAGAAACACTAGTGTTTATCGGGTCAACACTTTATTTTCAAACACATCGGCTCGATCTGATCTGATCTGATCTGATCTTCTTCTTCATCTCCTTTCTCCTCACAGCTGAGAAGTGGACGTGAGGCGGGTTGGTGGAAGGTATGCCCAGCGGGGTTTTCTTGCACTTCCGATGCCTCGACCTGGACCTGGACCTCGACATCAACATCAACATCAACTTCGCTCGTCCCATGGATTTCTCTGGTCTGGTCTGGTCTGGTCTGGTCCTCTGGAATTGAAATTGTAATTGCAAAACGCGAAGCGAAGGAAAGGTCTTGGACAAGCCGGACTTGCCAGAGCCGGATCCATTCTTGACTCCTGAGTCCTGACAGCACCGTTCGGCTCTGGATGTCTGTATCTGTCGACCTACCCATGACGTTCGGCACTCGTCGATCGACTTGACTTTATGCAGGGGGAAGGTGCCGTTTGCGTTTGATCAGGGCAGCCAGAGACGAGGAGGCGCAGTGCTTGGCATGGTTGAAAGTGGACTCCAGTGGACTCCAGTGGACTCCAGGACCCCATGCGATCTAATGCGGAAAGGACGGGAGAGAAGAGTTAGCACACCAACAAGGGAGGCAATATTTACCGAAGCTTAAACCTTTACCTGTCTTCCATTGCCTTACCTTGGTTGTTAGAAGTATATTTGCTTTTTCTCTGCATCTTCTCTATATTTTTGGTTGTGTTCAATATCTTCACTCAATCAAGCCCAGCCCCTTTTACTGAAGTACAATCCGAACATTCGCTGTCACTGTCTTGTATGGAGCTGTTCGTTTCGTATCCTGTGGGGATGATGTTTCTGGTACCGCGGGGGAAAGGCTTGGTTACTTGGTGAGGTCTCAAATGCAAACAGCCAATTCTTGGACTTGGCCTGTGCCAGCGTTGGCAGGAGAAGATATTACGACGACTTTTCCGCGAAGGTAATGCCAAGTGGGAGCATATCTCAGAAATGCAATCAGATCCGGTGGTCACTCTTTTCGTTGGATCTTCATCTCGTTGATGCTTTGGTCAAAATCTATTCATTTCCTTGGCTTTGGTGCCCTCTCGTAGTCGTAGAGCACTACGACGCCACCGCATATTGTTTTCACAAAGTGAGTCAATTCCGACTTTTTCTTACAGTCATTCTGCTCAAGAAAGATACAATTCAAAGCTATTTGCGATACTTTGATCGTTCTGCTTCACCTCAAGCTTTCGCGTCGTCCTTCTCCCTTTTGCTACCTTCGCCTAACGTTCAAGCAACTTCGCCTCACCCTGCCTTGCCTCTTTCTCCAATCCCATCCTATCCCATCCGGCAATGGATCCCATGCATCAAAAGCTTCACATCGACTTCAGATACCAAATCTCAATCTACGCTGGCCATTCGAACCGAGAGCCAAGCCGGCGATTGCCTTTCTGTCAGCAATTATTTGAGAGGCGCTGCTGCCGGATCACGAGCATCCGATTCATGCAGCCTCGAAGTAAGCACAAAGCACAGAGAGCCGCACACACACACACGCACGCACGCACGCCCGAACGATACCGATAGCATAACACTGAAGCTCGCCTTTTCTACTGGTAGAGCCTTCTACATTTCGTCTGATGGAGTACCGGTATTCTCTTTGCTATTCGTGAGTCACTAGGGATGTGGTGACTCTTCCACAGCTTCCAGTGTCAGGAGGACTCAGCAGCTTTCAAGTGCGAAAGTAAGGCCGACAGAATTGAAGACAGAGAGTATCCAAAATGCATCAAGGATACGCTATTGGACTTCAAGCACCGCAGCACAGCCAACTTCACATTGCCCTCCATGGAAATACTACGAAAGTTTACACCGCGGAAGATACACTGGCCAACTCCAAGTCTGAGGATGAAGCACTGCCCACGGCCGAACTGCGTAACTTGGGACTGTCCTTACAGAACAACCAGACGCAGTCGTCGAGAAGGAGTCAGACGATGAAGCCGACGAAAAGCAAGTCAAGACCCCTACGCGTCCCTCTCTAACTGGGCGAAGCGCTTGATTTCATTTTCTAAGTCAAAAGATCAACATTCGCGAAGTCGTATTGTCGAGCGAGACTTTATTTTCCGACTCGATCCGGAAGTTATGAGGACATCCTATTCACGATTTCCAGAGTTTAGTGGCATTAAAATGGTTGACGACATCGGTGAGCTTGAGGAATGGGCGACGTGTGGTTGTCTCAATTGCTGCAACCACACAGGAATTCAAGACTGTTGCAGATGATCACTTTGCCCACGCGTCATGTGAAGTCTCTGTAGCATCCCTAGACAGCAGGCAAGTGGAGGGCCTTGCAGCAAGCAAGCATCCGCAGTCACGGCCTAGCAACAAGCCCCGATCTACAACTCCGATAGTCTCAAGAGAACCTTTAGACTTGTATTAGCAATCCTAGGGTTAGAAGAGAAGTCGCTGCTGTAAGACTATTAATGCTTTTCATTTTGGTCTCTCTGTCTCTCTCGACAATAAACATCAGCCAACCGTGCCGATCGTGCATCCACGCATACCTAAGGATATCTTATATACGTGTATGCAAACTCTCAAGTTCCATCATGGATTGTATCCTTCCCATGCATCCCAAGACCTGAACTTACCCAACAAACCCATGATCCCCAAAAAAAGACAGAAGACCTTCATGTTGAATGTCAGCAAAACGCCGGCCGAAATCCAGTCTCAAAACGCCTCTCTATGATGTCGAAAAACTCCATGCCCGTACCCAGCCCAGTAAAACAAAACCGATCCCTATACCTTGCAAGTGCAAACGAAAGAAAGTGAAATACGAAAGAGCATCATCTAATGTCCAACTGAAAAGGCTTAAACCTGCCACCAATGGTAGCACACCTAGGACATTTCCTCCTGGCACCTTGCTCAGCCATGAGAACATCAACGCAAGCCTGACAGATACCGCATATGCACTCTGTACAGGCGTAAGACTCTTTGAGCAACGAAATACCTTGGCATGCAGCACAATATATTTGGATGCTTTGAGAAGAGAAGCTTGGCGACGAGTCAGAGAGTCCGCGTGATTCGATGTGAAAGTTGTCGCCGCTCTCTCCGCTTTCGACCGACGGGAAAGGCTCTGGTGCATCAGGAAGGTTGGAAGGTGGGGTAAGAGCTTGTTGAAGAGGCGAGGCCTGATAGCCTTGAAAGTGATTTGCTGAGAATGGAGGCATTGAGGCTCGATTTACTGATACGGGAGATGGTGGAACCTGTGCCTGTGAGTCTTTGTTCGAAAACTTGTACGAAAGACTTACAGGCGTTCGATCGTCGTCGACGTCTTCTGTTGCTGATGTTGCGGCGTCTATAAGATCTTCCCATCGTTTCCCGTATGCAGCTGACAATGCACTTGATGGCTCAGCCGAGTAAGCCTTTCTATCATAGCTCATTCGCCTCAAATGTGCATTCTCCCTGGACTTTTGCCTTCTGTGTTGCGGTTCCCGAGCACGCTTAGATACGGATTGTTTTCGTGGACGGTTAGGACCCGGGTTCCTTTGAATCGGAGGTAAAGTGGAGGAACGACCAGGTGGAGATGTGGACAAAATGGAGGGCAAAAGTTCTCTTCTTCGATGTGCATTGAGGTGGGAAAAGGGGTCGCTTGTAGGTTCGAGGTGGTGATTCCCATGGAGCGGGGGTAGCTCTATTGAAGACCGCATTGCTTGTTTGTGTGCTTCAGTATCTGACATCCAGTCCTGCAAGCTTGTTAATGAACTGCGATCCTTGTGTTTTGCAAAATTGGATTTTACGTACCCCTTCCGACTCCCAATCATGCTCGAGTTTGTGGTTGTGTAGCTGTGCGAGAGCTGCCGCGGCGCTAGCGGCTGGCAGCATATTGCCAGACTGGTATTCGTCCAGGTTTCGGGGGGTGTTTGGGGTACTCGAATCCTCGCCATAATAGCTATGTCGATCGTTTCCGTAGCCTTTGTTATTGTTAGCACATTGTCATGATGTGCGGAGGGAGGTGGTACACACCATGAGGAGCCAAATTGGAGCTTGTGGGTGGAGGTGGTCGCTCGGATGGCGGGGTATTGATCATGAGCTGAAAGCTCTCCTCGGTCGCAGGCAGCTTAGAAATGTAATGTTCGGGATGCGCTCGTCTTATGTGCTCTTGCATAGAGCGATATCGTTTTTCCTGCGCCCCAAAACCTCCGTTACTATGGTTGTTCAAGACAAAGCGTACAGAGCTTCATGAGGGGTGCAGCAGACACAGCAGAGTAGAGCACTCACGCCGAGGCAACGCTTGCGACAGCTGGAGCCATCCTGATTGCGCAATGGACAGACAACTTCATTGTTGGCATCCGAAACAGAGAAAGACGACGTCAACGAGGATCGAGGCGGCATCGTTTTCGTGGCTGCCAGCATGCCCAGCTGAGGTGAGGGGGAATGAGGGGTGGAGAGATTAGATAGTCCTATCGCGATGGGGTCGATAGCTTCAATTGTCGATAACGATAGCAGAGCTGTGCGTTATCCGGACGACGATGCAGCGAGAGCTCGACTTGAACTGCGATGAGGTTGTGATGGTTGTAGACAGGGACGGGAGCAGTGTGGGAAGAAGAGCAGCTATTGGGGGTTGAGCTATTCCTTGGACCATACACCTGACAATTGGTGTTCCAGATTTGAGTGTAGTGAGTAAATCGAGGGGCAGCGCTGTGTGGTGGGTTTAGGGACTGAGCTCGGTTAAGCTGGAGCTCCAGAGTGAGGGGAGGGGTGTACGAAGCTGAAGACCAATCGTTGGGCTGGAGAGCTGGAGCTGAGAGCTTGTGAGCTTGAAAAGTGACAATCTCTGCTTAAAAAAATCACTTTCCTCTGGGCCGCGTCAATTCCCAGATATTCCTTCTGGGGGAGCAGTCGCTGCTTTGTTCAGCTCAGCTCTGCCCTGCCTACCCACCTCTACCTTTGTACTAGTTCTAACCCAGTGCACGGCTGTGAGACGACTCGTCGGCAGTCAGGCCCTGAGTCGCAATCACAGCAGCGGTGAAAAGGACGGCACTCCAAGGCAAGGGAAGGCAAGGAAGGCAAGACTTTGCCTCTGCCTCTGCCTCTACCACTGCCAGCTGCTGGTCCGGTTTGGTCGCTGGTCTCGTCTTGTTATTAATGCGTAGCGGACTATGGGCCGACCTGCGTTCCTCGTCCAATCTCAAGCTCGGAATTTGTTGATGTGGCCAGTGGGGAACATCCTCGACCACCAGCGCGCCCATCCGCGCCCAATCAACCCCACCAAAAGAAGGACTCAAGGATGGCAGCCCGAATTGCAATCAATTGAGGACGGGTTCAGGTTTGCAGGCTGAGCAAAACGTGAAGGGGAGGCTGGGCCAGCTGTGAGCGAGCTTCCTAATATGCAATCATATCCGGTTCTGCTGTCGATATTCTGCAATCATCGTCGATCTGTCAACTTGATCATCGGAAGAGACATGATTGCCATTCATCCTCCGTGTTGAATACAGCCTTCGGACGGTATTCCCGAGTCCTCCACACCACAAGCTGACCAAAGAAAGAGCTTGCTTCCTAAAGGAGACATGCTCCGACGAATGGTTCGTGAAGCTCCGGAAATAGCACATGAAAGTGCCTCTGAACTCCACGTGACTGCTTCATGTTGACTTCCGTACTTGGGAAGAGTCTTTTGCAGGGGAAGCTGGGCTTCGAATATGAGTTTGAAGATACTGGAATGGGTACTGACCTGCAGGACTGTAGGAAAAGGTATGGGGACGAATACCTATCTTTGTTGAAAATGGTTTCCTCCAACAGGCACGTTGAAGGCTGTAGCACTTGCAGAACATTCAGATTTCTCCAGCCTCTGCAAGGAATTCGTCACAGATATCTGGACCATAAACCCTCGAGCATTCGAAGAGTGGTATCCTTCGCAGAAATAGCTGCAGATTTAGAAGAGAACACGATCGACAGAATCATTCGCAACTGCTTGATGAAAAACATTGAGAAGAGTTGAAGAAGAAGGATAACAGAGAAAATCTGAAGGGAAAGAAATGAAAATTGGATACAACGCTAGCAAAATCTAAACGCGTCTAGTTCGATGTAAAAGTTGTTGACACAGGGAAGGGAAATTGCGAGGCGATGAACGAAACCATTTTCTAGACTAAAGGAGACGGGATGGAAGGAGCAGGCAAACAACAAGTTCGCGGCAGTCACGTGGGTCAACAATTTCTTTCCTGTCGTGTATGTCCTTCAAATTCTGAGACCGTATGGGGGCCCAGGAAGCTGTTTTTATATTTGCCCCCTCTAAGCATCTTCCTAGCAATGATATTACACTATGTTGCGCTTTCTGAGATTATCAGAAACTACTTCGAACCCCTGGACAGTTTAGGCGAGGCCAATGTCCGTAATGTTTACATTTATCGAGACTTCAACCAAGTCATGAACGCCTGTAGGCACCAGGCAAGAGCCAGTGTCGTCATAGAGCTCAGACTTTGGGGTCCTGCAAGGTCGGCATCCGCTCGCCATCCACCATGAGCTTCGAAGTGCTTTTGCGGTGTGCTCTTTTCGCAGCAACATCTTCAAAAGCTAGATCTGCTATCTAGACGGGACTCAATCCTCAATCCTCTACCCTCTTCAAAATCCTAATTCTCGGCTCCATCCTCGGACCAACCCAATACCCACCAGTAACAACCCTCACCGCATCCCTCACAAGTCTGAAAGTCCCAAACCTTCCCATTTCTTCCAACATCAGCCTTGCCTTCAAATCACCGATTTCCCTCTTCTCCCTCTCCTTCTCCTCGTCCCATTGAACTTTGTCCGGCTCGCCCTCCAGAACCTCAACCTCTTCTTGGACATCCTCACTACTTGGCACATCCCCCTGGTCCTCTGCTTGAGCGGAATGTTTCGTCAAGTTATTGGCTGCGTAGACTTTCTCCAGATTCTCGCTAAACGAACTGCCATCTCCGGGTCTCAAGACCTCGATTCCGGCGTATGCGAAAACTGTTCGGACAACCTCCCATTTGCCGATGGCTTTCCCTGGCTCTTCCATCAGCGCGTAGTCAAACTTCTCCCAGAAGGCGGGATCGAGGAGATCAGGGGAGTCTTCGGTTTTGTCGTACGTGAGATGTAGAGTCGGTGATAGATCAGAAGTTTGTTGAAAGAGTGTTATGCCTGTCATACAGGAGAGAACGTCCATGTGGATGTTGAGTGTTGTGTTAGATGATTGGGCGGGATGCTCCTGCTTGATAATCGACTGGAGCTGGGTGAGAGCATCGCCGCCAGGGTAATTAAGAGAGGAGATCAATAGCATTGTTGTTGATGCTAGGAAGCTGGCTATTACAGAGCCTAGTAGAAGGAGAGAGCCAAAGCCGTAAAGGAGAGATTTCGAGCGCCGTGTCCAGATGTATGAGGCTGAGAGGGAAGCGGCAGCTGTGAGTGGCGGCACAGTATAGATGATGAAGCGAGATTCCTTATGTGGCTGAAGACTGTATATGGCAATGAAGAGAAGAGATGGGATGACGAGTCCTCGAGCTGGGTGCCGTATTGACGGCAGTACGAGAGCGACAGGAATCAAAAGGATGATGAGTGGATTGATTAATAGGCGAGGGAGTGAATTCGTAAAATAAAAAGTCAAAGGGGATGTTCCCCAGTCCGCAGATTTGCCTTGAATAGCATTGTAGTAGAACCCAGCCAGTTCTGGCCAAATGAGTCTCTGCCAGAAAAGGGAGTCGATCGGGACCGATACAGTCAGAGCAAATATGGCTCCGAGAACTCCTGCTGGGATGATACTCTGTACCGAGATCTGTGCCTGTAGGAGTAGGACTAAGAGCTGTGAAAAGAGCAGCAATGCAACTTCGGATCGAAATACAACACCGGCCAACACAAACAGGAAAATACCCGCATTGTACTTTCGTTGTGCTTCGGCAGCATTTCTTCCTGGAACAGGTAGAATCATACTGAATGCCGTGGTAGCTATGACAATGAGTATCCAGTCACAGAAAAGTAAAATCATACGAAGGCAGGACTTCACTCACTGAGTGCAAACGCAAACATATTCGGTAACGTCCTCGACGCATAGAACATAACATGAAACTGGCTTGCTTGTAGCAAAATATACCACCTTCCAACATCACTTCCAAACGATTTCTTCAAGCCCCGAGAGTAGTTGTACAAACTAAGCGCATTTGAAAGGCCCAGCAGGCCTCTCACAATGAGCTGTGCATACTGCTCCCCAAAGACTCGTATAGCGCCTTGCGCACTTCCAGCAAGTGTGAGTGCCCCAACAAAGGTCCGTGGAACGGCGCCGGAGAATGTGACGTGGTCGTAGGACTGGATAAGAGTCTGGTTCCTGAAAGGTACGCCATATTTGAGTATGTCGTGCGTTGCTTGAATGTTGAAGGATTCTTCGACTTTGGTGTAGGGTGCTACGAACAGGTGAAGGAGGATAATGGAGGGGATTATGGGAAGGAGAGCAACATCTGCAGGGAAGAATCAACCACAGCTCTCAATCGTCTCGCGATCTAATTCAATCTCTCACCTAAAGCCTTCATGATGCTTTCTGGGACACCGTGTCCAGCTCCAAAGCTGTACCTATCTCGAGCTCCTCCAAGCTCCACGTGGAAGAAGCTCAAGCTCCCAGCGCCAGACACATTCGCAGTTCCTCTCAAAAACAATCGGATCCGGAAATATTGAATCGAGTTCTCAAAAGCAACCGCAGAATCAGAACAGCCGTCTTTTCTGTAAGTAAACACAAAGAATATTCAAGTCCACCACGCAGCCTCTCTCCACGAAATAGCCTCGTCAATCCAGGTCCGTGCACTCAGCCTTCCGACCTCAACTGGACATCGTGGAACATCCCGCCCAAATTCCAGCCCAGCTTCAACGACCGCAACCTCACGCCCACCCACCACAATACATATCACAGGCAAAACGCCAAGATGATGTTCTTTGCATTCGGAAATCTGATCTACAGTTCGTGCCCTTGTTCCATCTTACAATGTTTGAAGAATTCCCCTTGCGCAGAGAGATATCTGTCAAGAAGATCCCTGGAATATACTTGATTTGCGCTGCGCTGCGCAAAGCTCTTTGATATATATCTTCAGAACAGATGCTAATTGTGTGTACAAACAGTCTCTGTACTCCTAGTAAACGCCATAGCGATTCTTTCAGAAGACCGTTTCCTCGCGCGCGGTACGTACCCTCGAGTCCTCTCTACGCAATCAGGGAAATCGCAACTCTTGCCCCCCTTAGCTATGGTCAGGGAATATATGCTGATGAGTGAATAGTGGGATGGTCGAACAGTGTATCAGAACCGGCGTTTGGGACGGGTAGCGGAGGCGACGCGAGCGTGAAGAGCAAATTGATAAACCTGATGACGAGTGTGCGGACGTTGATGAGGAGTATGTGTTACTTGTCCTGCCCCTTGTCCTCTCCCTTCTGGTGGGATTGCACTCTGTGGACTACGGCCCTGGAAGGGATATCGAGATCCATTGGAAGAACAGGGATGGGGGTCTGCGTTGAAATGGAGTACTGACGCTGGTATAGTACCCCTAATACTGATCAACACGGTGATAATCGTATACGAGCTGTTCCTGGGATGAGAAGCTTTGGTAAAGAGAGGGATATGGGAGACGACGATAATTCTACCTGTGAGAACCTCGGCAGGTATGATAGGCGAAATAATCAGAACTGGACGGCGTAGTTGTCTTTCGAGAGGAATGATTGAGCTCTCTGTTACGAATGGAGACAAGGCAAGCTCATGAAAGAAAGGCATTGGCAAGGCGTTAGGGGGGTTCGAATCAATGTCATCTGTCTTTCTGTCTTCCTGAGATTAGCTGCACTGCTGGGAGTACAGACACAGCAGCAAGGACGGTGGGCATATTAAGCATAGCATAATTCGAAGTAATATACCCATCCATGCGCTGCATGCCGTCACTCGGGGCGCCTCTCATAAGTAAACTTCAGCAAGCAGTATAATAAGTCAAGGCAGAGAGGAGCCGAAGCAGAAGAAGAAATGCCATTGGATTTCATTACTAGTCATCTCACTCCATTATAAACTGTTGCAACGCTGCCACATGCAAGCGTGTGTGCTATACAATCCATATTCCCCTAAATATGCTTCAATGCCTTCAAACACATTTGTAGCTCCAGAAAACTCCAATCGGATTGTCTCGATACCTAATACAGACAACTCAATGCCAATACTGGTATCTTTCATGTCTCCGGTATCGACCCATCCGCCTCGAAGTAATGTTATTCCAGCCTCCCCTTTTCATCAAAAAATCAACAAATCCACCCACATGATATTTTCGGGGTATTTTCTTTTCGACAGGTCCGCACCATATGCTCCAAATGTACAATTCTCGCTTGCTGCTCTAAACAACATCATTGGTTCAGGTTGCTCTTTTTCTTTCCGAAGCCGAAGCTCGTCCTGCTTTTCGATGGCTTTGAGTTCTTTTCCGGAGTTGGAGGGCCCGACTCCCCTTCAACTGCAGTGTATGAATCGTCGCCTGTGGAGTTTCGATCACCACTCTTACCGCCCAAGAAGCCAAAACTCTTGCGGCTCATGCTCTTGCTGCCCTTGTGGCTTCGACTGAGACTACCCAGTCCGAATTTGTCATGGCCATTTTCCTTTGGTGGTTCGGAACCACTGGCTGCTGCTTCCTTCCGCCTCTTCTCTTCATCTTCCAAGGCGGTTTGCTTACTCGCTGCCATGGCCTTCTTGTACTCTTCGGCTTGTACCTTTCTGGCATTCTCCAAGTCTTTCCTTCTCTTTTCATCTGCCTTGATCCTCTCCTTTTCAGCCGCTTTTTCGGCCACTTTGCGAGCCTTTTCTGCCTCCTTCAGATCTTTCTTCTCACGCTCCTTGTCTTCTTTCGTCTTCGTCTTTGCCACGTCGATGTTTGGAAGCGAGGGGGATGCCATTGGGTTAGTCTGAGTTCGGGTCGGAAGGTGAGGCGACATGGGTAGAGGAGCAGTGACAGCGTGATTCAACGACGCGAACGACTCCGAGCCCTCATCAATTGGTGTATTTGGGATGGAGACTGCTTTCGAAACCGAAGATGGGTGAGTTCCATTTGGTTGTGGATGTCCCAGAGCAATATCAGCCTCAACTGATGCAAGTGCCACCTCGGCCAAACCTTCAGCTTCCTGCTCTTTCCGCATAGCTTCTACAGTGGTTTCTTGGTAGAACAAGACATAGGCACATGCCATCCCAGGTTTGTCACCGAAGAAGTTTCGTACGTAGTGCTTGTCAACCGGTTCCACCATCTCGTCATCGAAGAGCAACCAGCCACGATCTTGTGTCTTGATGACCGATACGTAGTGACCATGATAGGCATTTCCGCCAATGTGAACAACAACGGCGTAAAGCTCGTACAGTCGATCTGGGTCCTCAGCATCGTCTGTCGTGTTAAACATCCGAAGATGATAAGGATAGACGACTCTGTGAAACAACTTCTGTAACCTTGTCATGTCCTCGGTATACTTGAACCTCTTGAGATGGAGAGCCAAGATCTTGGGCAAACGTTTGATCTTCATCCGCTTTTCGGCTTCTTGTAGACCGCCACAATTGTCGCAGTGAAACTTGTTCCTTTCGCAAAGCATCTCTTCAGCCGAGAATTTCCGTAAACAAGATGTGACGGATGAATGTTGTTCCAGATCAATAGAAAGGTCCAAAAATGTCTCGTCCCTCTGTGACGCTGTTTCGCAGGTCAAACATTTGGTCTCTGATGTCAGGACTCCTTCGAAAATCTCGTGTACCCATCCTGTCCCAGGTGATCTTGTACCACCGCCTAGGCCCATTGCATAGGCCGCTGATGTGACCGCTTGGGTCATGGATTGAGCCAATGTTTCTTCGTTCTTCGGAGGTGCTAGTTCTCTTATTCGCTGCGCATTTGCTTCAACATTAGAAATGACCGCATTCAAAACCAGTCCGTAAAATTCGTGTGCATCCTGGTGCATTGACGTCCGGAACATCTCATTGTCGCGCTTGAAGATTTCCAGGAACCTCTGAGGGCTTAGAACGCCCGTCCGCGAGTTGTTTGCGATCAGGGCCATGAATATATCCTTCAGCGCCGTGAAAGTCGATTCCTCCATACCGTAAGAACTCGCGTTTTCATATGTGAGCTCCAAGATGGGCCCCGCAAGCATCGCATGCTTCTTCTTATATTCCGGAGAATCTGGCTTATCTTCTGGTCGTTGTCCGGGATTCGCTGGAACTGGTTGTCCTGCATTTATTGCTGCTCTCCGCTTCATGGCCTCCGCCGCTGTCAGACCCTTTGGCTTATTGGCCGGCGATATGGCACCTCCATTTTGTATTGGCGCCCTTACTGGAGTAACAATTTTTGCATGCCCGTTTGGTGTGTCGAGTGGTGAATGTGGAGGGTAGCTTACGACATGTTCCCTGAAAGGTACTGAGTAGTATAAAGCTTGTACAATAGAATTGCAATAACTGAAGGCTGTTAATTTCTCTACGCTTGAATTTGGACATCTCGACAAACCATGTGTTACCGAACTACTTTGTTGTTAGCATCGATTCAAGAGGACTTCGTATTCTAAACATACATTCTCTAACCCGAAGAACTTATCACTTCCATCATTACGTATAGGCCCCGCATGCTGCAGCATCTTCACCAGAGGTGTAATTTCCGGTTCTGGTTCGACATCTTTCTTGTTCTTGTAGGAACTGGAGGTTACGCCCGGACTGGGGGTTCCCTAGAAAGCAGTAACATCAGTACAGATTCTCAGAAATGCCCTGCATGCACAGGAAGCCATGCTATAGCCCAGAGGCTTGCATCGAAAGAAATTGGACGCAAAGATAGGCACTGACAGATGTTCCCTTTAGTTTGCTGAAAAGGCCAGCCATCGTGTCGTGGGTGGGTTGGTTGTCCTCGGGGGTGGGATGTGCTCTGCCTCGCAGTGCCGCAAGGCGGCGACGCAATCAGGAAAGACAGTGATTTATATTGTGATCATTCGCAGGATTTCGGCGAATCTAATAAACTTTGGTGTTGAAATCCTCATCCGCAGGTTTTCCCAGTCGAAGATGCGCTCTCGACGGGGAGTCGTCCTCAGTACGCAACAGTGCGGCGTAGCGCGGGGTGAAGGAAGCCTCGTATCCAAGTGGAAGCCTTTCCGTGGCAACTCGAGTAATTTTCCAGGAATTCGAAAACCCAGTCGATTGATTGACGTTGTAGAAGATCAATGAGGCAGAAGGAAAGATTAGGAAATGCTTGGAGTCGAGAGAAAGCGGGAGGAGGTTATGCGGGTTGGGGCGCGGCTCGAGTCCTGTATGGTTGCTTGCTTGCTTGCGCAGCGGGCTTGACACTTGACTTGGGGCTTCTGGTGGAGTGGAGGGGACTTGGCCCAGTTTGGTCGCTTTTCCTTCCCAGCTGCAGAAACTGGGGCGCTTGGATGGGGTCCAAATGATTGATCGATTGAATGAGGAATGGGGTCCACGAAAGTTGTGGTCAAGGAAAATTCGAATCCAAGTTGAAGCTGAAATCGCAGTTGTTGGAGATGGAGTGTTATAATATTGTCAGAAGGAGGGCGAAGTATTGTCCGGTCTGAGGTTCTTCAGAACTAGTTTCACTCTGGCCCGCCCCGGATTTCCAAGGAGAAGCTGGAAGCTGGAAGCTGGACACAACCTGGAAGTCACCAGTCAGCTACCTTAGGCCATAGGGTTGCAATCAAATCCCGTGTCTTGCAACATACAATACAATTTGAGAAAAGGCCGTATATTATTACAAACTGGTTTGAGTATCCAAATCCAAGCTTGATGGCTGACAATGTTTTACAGACTCTCCTAATAATAGGTGGAAAGAGAGTGATGCGGCTTCGTCTCTTCTAGTGCTAGTACATGCTGCTGGGGGGACTTCCAGGATGCCACCAAGCAAGGTAAGATCTTACATTCACATCCAGAGCAAGTGAAGATCAGGTAGCCATACGGAGTACAAATCATCTTCTTCGCCCGTACATATTTGTCCCAGCAAGAGGATACTTATCTGCAGAGGCCTGTCTAGTGAGCTGTCAAGCACGAAGGGACTGGTGGGCCAAAGGCAAAAAAACATCCCAACTTGCAAATCTTTCCCCTTTCTCCTCCAAATAGCCCTCTCTCCTTCCCCCTCCCCTCCCCTCCCCACCATCCCATTTTACCCTGCCAATAGTCGATAGAAGACCCTGCCAATCACGCCCCAAGCCCGCCGCCTGCAAAAGATTTGCTGCTTGACCCGTGCCTCACGAATGAGCTGATGCTATTATCCAGAGATGGCTTTATTGGCAGGGGGTCAAAGTCAAGGTTGGGGACTTGAGGTCGATATTCAGGTCATGCAGCGAGCGAGCGAGCGATTCAGTCGTCTCACGATGCATCCCCGTCCCCATCCCCGTACCACGAACGGTGCTCCGTGGGCCAAAGTGTGGGGTAGAAAGTGTGTGCGCCGTTGGCTTTTGGACCGGCCAGGCCTGCGTCTGCGTCTCATAGCACTTACTGCAAGCTATAGCCGCCGTGATATTGCCTACCATTCCCATTCCCAGATATGACCCTGTTGTTGTTGCTGTTGCCATTGGTAGGTACAGTACTCTTCCTCGCCTTTCTCACCCTCAGTACCTGTGAGCATGTACCTAACAGCGACCAGTTCGAATGGAACGTTTCTCGCTCCCCACTATGACGAGTGTTGATGCAGAGACGGGAAGCCAAGCAGATATCATCCTATCAAGAGTCTCGCTCTGGCTGCAGCTTCGAGAAGGCTGCATCTTCGGTCCGGAAAGTCCTTGTCGAGACTCGAGAGGGGTCGTGGGCGAGAACAGACAGAAGAATATTGGCCGGTGACGGCGGTGGAAAATCTTTCGGCCAACATACCGTATCCGACGAGGGGCCCATGGCTATCCACTCTTTCGATCGATGCTGAGATACTCCCACATGATTTGCGTCGGATCAAACAGGCCTCGTTCCCGAATAATCACCTGCCTCGATGTTGGTGTTGGGGACCCTACTCTGCAAGAGGTTGGTTGCATTTTTCGTTAGCTGGATCTGTCTTCCGCAGCCTAGCACCAATTGAAGGCCTTCCAGAACGTCTCCTTCATGCATGAATTCGAAGCTTCGGTGGGATGACGCCGAACTTAGTCTGAATAAGACTATGATCAGCATATCTAACCAACACTCGTAATTGACAGTACTTTACAAGTAACAACTCGAGAACAATCGCTTATGCATTTTCCCAGTCCCATACTAGCCAAGAACTAAATTTTGGATCTAGAATTGCACGCATATCTTTTCCACGGTGAGCTCTCATCCTCGCCTGGTTAAAAGACCACCTGGGCACTTACATTTACCCCACTTCTGGCATTCGGGGCTAATACTCCGGAACCGATGGCTTGGGTCCACAGCCTTTTCCAGCTGCACGCCTGAGAGCTTGAGAATGTTGGAAACCGGAGTACTTCCATGCAGCCTAAACAGTCAATTGGTCTCACGACACACCTACTGCATTTCCTCATTGGGGTTCCTGATAATTCACGCCCGCCGTGCAAATTGTGACAGCAGTGATAGTTCTGAAACCACGTGGCGGACACGAGATCGACCGACGCCTTCCAACATCCTGGCTCGTGGATCGGTCTGGAGAAGCTAGGACGTGTGGGGTAAGACAGGTAGGTACTTGTGAGGTAGCTGGGACTACTGGGCTTGCAGACCCCGGAGACTTTTACAAACCAATGGTTTGTACAGAGTAACGTTCTTGGGTCATCTAGCCGAGCATGAGTATCCAGCTTGCATTAGGGATAGGAGCGGAGCGTATCCGTTAAAGAGTTTGTTGATCTGTGGGTCAACACTTGGCACAGAGAAGAAGAGAGAGGACAAGATGTGGTGAATACTCGCCGTCAAAAGATTGAGTGTAAAACATCGAGTACTTGAAGTAAATGGAAAGAAAGGTCACGTATCTCAGCTGTGCCATAGTGACTTGAATCTCAAGGAGTTGCGTTTCAGACGGGCCAATGTTCTTTCTTCCAAACTTTGTTTTCAGAGTGCCATTGCTCGCTTAGATTTAGTCCAGCCCCTTTTCCGGCCAACCGACTAACGTCTCGACTTATGAGTGACCGACTTAATAGTGATTTACTGGATAGTGACTGGCTTTTGGGTGACTGAATCATGAGTGACTGATGTGCGATGTGCAACAAAGACCCAGCGTGTCGGCCATGAGGTGATACCTCGGAACTTGATGAGCCTTGGAATCCCCCGACATTGAGCTTGTTCTCTGAACGACTAGGCTATCTACCTAGATTTGGCTGCCAGCTGTCTGGGTTTTAGATTCTCCAATTATGAAACATCTAGCAGTTGTAGCAGTTGAACACTCCTGTAGCAATGGAAGTGAGCAACCTATTCATCACCTATCAATATGTCACTATTCGGAAACCTCAGAGCAGCTTATTCTTATTGAGACCAGTCAAATTGACAAGAACGCCGCCCAATCTATCATCTACGGTACACCTCACACGAACCAAACACAAATACACCAATTATATCATACAAGAAACGCATATAACTCCTCCAGATGCCCAAATTGCTCAAAAGTCTCAAATTGCTCATTCCGCACACGCTCTTCTGGCCTAAGAAAGGCTCTCTCCGAAGGTCTCTGGTCATACAACACCACAACGTCTTCCCTGTTGAATACTAGAGCTTCTCATATCCCTCTCTATGCAACGCTCTTAATCTCTTCGTCGCGAAGGCCGCACCAATCGTGCTAACAGCACCAATAAACAAGCAAACTGCAATCGCATTTGGGCCATCCGTGCTATGATGCTCGCTGGGGTCCGCATCATGCGCCAACTCCGGACTCTTACCCGGCTCTAAGATGCTAAAGACAATCATGCTGATGAACGTGCTGATGAATTGTGGAATCACGGCGTAAATGTTGAGGATGCCGAAGTACAGACCCGAAAGCTCGCCGGAAGAAGCTGAGTCGGTGGATGAGCCGCCTTTTTCTAGGGAGGCGAGCTCGAGAGGAGAGGATGTTGAGAGACGTCGTGAGGAATTGTTGCTCATACGGTTGACTTCGATACCCATGAAAGTGTTGGGCGCCCATGAAGCAAATACCCAAGGGACACCGCATAAGGTGACAAGGAAGGTGGCGAAGCGGAAGGAGTGTGCCATCGGAGCGAGTATCATGGCGCTACTGAATAGAAGATGGCCGTATATCCAAGCAGTGAGAAGATCCGGCTTGTATTTGTTGACTTTTGTCACGACACCTGCGATCGCTGCTGGAGGCCGAGCAGTGAAGTTTTCTTCATCAGGCGATTTGACGAAGAGTGGAATAATGAGAGCCCCGACGAAGGTTACGAGGGAAAATAAAACGAGTGAAAAGCTGCCTATTCGGCCGATTTCTCCAAGGGCGTCTTTGGACTGTTTGAAGTCCTGCGGAGCGTCGTACCTGAAATATATCTCGCCAACAAAAGTCGTGCTGTAGAACATGAAAGGAAACCATCCTATTCCGGACCACAGCTGAATGTTGCAAATGGCTTGAATTCGAGGTGGTAGAGTTGTCGCTGCTTTGAAGATGTGGCTGACAATTTGAGTCAGGCCTGTGGATGGGACATGGTCGTCTCTTCCGGATACTAGGACTTTCTCCGTGACAGCCCATGATGTGACAGCAACTGTGAAGACCAATGCAAATGCAGCTAACAAGATCAGCTTCTTGAATTGAGTATCTCCATATGATGGACCGAAAATGCCAACAAGGTCAACGGTCCCAATAACGTAGCCTACGAGGTGGCCTATAGCAACCATTCTACTGGCCTTGTTCTGTTAGCATGTTGTGGCTCGAAAGTACGGAAAGATGTCTTACCCAAGCACTCCCAGCTTGCTGTTTCGGGGCGGGAAGTGTATCTGCAATCAAACTCCTGCAACTCCCCTGAACGGCGTTGATAGCAAAGTCAATCGCATAAATCGACAGAACAGCCAATGTGACCGTACACTCCTTTCTGAAGTCGCCTTCCTCAACAAAGTGTGCCACAATCTCTTTTGTCCACCCAAGAACCATCAAACAGGCCCCTACAACGAATGACCCAACAACCATAAAGGGTCTCCGTCTGCCATACTTCGACTTCGATTGATCTGCTATCACGCCCACAATGGGCTGCATTATTAACCCGGAAATCGGTCCTGCGATCCAGACAAGCGATGTTTTCGACTTCGTGAGACCAAGGGAGAGGAGGTATGGTGTACAATCTAGGCGTCTTATTAGCATCACTCTGGAGAGACGAGTTCCTTCTTCAGAAGCAACATACAAGTCATTTCAATCCCCCACGTAAATCTACGTATTATAGTTAGCAGACGCCCTTATCAATTGACGGAGGACACATACTGTAATCCCACGAGCGAGAAGGTCAACAAGGCCATCCGCATCGTCTCCGTAGAGCCTTTGACGGAAGGCTGACCCTGCCATGTTGACATATTCTCCTGCAGAACGATTCTGGCTCCTGTCCTCCTGTGTTCTGCCTGGCGCGTGCTCTTGATCCCGTTGACTTGTGCTACAGCCCTGTCCTCAGCCTCATCACCTCGCGTCAAAGAATGGTAGGAAACTGGATTAGCAAATTATTAGCATTAGCTTAATCCAAACTTTAGAATGGTGAAAGGCACTGACAATTGAGAATGGAAGGTTCGCATCTCAGAAGTAAAGAAAACGATCTTGCTGGAATGTTTAATGTGGCCTTGGTTGAGGACCACTTCCAAGGGGTTGCAGAGGCTCGGCATCTTGACAGGTTTCGGTACGGGATCCGTGGGAGGTGACGAGTTCGCAGGGCTGAGAGATCATCCCTGACTGAAACCAAAATAGCAAGTCAGCACGAGACTATTTGCCGATTGTTTACAAACTGCAATGCAATCAAGTTTGTTCAATTGAAATTCTCTGGGTATCTAGTACAGTAATGACTTCAAGCAAAACTGCCTTCACAATTGCTCCATCTTTTGCTCCAATTCCTTGACCCACCCCTCAACAGCCTTCATATTTCCGCTCATAGTAGTTTCACCTTGCTTCAATGCCTCCTCAACCTTCTCAAGTCCTTCCCTCCATTTCTTGATATCCGCCGCCATCTCAGTTTGCTGCCTTTCCACCCTGTCTAGACTTTCGCTAGCAGTTGCGGCATCTGCATGGATTGCTCTCAAAGAACGCAATCGATCCAACAGCGATGGAAGCAGTGGTGCCAGATTTTCAATAGTTGATAATGTACCATATAGCGCATTGATCTTAGCAACCTGTTCCGAATCCTCGCCATCTTCGGAGGCAATGTCTCCACCTGCCGCTCTCAATGCATCCTGAGCTACCTTCGCCGCCTTCCGCGAGTCTTCCAGCCTCTCAGCCTCTTGTGTTAAAGCCCTCACCCGGCGACTGATGCTATCCAGTGACGAGGGTGTAGACTCTGAGATGACTGAAATCTGACGTTGCAGAGTATCGAGAGTTGGCAATATAGGTTTCGGTATTCCATTGGCTGTTAATGAAGGCAGCTCTGCAGTACTTATCCCAAGAGCCTTCTCAAGTAATGCTAATCTCCCGTCGAAATCTGCGGCTTTGGCAAGAGCATGACTTTGCTGATAGGTAGGTGCGTATGTGATTGTGTAGGTAGCAGGATCACCAGTGGCCTGTGATGTTTGTGGCGGTCCATTGGCCTTGATACCTGTCCCCAGATCTTTTGCGAACTTGGCACTTGCGCTCTTGCTTGCTCCCTTCTGGATAGACATGCCGTCAAGCATTCTGTTCAGATCCGTTACATCCTGGCCAAAATCAACAACCTCTTCTCCATCCGCCTCGTTCTTCTCGGCTTGTCTCTTTCCGTATTCCTCTTTTACTTCTTCAATCTCTCGCTTTAATCTTGCCAGCTTTCTCGCCAGGCCTTCACTATCCTCATCATCACTGAAGTCGCCATACTCTTCAACCCCATCCTCTCTTTTCCGCTGTCTTCTCGTGGAAGCTTTGTAGGATTTCCGCTTTGCTGTGACTCGATCGGAGAAATCTACATCTCGAGCATCGATTTGTGCAGGGGAGAAGAGCGTACGAGCTTCGTCGGGATGTAGACGAGACCGGGAGATTCCAGGGGCGTCATCCTCCTCGTCGTCGAAGTCTTTATATGATGAAGATGTAGATTCAGAGCGGGCTCTGCCAGTCTACACTGTGTAAGTATTTGCTTGGAAGAACAGAAGAGTCCACATACGGGAGCTGTAGAATTGTCGTCGGTCAATTCAGGAGTTTCATATATGTCTGGCGCAGAATCCTTTGACAGCCCATTAGCAGGGCTCTCTTGTACACGTGAAGCTTCTCACCAGATCTGGCAATGCTGCATATTTCCTATTAAGCGCCATCTTCGTTGTTGCGGCTCGAAAGAGAGGTGTTGTGGAGCACTGCAATTGTATTGACACTGCGGCTCGCTCAGGAACCAGACTGCCGGCAGGTACAGTAGGGGTTGTGAGCTTGGACCAAGTCTCGACGTTCCAGTTTCGCGATTTCAATGTCAAATTTCCTAGCAACCAACGGTGCTCTGCCAATTGTTGCAGGTTTCTTGATAATTCGAATTTTATGTAAATATTGTTTAAACATTGTCTATACTGTCGCTTGATGAGCTGCAGAACGCTAATCCGGACGAATATCAACAAGTCGACTTAGACACCAAAACTGCCCCACTACATTACTTCAGAAATGTCTATTTCATGACGCGACGACGTGTTCTTTCCCAATGACAATACCGACGGGCCAGCTTCATCTTGCATCTACCCAGCAACGGCGTGTTGGACTGACTCGCAGTGGCTATACCCACGTACCTCTGTTGCAAAGCCTCAATACTGCAAATGCTTCAAAGGGCAACTCTTCAGGTCAAATGGCTCCCAAAACCGCTACAAAACGGGTGAAGGCAGAAGTCGAGATTCTCCCAGTGAAAGAAGACTCAGACGAGGACATTACACGCCTGCCAGATAGCTCATCGGATGAAGGCGAGGATCCGTCCGATATTAAGGGAACCAATTTCGTACGAGGATCTTCCAGATTAGAAGAGCCAGTACCAGAGAGCAAACCCTCTCCATCGAGCAAGAAACCGGCAGGGACAAATGGAGGAACGAAGAAGGGTAACGCGGTCGGCATTGAAAGAGGAACAAGAAGCAGGAATGTAGTCCCTACTTCCAGCACTTCTTCCGTAGGTTCGGCTGGCAGCACGAAGAGAAAGGGTGAGGATCAGACTCTGTTGCTTGGGGAGGGACAAAAGGACGTTTTTGGGGATGTGCGGCGTGGGAAGAAGGTCAAAACGAAATACGGGTCGAAGCCTGAAGTTAGGATCCTGGTATCGAAGAAGAAGCAAAAAGGTTTCACTATCGAATGTTTTCCCTTGTGAGACGCTGCTAACAACGAAAAGATAAGTTTAAGGTCTACGACCAGGTGGATGATAGCCCTCAGAAATCGGACACGTCAAAGCAACTCAAAGTTGTTTCTGATATCGAGACTTCTCCAGAAGCAACTCCCAAACGAGCAAAGTTCAAACCCATTTCCGACGTAGACATTCCGATGTCGACCAAAAAGAAACAAAAGTCCTTGAAAAAGTACGATGTGGACGATCTTAGTGACTCGGACGATGATAGAGCGAAGCTAGCCACGAAGAAGCTCCACCTGCCTCCAGAAAATGAAACGCCCGAGAAACAAAAAGAAGGATTCAAGGCATATGCCATAGGCTTGGAACCGGATTTGATCTCAAAAGCGAAATCCCTCATAGACAAAGACCGCGATGAGCTGGCCCCACTTTCCCAAAGTATGGAGGAATATGACTTTTCAACAATGACACAGCAAGCACGTTGTCCCATGTGCGGCACAATTGTTGATCCCGATGATATCAGAGCATACAGTAAGAACGGTGTCATGAACATTCGCACGCAAGAGAAGTTCTGTAGGGACCACAAGACCAGAACTGCCCAGGATGATTGGGAGATCAAGAGCTATCCCACCATCGATTGGGATAATCTAGATTCTCGGATTTCGAAGCATCATTCCTTCATAAAAAAATTGATCAACGGGCAGCATTCGTACTACCGAGAGCTCATGGACGACACTGTCCTTGGTGGAAAAGATCGAAATCTCCTCAAAATGACCAGTAATTTAACTCCTGGATACTATGGAGCCCGCGGTCTTCGAATTTTCTCAGAGAACATCATGGGCAAGTTCACACCACTGCTGAAGAAGAGACTGCCGCACGATCCAGTAATGTCTGCGAGAGGGTTTACAGCTTACGTGCAGTCTGTTTTGGTCCCGGAACTTGTTGTACGGTTGATCATGGAGGATATGGCAGTCGATGTTGAAAAGGGCAGAGAGATACTCGCCGACAGTGTCAGTGCTGGAGAACTCCTTAATGAGGAGATTAAAGACGTAGTAACGAGGAAAGTGGTCGATAGTGAGGGTGAAGACGAGTCCGATTGAGCATCCTTTTGAGCGTTAAAGCATTTGCTGGAGTTTGGGCACATCTGGATGGAGTCTCTATATCATGGATTGGCCTGGTTTATACAAATCAAGCAGACTCTGCGTCAATCGGAGTCATTGATAGCTCTACCTTGACTATCTTTCTTGGAGCCATTCTCATGTCATCGTCTCGTATCAGCAATAGCGAGTCGTGTCAGTTTCAACTGCTACGGTGATACTTACGTTCCAATAGCTGGTTCTTCTCCTGTACTTTCCGAGGCTCAGGTACAGGCGGGCTTCCAAGCTCAAAGGGAATAGGGCTGACTGTTACGTTTGGCTGCCAAGGTGAAAATTTAGACTTTTACAACATTGTCACATGAGCGATGGACTTGATCCTCCAGACTTTGCTTTCGAAATCAGCATCTCAGCTGAAAATATAGCTCCTTCTTGGCAATACTCACATTCTCGGCAGGGCTGATTCAGGCCACTATTTCGCCTAGAAGTAGCAGCCAAGTCGCTTGCCATCAAATAAGAACAACAGAACCAAAGCTACGGATTCTCAACCCGCGTTTGCCATGAGCTTAAGCAGGTGGCTTGTTTTAGTTGCATCCCTTACTGTCTGTGCAAGTCGTTATCGGAATTTCCTGCTCCATACAAGTATCCTGACATTCATCAAATGTCTTTTGCAACTTCTGGCCAAAATGAAGAGTCCATTCGAGAGCACGTTGCTAGTTTCTGGAGATTTACCATCATCTGATAAACACGGCCATCGATTATGGCGCAAATCACTCCTCGCTTGCGCGTTCCTTGCGGCCCTTGTTTTGATCGCCAATATCAGTCTTGTCAGCTGGGCTAGCCAACTCGATAGGACTGAAGACGGGAGTAACATCGCTATGCGCGGTAACTGCAACAGCGTCAATAGAGCTAGTTTGTTCTCGCATCTAGGCATCAATATCCTTTCAACCCTCCTCCTCGGTGCCTCGAATTACTGTATGCAAATTGCTATAGCACCTTCAAGGACAGACCTTGACGATGCTCATAGCAAAGGGCGCTGGCTTGACATTGGCGTCCCTTCGGTTCGAAATCTTCGATGCGTCTCCAAAGGCCGGAAGTTTATTTGGGTTATGCTGTGTCTCAGCTCACTCCCACTACATCTGTTCTACAACAGTATCATCTTTACCAGCCAGGTGACCACGGAATACATCGTGTCTGAGCTGGACGAATCTTTCCTCGAAACAGGTGCCGAGACAAATTTGACGAACATCATCGTTTCGAACGCTGAAGGAGCCCGGCCAGGGCTCGATAGATCCAGAGTAGATGACGTCTTCAACCGCATGCTTACCGAATCAGCAACCCAATGGGACAACTTGAGCTCGTCAGACTGTGCCCATCTATACGCCAATACCATGATGACCACTCACCGCAGTTTGATTCTTGTGGCTCCAACTTCGACAGAGTACGACCGTCTGCCTGGTAAGTGGCGCCTGACAGGAAACTACGTTTGGATGTGCGATGCCCCTGGGAAGAAACACCATGAGAAGGATAAAGACGATGTCAATGGAGTAGCTGAAAATGTTTGTCGTCCATCCCAAGCAAAGTTCGGTTTGAGAGCTAGTGAAATCCCACCAGCCGAGACTGAATACTGTCTCGCAGAGCCTTTTCCAGAAGACTGCAAGCTTGAATTCAGTGTGGCTCTTCTGATAGTTGTCATCGTTGCGAACGCAATCAAGGTCGCAGCTATGGTCGCGCTCTTCTTCCAGGTCGGAAAACCATCCTTGATCACGATTGGAGACGCCATTGCCTCTTTCCTCGAGCGACATGACATCCACACTCGGGATCTCAGCGCCCCCGACTTGACATTCTTCAAGAAATCCTGGCTTGAATCAGATCGACGGAGTCCAGTGCCCTGGAGAAGACGTCGCCATCGCCGCAAGAATGCTATCAGCACCCGTCGCTTCACATGTTCCTTCGTCCTTTTCGCACTTGCCATGATCGTCGTCATCATCCTTCTCGCAATGGCACTACGAGCCGACGCCGCGCGTGGTACACCAATCTTCACAAGCATTCTATCTAAAAATCACTTTGCGATCATCGGGTTCGAGTCTCTGGCTGGTGCATCTCTTCTAGATATCGTGCTTCTAGTCAATACACCCCAACTCATCGTCTCCATGTTATACTTCCTCTTCAACTCCATGATGACGGCCTACGTGCAAGCAGCAGAATGGAACGCTTTCTCACTCCGGCCTCAACACCTGCGCGTTAGTAAGCCGGTGGGATCTCAAGTCTCAACATACTGGCTCTCCCTCCCACCCGTTTACGGCATCCCTATGTTACTGTTCAGCGCGACGCTCCACTGGCTCATTTCCCAAGCCATCTTCCTTTCCAAAATCGAGTTCCAGGATTTCAATGGTGGTCCAAGCGAGAGGTTTGGGGCCGGCGGATATGGGAACATGTACGGAGATCATCCCGGGAAAATGTTAGCTGCGGGATATTCGTCCTTGGGTATCTTATTGGCGCTTATTTTGGGTGGGGTTGGTATTGTGGTACTCTTGGGAATCGGATGTTTGAGACTGAAAGGAGATATGGTGCTCGTTGGGAGTTGCTCGGCAGCCATTGCTGCTAGTTGTCAGACCACAGAGGGAAGAGAGACTAGTTACAGGTCGAACTATGCAGAGCCAATCTGGACGAAAGAGATGTCCTGGGGCGAATTAGACTATCGAGGCGCAAAACTACTGGGATTCGGTGGTTACGGAGCTGTGGGACCTCCTACAGAAGGGGTCGGCTACTTGTAAGGCAGTAAAATCATGTCTGTGTACCATCTTTGCGAATTCTCTTTGATTCAATTCATTCTCGACAGGGAGAAGAAATCCCTCTCGGCCTGAAAAGAGACATTTGCCTGTTGATCCATGTGCTTCTCGTGAAGGTAGAAGAAAAATTTGGTATATTGCAGGTAAATGGACTGATATTAAAAGTTACACAGATCGCTCCTCTGTTGAACCAACGCAAGACTTCAGAACAGACATTTGAATACAGGTGAAATCCGCAGGGCAGGTAAAATGAACTTTAAACAGACGATCCATCAACCAGAGGGCCCATAGTCTGGGTAAAATAAGTCTTTCCCTTGGTCATGCTGACCAAGAAACTTGGGAATTTCATGTTACCCATGTGTCCAGTTCCAGCTTTCCTGCCAACAGGCACCATGAGCACGACTAAGCACAATTATCAGTACGATTCCAGCAGATTGGAGATGAAAGGGGAACATACGCTTCTCATCCTTCTTGTAAGGAAGCAAAGGCTTTCCTTGGTGAGACAAGCCGATGTTCTTAGCGACGTGCTCTGCTTGCTTCCCAGTGAGCATTGCTTGTGCCCTCTGTACGGCAGAGATGTCTCCCACAGCCCAAATGTTCTTCGTGCCTTTGACTTGTAAGAACTCGTCGACGACTACATAGCCGTTCTGATTGAGATATTCCTGAGGAACGTAAGATGAATTCGGGATGAGACCAGCAGTTGGCAGGTATAAGTCGGTGGTGATCTTTTGTCCATCCGAGAGGGTTAGTTCGGTGCGTCCATCGGGTGTAGTGGCAGAGCCTAGGATCTTTGTCGACGGCGTAATGGTAACGTTGACAGCTTTGAGTTGCTTCGTCGCAGTTTTTGAGACGCTTGGTGGTGTACCTTCGAGAACTTGAGCTCCGCTTGCGATCAGTGTAATCTTCTTGACTTTTCCGTACTCAAATCCTAGCTCCCCAGCAGTTTCTACCCCAGTCGTACCTGCGCCACCAATAACAATCGACGAGGCTTTCTTGACCTTAGCTTGGAATTCGTGAAGCGCATTGCGTGTATCTTCGTAGGATCCGCGTGCTTTCCTAAAGGTGAGGAAGCAGAGTTAGCTGCCAATCATTCTCAGCCAGAGGATAGCAGGTCTCGACTGCTGACTCTGGAAGTGGATCGTTGCTTGTCCAGAACTCACCATGGTACGTCGCCTCTCGTGCTTGATCCAGTTGCCAGGACGAGGTCATCATAGCTGATAACTTTCTCTCCGTTGGCTCCCGAAACAACGACATTCTTGGCTGCCACATCGATCTTCTCCGCGGTGCCAATGATCAATTCGAACTTGCTGCCATATTGCTTGAAACCAGGTGCAAGCGCCTGGAAGAACTTCTCGTCGGCGAATTGTCCAGGAATGATCGCTCGTGGAATAGCAAGATTGAAGTAGATATGCGTTGACTTTGAGACAAGAATGACCTTCACGTCTCCCGTTTTTGGTGCCTGCTTGAGAAGTCTGTGTGCCGTGCCCACACCTCCGAATGAGCCACCAAGTATCAAGACTGTCTTCATTGTGCTGTGACTTTGTATTGGCGATTGACAAAATGGTACAAATATGTTGATGGTGTGATTAACCTTGGGTGTAAGGCTCGAAGAACAATTGAGCGATGTGATAGAGTCCCATTGTACGGGAGTTCTGAAAATATATCAGAATTACGTGGCTATCAAAAATAAGATTGGGACATGCCATCTTGAATGCTTGGTAACCGAAATTCCCAAGAACCATAATGAGGTAATGAGAGAAATCGCTCTAGCGATGTACTTTAAGGTTTATCGAAAGGTTCGCCCTCTGTATGGAGGTCTGGAAGTGTGGTTGCGGCTATGGCATAGGCTGGAAAGTGTTGTTTTGCCGCAGCAGCCAGCCAATGAAATGAGGAAGCGCAGCAGAGGATGCCAAGCCAGCGTCGCCAGTTCGCTTCACGCCTCTGTCCGTGGATTCTCCGCGCCAGGACCACAACAAGAAGCGCAGTGCTTGACCAATCAAAGATGAGACCGCATCCAATCCAATACCGGAGGTTATCAGGGGGTCTGGGTCCGAAATTCAGTACCCAGCCTGGTTTGTCATCATTCTTCGTGGCTTGATGCCAAAATGTCGATAATCAACAAGATGGTCATCCCGTTGTAAACCAGAATTGCGACAAGCCGGACCCGTCGTTGCGAAGTCTTGATGACTTATAACAGCAAGATGTTGCTCTCCGAGAGGCGGTTCAGGCTTCTCTGCCATCCTCCACCATCCAAGGCCTCGTCTCTAGCAAGCCAGGCTTCTTCTAGGAGTGGCAGGATCTTGCTTCGGTGTTCGAGGGAAGGCTCCAATACAGGCGTAGCAGAAAACGCGCATCTGAAGAACGATTGATCGTCTGGACGAGCAACATACCCGATAATGTATACTACAGTGTGAGTGAGGAGTCAGCCTTGCTCTTCAACGAATATTCCAACTTTCGTGCCGTGTATTCAGGAATCAGTGCGCACGCAGAAGGACGAGACCATCAACGCCAGTCCGATCAGAGGGGAAACATAAGAAGCATTTTTCACTCACAAGGAAAGATGATGACATGCATCATGTCTTGAGGCATTTGGGTCCGAAGAATTATCATCGCTTCTTCTGCTAGAGGGCTGGTCTCTTGATGGGAGCCTTGAACAACCAGGTACAGATATATCGAAGCCGCCAGCGCAAACAATCGTGTGACAATGGCTTGATTGTGTAGTGATGTATCCGCCGGGGCAACTGGTTCCGAATGTACTTGGAGACAAAAAAGAGCTTGCTCTGTTAGACCGCACTGTAGTTCATGTCGGATCTCGTCCACGCTCCGGTCAAATTCAGCTCTCTGATTCTCGCATCCAAAACAGCCGGTTTGAAGTAGCTGTACTTTCTTTTCGTGCAGTGTAGCAATGCGACCCTAAGTGAAGTATGACAGATTAGCATTGATTGTAGACCGCGGTAAAGAGCAAGCAATTAACGGAGTAACGATATCAGTCATCCCAGTACTTACGATTTGAAGGATGGCCCAGTTACTAGATCCAATGATGGTCTCCATCCTGATGTGCGAGCCCGGACTCAGTGCATGTGAATGTAGTGTCAAGAGGCCAGGTGCTATCCCAGACGTGATGCAGTCAAGAATATCAAGCCAAATGATGACTCCGCTCAAGAACTTGAAAGAAGTGACGTTTTCATTCGGTTGACCCTCCCAGATAGGCGGTAATAAGCTGGCGGCGGTAGGATCGAGCATCCCAAGCTCAGATGATTGGGTCCAGTATCCTTGCATCATGGTAGTTGTGGCTGCACGTAGGTGGATCTGCCATGCGTTTCCGTGACCGGCAAATAGCTATACTTTCATTAGCGAGTTCTTCTAGGAATTTGAAGATGATCTTTTACTTCGAAGTATATGAGCTGTACCACAGATGCCATAAGCCCAAGACTATCCTTTGGACAGGCTCTGAGCATGACCATCTGACCAACGTTCTTGATTGCTTCTTGGAATTCTTCCAAGCATATGGCAAGATGTTTTTCTTGTTCCACCATTGAGTGATGAGCCACACATCGCTGGCTGGCTAAAAGAATGCTTCCCCTATGGTATGCACTTAGTGCCAAGCTAGCGTGGTACAGTGGTTTCGTTCGTAACAGCAAAGAGAGAAGCCAGCTACGGCCGCCTTCTGCGATTTGAGGTTTGCTACAAATTTACCTAGTATTAGCAAGGTCATTACCATTTCCAGTATTGATCAGACAAGCAAGCCCCAATGAGGAACGCTAGAGAAGCACTTACTACATGGGATGCTGTAAAGGAAACACATGGTCGAGGAAGTGCATCAGCAAGACCGTCTCATTTCTAGAAACAACGATCATCTCGGTATGGGGAGAGTTGTATTCTTGATTAGCCGAAGGCGAAGAAGACTGATTCCCCTCCGATGCAGATGACTTGGTTCCAGTATCCGCCGAAGGCGCCTGCTCATATCAGTCTAGAATCATCGGTCGAGTGGTACAGATACTCACAGGTGAAGTTTCAGAGCCAGTGGGCTCCAGAGCATCGCCGCTTGTGCCATTTCCTGTATGTACATTGATTGATCTGGGTGCTAGAACAACCCCTCCCCCCTTTTCCTGGTCCGCATGAGATTTACGGAATCTTGACAGTGTTGTTCCTAGACGACCTTTCTTGCGGGAAGTGTGCTTGACGATTTGCTTTATACTGTTTGCCATGGCTCTTTCTCTTTCCCCGCCATCCATCCACTCGGGTTTTGGACCATAGCCATAGCATGTAATACTGAGAGATTCACAAATCAAACATACGTCACGTCTCTCGTCACATTTCTTGCGACGCAGCCGGCACGTCCAACAGCCTTGCTTGCTTCGTAAAGGACCGCTCATCATGGATTCGCAATTAGTTGATCAACGTTTGCGTTGTAGATTGTCTGAAGCGCGAAGATATGTCACCGACGCCAAGCTCAACGTTGAAAGATATCAGAGATCACGTGCAAACTTGAACTTCATTTCAGCATACCGGCACTGCCAACGAGTGCACTTGCGAATCTCCTCATTATTACTGGTATGTCAAAGTCGGCTACATTTGAGAATGACCAGGTCTCGATATGCTTCCACCATTGGAACGAGCTACATAGAATGCGAGACTTCCATCTACCCGAACGCACACTTCTGGCTGACAATGAATGACAATTGTAGTAACGCATCGGTCCCAACTCCCAGACTTGCTTAGCCTGTAACTTTGTACCAGCAACTCTTCCGACTGTTCTGGTAGTTCACCCATTTCCTCAACCCCTACGATGACAATCCCCAGCAACAATTTGTTGTTGCTACCATGTCTGCACTTCGCTCGAAGCCTCATTCGTCCAGACCATCGTGGTGATTGCTGTAATCCTCCAGATAACGGTTTTTTGTGCCACCGGAGACGCCCATCTGCATCAATGTCTTCCACAGCCTCAGACATCAAGTAATCGATCATGCTCCGATGATCCCGCCCTCCTTTCCTGCTCCAGCTCTCGCTCCTTGAGCTCTTTCTCATACTCCGCCTGTTCAGTCTGCTCAATAAGATCATCGAAATCGATCATACCTCCCGCATTATTATCCCTCTTCCTCTCCGCCGCCTTCTCTCCCTGGGACTTCCTCTCCTCCTCCGCTTTGGCCGCCCTCTTCGCATCCCTCTTGAACTTCTCCACCCAAGGGTTATTGCCCATCGTATAAGGGTTCTGACCGGAATAGCCCATCACGACCGCCCTCCTGACTTCCGGTAGATCCAAAAGCTTCTGCCAATCTTCCTTCACGGTCTGGTATTCGCGGAGCTCGTAGTCTTTCAGGCCTTGCGTGTCGTCGTGCGTCCAGAAGTAGATGCGCAGGACGCCTGTCTCGTGGAACTTTGGGACTTCGCCTGTCCATGCGATCTTCAGTGAAGATTTGAGGCCAGACCAGTAGGAGTAGAGGTAGCCTTCTTGCTCGTCGGGATGTGAATCGAAGAAGACGATTGGGGTGCCAAAATCAACCCGGATGCTAGGTTCGTCTGATGCCATATTCAGATGCAGAGCTGGTTTCTTTTAGACAGAGATCTTCTGAACAGTAATTTGCAAAGAATATTTGAATGTAAATTGGACAGATTGAAAGCAGAATGTCGCGAACGACTGTTTCGGTGGTGGTCTAGAATAATTCCCTCAAGAGTTGCCGAGAACCGTCGTCATTTTGGGACAAGACCCTGCCCCGCCGGGCTTCAGCCGAGCAAGCCGCTCTGCATCCCGAGCCGGCCGTACTCTTGGTCTGCTCGGCATGAATTACCTTCTTCGTCAGATGGACTTCGAAGCATTAATCCGTGTATAGTATTATTGGAATACAGTTGTATTATGATAACCAGAGACTGCATCTTCAAGATAGGATGTTATATACTTTGATTCAAAGTGATAAGTTGAGAGTTGCGCACAGGAGTGGGGTTCATCCCGCCGGCGCCAACTGGGTACCCAGAAGATGAATCATAGGTCTGTAGTTTATAGAATTATTTCGAGCATTTGCTTTCTTTACACTTCTCTCATACTTGCATGCCCGTATATCAATGATCAAAGCATGTTCCCATTGGAAGAAAGTCCCGATGGCGTCTCGGAGTCAACATTGATAGCCCTCACAAACCACCTCCCTCACTCAATCGCCCTCTTCCGCCGTTTGCAGTTCATGAACATGAATGGCGGGAAAACACGCAACAGCCATGTCTTCACGCTCTTCAAATCTCCTGATATCTTCACAGTAGCATATCTCGATTTCTCCCGCGGAACAGAAACAGAAATGTGGCTCTACTCATCCATGGACAGGTTACCAGGAAGCGAGATCGAAACGAATTGCCAGGAACAAGTACTGGAGATCCTCAAGCGCGTGAAGGCCATTGAAAACCCTTATGTGGAGGCTAACGGTACGAGAGCGACTCCGGGGATTGTTTTGATAGGGAGTTTACACGAGAAGATTCTCAGGTTCTTGGAGGACCAGCAGAGGGTGAAGCAGGCAACAGGTCCTCACTTCAAATTCATTTTCAAGGCGGCAGATCTACCTCCAGAGGTTGCGCTTCGTAGTGAAGACTTGATATACTCAGAGATCCGAAAGAGCGATATCCCACTTGTCTTATCTCGCACAGAAATTCCTCGAAAAGAGTATGATTTCATGTTCTCAGTGCTTGTAAACACTTGGCTAACAGGAAGACAGGAGGACCATGGTCCTGTTACCGAGTATGGCTGTTACGGTAAACAAAGAGCCGATCGCCTGGGGCTTCTTAGGTTTGAGAGCGACTCTGAGTACAATGACACTATACTAAAGATACACAGGACCGGATGCATCTTTAACTAGCTTACATGTCGAAGTGAATCCTAAATTTCTGACCTTGAGTCCCGCTAACAATATCGAAGGAGAATTACCGTGGCCAAGGGCTGGCGAAAGCAATTGCAAGAAAGTTGTTTGTTGAAAGAACGTCCGCCTATGGTGCTGAAAGCATCTATCATGCTGATGTGGGAACAAGTAATCTGCAGAGTCAAGGGGTCTGTAAAAGTCTTGGAGGAAAAGCAGACTTCTGTGTCTACTGGGCATGGATAAAACTGTGAACAGAAGAGCTGTGCGAATGTTAAGGTATCTATCATTTTTCTCATTGAGTGGACAGAGCATTTCAATGCGCTATCGTGCTCATGATGATTCTATTCATACATCTTCACGCCCCGTTGAACGCCCACGCTGGAAAATCCCTCCTGCATGATAGATCCTGAATCCAACCACCCTGACCCCCACCTGTTTCATACATGCAAGACAAAGACAAAGAAGCTATACGTTGAAATAATACAAAGTGTTTTCAGGAGAGTAGGTTTCGCAAAGACGGAGATGCACTCGCCCCACCATTGACACGACCATCATTTGGTCGACTATTGCCAGTGGGCGGGTTCATTGGTGGTTCTCTACCCTGAGGATGTGACTCGCGAAGCATCGGCGGGCTACCATGAGGTTGTCCATATGATTGACGGGAATGCATTGGGGCATGGGAGTGAGAGAATGGGTGCTCAGGAGCCCTGGGAGGCGGTCCTCCATTGGTCAAGTGTTGAGGAGGTGGTCGCGTAGAGGCGTATGATGGGTATGCCCCGTTGTGCAGATGAAGTGCTGGAGAACCCATGCTACGGTGTGGTGAAGGTGGATGATAACCATTCGGGCCTTGCGGCATGTGGCCATTCTGACGCGGAGAATGCGGGACTCCATGCATTGGCTGCCGCATTTGAGGTTGACCGCTGTGCGACTGCATCGATCCAGAGTTGCGACGAGGAGAGTGGCTACCATTCATGTGGTTGACGAGGGGTACGGCCTGAGGGCCAGGAGAGCGTCGCGGCCAGTTGTATGAAGGTGGATTGGCCGGATATGACGGAGGAGGAGGAGGCCAGACAAAAGGAGCTGGCGGTGGTTGGATAAGTTCTGGCTCAGGGGTAGGAATCTGAGGTGGCTGGACGAGATCGAGTGGAGGACGTGAAGAATCTCGAGGAGCAGCTGGGACGGATGGCGGCGGAGTGGGCTCTTTCCGGATCTTCTTCCAATGACACTGGTGACATTGAAATTCTGTAGGAAGAGCAACAAGCTTGCTAGGATTTCGGTGCAAAGCTGCCGCTGCTAAAGCGACATTGCTACCACCAGTGTCTTCTGAAACGCCGTTCGCAGCGTGACCGTTGGTCAATGGCACCTCTTTTGCCAGAGCCTGCTCGCTATCTACACTCATAGACACATCGACAACAGGCTCAGATGCCTCTTTCGGTGGATCTGGGGGAAATGGCCACCATTTTGGGCTGACATCGACATCGCAAGTGACGCATATTTTTCGTGGACTGCCCTTGAGTGAGCTTAAGTCCCCATGCACGTCTTCAGTTTTCACATTAGATACTGATCCTCTCCCGGTCGATACATTTCCGTTCGTGCCTGTAGTTGTAGAACCTCGCCGATTAGGGGCTTGGACTGTGGGCGCTTGCGGATTCAGGACCTTCGTCGACTGGTTGACGAGCGTAGCCTTGCGGACTGTACCAGTCAATGTCAAATCGGCTTGCTTGAAGTTCTGAACATAAAGTTGCAAAGCATTGATTCCCGTCAATTGATCGGCAATATCTTGCATGCGGTGAACAATCTTTGTGGGAACATGGTCCTTGCACCAAATGCCTGCTGTCATGGCGCCAGAATTCTGGCCGATATTGACAGCTATATTCGGTTGGTCACGTCGGCCTTGCTTTATGGGAGAAATATCAAAGCCGAGGATATATCCTGCTTGATGGGCACATTCAACGTGTACTAAACATGTTAGAATCAGACGCCGTCTAAAACAAGCGGAACACTTACCTGGTGTTTTGCAACATTGACAGCTAACACATGCGCCCTTGTTCTTTTTACACACCTTGCAGGTCTCGTCATATCTTGCTGTAGGAATTGACGGAATGCCTTCGGAAGGCTCGAGAGCTTTTGCGTTCCCAAATTTGACCTCTGGGGTGAAGACAGCACATGTAACGTGGACCCAGTTGTTATTTGCGGTACGTTTTAAAGGCTCTCGAGGATTGACGGGTTTGTTCTGCTCCTCCTGCTTCTTACGGAAGTAATCGGCCGCTTTTTGATTGGCTTCTCGTTCAATCCGCTCTCGCTCCCGTTCCTTCTCTGATCTCTTCTTGTGTGTGATCTTCGGTGGTTCAACAAAGTCGTGCTCTGTATGCTCTATTGGACAAAGAGTGCACTTGTATTGCTAGAAGTTGTCAGTATTAGACCGGTTACATACTGCCGCCGAATGCTTACAATCGAAACCTGAGGGTTCTTGTCGTTGGAGCACATATCGCAGATCCATTTACTTGGGCTTCGACTTTCTCCAACTACACCGTAGCAATTGCGATGAACAGTCATTCGGCACTCTTTGCAAGACAGATGCTGGTCGCCCAAAGGGTCCATCTGTCCGCAAATCGCACAAGGAAGTATCTTGGCCTTGGGCGGCTCTGGAGGTGGTGGAGGACCAGCAGGCTTTTCAGCTACCAGTTTCTTTCTCGGTGCAGGAGCTACAGCCATATCTGGACCGGGATCTATGGATTCTCTCTCAGATGCACCTTTCAGTTTCTTCCTTGGTGGCTCAGGTCCAACTGCCGAACTGGACAAAGCTGGGGCTGGCGTTCCATTTGTAGATAGAGGTGCAGCTGGAGTGACATTCACTGCTTCGTTGGTGACTTCGTTGGCTGCGGCGAGCTCCTTCAATAGTTCTTCGTCGATCTTCCTCTTCCAAGCTCGACCTCCAGCCTGCGACGCTTTCTTTACCTCGTCGATGTCCTCCCATTGAATACCATAACGTCTCCAGAGTTCAGCGCATCTTCTGCATAAGGCTACCATGAATTGATTGCCCTTGTCCTTCCCGGAAGGTTTACCACCAGCCGGGTTGTCGGAAATCATGGTGCCGGCTGGTGTGTTTGGAGCTCGTCGCCACTGTCGAGATTCCCTCGTGGTACAAAACTTGCACTGAAATGATCTCTTTCTCTCACGAGCCTTGTCATTGTCGAAAGCAGAATCATCATTTTCGTCAGCAACATCATCTTGTAGTTTCCCCGCGGTAGCCTCCGCTCTCTTCGCTTCCTTCTTTCCTTTCCGTCCGCTATAATTTCCCCAGACGTGCTTTCCCCGTTCTGTCTTTTTCCAGGTATAATAGAATCGAACGATGTTAGCAGCGCTGACGGTTTTGACGTGTTTCTTGAGGCTATGCCACTCCGACCCAAATTTCGTGACGCCGTCTTCGAATTTTTTGAGCTCCTGTGGACTAAGATCAGGTTCTTTGAAAGCCCTCCTGTCGGTTTGAGACAAGACGTGAAGCGCCTTCTCGACATCATATCCGTTGAGGTGCAAGGTATGAAGTGCGACATCTAGCAAATTTGTCGATAGTTCGGGCAGTCCAAGCGGCCTTGCAAGTTGTGCAGCACGACCCATGTAATCAAAGATCATTTGCTCTCTGGCTGGTATTGGGCGACCTTCGGGATCAAAACCTGTGACTGTTCTGCCTGGGACTTGTATGGCTTCCGGCAGCTTATAGAGCAGGGTCGAGGTGCTGTTCGGATCGCCGTCTTCGTAATCTTCTCCTCTGTGGATATAACCAGGAGGCTCGTCCATAACCCACTTTGGACGCTTCTCTCGCGCGACTTTTTCGGCCTCTAGAGCGGCTACCGTATCCTTGTGAAGCTTGGTATCTTTCTTGTGGCCACCCCCTTTCACATATTTTCTTTTAATCTCGGCGGGCTTGACATACTCTACAGGTCTACCAGGCCAGATCGGAACATTTGCCTGATGCCGAGGACCAAGGCGTGAGCTCGCCCTAGGGTAGATCCGGTCATCATAATCTAGTGCATCCTCAACTTTGCAATGGATTCCCAGGTATCTGAAAAGCCACAGGCTGGCTTGGTGTATCTGTTCCGCAGTGCCAGGGTGGAATGAAACGGCGACTTCACTGGAAGTTGGACTTGTTCGGCCAGTCTCGGGATCATCGCCAACCGCTTCGTGAACTTCGTCGTCGTCGTCAACGGTCTCATCCTCTTCGGTTGGGTCGTTGACATTGGGAGTGTTGCGGGCCTCGAGCTTTTTCTCCTGCGCTTTGCTGCACGGCCCACAAGCCCATGCAAACCCGCGAGATGGCTTCTTCAACAAAGGAGGGTTGACACAGCTCATGTGATATGTATTATGACACACTGCACAGTCCACTGAATCATTGCTTGATGATGTTAGTTGGGATAATACCTACCAGATAGGGATAACTAACCTTGCGCAATATTTGCTGCACCTCTTACAAGATTTGACAGCACTCGTCAACTCTTTCCCACGTCCTGGCTCAACAACAATAAATTTCCATCGCTCGTCAAGAACTTTTTTGACTTCAGCAGGCACATTTATGACTTGGCTGGTTGGAATGACGTCGTAGTAACGGTGAATGTAGCGGTCGTAAAGCTTTTCGTACCAAAACGAGTCTTTCGATTTTCTTAGCTCATCCAGCTTCTCAACCTCGGATTTGTGCTTGATTTGGCATTTTCCTCGAAGTGCTGTCAAAGGGCTGACATCAGAGTGCATAGATGCAAACACTTGCCGAGTGTCATTCACTTTCCGCCCAATGTCTTTGGCTCGATAATACCAATTGAGGCGCAAAGCGTCAATGGGCTGGGCAGCATCGTTATTAACGTGTAGAAACTCCATGATTCGACCTAGATAATACGGCTCCCCAGGAGGCTCACAGACAAGATACGCGTGATCTAGTCATGTCAGTCTTCAGCTCTTGTTCAGTGTAGAAAGAAAGATTGCGATCATGCACTTACCATTGACTTCTAGAACCGTTCCATCGTCAGCCACAAGCTTATTATTCTTCAGACGCCCTCCACAATGCTCGAAGCTTAACATGTTGGAATCCTCGAGGTTATTTCCTGTGTACACAGCTATACTAGATCTCCGAGTCACAGTCTGAGACGTGTTCTGCGCGGGCACTTGAAGCTGGGCTTGTTGTGGAGGCACTTGTGTCGCTGCCTTTCTTTTCTTTGAGTGTCCACCGTTGGCTGTTGGGTTGGCAGAAAACGTAGATGTCCCAGGAATCGGATCTTTGTGGTGACTTTGAATTGTAGGCGCGTTGTCTGGTACAGTTCCGTTCGAGGTTCTAGTGGCACTCTGTGTTTGCCCAGCCTCCACCGTAGGGACCGAATCCATTCCCCTTGCTGCTTTGCGCCCAGTGCTCTCCTTCACAGGAGGCGACACCTCAAATTCTGCATCCAATTCCTTATCCTCAGCATAATTTGGTCGAGAGTTCCCCGTCCTGTTGCGCGACCGAGTCCCGTAAGGGATCGCAGGGCCTGTACCACTTGACGCCGCATCTTTCGTGGAGGGGTTCGAGGAGTTGGAATTAGAAGCCGTCATTGGCTGCGACTCTGCCGCTCGAGATTGCGATCCATTTACAGCAGATGCTTTGACCGTGTCTGTCTTCAAGGCAACAGGCTGAGGGATGTCGGCGGTCGCTTCTCCTGTCTGCCTCGATTCCTGTACTAGACTATCGTCGTTGTTCTCATGTGGGGAGCTAGCATGTGTCGATACCGCGACGCTCGAGCGACGTGAGCCATCTTTGGCCATGGCGCGAATATAATGGGCAGCTCCGGCGCTGCCACACTGCTCGAAGTGGAAAGGAAGCGCTTCCCGCAAGAATAGACAGGCGAGAAGCGCTGAAGTACGAGGCTATCGAACGAGGGCAACAAAGCTTCGACCCATCAGAGTAAAGTTCTGTCTTAGATCGGTAGTGCGAAGTGTTGGGTGAAGAATTCAAGGGACAATCGCGTTGCGGTACGAACAATGATCTGCGTTCAGTCGACTAGACGGACACCAGTGGTGCTGGAAATGGCAGGAGACGAGGCTACGCCCTTGTATCGAAAGGGTTTGTCGCAAAAAACTACCCAGCAGATGTACTGAGATGTTTGTTTATGTTTTGGGGATGTGAAAAAGAGAAAGGCGCTTTGTGTGGGGAGTTGTCGTGGAGTTTACGCTTTTGGGGAGAGCAGATGTTCGGGAAGGAAAGTTGAAGGTGGAAGGTCGACGGATGTATGTGAGGCGCTCTGCGCTAGAGCAGGGCATCCATCCCATCCCTCGGGCAGGGGAGACGACCACCGAGCAACATCACCTTACATGCCCTAGTAAAGCATAACTAACACTTTACACAAGCCGAGTCTTCAGCCATTGCTGTGCCGCCTACATTCAGATATAACCAGTCGAAGCCAAGAACGGTCATCACTAAGATTATAGTGACCTAGAATCTAGAAGTCGTTCTTTCCAGGTCGATTCCCATCCTCCAATTGGATATCGCGTTCTCGCCAGAATTGCAGTGATCTTCCATCATTTGTTTCCACACGACAACTCTTGTTAAGGACAGTTCCGAGTCACGCAAAAAGGATCGGAACTAGCGGGACAGAGATTGGTTAGTCCAGGTAGTTTATGAAAGAGCAAGTGCTCCGTCTTCGCGGGAAGCAGTCAGCCCTATCTCACCCATGTCCCTCAAGCATTTGCCTTGACTTCTTTGAACTTTCTATATGGCTTGCAGAACATTTCCCGTACACAAAGAGGCGGCATTTGCCAAGTATGTTTGCAAAGTAGATTGCATGTGGGGTAGTCGCTGCCTCTTGGATTTGTGCTCTTGCTAGATTTTCTGGGGTAGTCCTAAAATCGAGGATGGTGTGAAAAGTGGCACAGGCACGATACAGTTCTCACCACTGAGAGGGTAAGTTGCATTCCGCGGGGATTAGAAGATAGCAATGTGCCAAAATACTTCTACAGACGCGTTGGATGATGTTTTTCGTAAGCTACGGTGTGGACGTAGAGTATCGGGTCGTGGGTGGCGAATCATCCATAAGACACTTCTTCCCGGTGATGATTCGCTCGGTCAAACCTAGCCATCATCCTACAGTAAACATCATGAGACGACGTTTCGGAGAGGTCTTTACTATTCTCTACCAGCTTGGCAGTGGGCTTTGTGAGTGACTTTGGGACCTGAAATTCTCGAGACCCTAAGTCGCGAAAAAGCGTTGCGTGTATTATCAGGTCAAAACAATATTGCTTTTTACCGGCTTTGCAATATGATGAGTTGTCCACATCACACTTGAGAAGGGAAGGGAGATAATGCTTCCCGAAAAGCTCCTCTCTACTATGGCCCGTGGTCCGATAGGCTAGAATCTTCAGGACACAAGGTGTGCGCCAGTACCTAGGTAGCTTTGTGTCTTGGAGAGTTGATGATAACTATTATGTGGAGCTTATGAAAGGTATGAACGCCTTAAGAATTAAGTTGATCGCCATTTGATTTGAATGCAGCAACCCTTATAACGACGTGCGGTGAAGTGCAGGATGGGGAATGGGCAGAGATGCCAGCGAGATCCTACCTTACATGCCGAGCTGTGATACGGCGAAGGGAAGGTGAGGTTCTGTGGTTCTGTGGTTCTGTGATGGGGGGCAGGGATTATTCCGCTAGTCCAGAATCGGTCAGGGCGACCCAGAGCATGGGCTCAGCCTGGACCCGAATCTTATCCGCCCCAAATTAACTCCACGTGAGACCTTGACCTGCCCTGCCGACGCCACGGGACGGCTTTGCTCCCGCCCAGCGTTATTTTGACTTCGCAGCTTCGATGTCACCACGACCAGACAACAACACAGCACCACACAGCACAACTTTACAGCAAACGCGATAAGATCATCTGCTCCCCCAGCTTTTCCTTCTTGCTTGTCATCAATCCCGCTTCGCTAGACTGCCTCTCATTTGATTGCTCACAGCGATTCTGGCACCCTGCATTGTTTGTCCTTATGGATCTGGACGCGTGCGGCAAGCTGCAGACGCCTCCTCGCTTAGTACCTGCAAAATGAATGTCAACAAGACCGGCCCTAGGAATGCCACCACCTATCACAGCACAACTATAAATGCTCAAACCAGCATTTCCCGCGTCGGAGTAAAGAGAACTATCGATGAGTTTCAAGAAAGACAAAGCGATAACAAGACTGTGCTTGGCGATATTACAAACAGATCGGAATTTCGTCGGCCCGCCCTTCCTACAAACTGCCCCAAGGTCTTGAAGGCGGGAGAGATTAGCGATGTGGTTCACCCGGAAGGACCGTCCGAATACTCACAGCGAAGATCTCTTGCTCTTACTCCATCAGTGACCTCAAATCCTTTGCTGAATTTATCCCATTCTGCCTACGGATTACCGAAGCAGCTAACACAAAACCTTGCTTCACTTGGCATAAAGTCAATATACCCATGGCAGTCCGAGTGTCTTTTGAGAAGTGGCGCTCTGGATGGAGAAACTAACCTTGTCTATACTGCGCCGACTGGAGGTGGAAAGTCTTTGGTCGCTGATGTCTTGATGTTGAAAAAAATCGTCGAGAATCCTGGGAAGAAGGCCTTGCTGGTTCTCCCGTATGTCGCACTTGTTCAGGAGAAGTTGCGATGGCTGAGAAAAGTCGTAGAGGGTTTGTCTAGAATAACAGAACATGACGATGTCGATCAACGGCCAAATCCGTTTCGAGCGCGTGGCGACGAAAATTCCGTGAAGGTTATCGGGTTCTTTGGTGGAAGTAAGACGAAAGCTGTCTGGCATGATTTTGATATTGCTGTCTGCACAATTGAAAAGGTACAAACCAACATGGTCTAGAATGCCACTGGCTGATACTCCTCAGGCAAACTCGCTGGTAAACACTGCCATTGATGACCACAATGTTGGTGACCTGGGCGTGGTTGTGATGGATGAGTTGCATATGCTCGATGACGAGGGACGCGGCTACATCTTAGAATTGATGGCAACAAAACTCCTATGTCTTGACAAAAGCATACAGCTTATTGGAATGAGCGCTACTCTAAATGTAAGTACAAAGCATTGTTTCCCTCGGAATCCCTTCTGATCAAGCAGAATGCGGAGTTGCTCGCCAGTTGGCTGGACAATGCGAAGTTCTATGTTTCGAGATATCGCCCTGTTCCTGTCGAGGAACATCTCGTGTTCGATAATGCTGTCTACCAGGCTTCAAGTTCAAGTAGATTTTACAAAACAGCTACCCAACTCAACGCTCAGACACAGACACAGGCGCAGACACAGACACAGATATTGACACAGTCGAAACCGGAAGCTTGCAGGATAATACAACAATCAGAAAGCAAGGAACTGAACAATCCTTTGATCAATTCGGTCATCTCTCTGGCAAATGAAACTGCTAGGTCGGGCTACGGTGCATTGGTATTTTGCAGTAGTCGAACGGGCTGTGAAAGAGATGCCGAGCTGATTAGCATGGCCCTACCACAGCCTTACGAAGTCGAAGCATTCATCATGGAAAGTCGAACGGAACTGCTCAACGATCTGAGGAGCACAACCACCGGTTTGGACCAAGTTCTGGAGAAGACAGTTCCAGTTGGTGTTGCATTTCATCGTGGGTACTTCTCAGCTTTGAAAACGCAATGTCACTTACGGTGCTAGATGCTGGCTTGACAACCGAAGAGCGCGATCTCATCGCAACGGCGTATGATCAAGGAGTCATTAAGGTCATCGTTGCAACATGCAGTTTGGCTGCAGGAATAAATCTCCCAGCACGGAGAGTCATTCTTCATGGTGCGCGGATGGGGGCTGATTTGGTCGGACCCTCTATGCTGTGAGTACCTTCGGTCCTCCCGGACTTGCACTGCTAATACTACTGAAGCCGACAAATGCGCGGTAGAGCCGGGCGGAAAGGTAAAGACGAGATCGGTGAGACGTATCTTTGCTGTCAAAAAAGCGATTTAGAAGCTGTAGCTGAGCTCATGGAAGCTGAGCTACCGAGTGTTGAGAGTTGTCTTGTGCCCGACAAAAGAGGCATTAAAAGGTAGACTTGTGCTATGTCCTGATTACTTCCGCTGACATTACTGACTATTCTATCAGAGCATTACTGGAAGTCATTGCCACCAAAATGGCCACGAACGACGAATGTATCGATGACTACATGAAGAAAACGCTTTTGTATCACTCCATGGACCACGAAGAACTGGCTAAAATGGTTAAGTCAACCATGCAGGATCTAGAAGAAACGCAACTCCTCCACCGCACTAATGACACGGACTTCCAAGCTACATTGCTTGGTGAAGCCATTGTAGCATCTTCTCTAACTCCCGAAGATGGAATATTCATCTACCGAGAGCTGCGCAAAGCTCTACAAGCATTTGTCATGGATGGTGAAATGCATGTCCTCTACTCCTTTACCCCTGTTCAAGCCGGCCAGACAAATATCAACTGGCAAATTTTCCGCAAGGAAATGGATGGCTTCGATGAGAGCAACCTGAGAGCTATGGAGTTCGTTGGGCTGAAGCCTTCCATAGTCAACAAGATGCAAGTTCTGAGTCCTCAAACTTCTCCCGAACATCCGAATAACTCAATAGCAGGGCTCATGGTGGTATCATGAGAGAGAACACTCCACAGGAGATCGAGACAGCTCGCATTTATAGACGTTTCTACTCTGCTCTACAGCTACGCGATCTCTGCAACGAAGTCCCAATCCACGCCGTTGCTCGCAAATATGATATCCCACGAGGCATAGTCCAGAACCTAGCACAGACATGTCATGGTTTCGCTGCTGGAATGATCAGGTTCTCTGAGCGAATGAACTGGGGTGCTCTGGCCGCTGTACTGGATCATTTCTCTGATCGATTGAGAGCTGGTATGTTGTATGCACCGCATGCACTTCGCCATCGGTGGGTCTATATGATCGCCGCTAAAATCTTCCAGGAGCTAAAGCAGATCTTCTCGCCCTTGCAGAAATCTCCTACGTAAAAAGCCGGACTGCTCGAGTCTTCTGGGAGAATGGCTTCAAGACAGTCGCAGCTATCGCTGCCGCAGATGTGAAGGACATTTGGCCTATATTGCTACTGGTACGTCTGTCTCCAGAACAGCAAGAATGAGCACTAAATGAAGACGGTACAGGCCCAACCAAAGAAAGTAAAGGCGAAGGGCCATGAGGAAATGAAGTATCGTGAGAAACTCATTTCAAAGGCGAACATGATATCAGCATCTGCGACGAGGCTATGGGGTGAGCTTCTTCCATCTATGATGTATAATGTCGCATACATTTGACTGACATATACACAGAAAAGCAAATGCGAGAAGAGCTCGAGGAAGAAATGGAATATTAGAGTGCAGAAGACACGACACACCTTCCTATTGCTCTGGACCCTCGAAGTATCACCTATAAATAGCACCCACCAGATACTTACCGATAATCCGAAAACCCAACATCGTTATCATCATAAGAGGTGACGGAAATCATGCCCGAGAAGCTTGATACACTCCGTTTTCATACCTACATGCATGGGTCTCACTACTTGAACAAATTTGTGGAGGTGGGAAATAGCCCAAAAGCATTCAATCAATCTCCAACGGCCTACCCTCCTTAGTCAGAACACCTCTCCAACAACCCTTCCATCCTCCAGAAAGTCCACAACAACCTCCAACCTCTCCTCACCAGCCCGCACTCCATCACTGTCACCAATCACACCATCCAACCCCAGAAATCTCACCCTTTTCACGGGCCCCCCCCTCCCATCACTATCGCCTTTCCCATCACCCACTGTATCACCATACCTTCCCGCCCAACTCTTCCCACCCCTCAAAATCCCCACCACAACCACACTCCTCCTCTTCATTCTCTCCCTCTCCATCCACTCCCTCCTCTCTTCCTGCCGACTCTTCTCCAAATACCACTTCAGCATATCCCTTCTAGATCGCCATAGTCCACTTAATACTAACAGGAAGATGAAGATGAAGACCAAGCCGCCGATATGGGATTCATACTTCTGGAGCCATGCTTCAATTTCAGGATTCTGCAGAGGCAAGGTATTGATGATGTGGTCGGCAACTTCGTTGAGGCCGTGTCGGGAGACTGTAGACATGTTGACGAGAAGTCCTCCAGGTGCTATGAAACGCAGAGCGGACTGAGGGTGTGGCATTCTGGAAGAATCTCGATCTGGTTGTTTCTTTGCGTGCGAGAAATTATCCGGAAGGATCTCAGGAATGTTTGGACGAGACGTAGCAATACGGGTATCTTGGATCGCTGTTGAAGAGAACGATGGTCGAATAAGTGGAAGACGAGAGAGATCTTAAAGCTGCTCTGTGAACATTGATCTTGACTTCGCAGATCCTACCCTCTTGGTGTAGACAATACGATATCGACCTGACCGCCGCGGAGACTGTGGATTTGGGCGTCAGATCATGGCGGGCTCAATTTGAGCGCTGACACGCGCTGGCCCTACATCAACACAAGTGGGATAATCCGCTCAAGGTGACGTCTGCTTCTCCATTGCAACCTGGAAAATGCAAGTTTGGTACAGCAATAGAATTGTGGAGCTAACTAGTAAGGTGAGAGCGAAGGCGGGCCGTCTCGCTAACGTGGTTCCTTCCCCTTTTGATTCTACCTCGCTAAAGGGGTCCTCGAAGGGGGAACTAGTTCCATCTGCTTCAATGCGCCAGTGATCAACGGAATGAGATTATATTACACATGGCATTAGCTGATGACGTGACAGATTCATCTTCCTCCTCAAGACCACAAAGCACGTGTCTCGCTTAGGACATAAACACGATTTCCCTCCTAAGCATCTCACCACTAGTCCGAAAATGTCCGTCCTCGTAACGCTCTGTTCATTCAACCATTCTACACAAAGAACTATTGGGTTGTCTGGTCTGTCTTCTCTTTGGCTGAAGCGAAGACGAAATGTACTCGTGGCTGTAGACAAAGAGCAAAACCCTCACAAGGCATAACGAGAAGCAACAAAGGCTCACCTCCGCCACTCACGGATACATAAGCTGCCACATGGTCAACTCATTATGCTTCGCTAGCATTCCATAAACACTTTCGTATGTAATTACTCTGGTACCAAATCTTCATCTCAAAAACAGTATCAGAACAAGGACATCTATTCTAACATGTCTTGCGGCCAAGAAACACTCGGCTCCCCAACCCGACCACATATTGACAACGAGCAAGAAGACGCCAGTTCGCACTCTTCGCACGAGATAGTAGATTCACAGCCCACCAGCCCCTCTCACTCAACCACCGCATCAGAAGATCTAAAGACCCTCACCCTCACAGAGCAAGACCCAACCACGGCCAAGAGCGAGGAAGAGACAAACACAAAGTCTGGCCCAGTCACCGACACCGAAAAAGACCTCTTCAAGGACGCCGAGCCCGTAAAAGTCAACGCTGACGAAATCCAAGAATTCAGCCGTCTCGCCCAAGAACTCTCCCTCTTCGCATCCTGTATCGTTGTGTCTGCACCTCCTCCAACCTCTGCTACACCAGACAGTCCTACTGCCTCTACCTCAACATCCCGCCCCTCAAGACTGCTAGATCCCTATGCTGATGCCGACAAGACACCCACTCAAGCATCCAGCTCCGCCTCTCAAACCTCAGCAGAAGCCGACGCAGAAGCAGCTGCCCTCCAAGCGGCACAAGCCGAAATGTTAATCGCACAGCGTAAAGCTGAGCTGCAGGCTGACTTGATGGAGTTGATTCAAGATGAGACGGATGGGCGGAACCGAGATTTGATTATGGGGATTGAGGGGCTGATGAGGGATTGGAAGGGGTTGCATGAGCGGTTGGAGAGGTGGAGGGGGGAGAAGCAGGGGGAGAAGGTTAGGGAGATGTACAAGAGGGATATGAAGAAGTAGGGGTTCTGCGCATTGGCAGTACGAATGTAGCGTGTAGCTAAATTATAAATTGGGCTGATGGCTAGCAACTTGGCTAGACTTTGTAAATGGATGAATATGATCAACCGTGAATTCTGTGATCATAACCAAAAACGTAAAATGAAAGTTGAGACTGTGGTATGAAGTGAGGCAAACGTGAAGATAGTAGAGTAAACAGAAGAATTCTCAAAGACTAAAAGTGGGTATAAGTACGAAGCAAGAGAACCCCCATGGCCTGGCCACTGCCACCGACAACCTCCGCCAAACTATGTACATACAGAACACCAACTGTATCAAGTGCCCAGCAAGCAAAGTAGTGAAACCCCAGCAAGCTCAAGCACTCCTTTACCATAAACATTAAAGTCATAAACCATAACACGGAATCATGCTCTTCAATCTCTCCACCTCACACAGGCTGTCATACTCTCAGCTCAACACTAATCTCCTCTCTTACTTTCGCACACCACTTCCAAATAGCCTCCTCGAAGCCCTTCAATGCCGTCCTGTCGGTCCCGCTCACGACACCCATTACGTCTACTTTCAGTACGACTTCCCATCTCAGCTCCGCAGCCTTGATCCAGTATCGCAGGTTCTCCGCGCAGCGATACGGCTTGGCGAAGTCCGTGTGCCACTTATCAATAGCACCAAAGGGGCGCTTACTTTTCCTCACAACTGCATTATGCAACTTGACCAATCTCATGCCCGTCCTCATCTCGTCCAGATACTTCGTTGGCAGAGCCTCGTCCGAGACTTCGTCAACGGACTGGAATTCCGGGAGGGTTTCCGAATCAGGATCCATGGATTTGATGAAGGCGTATTCCCGCTCGACATCTCTGCCCTCCCAGGAATCATCAAGCCAGGTCCAGCTCGCCCGTTGTTTCCTCTCTGCCTCCTCCATGGCTTCTTCCTGGCTCAACAGGTCGTAGACGCTCGCTACCCACTTCTCCATCGTCAGGCGCTCCTCGGTCCGCATTCCGGCGGCGAAGTTCCTCGTCGCCATGCGCTTCAGCACTTCCATGACGGAAAGCAGCTCGGCTCGGATCTTGCGCTCGGACTTGATTGCTGCAAGTCGCTGGGGCTGGTTGTGTGCTGTGTAGTACATTTTCGCCGCTCGAATGGCCAGTGTCATTATGTCTAGGATGTGCATGCCCTGCAACTCGTGCCATCCTCGATTATCATCTGCTGCAGGACTTGGTGGTTCACTGCCTGGTTTCTGGGGAGATGGTGGAGCGGATGTGGGATTCTGTTTCGCGTCTTCGAGCAACTTCACCGCATCATCCAAGCACTTCTGTAGATCGTCTTTGAGCTCTTCGAGAGTTGGCGGGTGTGGGATCTTCTTCTCGCGGTGGTTGTATGTGCTGACCGTTGGAGGGAGCATATGTGGATGATCTGGATCTTCCTCCTCCTCTCCACTGAAATAATCGTATTCCTCCTGCGTAGGACTCTCCACCAACATGCCTCCTAGTCCTTGTGCATGAAGCTCGGGACTGCTCCCCATTGACGCATACGACGAATCCACATCTGATCCCAAGACCTTAGGGGTGAGGAACGAAGTGTCTAGAACAGACAAATCCAGCGTACCACGATTGTCCTTCTTCTTTGCCAGTCTGCCTCCCTTTCCATCCAATAGCCCTGTTCGTGCAAAGTAATATTGTAGATGTGCAATGCTGCCCAGACTCAAGACGCTCTCTCTCGATTGTGCCGAGGCAGCAAAGTTCGTTCCCTGTGGTCTCACATAGCCACGTCTCTTCGGTTTCTCCAACCCTCCTGTTGACTGCCGATTCGAGTAGCTCGCAGAGGAGGACCTTGATACAGAAGTTCCGGAACTATTGCTGCCTAGAGACTCCCTTCCCATCGCACTCGATCCGCCAGAGTACAGGGAACCCGTCGAGCCCATGGAGACGCTTCGTGAGAGCTCAGGACAAGCTCCAATAGCTGGGGTGGGGGATGTAGAGGGCGAAGGAGATTCTCTGCGAAAGGAAGGTTTCGCTCGAAGAGGTTGTGTAGTCGCCATGGTTTGTGTACAGTCCGTGTTTCCAAATGATTGATTGTTTATGTTGCGTTTGATCTGCTGCTGGTGAACTGTATCACAAGGCTTCGAAGGTATTACTAGCAGGTACTTCTAGTTGGGTACGCGTAGAAAGATGTGAACTGGTCCTGGACACCGCCCTGCAGTGGCCTCGCAGTGTTGATAAACGATTTTCAAGAGAAAGGCTGGTTGCTGTGGAAGTTCGTGATACACGTCTCCGAGTACGTGTGGGCGTTCGACTCGAAATTATGGCTGGAGGTCGGGGTGTTCCAAATAGGAGGGGGCGACAGGGATGAGGTCCAGTATCGCGTCCGCTTTGAAACGGATTGAGTGCAGGCGATAACCCACCGTGTTATTGATTTTTATCGACAGGCATAAACTTCTAGAACACTTCGAAGCTTCCGACGTATCAAGCGACTGAGGTTGTTAAAGGAAGTTGAAAACAAGCTTATTAAATCCCTGATACCTTGTGCTGCTCAAATCTCAAGAGATGCAACTGGAATATTCGAGCTTTCTGTTCTGTTCTGTTCTGTTTTGTTCATTAATCTCGTGCTCCGGGCAACCGAACGCGTTCCTGAGAAATGAACACGTCCGCCGAATTATTAACTTGCGCCGGCTAGACGGCGAAGTCGTGGCACTTTCGCGAGAGTCTGTTTGATGATCCAAATTTGACATCGATAGTGCAAGGAATGGTCAATTTGGCCAGCCAACGAGAACATGTTTCGTCAAAAGAGACTTATACTTCGATTTTTCTCTTGCACGAACGATTGATCTGTGCAACCGACCCTACGTTTCTGTTTCGGTGTATGTATTTTTATTCCTCGTTGGATAGCAGACCATGTTTGATTGCAACGGCTCCCCAGAAAAGCCACAAAAAAGCCTCCGAATACCCCTGGAAAAGGGGCTTGGCCACGTGACATCAAAATCACTTCCTCGAGGTCGTTCCACCGCATGGGCGCGTCCGCTGCCGAGGCATAGGCGAGCAAAGATTGCTCCTGTGTATGGAGAGATGTGCTACCGCTACGAGATCCATTGTACGCTGCTTCCTTTCGCTCGGATGTCGCCGAGTTGAAGGTTGCCGAGGAGTACTGGGCATTGAAGCTACAAATGTATATAAACTGGCGATTGTGGTCAGCTGTTCCTCTTAACATACACCATAGCAACTGATAGGCAATTCCGGCTTTGTCTTCGCCTTGACGCAAAATGCTCGATTAGGTGTGTCTTCAGGAACCGGAAGTGTTTACGGGTTCCTTCACGTGTTCACTTGGAAGTAAAAGGGGTCTGTTGACTCGCCAATTTCCCCACAAGTCAGCGATTCTATGTCAATTTACCTTCGCTCGGAAGATGAGCTCTCTGCTCACTTACTAGATCGTTCGGGATCTTCCTTGAGCAGTTAACCTCACCGACATATTACGTAAATAGGAAGTGCTAATTGTACTCATTGACAAATTCAGCTTCTATTTACGAGAACTTACAAACAAATATGCCATAGCGGATACTGCGAACCACACCAAAAAATATGTGTTGATTCAGATGTATAGGGGTGGGAACCATTTTCTCACTCGCTGCCAAGATATGGTGAGAATGACCCAACAGTCGTGATATTGACCGACAACATTGACATTCTTGATTTAATTTGGGACATCGTTGAGCTTCTTCCTATAATTGTCGGGTCTCTTCTAGTGAGTGACGCAGCACGCTATCTTGCAACTATGTGGCTTCGATTAATCAGAGATAGGGAGAGGTCATTTAAAGTCCTATTCGTACGTTCTATTTCCCTCATCACCAGTGGCTCGATAGCTGGCTGCTGTATTCGTCATGCTACATGTCATGTCAGTTCCCAAGACTTGAACTTATCACTGCATGGGACGGTGACCGGCCATTCAAAATCTTCCTCCCACTTCCCCAACCCCATTTGCACAAATACCTGTCGCTGCAACATCAATTTATCTCCTCTCACCCACAGCTTCTGCCTCGCTATCCCGCACTTGAACCAGTTCTGTAGCCACCCAACAACCAGATCTACAAAGAGACCTGGAAAGATCATGAGACCACCAAGGACGAAGACAACTATTAGTCCGAGGATGGAAAAGCTCGTTGTGGACTGAGTATCATTGACGATCTGATTCTTGCACATAGCCTTCTCGGTCTGGGATTCCGGGGGTATTATCTGCAATCCTCGTCTAATATTGGTTGGGCCTGTCGCGTACTCCTGCAGGGCATACTGAAAATGAGCAAGACCAGTACTGAACCAGGATTTGGCCTCGAGTGTCCATTGATTCGAAGGAATAGGGTATTGTCTCAAGTCCGTGACAAAGTCGTTTGCCAGGAGAGCAGTACTTCCTTGACTGTGCACGTTCATGTGGATGCTCGTGAAAAGAGAAGCAAATGAAAGTCGGGCCACAACATCTTTCTGCTGTTCGTTAAGTCCCACGTCCAGATTAGAAGAGGCAGTGTTTAGCTGTATTTGAGCAACCAAGGGAGTACAGGTGTTCGTTCTTGGGTTGCAGATCTGATACCTCTCTGTGCAGGCGATCGGGACAACAAATTCATCCGATTTGTAAAAGAGCAGGCTCCCGCTCGCGTTGAACACCCCATCATTGGCTGCAAAAACAGGATCATCGTTCGGCTCTTCGTACGTGATACTGTTTGAAGCGATGAATACCATCGACAAATCTGCATCAATCTGAGCGAGGTCGAGGATTGGTCGCCAGCCGCCGGGACTGGCCGTATTGGGTCCGGCAAAGACTGAGCTCAAAGAGTAGCCAGTCTGAGTGTAAATGACGTCTTTATTATATAGGTAAGTATAGTTTTGACGGCCGATTGATCCATAGTGGTACTGGTATATTGTCGTCGTAGGCGCATATCCCAGTCTCCTTGCACTGGCGCCCGTGAAATTTCGATCGTACTGGGAGGTTTCGATGGGAGCACACACTGTCGACTTTCGATATTGAACGCCATATTTCGATGGAAGGTTGATTCCGAGATCTTCTCTAGAATTGAGCAGACCAGTAGTCATCTCGAAGGCTCCATTGTTTCCATTCGAGCAAGTACCAGATGCAAATGGACAGGCTGCGCCATCAGATGTAGTAAAATTGAGCATTGACTTTGGGAACGTTTGGCACTGTAATGGCGATGGATTATCGCCATAGCATGCCTTAGCATAGGTGCTCGTGATGATTGTTGTATTCGCAATCTTCTGTTCGAACGCAGCTAAGGAATCTATGTCAAGTGTTGGTTCGAAGAAACCGCAACCTTCCCCGATGCTGTCATTTTTAGAATTAGTATCACCCTGCTATAGAGGAGTTGTAAAGAACAGAGATCACACATACGATCCTTCGACGAGCAATCTCGTACTCCCCGCTGCCTCAGAGATGCGACTTGAGAAGACAGCCGCAGCTGCTATTGCCAACATGTATCCTAGGCTAAAAAGCACCCATGGAATCGTTCTCACCCAAAGCCTCTGTGCTCGACCTCTCCAGTACCATGCTTGCAGTGCAACAGCCCAAGCAACACCGGCTGGCGAAGATGTATTCCTGAGAATGTTTTGTTGCTGGTGATGCAATCCATCTTGAGGGCCAGCAGAAGATCTCGCTTGGTGAAGTATGAAGCTGATGATGCGCCACAGCTGTGCCCCCACGACCGTGATGAAAGTTGCAATGAAAGTCGTGAGATATCCACCTTCACGCGATGGTAAAGTGAGTACGGCACCGCGAATTGCGCCTTGTGACCAATTGATCCAAGTCCCTGTATAAATTGAAGACATTGTAGCTGTGAGAGTCGCGATGCTTTTCTGCGTAGAACATGACTACCAAGAGATGATGTAGATGAGAAAGGAAGAAATATAGCAGAAATATATGGGCTAGATGACCAGGAGGCTCAGAATTTTGATGTACGCCCGGAAGTCAACTATGTAGCCTGGCTATAGATCAGGTCCAGAACTCTTTGACTTTATGCCTAGCACTTGGTTTTGATAGTACGTACTGGATTCGGCAATCACACTTGGCAGCTGAATGATAGCTGCAGACAGTATGGAATTCACTGGGATAGATCGCGTTGCTTGAGAGCGCCTCATTTTCAGCTGAACCTATGATTTGCTGTTTTCACCAGAACTTCTTTGATGAAGGCTCTAGCTCGCCAAAGATGTGATCTATCTAATCGAATAATTGAAGTCCTCTAACCGCATAGAGGAGAACACCGCAGTGATCAACTTTTCTTGGCCATCAAAAGAAAACAAAATATCAAAATTGGCAGAAATGGTCAAGACAAACTCATATACAGGGCAGTAAGGGGAAATTTGTGCTTCTCCGCGACTAGCATGTGAAGCGATCAATTGTATTCAGCTGTCCATGCATCTGCCTCTGCCTCTACCTTCACAACACACAAACAGCAAACCCCTTACCTCCCCATCCATCCACCATCGACGACCAAAACATGCCCACTCACATAGCTACTGGCCGAACTCGCCAAATAAACCACACTTCCCTTGAAGTCCTCAGGTACGCCCCATCTCCCAGCAGGAATCCTCTCACTAATACTCTTCAATCTATTCGCATCCGCCAAAAGCGCAGTGTTCATCTCCGTAGCGATATATCCCGGCGCAATAGCATTAACGGTAACTCCTTTCGAAGACCATTCATTAGCGAGGGACTTGGTAAGTTGTGCTACAGCGCCTTTGGATGCCGCATAGGCGGGGACGGTGAGTCCGCCTTGGAAGGTCAGGAGGGATGCGAAGTTGATGATGCTGCCCCGACGGCCGGAGGAAGAAGGCTCGAGGGAGAGCATGTGCGCGCCAATGTCGCGGCAGAGAGTGAAGACTGTAGTGAGGTTGACTTGGATGACCTGTTTCTGTTAGACTTTTGTCCTTGTCGTCCCCTTCTGGATGAAACCAACCTCATTCCAATCGTCGTCTGGAAACTCCGCACAGGGATGTCTTCTCTGGATTCCAGCACAATTCACCAGAATTCGGATCTTATGCCCATCTTTCAAGATCGCAGGCGTCAGAGCTTTGACCTCAGCTTGTGACGAGAGATCCGCAGTATAGATAGTAGCTTTCCTTCCTAGGGCTTCAATTGCTTGCTGCGTAGCAGTATTTGATCGATCGCGCTATTGCCAATTGTTAGCATTCGAAATTTGAGATTGGAAATTGCTGAGAGTGAAGAGTGGGAGAAACTACACCTGTATCAAGATAACATCTGCACCGCATTCAGCCAAAGCAACAGCCGCAGCTTGACCGATCCCTCTCGTTCCACCAGTGACGAGAGCAGTCTGCCCCTCCAGAGAGAACATCGCCATAGTTTGTGAAGCTGCCATTTTGCCTTGACTTTCTTACTTTCTTCAGGTAAATCCGATTGAGTGTTGTAAAGAAAAAGAATATCTAGAGAAGCAACAGAAATCCGGAAGAAACAACGTCAGAGTTGTTATCGGGAACCGGCAAATGAAATTGTTGATTTCTATGCAGCCCAGACCTCCTTCAACCCCTCCTCCCTCCTCCGCTGCAATTCCCTCCGAAACGCGGGCCCATGACATGGCTAGCGGCTGTTCCCAGTGGGGAAATTTACCACTTTCAGCGGGCGTTCCAGCCACAAAGCCACTGTTCACCACCCCGCGTGAGGGGTCCACTGCGGGGCACAACACATCATCCCTGGCATCTTCCACTGAACTTGCATGCCGTCAGAGCCCGAGCTCGCGATTTCGCTGCCACATGAACAAGTCTAAGTGGGATGAAATGAAATCGAATGCCATAGTTGAATAGCCGGTCAAGTTAATTGGTAGAGGGCTTAAGATCGTTAACCTTACCACCTACAGAACTTTCTTACACTTCCCACTATACATGAGACTTTGATCCTTTTCTTCTGTTGTCGCAATTGACGTACCTGGATATCACCGTCGACAAATCTTCTCTTGTTCAAATTCCAATTTAGATTCCACGAACCACACGCAAGACTTGCACAATGTCAGACACAAAGACTGAGCAAGTCGTAGCTTCAGTGCTCCACGGTGTGAAAGACTTGAAAATAGTAAGTCCCACGTCACTGACACACCGCAAGCTTTCTCGTTGAAGATATACTGACCCAAATCCCAGGAACATCGCGACCTCCCCCTCCCCTCCTCATCCGAAGTCCAAGTCGCCGTCCAATCCACCGGCCTCTGCGGCTCCGACCTCCACTACTTCAACCACTACCGCAACGGCGACATCATCGTCCAAGAGCCCTTGACACTCGGCCACGAATCCTCCGGCGTCGTAACAGCAGTCGGCAGCTCCGTCACAACTCTCCAAGTCGGCGACAGAGTCGCCCTCGAAGTCGGATTACCATGTCTCGAGTGCGAGCTGTGTGCGTCTGGACGCTACAACATCTGCAAGACTTTGCGATTCAGGAGTTCGGCGAAATCGTTTCCGCATTTCCAGGGGACGTTGCAGGCGAAGATTAATCACCCTGCTGTGTATTGCCATAAGTATGTTCTTGATCTAATGGCCCTACAAACTGAACAAACCTACTCGAATCTCTGTATGAGAGGAAGATGAGGAATGGAGAACTTGGGAATATGTGAATATGTGAAAGCTAACGAAACCCCCAGACTCCCCTCCAACGTCTCCCTCTCCACCGGCGCAATCCTCGAACCCCTCTCCGTAGCAATCCACGGCCTCCGCCGCGCTTCTCTCCCCAAATCCAGCACCGTCCTAATTTTCGGCGCAGGAGCAGTCGGTCTCCTCTGTGCAGCAATGTGCAAAGTCTACGGCGCATCTACCGTAATCATCGCCGACATCCAAGCCGAGCGCGTAGAGTTCGCAGTACAGAACAAGTTTGCGGACGAGAAGGTCGTGGTTCCTATGAAGAGGCCGCAAGCCATCGAGGAGAAGTTGGCATTTGCGAAAGAGGTCGCGGAGTTGGTTAAGGGGAGGATTGGTGGGAAGGAGGTAGATGCAGTGTTTGAGTGTACGGGTGTAGAGAGCTGTTTGCAAGCTGCTATTTATGTACTTCACCCTTTCTTCCATTCCCCTCGTTTCCCATTCTAACCAATTTCTCGCTTCTACCCCGAGAGAAACTTCGCTAACCACCATCAACAAACAGTCCACCCGTCCCGGCGGCAGAATAATGCTAATTGGAATGGGCTCACCCATCCAAACACTCCCCATCTCCGCCGCCGCCCTCCGCGAGATCGACCTCGTAGGCGTCTTCCGCTACGCCAACACGTATGACGAAGCCATCAAGCTCGTCTCAAGCAAGAATCCGCTCCTTCCCGACCTCTCGAAACTCGTCACGCAGACGTTCAAAGGCTTTGACGGTATTCCGAACGCGTTTGCTATGGCGGGACGTGTGAAGGACGATGAGGGGAATCTGGTGCTGAAAGTTGTGGTTGATACGACGAGTCCTTGAATTTTCCTATGGGAGGGAGATGGAATATGAGTGACATCAGATATAAAATCTGAAATGCTAGACTAGACTCGGTGCCAGAATTTCACTCGCTACAATGTAGTCAAAACATGTTAACCGAGTTGACCCCATTCTTTCTCTTGCTTAGAGGAGACCTTACCTGGCTGTTTGCTTATTGACGAAGCATGGTAGCATAATGAATGTACCTTTAAATTGGTTGATCACCTTGCCCTCGATATGAGGCTCGCTCATATCGAAAGGAATCACTAAAGTAGCGAGCTTGATCTGACAAGCTTCATAAGTTCCTACGCTCGTTCACGTTCTATCGCGCGCCCCACAGCCACGGGCAGCAATATACAAGAATTTCAATCTCATCGCTTCCTGGGGAACAATATTCTCCTCAAGTATGCGTAACCCTCACCCTAGACTGCAAGCCATCTCTTCTTGCACTCACATGAGGTATACCAGCTTAAAATAAATGGCTCAGCTTTTGTTCGTGACGGTGACGGTAGATGTTAAAGAGCTACCCCCAGCACTCCCAGCACTCCCAGCACTCCCAGCACCTCTCCTGCGTTCAGACCAGCCTCCCCTTTCCCGTATTTGATTCATACTTTATCTTTCTTCAAGAAGTCACATCTACCATCCATTCTACTCGAAATCCCATCCATTCCAAAGCCCAAGTGTATTTGAATGTAAATTGTTTATTTTCATCTCAGCTCATCTCATATCTACTTAAGCCCCAGGCTTTTTATCATCCACTACCTCCCTTTGAATCTCCAGACACTTTTGTTTGTTCTGGTATTACTATGTACAAATGCACCAACCCGTTTCCCCTTCCTCTCGCTTTCCAATGGATATCTCTCTGCAGATCAAAACGAGTGTATCGAAATCATACGATCCACCAAACCACCAACGCCAAACCATGCCATGCAATACAACGCACGCAGAAATGCCTCTGAATCAAACCCTAGAACCCGTCATAGAAAGAACACATACACACAAGCAGGCGAACCCATGTTTTTTGGATGATCATCACAATCACCAATCAACACCCCTCCACTCAAAATCACCATCGATATTGACCCACTTGCCCTGCTCAATAGCAGCCTCCCACCCCATCATAACAGCCAGTAATTTGCAGCCCATACTACTGACTGTACAGACAAGGCGATCACTTGCTTTGCCCAGAACTGCAAGGTCCATCAGGTATGCTCGTCCGACCAGCTGTCGTAATCGCAACGCTTCGTTCGTGGGCGGCAGATTCGTATCGGGCGTTTCAACAGCTGTAGCTGGGACACTAGTTGGTTTTCCCAGACTCCAGAACATGCCGGCGAAGAAGCCCCCTTCCCAGCCTACATTCTCGTCGACGAACTTGCGGATCGCACCGCCGGTTGGCTTGGCGGAGTTGATACTCTTCTTGGATGCGAGGCGGATGAGTTCTTGGGCTCTTAATGCGTGGGAGAATTCTTCTGAGTCGTAGACGTCTGGGTCGTCGGATGCAACAACGAAGACACTATGCATCTCAGCCATCAGGTTCTCGTCTCCATCCGGGCCTGAGCTGTTGAAAGTGTCGTAGAGGATTGTTCGTGCCTTGTCACCATACCGATCGAGTGGTACATATGCGTCCTTGTACTGGAACTCGTAGGGATGTCTGTCACCATGTCGAACGTGAACGCCAATGATAATTCCGTTTTCGGTCTCTGGTGGGGGTCGAAGAGTCTTCTCTAACAGCAGCGAAATACGATCCTCGACATACTTCTGATCCCCGTCATTGAGCTTGAAAAGAGCTTCGTAGCCAGCACGGGCCAGCGCATAAATTGGCTTCTGGCGATAGACTTCCATCTTACGGGGGTCTTCGAATTGCTCATTGAAAGAGCCTCCGAATGACCATGCAGCTGTTGCTGCAGATACCACCAGATGACGGGCATGATGTGGACAAGGAAGCATCTCATGTCTTGGCGGTGGTCTGCACCCAGGACTTGGAGGAGAGCGGAAGTAGTTGGTATATTTGCCATATGCCCTTCGATAAATTAGTAACCATTTACCAAATACGGTTAGGAATTCTTACCATCTCGAGTCATCGACAAAAAAGTCCCTTCCTTCCTTCTGCGCCAGACCATAAGCAGACCACATCATCATCAAAGTCTTTCCTAATCCAGCATCCGAAGTCTCCATCACGAAAGTCAAAGTCTTCTCGCATTCCTTGGACTCAATCAAACCATCCGTGTTCTCCCCAACCAGCGATCCGCCCTCCTTCATCGTCGTCTTCGCCTTTGGTCCAGGAAGTAAACCATAAAACTCCGCTTCAGCTACATCCATGAAATTCTGATCGACATGGTAGTAACCGTGATGGAAATGCTGCTTGTGGATATGAGCATGTAAGTCCGCAACATGATTCGCAACCTCCATGTTCTGCTGACATATCTCTGCATATTGCTTGGGCTGCAGAGGGAAATCATGGTCCGGAGGAATTGAGACAGTCCACTTGGTTCTCCCACGCTTGTCTGTTACCACAACTGGTGTTGGGAAATCTGGTAATTCATCTTCTCCAACAATCTCGAATTCCTCTCCAGAGTGGGTGCTCCAACCAACGGGCCTCCTAACATCATCCAACTGTATCCTTGTGAATCTCAATCCCAGATATAACATAGCCAATACACCAATCACCCAGCATGCTGCCCTCAAACATCTCCTCGGTGTATTTGTAGGCGTAGGCTTTCCATGTCTGGGCACTAAAGCTGGAAGTCCAGGAGAAGGAGGTGGCGAGACAATAAGATGTTGGAAACTGAATCGAGAAGAAGTCGAGGAAGTAGGACCTCGATCCGTGCCGTCATATTTGCCAGGCCGTAAGCTCAGACGAGGAGATTTCCGTGACGAGAGAATCATGTCTGCGTGTGTGTAAGATTTCTCCAATTCAAGGCGGGGTGGCATTTGAAGGTAGATGGCGCAGCCAAAATAAAGGCGTATCTGAATCAAATTGAAGAAGAAATCGTGCTGTATGGAAATTCGAAGGAGTGTAGAAAGTAATGCCTGTAGCTGGATAGCCGAATTGAAGAAATTCGTACTGTCGTCTAGAAAAAGATTGACCGTCGAATGGGTCTATGAAAGTGCTATTGCGTGCCTGCACAGGAAGAATAAACCAGGGACATCAAGACATCGAATCCAGGAGTTCGAGGTCGAGACCAAAGCCGGACGACGAAGGGACGAAAGACAGGGAGGCAAGGCTGTCTTATTCAGTGAATAGGTAGGGACCAACGCCACAATGCGGTGAGCCAGCGGAATCCGATACCGAACGATCCAAAGATTTCAGGAACAAACAGAACCGCAGAACACTCGGTCCACTTATCGAAGTGTCGGGGACAGATTAAAAAGCTGTCGTCGGGTGGCGCTTGGCGACCGAATCTGGATTGTGGAGAAGTCCACCAGGGCGCGAGATAGATTGGGGGGTGGAGGAGACGTCCAAATATGGCACTGGTGAATCAAACCGCAAATGAATTGGAGAAGAAAAAGGAAGGGAGGAAGGAGGCCAGCGATGTGGTCGGTCGTTGAAGAATAGAAGACAGTCCACTCGATTGAAGTCTGTCCAATGCAATGCAAATCCTGTGCAGGGAAAGGAAGATCTTCATGCAGCAACGGCAAAGGGCAAGACAAACAACCAGCAAATCAACAGGCCAGGTTGATAGAGTTCGTCAGGTGGACTGCAGTGACAGGATAGGGAGAAAGGAAGAAGATGATGACGAGTGTCCAGAGGAGGGGAAGAAGACGATCGATCATCTCATCCTAATTGCAAGTCATGAGAGGAGGAGACAAGAGGAGAGGACAGGACAGGACACGACAGGGAAGCAGAAACCGACTTGATACACAGCGGATGACAGTGCGCGGATCGGGGTCAGCCTTTAGTCCTTCCTTAGCCCTTGACCCTCAAGTGTCCACAATCGAGGGATCTGGCCGATTTTTCTCTGGATCCGAAGGGACCACCAGGGGTCAGGTAGTCCGAAAGGGAAGGAGCCCGTTTGGCGGGTTCAAAAAGGGTAGGGGTTGCGTGGGAGGGGCGTGGAAGAGGCGTCGAAGAAGAATTGTGGGTGGTTAAGTTTTTGAGCCCCCCAGGAAACTGCGTATGCACGATTCGGCTTTGGATATGATGGGATGAAGGGATGAAGGCATAGATCTGATGCAGATTATTTTCTATCATACGTGGACATAACCACCACTACTCTCCCTGTCCTGAATGTCCTCTCCCTTTTCTCTCATGATCTCCTGCATCTTTTCCCCTCATCACTACAAAAGTCAGATGCAGTCTAAAAACACACACCATTCAGCCAGCACCAACTCCGAGTTCCATTTAGCATCCTCGGCCCGGGGCGATCGGTCCATCAACTGGTCGGTCGTTCACCACGTTCACCACAGCTTGGCTTAACCCCAGTAACTCTGAAACAGCCCAACGCACCACGCTCCGGCACCCTCCCAGCCAATAACAACACCCATAAGAAAACCAACATGTGATCAAATTCATGTATGGCCTCCATCAAGTCTAGTCTCAAACGCGCAGAGTAGCAAGATGCGGATTCAAGCATACGGACGACGCCATGGGATGGAAATTAGAATTCGGATTCTGTACCGGCACTTTATTTGTTTCTTCAGATCTTCATAAATGCCGTGATATATATTTATGCATCTGAACTCTGGAAAGAAGAGTGAAAAAAAGGGGGTGAGAAGTCTAAGCGAGCTTCTTCCATCTTCTCCTCCTACCGACCTCTTCTGACAAGACTCGAACCTCTATTTATCCAACATGCATGCCTCTGCAGCCTTCCGCACCATCAACCAACCAACCCAATAAGACTGTCATATCTCAAGTTCAAGCCCTTCGTTCCCGACTTTCCGTTTTCCTCGGCCGCGTGGCGTTGGTAGGTTGTCCTTCAAATCTGCTCAGTCAACCAACGTTGTACAAACCTGAATGAATGTACCAAATATAGCCCTCGTACACCGAGATAGAGGACAAAATCGTCACCACTGTCAGAACGCTCAAAGAAGAAGCAATGTCAGAATATGTATGTTACCGGTTCAGAGCCAGCGCCGTGGTATTATCAACATGAAGGTGTACCCGCTTGTTACCGCAATATATCATTAGCTGGGTATACGCATCCACGTCCAACCAAGGACCGATTTCCATAACTATCTACAGCCTACTTGCACATTCATACTCTGGCAATTGCAGTTATATATGCAGCACCCCGATACCCCAATCATCCACCCCATTCCCCAAACTACATGATCACATCAAACGTCCCAAGTAAACAGCGTCTATTGTAGCATCTGCAGCTTCAAGGTCCAAGGACAAGCTCCAGCTCCCACTCTCTCTCGCTTCGCAAACCAACCACTCGCATCTCACCTTCCCCCTCGCCTCTCCCACCCCCAACACAATCTATCACATCACATCTCGTCAACAACGTCATCGCCAGTAGAATCCCACCAGTAGAATCCCCATCCTTCCCAATCCTTAGATTCCTTTTGAAAACCCAATACCAATGATAGAAATCCGCAGAAGAAGAAAAGCCTACCGACGGACGGGATCACAGGATAAACGACCATCATTTCTCCCAAGCCACTTACTTACTCACTTTGTATGCAAACGACACAAAAACAGACAAGAAACAAATAAGCAAACAAACAGGGCGCCTGGCTATAGCCAGCTCAGCCTCACAGGATGCATATCACACACATACACACACACACACACAAGATAGGAGGGGATATGTCATCTCATAATGCATTTCATTATCCGCTAGTCGCTCGCTGCTCTCCCCCTTCCCCTTTTTACACGCTCGCTCACGCACTATCTCTCGATGAATCTATCATCTCCATCTATCAACCACTTCCACTGCCACCTCTATCGACCAGGTATCAATCAACACAATCGTACCTCTCTCCCTAAATTCCATCCCATCCCAACCGTTCCGAATCCCTCAGCATCCGTTTCCATTAACGCTCAGAACGCCTCTTGTAAAATATTCAAGTCCATCGATCCATTTACCACCACTCAACCCAGTATGTGCCCGAGCCCTGCGATCAATCCCTAGCATATATTACATGTGGCAGCGAGCCGCACCGCTTCTTTCTTTCTTTCTCTCATTCAATAAAAATCGAATCGAATCAAATCGAATACTTTTCTCCATCTCCCCATCTCTCTGCTGCAAACCAAACCGAAAAATCGAAGGAAAGAAGGAATCAAGATGCCCTATGGGGATAACGACGGACTGCAAAATGGGGTATAGAGGAAGCAGAATTAGAACTCTGGCAGTCGAGATGCCATTCGTTCGCCCAAACGCCAATAATCAAAAACGAGTGTACCGCCCACCACCGTCAAAAACTCTTACAAAGATCACGTATGATCTCTTCATACCTCCGAGGCAACGGCTGGTGCTTCGGCAGGTATCGATAAGGGAGCCTTCGCTTCAGCTCCCATCATGGATTCGGCGAGGGTGTCGCGCTTCCGCTCGCTGGCTATCCGTACGCTGCCACGAGCGCCCTTGACCAAGTGTCCACTCTCGACACGATCTTGAATCATCTCATCGAGCATCTTGCTCATTTCGTCCACACTCTTCGTTCGCTTGCGAGTCTTCGGTGAAAGCAGACCCACGGGACCTGCTGCCAGAACAGGAGATAACGGACCATTGTCGAGTAGCTGAGAAGCACGGGCGGAGACTGGACTCAGAGGGCCGTTCTCCAACAAATGCAAATTTTGAGATGCTCGGGGCCCTTCAGCTGTATCTCGCGACCTTGCGGCACTTCTGAGTGCAGCCAACATACGATCCTTGTCGTCCAGTCGAGCACGGAGGTCAGCGATTTCGGAGTCTTTCTCCTTGAGCAAAGCTGCAACACCATGATCCTCACCGACCATGACACCATTTTTGGCATTCGAGAATCCAACAGAGGCTCTTGAATGACTGGACCTCCGAGCTTGAATAAGACGCTTTTCTAGGGTCTGACAATATCGCGTCTTGTCAGCAAGGTCTGCTTGAAGCGCACGATTTTGAGCTTGTAATGACGCGGTGCCATCACCAAACTCCCCTATCGAGTCTTCATCCTCGGCGGATCCACCCGATAGACGTTCACCGGAGAGTCGTTGACTATTGGGTAAGGCACCGATCGTGGACACTGAGTTCATCGAAGCTGTACGCTCTAACGAGTTTCTTCCAGCTGTCGAAGCTGCCATAGATGAGCGCATGGACATCTGAGACAAATGGCCGTTCGAAGTCATGGCTGACAGCCTTGGATGCATACCAAGGGACGAGTACGAGCCACTGGCATTGACACCTGTAGACTTAGAGCTCAGGATGAGGCGATTGAGATGCTCGATGCGCTCCTTCAACGCCGTTCGAGCAAGTTGCATCTCAAGCATCTGCTCCTCGTGGCGCTGTTCGGCTTCCTTTTCGCGCTCTCGTTCGTCGTCTTCGTCTTTCGCTTTCGCTTGGCCATCTAGTTGACCTCGCAGTTCCAGAATCTCCATCCGGTACCGTTCCAGAAGGACCCTTGCTCCGCCATCTCCTCCTGCTCCCAAGGCCTCTTCTGCTTTCTTAGCATGGCTGACGATATTGTTCTTTGCCCTCGACGCGAACTTCAGGGTGTTAAGAGTTTCGCCAGTATGCGTATTCTGGGCCGAAGCGCTCCCAGCTGATCCGATCTGGATGGTGCAAAGAATGCTGACTAGCGAGTCTCCAGACAAAGCGCCCTGCAAGAGTCGAGTGAGTTTACTGTCTCTATATGGAAGATGCTTTCCATCTTTGTCAGTGGGCTTGCCGTCCTTGTCCTTATCTCCAGACAGGCGAGCAATAACCGTGCCGAGAGTCAACAAACTCTTATTAATATGGGAACCCTCAGTTCGTCGTTCTTTAGTTTCGGCAGCTCTTTCGGATCCAGCCAAATCAATCAAGCTCAAGGTAGAAACACGAACACCTCCAGGAAGGAGACCTGATCGCTTGTTATCGCCCATTGCTGCGCCTCCTGGAATTCGTTCTCTGCTTTCAACAACAATCTGGACGACTGCGTGACTTCGAGAACTTCTGGCGTTGAACTGTGTACTCGAGGTTCTTCTGGCATGATCTCCTCTTGCTATCACTCTCAACAATTGCGTGGGACTTTGTACGATCTCTTCCTTTAAAGGACTCGCATAAACTCCTCGTTTGCTGTCTTCTCTCAGCTTGATCTCTTCTTGCTGGGGAGCACCTGGTCCCGGGGTAGTGCCAGCCGGCGGAGCGCTCAAAAGATCATGAATCTTTTCGTTGTAGATTTCCAGGTAACTGACGCGAAGCAGAAATTCTCTGGAAGGAGTTTCGCGGATATAGGAGAAAATGTCTGTGATGGCGAGTGGAATAACACCGGGAGATGTGGCAGTTCCCTGCATAGAAAATGTCTTTCCTGTTCCAGTCATTCCGTACGCAAAGACTGTCCCGTGATATCCTTCCATTACTCGCCGAACCAGTCGTTTTGCTGACGAATCGTAGACTTTGGCATTGTTGTCATGAGTAGCAAATACATTATCTACAGAAGATTAGCTCCAGTGCGCGAGAATAACTAATATCAACAAACCATAATAGTAGTCTCCGCCTTCTTTCCCTCGGTAAGCCACGAGTGACCTCCTACCGTCTACCATCCACTCGCCGTCCGTTTTCGCAGGTTGTCCATTGGCTCCAGCATCTGGGCGGACTCGAACGCTGACTATGACATTTCCTTTTCCTTCGGCTGGTTTTGACATTCGGTGGTCGTCCGTAGCATCAGCTGAAAGTTCTCTGCCTCGTGGCCCATCCCCGTTATCTTCAAAAGTTGTTGCCGAGGTCGAGTAAGAATCTTGCGCAGATGAGCTACGACTCTGTGGTGGCGAAGGGAGGCTTAACAGACCATCTGATCCTCGTGCTCCTGGCCCACTGGATATTGACCTACTGTCTCCGCTCCCGTTGAGTAGACTGGGCGTAACATTACCAATGTAGCTTTGGCTCTGGCTTTTCGGACTCGATCCAGGTTTTCGTTTTCGAGCTTTGGCTCCCGCAGGACTGGTATCTGTAGACTCCCTCCTGCTTCCGCCGGCGCTGGATATTGTACTTCCCGGTACAGCTCCCCCGGATAATGGACTCGGTGGCAGACTCGTCGTTCGTATGCCGCGAGGCGGTTGCGGAAACGCATTAATGCTAATGGTCTTTCTGATAGTCTTCCCGGCGCTATTTACTCCAGGTGTTGATTTTGATTTTGGAAGTCCTGAACCTCCACTTCCTCCAGGGGTGGTTGGGTTTGCGAGATGTGATGATGAGGGCGCGCGAAGACCGCTTTTCGGTACGTTTGGTGTTAATGATCCAGGTTTCGAATCGGAGATGGAGGGAATGTTTCCTGTACTCTTGCGCGTCTTGGATACAGGTAATGCAGGTAATGCAGTGGTTGGTGGCCCATAGGATGGCCTGGAGGGCCTCGGTATGGAGGCTTGCATCGTGAATAAAGGAGCTGCAGGATCAAATATGTGCAGATGAGGATCGAACGATAATATACAGGCGTACTGTCGTCCTTCAGTGGTCTACCAGGCCGAGGATCCCTAGCCCTCCATGAAACTTGGGGCTTGAAAACCCAAAACCTTAATTATTTGGTGTCTGGAGAACGGTGTTAGAATTTATGTGCCGGAGAATAAGTAAATCTTGACCAATTAGGCGTCTCGATGATATCGTAGAAGGAGCTCTTCAGAACAGATCCCGCGGTACCGAAAGGTGAAACGTTATAACATGCACCTCAATATGCCTGAGCAAATGTCGGGTTGTTTGAAGTTTGCAGAGTCAGTGCGCTTGCATCTGAAGATGGCTTCGAAGATCCGTCCGTTAAATTCTCAACGAGGAGACGAGATGATCAAGAGAAGCTTCTTTGGGCAAGCTCAACTTCTCGAAGGCAGATCAAAGTGGGGAAAAGTAAAGCCACAACTCACGTACGGTTTTTGGATCGCACAAAGGTCTCGTAATCGGCGACGTGTACCCAACCCAGTTTTGTGACATGCACTTCCTTTTAAAATATGCGGCAGCCCGATTGGTAAATGCTTCTGAAGTCGCGGGGGCTTAAGCTATATTTTCCCGAAACCCTTGTACTGACAGCCGTTGACAGGTCCGCAGGGAAGAGCTGGCCCCAACCCTCAATGCAACGAAAAAAGGACTCGGTGCTTTGCGAGTATTTGAGTTAAGGTGCGCTTTGTCGAGAAGTCAATTGTCGCTAAAAGCATGGAATCTCTTGAGTTCTGCGACAGCTTTCGTAGATCCAATGCTCTTCAATCGATGTTATGTCCCCAGATAAGGAATTGGCGTGGGATATGGACGAGCCGTTATTTCGATCTCGATCGTCGTCCGGCTGTGGAATCGTCTTTCCAGCCTAAGCAGATGTTTGCAACTGGATAATACCCCTGATATATGTTTCGTCCTCGAGGTGGTTTTGTTGGACAGTAGGTGACGAAGAAGGGAACCTGCAGCACGGTTTATTCAATGCCGCGAGCCGTCGACTGTTGCTATCGGAAGGATTGACAGGTGGGAAAAGGTCGTACGGGATGGGTCTGTAATTCGAGGGCGACAGCGCGTGAAGGTCGTCCTACTGCTCACAATGAATTCGTGTTCTTTCAGAGGGCGGAATTCGCGTCGAAAATGCGAAGGTGGAGAGAAAACAGACGTGGAAAGAAAAAAGGATAGAGGTTCACGGTGATGGCGATTGCGGTGCAGGGCAGATGGAAGCATGCACGTTCCGTGCTGGAAGATACACCCCTACACGGGCTGGTCCCCGAGTTGGTTAAAGGTAATCAGTTGAGAAGCCAGTGGCAGGCGGGGATGCGGATTGGACGCGGCGACAGTGCGTGGATGTGGATGTGGGTGCGGTGCGGATATGTACGATGCGTGGGACCTGCGCTGAGATGGAAAAAGAGTGGGAGGGTGGTATTGCAGCTCATGCAGGCTTGAAGAAAAGACAGACAGAAGACGACGCCGACAACAGTAGTGGTGACGATGTGAGGGAGATATGCGTGGTGATGGAAAGGACATGCAGAAAGATGCAAGAGTACTGCGATGCGATAGCTCGTAGTAGAATCTGTAGCAAGTGAATAGTTTGAGCAATCGGGGGCCCAGACGGGTCGACAAGCTCGCAGTAGCTGCAGTAGTAGGTCGCAGTAGTCACTATGAAATTTACGAATTGGGTCGAGTCCACGATGTGCCCCCCTCCCCCCCTGGGCCCTGGCTTGCACCTGCTGCCTCTTGTGCTGCCGAGAGGGACGGGAAAGGGGTAGGTATGTAGGTACTTGGAGGCGTCTTTCCCTACAGCGGACTTGGTGCCAGTTTGGATTCTGTTAGTGCCGGGCGGACGATGATAGGGTAAATTGCTTCTTCCGATTGGGACTCTGGTGGACTCGACAGAGAGCTTGAACCCCTGAGTGGTCCCCCCGCACGCGTCGGTGGTAGACTGTAGTAGTGGAGGATTTCGGCGGCGGTGGTGCGTTATCAAACCTTCTTCACCCGTGGCTGATCTCTCCCCTGGATCCTTGCCCTGGGTGGGTGGATGGATGGATCATGGATGGCTGCTCCAAGATGTGACCCCAAGTCAGTGGCATGTCTTGCAAGCATATCTTTACTCCTCTGAGCTGTCTCCTTTCTCCCAGCATCAACTCTGTAAAATTACTTCTCGAAAGGAACGGCAAGTGCCAGGTCTACAAGTACCTAGGTAACGCTGGAACATTGTGGCCTTTACCTGGTCTTGGGGTGGAAGTTGGGCAGCGATGAAGGGAAAAGGGCCGTCAAGACTTGCTTGTTTCCCTTCTTTGCTCCCATAGCTGCCTCACGATCACCAGCCGGCCTCATCTCTAATCTCTAGCTCTTCGCAAGCACGAACCACTCTTCCCGCGCTCTCGAGAGTCAAAAACCGCGTGTGGTCAACAAGGTTCCGACTCCATGGTCAACAATTGGACCACAGACCTCGAGGAGCGCAAAGGTAAAAGGCTCGGGACGACGAATAATGCAGCACGGATTGAGTCGTTTCTCGTGGCACCGGCATCACCCATCTCCAAAAACAAGTCGCTTCAGGAACATCATTGGCCAGCCCTTGTAATCCTCATCAGACCAGAGTTCACCATGCGACAAGAGGCTTATTTCTCGCAACAGCTACTTCTGGCAGCCCATTGGTTTTCCCTGTGATGATGAACACCCAAAAAGAAGAAATTGAACGTAGAAGCTGGAAGCCAGAATTTCTTCTCTGCTGGGATCTGGTACCGTAGAAGGCCGTTTGCTGTTGGAGAAGTGTTCTCGAAATTTGCGGAATGTGATAGTGGCTCGCGGCTTGCTTGAATTCTGGAGGTGACTGGTGGCCCCTGGCGTGGCTTTTCACTTGGTGCAACGTCGTTTGAGGAGTGTTTACCACCTTGTAAAGTATCCTATTTTATTTTTATTTTCGGCAGCACGGCTGGAAAAAGAACCAGGTTTGTGAGAATCATCTCGAGGAAGGGAAATGACACGGGCCTGGTACTTCGACGCGACGGCGATCATCGATACACTGTATTGTTCACGGGCCCCCAGATGAGACCCTTTCGTCCCAAGTTCAGGTCTGAGGCTCATTCAATCTCCGAAAATCACACAGTACTTTTAACAAAGCAACGTTCGGACGGTTTTTGTTTTATTAACTTTCATCTGTTTGGGTTCTGACACTCATGATGTGGCTGACAGTGACATTTCCACATCTCCACATCTTTCCTTTTTGTTGTTTATCTCAGCTGCCGAGGTGAGGGGTTGATGTTGGTTCTGTCAGTATCATTCCTTTTTCTGTGTCTTTCTGTTGAGGATATTACAGGTTATATACATATGCAATGCAACTGGAAGCCTCTTTCACTTCCGTCCCTCTCCCACTATCATTATCGTTTCTTCGTGTCTAATTTCTCCTTCCCAACCTGATTATCAAGAGCCGACCCATCCACAAAAGTCAATTCCTCAAACACATCTCGGCAAATCTGTGTATGATCCTTCGCCTCAAAACGCAACTCCCCCACCCCCAAATCCTATTTATAAAGCACGGACGCCCCGTCCAATGCTCCTGGTATCAAAAACCTCCAGCATTCCCGCGCCGACACACTCTCCCAGAATCCATTCAAAAGACATTCCCTGGAACTGTTTCCACTTCCTCGTCCTGCCCGGCAACACGCCGAACTCGCCCCTGTTATGCCGCGCCGTGCTCGCCGCATCGTCTGCAGCTATGCCGCCATCCCAGCGCTGACGCAGTAGTGATTCGGGTGCCTCTCGGAACTTGGATTTCGATAACAAAGAGAGAAGGTGCGCTCTTGCGTTCGCTAGGAGTTTGAGAAATGGTCCTGTCGTCGGGAGCGCGAGAGAGTAGTCTCCAGATCCTGGACCTTTTACCCCTCCCCCGCTTCCTCCAACAGCATGAACAGCGCCCTCGCCTCCAACGGCTGCTAGTGAGCCGGATGCAGCTTTTGAGATGCTATTAAGAGACGTCATAGTCCCTCGCATACCGTCTCCAGGTCTCGAATACTTATCATTCGAAGTCCAGCCCGGTGTTGCAGTGGTTAGAAACCCAGCCATCATCAAGGCTTTCGCTTCTTCTTCGGAAAGCTGTGATCTTGATACCTTCATCGCTGTAGGAAACTCATGTAAGAGCTTCACAAATTTGTCCCTCACTTCCTCGTCCAAACCACTCTTCGCGATCATCTCGTCCAAATCTCGAACCATAATCAGAGCTTCTCCCATACTACCCCTTCCTCCCACCACAATTTTCCGTATCGCGCCTCCTCGTATCAACTCCGCGATTTCTCTTTCTACACTCGTCGGTGAGTTCAGCAGCGCCTGTATATGGGAGACCGTTACAATTGGCGGTAATGAAGTTCGGAAATTCAAGACCTCTGCTACACGCGTCGAGTTCATGCCCGTCCTTTCCTGCGGAATTGGACTCCACATCCTGCCTCGCACATACATAATCGCCTGTGATACATCTCGCAATGTCAAATCCGTAGCTAGACTCTTGACTAGGCCCACATCATCCAGCCTGTCCCCGAACATATCCTCATCCTCGTCATCTTTATTTTCGGACTTTGAGGAGGATCGCTGAACGGGCTTCCGGCGAGGCAAGCCAGAGAAGGAGGACGAGCTTGAGGAGTTCCGTTTAAAGGTTGGCGGTTTAGTGGGCTTCTTTATCCGGCTTGAGTGTGCAGCTGAAAACTTGAAGCTCATTGCTGGTCGTGCTCCGTGATGACTTGTCGTTGCGACAGAATGTTTGGGGAAACAAGGGGTGCTGCTGTCTAAAATCGGGAACCCACCAGCCCACTCTGCCTTATCGCTATCGTGGTTAGTGCCAGCCTAGAATGCCGTCAGCTTTTCCACTCCCGCTCGGTTCACCAGAAACTTTAGTGGGACCGACCCAGACACTTATTTCGTACAGTTCATATGCATCGTCACTGCATATAGAACAGACACTTTCTTCCCTTTTCTTCCAACCCAGAATCCTGCAAATGATAAGATGGCACCCACCATTATTTTCATCAGACATGCCGAAGCTCGTCACAGTATGTAACACGAATATTCAGCAGCGGCCTTGAAATCCAAACTAATAACAATTTCAGATGCCACCAATAAGTTTCCTCACACCGCCATCGTGATCTAGATACTTATCTGGGCCATGAGTATTAAATGCTCAGAACGCTAACTTATTCCACGGGACTACAACATACCGGACCCAGCTCTTACAGAGCTTGGATTTGGTACACAATGCGATGTTCTCGCAAAGCACCTGGAGAATGAGCTTCCTCTAGCACAAGAGATAGAACTCATTGTTGTCAGTCCAATGAGACGTACACTCCAGACTGCTCAAGTAAGTAATCTTGCTTGGAAATTGTCACCACTTAGCTCTATCATAGTATTCGGCGAGAGCTATCTTCTCTGGCTCATGAAAGCGCTAACTCTTTCACAGCAAGCACTCGGGTGGCTGATGAAGAAGGGAGTACCCGTCGTGTTGCGTGCCGAATTCCAAGAGAATTCTGCTAAGCCCTGTGATACTGGATCTCCTATTCCAGAGATGGAGAAGGAATGGCCGCAATTCGACGTAAGTACAGTCCGAGGTACTGCGAGCCTTCTTCTCGTACCTGACACTGATCAAACCATCTAGTGGTCGACTGTAGATCCCAGATATCCTGCAACTGATGGACTTTACGAGTGCTCCAGAAAAGGCCTGACACAACGTGGTATTGCCGCAAGAAACTTCTTGCGAAATAGACCGGAAAAGGTCATCGCAGTCGTGTCCCATGCGGGATTTCTGAGAACCAGTCTTTGCTCTAGGAGATTCGACAATGCGGACTACAGGATCTTCAATTTTGGAGAAGAGGAAGAAGGCGATGTAGCTCGTCTTGTGGAGTGGGAACTCACAGAGGTTAGTTGAAGTCACTGGGCTCTGATCACGAGCCGTGGTGCCCGCCATGACTGGATAATGCCGTGTCGTATGCTGACGCCTCAAACAGAAAAAGGGCGGTGGTCTCGGAAAGAGCGAAAAGGGAATCTTCGAGCTGAACGAAGGTGACTATGCTGCAGAGAAGCCGGAGCCAGAAGAGGTGGTTAGCGAGAACCCATCTTGAACAGATGAATGTTCATCCATTTCTGGCGCATAGTTGGATCGCATGTCTGAAACAGTTTTGGAAATGCTGTTCGTTGAATTCGGAAAGACATAGACATGGATAGATATAATCATAGACCAACTGGTATGAACTTCTACTCTAAAGAAGACGGTAATGCCGAAACAGTGTGGTGTTCAGCCTTCAAGGCTTCCGTCCGAAAGTTCATTCCAAACAAGACGAGAGCAGAGAATTGTCAACCTCATTGTGCTACTAGCATCTTGACAGCTTAAGAAGCGATCCGAGTCCATGACAATACGCACCGGCATCCCCGTGACTGAAGCAAGATGACTGTCTGGCGGCTGAGATATGATGTGGAGCATACCGAAGCCCACGCTGAAGAAGCCACGCAGTTGTTGAGGCTGAAGCAAGTGGACTTCTTGAATACTGAGTATACTGCCTGAAAACAACAGCTGATCGTGTATCATGTAGCACGTCTTTGGTAATTCCGAAGTCAGTTCGATTGTCCAGACCATCTTGATAGAGAGCTAGCGAATTAAGCTGGCAAGGCTGGTAGTCAGACCGCTTCGAGGTCATGCCGCTGATGGGAATATGCCGTTGTGAAATCCCGATCCATGTTGATGAACCACGATCTTGGATAACTTAGTGGCAAAAACATCAACGGAGATCGTAGTTATGTCATCCGCAACGAGGTTCGTCCCGTTTATTAAGGCTGAATAGCTTTGCCTTTGAGCAACTAACCTGTTAGTGGTCCAAATATCGCACCGTTAGCCCGTGGCTTGGTGGAATGTGGCTCGGAACAGAGGCGTAGAACCTTGCCCAATGGCTATGCTGGAACCATATCGGACATCTAAAGTCCCGTGTGGCACTTCCAGCTCTCTTCGTGTTGATTTGAAGATGGATGGCAAAGGAGCTGTGCCGACGAATGACTTCCGTGAGTTCTGGGTGTTTTGAGGTCGAGGGTAGGGAAGTGAAGCTACCCCAGTAGATCCCGTGCCAACGCCCGTTCCGCACTAGAAAAATATGTGGCGCATGAAAAGGCTGTGACGAGGCGAAGAAGTTGCCCAAAGCATGAGGGGGCGATTCTTGAATCTTGTCATGAAATGGTAGGGATCTACCCGACTCTTGCTGATCTCTACGAGGCTGCAAACAAGGCCGACGGCTTTGTCCCAATAACCGGCTTTTGATTGGATTCCTGGGGTTTGTCGGCAGACGGGACTGGCCAGGGACAGAGAGCCGGTATTGTCAGAGGCAAAGGCTCTAATCTGCCCGACAATACATCCCGCCTTGCATGTTTCTCATGCCGCCTGAAAGGCCTGTTGTAGTAAATTGCATGCTCGTGTGAATGTAGCAGCGATTACAACAAGAATCATAGAGCTTCGAGCTTGTCAAAAGCGCGCAAGAGCCGAACAGTACGGAGTATTGGCAGACGCACGTCAGATAGCAGCTCCACAACGTTTTGGCTCGATCTGGCAACGTCGTAGAGAGCCTCGCCGGATCAGGAACTTGGCCTTGGAAGTGCCCAAGACAAAGGACAGGCCTTGTGGCAAAACACAACTTTCAGCAGTCTAGTAGTGCAGCCACATCCAAATGGCTGGTAAAGATCAACGATAGAAATGTGTAGATCTGTTAAAACTCTTTGCAGCCGCAGTAGCCAGAGCCAATAGTCGAGGAGAATCAAGCATAAGCAGGCAGGCATTCAGGGCTCCTCGAGGCGACCCAGGCACTACCTGGTCCACTGATATTCATTTCTGTGCGTGCAGCACAGAGTTGTACTTTACGCACTCATTCGTAGAGTTAGTGCTTTGATGTGTAGTGCAGCGTGAGGCGAATCAACCAAGTGCAAGAAGAGAAAGGGAAGATTAGAAGGCTGGGCCTGTGATGCAGCTGGAGCTGATGATGATGATGGAGCTGGACTCCTTCTTGTCCTTGTCCCTCTGTGTCTGGAGTCGTGAAAGGTCAAGGGCTGCCCAGGTGTTGATGGTGGCCAAGGCCGCCTTCCAATGGGAGGCTTCTCCTGATCGACCAGCCTCAATCCTGCCTAGTGGCAGCCACCGACATGGTTCTACCGACAGGGGTCCACTTTTATTTGGCATAGCCACACTCTCAGTCTCCGTCGCCGTCATTCACCACCTGCACACCAAGACCAAGAAGACTACTGGCAGCGAAGCAGAAGCGTTCCTCTCAACCACCGCACTGCACCGCACCACACCTCGCACCGCTGGCGTGGTCAGCCCTCAGCTTTCTTGTGTTTGTACTCTTACTAACTTATCACTTGCATCCACCTGAAAACCTGCATTCGACTCAACCTACATTCCTTTCCCTCACGGCTTTGCGCGACGATGACCTTTTGAACTGCGATTTTCAGCCCGTCCTATCGATTGACTCTTCTCCCACATTACTGGCCGGCCTGTTAGAGCTTCCGTCGTACCGAGTTATGTTCAGCGAGGTCGCAAAGAGAAAAACTGAACCACTCTACAAACATTCGGAGCTGCGCGCAACTTCTCTATTCGAAAGGCCTCTAGAGCGCAAACTTGTAAGCGGTGACAATACTTAACAATGCTACGGACAATGCTGATTCCCTCAGAAAGTAGCCTCGCAATCCGAATTGAAGCTTTGCCCCTCCTCGAAAGGCAGTCCGCAGCAGGACTCGAGATGCAACATTGACGCCAGACGAATGTGATTTGGAAATCACGGCATCATTACTTTGGGTTCGACCCCTCTGTCGCAAGAAACACACTCGCAGATTGGCTTAGACACTCCATACTATTTGCAACTTGAACCATCTCCCTCATGGCATCAGAGAATCCAGGAGTATCAGCTCCTCTGTTCAGTACGACCTTGCCCGAAACCCTGACCACTTCGGATCCTGATCCCGCGCGATCCAAATCTTTAAAACGAGGTCGATCAGATCAAGTACCTACAAATTTGACATCCATTGCGCATGCTGGGCTCGCCGGCTCTCCGTCCCCGAAATCCCCACGGTTCAAGGGGACATTCTCTCCGGGATTCACACCTATTCCACTTACTGGAGAGGCAGCTTTAGCTGACGAGCGGAGGAGGCTTGAGGAAAATCAGCGGAGCCAGCATCAGCCTGCGATGAGCGAAAATCCAGGCCACAAGGCCCTTTCGTCACTCATGGCTGGTGGCGGAACTGGAATGAGCAAACCTCAAGATGCGCCAGTTGCAACGACCACTCTGAGTGAGGGACTGTCAACCGCCGCAAATGCCATCTCTATCCCGAGTCCAATGCACTTCGAGGCATCTCCTCAGGAGACCAGCCCAGCAAGTGTAACAAGTCTCGCAAGTTTAGGCAGCTCAGCACAAACTGCGACCGCGAGCTCGACTCTCGTCGCCAGTCCTGCAGCAATGACCAGTGCTATCGATGCAGAATCGCGAGATCCCAGAACCGGGAACAACAACATGCTCCAGACACCTAATGATGAGCAACAACCTAATCGTGCCCTGTCTTTCCCCGGAAACCTGCTTGGCCAACAAGATCCACGAGCACCTTCCAGGGGTTTGAGTTTGCCAATGCCAGGACAACAGTTGGCACCAAGATCTCCATCACAGAAGAAACATAAATGTCCTTATTGCGAGACCGAGTTTACACGACATCACAACCTCAAGAGTCATCTTTTAACGCACAGTCAAGAAAAGCCCTATGTTTGTCAAACATGTCAAATGCGATTTAGGCGTTTACATGACTTAAAGCGCCACATGAAACTGCATACTGGCGAACGACCGCATATCTGCCCAAAATGTGATCGCAAATTCGCTCGTGGTGATGCACTGGCTCGTCACAGCAAAGGACAAGGTGGCTGTGCTGGGCGAAGAGCTAGCATGGGAAGCTTTGGAGGAGATGACGATTACGAGGGCTCCAATGCCGGAGACGGCGATGAGAGCATGATGGACGGCGTGCTGTATGCCAATGGAACACCGCACCCTAACGAGAGCGAAATGACGGAGGAGGAGCGACGCCGATACAGTCTTCCTAGTATCAAAGCTCAACATGTATCTGGTCCTGGTAGTGGAGACAGCTATTCTACCCATTCACGAACGCCGAGTACATACCCTCCTGCTGGCCCACGACCTGGTCAATCTTCTGGAGGTCTTTACCCTCCCAATGCTGACCGAGGCGGATCATCGGCATCGACCTCGCCTAGCATGCAGAATAGTATAGTTGGTGGTCATACTCCAAACACGAGTATTTCTTCGATGCCGCTGAGCACTGGAGGAAATTCCATGTTTTCACAGAGTGGCATGACAGAAAGTCCGAAACCTCTGAGTCCTGGGGGCATGCATTCGCATCAACTTGGGCACGATTCTTCGTCAATAAACAGACAGAGATCACCAAGTCTTACCACACAATTTCAACAACAGCACTTTGGTCGACGACAGTCTGGCCGGTCATCCCCTCCGGCCATGTCTCCTGGAATGTCTCTCCCATCTCCCCATGGAACCTCTCTTGTTCCTAAGCTTCCCGCGCTTGCAGGTTTGGCTCCGCCTGACCAGAGATATACACTACCAAGTCAGTCATCGAATCAACAACTGCCCCCTAACGGTACCCATGGTAACCAGCCTGGCCCTGGTTCTACCTCCCCAAGTGTTATGTTTCAGCCGCAAGGAGGTCCGGCTCCCGGACGAGGGTATCCAAGCAGCCCTAGCCATCAAGGCACGGGAAGCGGCGACAGCAGCAATAATCTCTTTGCATCTGGGGACCGAGGCGTTTGGAACTACGTCCAGCAACTGGAGGACAAAGTAAAGCAATTGTCCGAAAAAGTCCAGGCCATGGAAAATGCGGAAAAGAGCCAGGAAGACAGATATAATCATCTTCTGGAGGAGGTCATGTCACTTCGACGCCAAGTCAACGGACAGAATGTCCCTCAGCAGCCACCTCTTCAGGGGCACTCATAACAATAATATCGATAGGATACAGGCACACGAAAGAGTCCTATGTCAAGTTTTTGGCGTACAGTCGTTTCTGCTTGGCGTGGATTAGCGAGACTCGATGTAAGATAGACATCAGATTCTGATTGCAACGTTTTCGCATGGAAGAGAAGTCGGTGGAGGCGTTGGGGAGACATGTGATTCGGATCGTTGCAAAAGCACCTTTACCGTTCTTAGAGACCTATGACTTCCTCTCGCTGCCTGCTATGAATTATTTGCTTTCATTTGTCATAGGTGGGGTTGGGAAAATGTCACGGGGGGGTTTTTGGCACCTAGGTTTGGGACGGGAGACATCATACTGTACTATAGCTTGTTCACATATTCCTAGCGGCCGCTCTGGTTTTATGGTATGAGAAAATTACAATTCTTCACATAGCTTCTACTCATTCCTGATTTTCATCACGCAACTGTTTTGATTCTGGGATTAACTAAGCGAGTTCCTGTATCAAAGGGCTGCTAGGTGGCAATTGAACATAACGTGCTCCTACAACCTGTCGCTCTCTCGACTCTAGCCATGTGACAGGACTAATTGGTTCAACGACAATTGAAAACAGGATTCCATGTAGGATGGGTAGGTGCACGGCTTTTATCAGCTGTCCACTTATTCACAAGAGTGGTGAGTAGCATGTGCAAAAGTCCAGACCTCTTAAAGGTTCCCAACAGATTAAATTCATGGCCTGCTGCAGCATATCCTACCCAATAGATAGTAATTGCAGAGGTCCTCGTACAGTAGCGAGAAGCAGATGCAGCTTGGTCAGTTCGTAACAAAGACTAGGGTGAAAATCACATGCGATATCCACATCTCGAGCTCCTGCAGGTGTGTTTCAGAAAGGGTCTGTCCAAAGAGCCTCTCAAAGCCCTTGTAGACGTCATAACCAGAGGCGGGTCCTAGCTCCCTGTCTCTTCAACCCGAGTTTGGGCGACGTCCCTCATTTTCCACAACCCTTTCAGGATATTCAGGTGCAACGAGATTCCCTGAATAGACATTCTTGTGCAGCCTATCGCAGATCACTGGAGTGCTGTATCCCGATGGCTCCTGTCGTCGGCGCACCGCTCAATGCTGAGCCTGCGAACCCTGAGGAGCGCAAAGACAACAACCTCCAACCGAAGAGCTATGCCGATGCTGTTGAGGAGGAGGCTCCAGCTGCAACTACAAATGGTACGAAGGTCACAAATGGAGTAAACGGCGCAAATGGAAGCACTGGCACGAATGGCGCAGCAAGTGGAAAACACGCGGCTTCAGTGCTGAGGATTGTTGACACCGGTGCGCCGGAGAAGAAGGATGCGAAGGACAAGGAGGTAGAGAGACCTTCAATGGAAAGGCAGGAATCTCAGCAAGAATACACTGCTACTGTATGTTCGCAGCCTCTTCTGTTGATGTATTATCGCTTACAATGTTCAAGGGACTTGATGATACCCCGCGAACTCCACCTCGTAATAAACATCGCAAAGCTGGATCGAAAAGCAGCAACAGCTCCATGGGATCTTCTTTTGAGAAAAGTAAAGTAAATGGGGACCAACCCGGCAAGGAAAGCAAAAACGAAAGCAAAAAAGAGGCAAAGGTAAAGGACAATCAGGATAACACGACTGTGTTCGAGAAGTTTAAGGAGGAGAAGAATGGAACCAAGCTTGTGAGTATCAAGCCGGCTCCCAGCTTCGAAAAGCATACACACGAAAGTCACAAAGACGCCTTCGAGCGACGCAAAGAAGATGGGCTTGCAAGTGGCCGGAAGGCCGGTCAGAGGTGGGAGAGAAGTGCTATCCGATGGGCTCCCATGAATGTGCCCTTACAGCGAAGACTCCAGACCTTAGTGGTACTTTGGCACACGCTCTGCATCGCTCTCTGTGTATCGACGTTCTTCTTTCTCTGCGCCATACCTCTCTTCTGGCCGCTTCTGATTCCGTATATGTTGTACTGCATGTTGTCAACAGCATCGACTTCTGGAACGTTGAGCCATCGCTCAGAGTTTCTACGCTCACTGCCCATATGGTCACTTTTCGCATCTTACTTTCCTGCTAGGCTACATCGCACTCAGGAACTCCCCCCGACTCGGAAGTATATTTTTGGATATCATCCCCATGGCATCATCTCCTTAGGTGCCTTCGCGGCTTTCGCCACCGAGTCTCTTGGATTCGGACAGCTTTTTCCGGGCATCAAGAATACACTTCTGACTCTTGATTCCAACTTCCGGATACCCATATACAGGGATTATGCTCTAGCCATGGGCATAGCCTCTGTCTCCAGAGAGTCATGTGAGAACCTACTTTCCAAAGGAGGCGCAAACAAAGTAAGTCTAGAATCGCAAGCGTAGTCGGTTACTTCATGGCTGTGCAGTGCTGACCGTGTTTACAGGAGGGTATGGGGCGAGGCATTACCATCGTCATCGGAGGGGCTAGAGAGTCTCTCGATGCTCAGCCACACCAGTTACGACTCGTCCTCAAACGTCGTAAGGGATTTGTCAAGATGGCCATCCGAACAGGAGCCGACTTGGTCCCGGTATTGGCATTTGGCGAGAATGATCTCTACGATCAGCTGCAACCCGACTCGCATCCTAAAATTCACAAGTTCCAACTTTTGGTTAAGAAGCTCTTGGGCTTCACTATTCCCCTCTTCCACGCGAGAGGAATCTTCAACTATGACGTTGGGCTCATGCCTTATCGAAGGCCGCTGAACATTGTTGTTGGAAGACCGATCCAGGTGATACAGAATTCTCAACCGGGCCAGGAGGAAATTGATCGTGTGCACGAAGAATACATTCAGGAACTTGAGACTATCTGGCACACATGGAAGGACACATTTGCAAAGAATCGCAAGGAGGAGCTTTCTATTGTGGAGTAGTATAGGCATCCGAGGATGCCAATATCGTAACTCAACTCTGGGAAGTTGAGGAATGTGCCAACTTTGTAAGATCAACCTGGATTTGGACAGAGCGGGATGGATTTCTGGAAATGGTTGCATGATAGGTGGCAAAGGAGTCTTGGAGGTGGTTCTGGGTCCTGACGGGGAGGGAAAACTTGCATGGAGAAAGGCATTTGTATATTACGGGTCATCGTTCGCCTGGATTTTACCAGCAATGAATCAACCATAATGAAGGTCGACAAGATCACGACATCTGTGCTTGCCAATTCCGTCCACGGTTTCAATGTGAACAGACTTAGTAAGAAAGATGATTCGGAGGCAGCTAGGAGGAGCGTTTAAGACATTTCACCAATTTAGATATAAATATCCCAGGTCTCGTCCATCTACATGCTCAGGATGCAACCCAGAACACAATGACTTGAGAACGAACTCGAAATTGACTGACAATAAGACGTTTTGTGAAGTGTGAAAATGAAGTCTTCAGTTCATCTCTCACTCTTCAATGAACACTCGAATCACAGAATCAATAAACCACTTATCATCTCGTTTGTGTTGTGTTGTCCTCTCATCAGACGATTCCCCCTTTCCAGTGACCCGCTTTCGTCTGACCCCTGGAATGGTATTTCGTGAGGCTTGGTTGAGCCGAACACGAAAACGAACAAGAAGCCATCACAACATCTTTTTGTGCAGTAAATCATGCCAAAAGAAATAGCAATGGTCTGTGACATATGTCCATTGCTCGTACGACAGGTTTGAAATAAGTGGAATTTCCCAATTTGCCGGCTGCAGCAAAGCCCAGAGGAGATGGCAATGGTCAGCACTGAATCTAGCATTCAGGGGTACGGGCCAATCAGCGGCAGATTGCGCATCTGCTCGGATTAAAAAATGTCATGTATTTAGTCTAGGAGACCGCCTTCCAAGTCTCAACCAAGTTCAAACAACCACACTCATTACCTCAACTTCACGCCCTCCACACACGTACAGCTTTGTGTCGCGTTCGCACGATGGGTATCCTCGAAACTATCACGGTGCCGCTGGGCGAACAGGTCTCGCAGCGCGGATTGGGCGTTGTGGTTGCTGCGGGTTTCGCAGCCTTCTTGGTCGTGTCTGTCGTTCTCAATGTGCTGAGCCAGATACTATTCAAGAACCCGAACGAGCCGCCTGTGGTTTTCCATCTGTTCCCTATCATTGGAAGCACTGTCACATACGGAATTGACCCATACAAGTTCTTCTTCGACAACAAGGCGAAGGTCATTTGCCCCGTGGCGGATTATGTTGGGACATTAGTGCTAATTGGTTTGTAGTATGGCGATATCTTCACTTTCATTCTGCTCGGCAAGAAGACGACTGTATACCTGGGGCGGAATGGGAACGAGTTCATTCTGAATGGAAAGATAAAGGATGTTAATGCCGAGGAGATTTACACAGTGTTGACCACTCCGGTCTTTGGAAAGGATGTGGTTTACGATTGCCCCAACTCGAAATTAATGGAGCAGAAGAAGGTAGGTGAAGTTATGCTTGGGTAACAGGCTCAAAATGCTGATTGTGTGACTTCCAGTTCATGAAAATCGGTCTTACTACTGAGGCTTTCAAGACCTACGTTCCGATCATCCAAGACGAAGTCGAGACTTTCATCAAGCGCTCCGCAGCTTTCAAGGGGCACAAGGGCACTGCCAACATCCCCTCCCAGATGGCCGAAATCACAATCTATACCGCCTCCCACGCCCTCCAAGGAAAGGATTGCCGTGACAGATTCGACTCTTCTTTTGCTGAGCTATACCACGCTCTCGACATGGGCTTCAGCCCAATCAACTTCATGCTTCACTGGGCTCCTCTTCCTCACAATCGCGCACGCGACCACGCCCAGCAAACTGTTGCGAAGACTTACATGGAAATTATGGAGGCGCGCCGAAAGGACAAGAAGAGTCTCGACAATATGGATATTATGTCGCAGCTCATGCGCTCAACATACAAGAACGGAGTTCAGGTCCCAGATATGGAAATCGCACATATGATGATTGCCCTTCTAATGGCCGGCCAACATTCTTCTTCTTCCTCGAGTTCTTGGATCATGCTTCGACTTGCCTCCAGACCAGATATCATGGAGGAGCTTTACCAGGAACAACTCGAAGTCCTAGGATCTGACCTCCCCGCTCTCCAATATGAGGATCTCGCCAAACTCGTTAAGCACCAAAACGTTTTGAAGGAGGTTCTGAGACTTCACACCCCTATCCACTCAATCATGCGAAAGGTCAAGTCTCCAATGCCAATTTCAGGAACAAAATTCGTCGTACCCACCTCGCACGTCCTCATGGCATCTCCTGGCTGTTCGAGCCGTGACGGCACTTACTTCCCTGACCCAATGAAGTGGGATCCTCATAGATGGGACCCTGAGTCTGGTGGAGTCTTGGGTACCGAAGTCGAGGAAGAGAAGTTCGATTACGGTTACGGTCTCATCAGCAAGGGTGCCAAGAGTCCATATCTTCCATTCGGTGCAGGCAGACACAGGTGTATCGGTGAGCAGTTCGCCAACGTGCAACTGATCACCATCACAGCTGTGATGGTACGCTACTTTAAGTTGAAGAACATCGACGGCAGCTCCAAGGTTGTTGAAACAGATTACACGAGTTTGTTCTCGAGACCTATAGCGCCAGCGGTGATTGAGTGGGAGAAGAGAGAACATGTGAAGGTTTAATAGGCACGATAACGAGTTTGATGTGCATAGTCAGGCGTCTTTGGGTGGGGGATATAACATATTAATAATAGGTAGCTCTGGAGAAGCCCATGGATGGATTTCTGGGCCTCTGGAAGCTGCTGATTTGTATTATCGAATTCTATCATGCTGAAGAATGTCTTGACACCTGCCTCGAACAGTGGCAGAAGGAATATCCAAGCACAAGTAGGAGATTGTGATTGGTGGTGAGCGTCATAAAACTTGGCCACTCCTGTGCAGCTTGAGCATTTTGACTTTGCCGAGGAAACACATGCCAGGGTTTGCTGTACAAAGGGTCCTCCTGGCGGGCTCTCCAAAGTTCCAAAACCTATGACGGGTGGGCTTTTATTACACTTTTGGGCCTCCAAACTCTCAATTCTCGATACAGAATACACTTGATGCCTGTCGCTAGTAACTATTGAAAGCATTCGAGCAACTTTCAGATCTATTCGTTAGTCGTGCCATTGATGCCCAGCATCCAAGCACATCAACCGCCGAAAGATTGCCGACTCAACAAAAGAGTGGATCCGCAAGATCGTACCCAAGGATCGCCCCCCGACTTCTCGACAGGACGAACAACTCGACGAATTGCCATTCCTTCTTCGTTCCCGTGCGACCATGACTGCTTGAGAGCAACTTCCACTCTTTTATGCAACGCCATTCAGCTTTATTTCTACCGCACGTGTGAATACAAATCCCCATCTCCCACACAAGCTCCTGAACACCAACGACGACATCCCCGCCTCTGAACCCCCACCACTTGAACTTCATAAACACGCCATTCGCCCATTTGCTTGTGCCGGAAGAATTTCAAGATGGTTTGCACAGGTCCTTCTCTGACTGTGGAGTCGTACGAGGAGCACGACAGCGCGGTTGCGACTGGGAAAGACAACCGGGACGAGAAACCCATAAATAGGAGACGGCACTCGTCATTTCACCCGCGGAGGAAAAGCACTGAGTCCGGGATGGATGGGGATGACAGATTACTGCTCAAGGTATACTGAAAGCATATATTCCAGCGGAAAGGACGCACATTGACGTTGTGAAAGGTCGACATTTTCCTATCTGAATTAGAACGACGGCTAGACTTCCTCGAGAACTACGGGAACCTCAATTTCGATGCGGGGATCTCGCGAGCGTATGCTACACTACAGGCTGTGCGGGCACGATGCTCGCAGGTCTCGGGAGAGGTAATTGGGGCTGGGAGAAGGAGAGCGAGGGTTATGGTTGAGACGGTGGAGTCGAGATATCAGGATGCTTTGGCAGCCAAGGAGACCATGGGCGAGAAGGTGCACACTGGGATAGGATTGCTGGAAGCTATACTCTCGGAGTTCGAGGCGAGGGCGTACAAGATGAGGGAGCAGGGCTTTGTGGGGGCGGCTGGTACGTTGATGGATGAGGGCCGGAGGGTGGTGGACGAGGGAATCGAACGAGCCCAGAAAGTGGTTGATGAGGGCATTGAGAGAGCCCTCAAAGCTGCGGAGACTATGGAGGAGCATATCCAGAATGCCATCGTTCGAGCACGAGAGCATGGTCTGATCAGATATGAGGACTTGCCTGTCCCATGGCGGGTCAATCCTCATATTGTCAAGGGTTACCGATTTACCGAATCCAAGGTCGATTGCGTACGATCTATGTTCGGTCTCTCGAATGAATTGGTCAACATCTGGTCTCACGCCATCGGATTGTTTATCGTTCTGGCCATCGCTTTCTACTTCTATCCTACCAGCGTCAACTTTTCCGTCAGTACTAAAACCGACGTTTGCATCGCCGCGGTGTTCTTCTTCGCGGCCTGCAAATGCCTCGTCTGCAGTACGATGTGGCACACCATGAACAGTGTCGCCGATCAAACACTCATGGAGCGCTTCGCCTGTGTGGACTACACTGGTATCTCGCTTCTGATCGCTGCCTCAATCATGACGACTGAATACACCGCTTTTTACTGCGAGCCTGTGAGTCGGTGGATCTACATGACTCTCACAGCAACACTAGGTATCGGCGGTGTCATTCTTCCATGGCATCCGACTTTCAACCGCGCCGATATGGCGTGGGCACGAGTAGCATTTTATGTCACGCTCGGTGCTACGGGTTTTGCTCCTGTATTGCAACTCAACCTCGATCGTGGTGGAGCTTGGGCGTGGGAGTTTTACGCCCCGATTGCAAAGAGTATCACGGTTTATCTTGTCGGAGCTGTCGTCTATGCCAGTCAGATCCCAGAGCGGTGGTGTCCTGGTGCCTTCGATTATATCGGAGGTAGTCACAACTTGTGGCATTTTGCTGTTCTGGGAGGCATCTTGTTCCACTATATGGCCATGCAAGAGTTCTTCACGGGTGCTTTTGCCAGAGCTGACAATGGGTGTGGGTTGTACTAGGCAGTGTTCATATTTTTCATATAGGGCTGGTTTTGAGCATGGCGATGGTGTTGGAGCATGATTTGGATATTGATAATGTGATGGATGGTTAATGTCACAAATTTCTATCAAAAAGTCGACCTTATTTGATGTTGAGATTTACTGTGCTATAGTTAAGTTTTGGCTATTGATGATCAAATATCATTATCAAGTATCGATGGTTGGTATTACAATGCTATACACATGGTTCGTCCTATTTCTGTACCACACCTCATAGCCTAGGGTCCGCATAGCTTCCCACCTTTATCAGTTCTTCCATCATTCGTTAGACGTCTTCTAGAAACGGTCAAAACTTATTCCATCCTCTCTTCCTCCCGCTCTGGTCAATTCTGTTGCACGTCGTCTCTCAGCTATAACCTCGCGCCTCTCACTAAGAAGCAAGGAAGCCGCATACGCCCAATCTCTATTTTATCAAGCGGCACGCATTCGCCTCTTTACCCACCGTCCTCCCTTCCTCCTGATAGCTAACTCTTTCCATCCGCCTTCCTGTCTCTGTTCTTAACGCTCTCCATCCAGCCTCTTCTGGACTCCTCGTGAACATCTTGTCCAGATTAGACTTTAGCCTGCCTGCAAAGCTTTGGCTTTGCTTGACATGGTTGCCGCGAGGCGGTCCGAGAAGAGAAGAGGTGCAAGCAGAAGCGGGAGGTAACGACAAGGGAACGAGAGGGACGGTAAACGCAAGACGGTATTTTTAGAGCTGCGTTTCTGTTGCATGTCGTAGCGTTTTAGCCACAGCTCGTGCCGCGGAGAAGGAGTCCGTGCAGATGAGCATATGACATGCAGCTTGGAATCGAGAAAGTGCTCAGATGTTTTTGTTGCATATCGTATTCGATTGCCGAGTGGTAAATCTTAGACGTTCAACTCTTATCGGTCTTGGAGTCTTCATGTTTGAATTTTGGAGGACGCAAGAATTCTTTACCAAAGCCAGATTCAGTCAGGGTGATTACTTGGACTCGTCCTCCTTTACTTGGACTCGTCCTCCTAAATAATCGTAGACTGATCTGAAGGATCTGCATCTCTGTACCGCTCCTTGAGCAAGTGTGTCGTCTCGTACACCGGGACGCGGCTATTCGACCCGCCAAATCTGCCTTGGAGATATTGAGACGCGGTAGCTTTGTGAATCCTTCTAAAATTATCTGTTGGGCCGCAACTCACGCTCTATCCGGGTGTTGGACCCGTGGAAAAGGTGGTGGCTGATAATAAGTTACTGCTTGACTTAAGCATTTACCTGGCGAGATACCCAGGGTAATAAGGGTAAATGGCCGCGGCTGGTGGACCGAAGCCTGGAGCCGAGATTTGTTGTGGATGTGAGATTTGGGTGGGATGCGGATGCTGGTGATTATTTCGTTGTTGGTATGTTTGAGATTGTGATATGATATTATATTGAGAATACATTTACTTCTGCTGGTCTGCTTCAATTCATATCCTGGTGCCATGACGGCTGGGCCTTGGTCCGAAATATGCTTTCTTGAGCACTTTCAGAACCAAAGACACGCAATACAATCAAAGTCTCTCGTATACTCTCTTGACTAGTATAGTCAATTTGGGAAAGCTTTAGTCTATGAGATGGGAGTACGGGTTTCATCTTTCGCCAGCGCAAGCGGTGTGAGGAAATGCTGATGCACACCACAGCAAAATTTCTCGATTCGCCGTCATCTAGCCCGAGACACTTCTAGGGATTTTGGAGGCCGCCTTGCATGGTCTTGCTATGTGCAAGTACAGTATCCTGCCTGAGGTCAGGCTATGGCTAAATCACGGGGTGTCATCCCCCCAACTTCGAGACAACTTTCTTCTCTGGCTTCCTTCATGGCTTCGTTCTTTTCAATCAGAACTGCACTATTGTCGATGTCCTGTCTGATTCGGGTAACGCAAGGCGAAGGGATCACGTCGGGGACTTGAGAGGAACCCGTCCCTTGATTGAGCCCCTACAATGAGATTGGTTTTAGTAAGACAATTGATAGACGAACAGGGAGACTCAATATAGTCCCTTTCCAACTGTCAAGTGAGAGGTGAAGTTTTGTGTTTGGACCCCCTTCATCAAGAATATACATTCTTCAGAGGCCATTGTATTGATACTGAAGAATTCGGGGTTTCAACTGACCCTAACTCCTGTACCTGCTCAGCAGCATGTTGTATAAGAGCCGCGTTGTTGCATTCGTCCATATGATATCCAACAGCTATTATCGCATTCAACCTTCATTTGATTTATCCTTCGCTCCTCTATTAAACACTGTTTTGTCTACGAACATAATTATTCAACATGAAGACCTTCGTCAATGTCGGCATTGCCGCGACCCTCGTTAATATCTCTCTAGCATCCTTGACCCACCACAGCCCAATAAATCAGCTGAAGCCCAAGAGAGCTTTACTCACATGTCTTGAGACTTACGGGGGTGGTTCCATCACGTGTGGTAACGATGACAGTTTGTACTGCTACGATCCCTCGTTGGGAGAGGTAAGTTGTGTTCGAATCAAGCCCTTTCAGCGCATCTAACATCCGAGCAGACTTGCTGTGAATTGGACAACGGGTACTGCAAAGCTGGTGATTTTTGTGCTCCTACTGCTGGATACTGTTGCACCGTGGTAAGTACCTGCTCCAATGAACTACTACTCCAATGACTAACAAAGCTCAGGGCGAAGATCCAGAAACATGCGCTGCCCGTCTCGATTTCACTCTTCCCTCATCGTTTTCCATCGCCGCCGCTACTTCATCGATACCCTCAGTTATTCCCACCACATCAGCGCCCTTAATTGCCGCAAGTACGTCCACCATCCGAATAAGTTTGGCCTTAGCGATTGCTGCAGAACCCACCAACCAAGCTGCAGCTCTTACCGTCGACACAGAGGGGATGACTCCTCAATACAGCGCACCAGTCGGGAACAACACCACCGGGTCCGCAGCGGCAAGGACCACAACTGGCAATCTCGCCGCATTCACTGGCGCTGCCACTGCGAATAGAATGAGCGAGGTGGGAAGTGTTTTGGGGCTTGCCGTTGTTTTGGTGGGATATGCCCTTTGATTGCATTGCGAACAGAGGGGGCAGATGGCAGGGTATGAGATGGAGAAAGGAGTGTGGAACATAGGAGGGGTTGTGTGTTTTGACGTATTGATTTAAGCGAGGGCGAAGCAAGGGGTGAGGTGAGGTGGAAAGGGGTCAAGCGAAGGAGTCACCCATTCCAAAGGACACTGAAAGCGAACATTTGTCATTTTATATCACATTGCCTAGAATTGTATCGCGACCTTTTGACCACTCAACAGCTCCTCTCAAAGATGATCGTGGTGTTTATGCTTCCACGGCCCAGCGCCAGCCACCGCCTTGTTCGCTGGTAGATGATCTCAAATTTAGGGCTTTCCAATTCCAGCTGCTCAAATTCTCGCATAACATCGGGACTTCCACGCATGTAGCTCGACCCACTCAAAAATGAATAATGTCCTATTTCAGCTGAACGAACAAGTGGCACTCTCTATCCTTTAACTTTCTCGCATGATACCAAGTCTACTTCTGAACTGGAGGGCAAGGGTTGCGAAATTTAAAAGCCATTCGTTTGACCCTTATACGCATGTTAATGACTTAGATAGGACGTTCGGAATTAGGTGGGAAGGCTTTGTTGTGATTCACAGGCTTTGCTCGTTAAATTTAGGCACTCAGGTAGCGAGGAATTGAGCCTTGCCGAACCTCGCTAAAGTGCCTCTTGGTCGCATTCACGGCGCAGACTTGCTTCACCACCAAGGATACAACGAACCCACCCTGCTTTTCGTTGGTTGAACGATTCCTTCTAAACCTTGTTACATGAGCAGGATCGACACTTTGTTGTACCCTTTGACCTGCGCCTCCTTCTTAGTGAACACCTCCATTATCTAGAGCCCCAAGATCCAACATAATCTGCCTCGCAAAGAACCTGGTCCCATATGGAGATAATTGGCAGCGGAGACAGATCTAGTTTGGGAAGAAACAAACAAACAAAGTGGCAAAATCTGCACCGGTGGTTTGGATGGCACACTTTTCTCGCACTTCAGCCGTCTTGGCTATCATTGAGCTGAGTGACATGACGATGTGCAGCTTTCTGGATGTCTTGGCCCCCATCTCAACTGGCTCGTGTGTGAGACTTCATGCAGCACTGTGCCGCGGGATGATAAGAGCTGTAAACATCTCCAATCACGGCGTATCCCAAAACCTCCAGAACTGGCTTTTGAAGGATGGGTGTGGGCACACCAAGCTGTTGGCTGATTCTTGCTGCCTCTTGTGCATGGTGACATGTCAAGAGCCTCACGGGGAACGGCAGATAAGTACCTGCACATTGCCATTCCCGTCTGTTGAAGGGCGGAGGTCAGCAACTAATATCCCAACAAGGAGCGAGAAATGTCTTCTGGTTACTTTGCACCAGAAAACCCTAGAGGTCAAAGATTTGAGGATGAGGTCCCTCTGACACCGTATTTTCTCACACAATTCACTGGCTTGAAACATATCTGACCTTTAAAAGATTAACATCACCAGGCTACAGGAAGTCACTTCCTTCTCCTCTCATCAACGAAGTGTTCGGATCGAGTCATGTTAAGTCTCACTCGCGCAATTGGAGTGGCAGCACAAGGATCACAGCCAGCGGCGATGATTTCGATGACACCGATCAGCTCGTAGCCGAAAAATCAAAATCTAGCATTATCTCAAATGGATCATGGTTTCTGGAAATACTATGCTTAGTGATAGGAGTTTTGTCTTTCGGAGCAAGTATTGCATTGCTTGCAGTCTTCCACGACAAGCCACTCCCGCAATGGCCTTTTGGTATCACGTTGAACACACTCATCGCGCTGATCTCTGCCATCACCAATGCCTCCTTGGCTGTGCCATTAGCAAGTGGTTTCGGCCAATTGAAATGGAACTGGTTCAAGCGGAAACCTTCTCCGCTGACCGACATGGAACTCTTTGATGAAGCAAGCCGTGGTTCTTGGGGAGCTGTGAGACTACTTTCTTCGTGTCGTGGGGGGTAAGTAATTCGATTCAGTGAAGGAGCAAACGTAACTAAACCTGTTAGTTACATTGGATCGTTCGGTGCCTTCATCACTATTGCGGCACTGTTCTTAGGCCCATTCTCACAACAAGTTGCAACATATCCGACTCGGGAAGTGGTTTCCGATCAATTGGCGAGCGTCCCAGCCGCGCTGAACTATACCCCAGCGCTTCCGGGGAACTCTGGTTCGAGTGGGTTCCAAATTTCCAGTTACTTGTACTTCACTAATATATTTCAGCTGGATTTGTTCCGATACTGCCTATGAAGTCAGCCGTGTTCCATGGTCTTTTCAGCGAGTCGGGTCTTGCCCAGCCGAAACCAATCTGCCCTACTGGAAATTGTACATACCCACCTCTTACAACCCTCGCTACTTGTAGCACCTGCGTGGATATCCGATCGGTAATGATGCAGTATTGTGCTGAAGACGAAACGGACGCCTCCAAGTGTGGATGGCAGGCAATGGGAGCCAAGCTCCAAAGCTCCAATGATGCTTTCAGTATGACTACATTCATACCATCCAAGTCCGGAAATATGCCGCACTCCAACATAATGAAGTTTATCTTCATGGGTACGGAATCTAGGAATGGAACGGCTGGTGATTTGCAACCATGGGCAACTCAGTGCACGCTTGAGTACTGTGCCCAGACCATTAATTCGACGGTGGTCAATGGCGAATTGACCGAGGTTGTAACTTCTGAGATACGCAATACGACTGTAATTGATACAACGAATAGTATGGGTAAAGCCGAGATAGCCATCATGACCCCGGATAACAGTTCCGTCTTCATCAGCGAGCCAGCAGCTTTGGGGATACAATCCTGGTTCACGACACTATTTTCAAATGGGTCCGCGTCTCGCAATTCAGACTTTCAATCTCTCGATCCAGACGCCCTAGTCGTCGTCAATCTCACTGTCGGAATATCCAGTGGTACAACTTACTTTGATACGGATATCGTTCAAACCTTTTACTGGGACTACTACGAGTATAACGATGGAATACCCCAAGCGATGAACGAGCTGGCGACAGCAATGACAGTGGCCTTCCGATCTTTCAAGACCGTACCTATATATGGCAAAGCAACGAGCACACAGATATACGTCCACGTTCAGTGGATCTGGATTGTGCTTCCTCTCTTCGTGGTCGGCGCCACAGCCATCTTTCTCGTGTTGGCCATGATTAATACTAGTCGAAGCGGCGCAGAGTTATGGAAAGGAAGTGCGCTTGCCATGCTATTCTATGGGCTTGATCATGCTACAAAAGTTCAATTCGGCACAGAAGGAGCGTTTGATGAGAAAAAGAGGAGGATGAGAAGTCTCATGGTCTACTTGGATGAGGATAAGAACTTTGGGAATGTGCTGAGATCATAAATGGTAAATATAATGCTCCTATTCATAGTGTTGGAACAGATGTCCCTGAGAATTAAATACTCTAGCTACTGAATCATAAACGTAATGTCCAATAAGAGTCGTATTTTGGTACTGCACTTCGAAAAGGACGAAGAAGCTGCGGACCAAGGCATCCTTCCGCGATTACTACTCCGACAGTTGCAGGGTCTCATCTGCAGGGAAAGAATGGCAAAAAACCACCAGGTTCATCGGCATATCCTGCACTAGTAAATTTCGAGGCAATTCAAGTCGATGCTGAATGGAATCAATCGACAAACTTGATGTTCAGAAACAGTATGTTAAGATCGCTAAGTACTGATTGGAAATGGTAGCACTAGATGCAAAACTTGAAGGTATAAAATTTAAACGCTCATACAAAGCCCAAAAGCTGGTTCGCCCGATGTATCGCTTTTTGTGCACCGGGTAAGCTTTCTCCTTCAGGCTTGCTCAACTTCGACAACCCCATGGAGCTCAGACCAAGCTCATTTGCTTCTTTAGACACTGACTCACTGGTCGCTCTGCCAATGTGCTCCGACTCGCCTCTTCCACCTGGGAAGTCTGGTGCAGGTACTCCAGCTGCAAAAGCCTCTCGTTGTTGAGCCAAATACTTTGCATTCAGTTCGGTGGCTGGGCAGACTGGAATATACATGACGCTTGAATCTGTTTTACCACTATGGACTTGGTCGACGGCATGAATTGCTGAGAGAGATCAGTTAGGCGCTTTTTTCATTAAAATGAGCGGAACAACTTACTGTCACAGTGCCAAACAACAAAATCGCCGGGTTTGATCGTAGGAACGTGGACCATACTATGCTTCAAGTTGAGATGAGGATGCAGTACGTCATTGAACTCTTGACTGGAGCCAGGGTTGGCACCATGGAGGGTTGAATCCATCTCGCTAGCGGTCTTGAGCTTCCAGTTCTCCATGCTCAAATATTGTGAGGAGTCCTCAGTAGCGAAGCCTCCCGGTGATCGTACTGGGTCGAAGAATGGTCGGAGGAGGAAGTATGCGGTTGCGAGTTGAAGAAGAGGGTTCACCAAGAGTGTACCCTCTCGCGGCGAGGTGTGTGAAAGTCCCAACCAGCCCTGGAACATTCTGTACATCGAGCAGCCACCTGGACCTTGGTAGAGATCGGTCACAGCAGGGATTCTTGCACTTGATTCCCATGGATCGTATTCTTCCCATCTGCCTTGGAATATTTTATCGTAGACACCTCCGAGGCCATATCCGGTGGGCTCCCAGCGCTCTACGCTCCCTCCATCCACATGAGGTCCCAAGGCAAATTGGTTGTCTCCTGGTTGTCTGATACGAATTCGATCCGCATATGCGAGTGGCAAAGATGTCGATATGAGAGCATCTTTATCATTTGAATACCATATATTCATGAGTGAGGTCTGCGCAGAAATCAAGTTCGGATGAAGTCGAGCCTTCATTTGTGCTGGAGACCAGTACAGTTCAAAAATTTGTGGATTATCAGGCGGAAATGCTGTGACATGATATATTAGAGCTTCTCCGAAAGTCAAGATTATGTCAAAATCGTGAGATCTTACCTTTGGTAGAAGGATTCCGTTTGACGTATTCCTCTACTTCATCCTTGTAACCTCGAGCTTCACTTTCTGGAACAACTCCTTTGATGACTGCCACTCCTCGTTTCTTAACCTCCCCGATGAAGTCTGACGGAGCGTTTCTCAACTCCTCGAATTCGATTTGTGGAATGATATCGGGACCTCGCTGTTTGACGATCTCATTCTCACTTGCCAATTGTTTTAGCAATCGTGTCCAACTTTCCATCACTCGTTCTTCATGTCCTTGGATCAATTGCCGTTTGATATCGGTAAATCTTTCAGGCAAAGGCTCCATAACGAGACCCGAAAGGGAGGGAAACACCGCAGAAATGTCGCCTTCTGCTTTTGATTGCGAGACAGACTGAG